>CP083466.1:0-670267 GCA_020995425.1 Williopsis sargentensis | reverse complement strand
GCATTATCATACTGCGCTCTCAATTCCGCCACTGTGAGTGTCTTGTTGGCCTCGCTATCACAGTATTCAATTACGAGATCCTCGGACTTCGTATTGTACAAACCAGTATTGTTGTAGATGCAGTTCAACCAGGAACCAAGACCCTGCGGGGTGTTGCACGTGCAATCGTATGAATCTGGTGTGTCGCCTTCGCAGAAGAGAGCGACCTCGGAAAGGGACGTTCTGCAAGCCATAACTGCAAACTCTTCAGAGCTATAGTGGTGATAGTCATCACAATTAACAATTGTGGCTAGCAATGGTGCTACTGCCAAAAACGAGTGTCTGAACTTCATGAACTTTAATGAGAGAAGAGCAGCTTTAGCTGGGTACGTGACAAAGCACTCGCCTCAATCTAATTGTGTTATTTGGACATGTGGGGCAGCGGGACCTTTTATAGTTCACTGATAGATGAGATAGAAATCAGAAATGCAGCCTGAATGAGGATATTTAGTCCCTACAAGTTACTGTGTATATTCTCTCATGCATATTGAGCACGCAGTGCGCTGACTATAGTCATTAACTCTCAGTGTATCAACGGTTTAAAGGGTTGGGTTCTTCATTAAACAACATCTGATTGATCTGGAGGCCACATGGTGTGGGCGAAGCCTGGGCGAAGCCGGTGAGAAGGAAGGAGGCAAGGCTAAAGCATAATGACAAAGATATGGCTCAGCCTGACAGTTAAATTCAGGTTTCAATAGGACATCTGTGTCCCAAGACTTCTGAATATATAGCTTGCTGGGCTGATAAGGGACCTCAAGTCAGTACCAAGCAGAGCCAAGCTAATGCCAGTGCAAAGTGCTAAGCCAAGCCAACGTTGTCGTTGACAAGCCGATCTGCGTCTATGCGCATGATGCATCCTTAAGATTTTTTCCGGCCTTCTCATTGGCTGGGATATTTTCTTTGCAGTTTTAAGTTTGCGCTGCAAGGGGGCTGCCGAATCCTAGGCGCTAATTGAACGGATAACTTCAAGTTAGTCCCAAACACCCAGTCTTACTGCATTGGGTGTTTTGAACGGTTGCAGAAGATTGCATAAGCTACCTTGTATAACATTTACCCAATTCGGGTTGTGGTAGTTGTCCTACTGATTCCCACTAAGTCTATCTGAGTCCATGAGTCACACAGTTGTGCTCTATTTGTTCTTCAGTTTCCTGTAGGCTGTCAGGCTTCACCTCAGAGATTTTTAGCTCAGAGTCTAATTCTGCAGGATCCTGCAGCCCGTAGACTCGGAATGAAAATCTCGGTCGTGGTTGAGAGAGGATTATTGATGTGAGAAGGCAACGCAAAGCAAGCAATGGCTCGAGTGGGTGCCAGTATTGCTTGGGATTGAGTTATCATGCTGTTCGATTGGAAGGCCTTGCTATCTTGTTGCTCCCTTTCTAATTTTATAAGGACTTTCTCCTAGAACTTTGGCCACTGCTCAGCCCAGGCTTTTCACCCATCAAATCGTGGAAAGTCGAGCCTCGGCTGAGCAGTGAAGGCTCAACTCTGCGATGTGAATATTAGACCGCGGCGTACTTGCAATTTGCGTGACCCCAGCCAACTTCGCTAGGTTCTAGACTCTAGACGCTGGTCTTACACGGCGGTATTTATTGAGCCTCTTGGGTCTTTAGTCAGCTCTTGGCCAGTTGTGCAACCCACACCTTCTCTGGAAGCTAGCTATGTGATTTAAGAGCTCTGAACCCAACCTTGGTACACGTAGGCTGTATCTTGCCCAGTGAGCCCTCAGCCTGGTTCCAGGCTCAAGGCTCAGCAGTGATTGGGTCCGTTTCATAGATCAAAGTGCTAATCTCCAAGGCCAAAGGTGCATTTCACTTGTCATTCTCATCGGTCCCCGTATTTTTGTTTCAGGGCACACATTCATCTTGCATTAGTTATGTGCAGTTCCGGTATCTCCATTCGAGTGCACACTGGAAACAGGTCAGATCGACGGTTATAGTGACAAGCAAGCCTCAAGGGCACGTGGACCCATGGATCATGATTCATCATCACTGGTCGAGACTCGAGTCTCGATAGACAGTTATGAATAGCGAACAGTTTCCATTGGTTAGAATGATGCAGATCATGATCCGAATAACCGTCACAATTGAACATTCCTATCGCATTTACGGCCAGTACTTGGTAATTGCAATGTTCCAGCTGGTAGGTTGTAACTAGATATAGCTAGACGGAAGCTGCAGTTAGCAACTTAGCAACTCAGCTGCTGCTACCAATACTGGATCTTGCCACCAGTTTTGGGATGTTGATAGTTAACTCAAGGACTATCCAACGAGTGAATAATGAATTATAGCTCATGAAGGGGCATTTATATGCCACAAGTACGAGTAACGGACGTCAAGAGAACATCTAATGGACATCTGACAGGCGTGTCGACGACTCATAAGCTAGTGAAAAATTGGCCACCGTTGAGCAATTGATTAAGAGACTATCAGATGGCCCTGGAAAGTGAAACTCCATGCCATTGTGCATGCATATGCGCAGCATTAACTTGAGGTCCCAGGTAGACAACTGGAACAGGTAATCACGATCTACAATGATCAACATATGTACAACTCTGTCATTTCTATTTACACCACGTCAATTCTTCTGGAGGCCATTCAAAGCTGCATTTTTCTGCTCCTCAATGACGGGACGACTAAGTTCGTCAACCTTCTCTTGGAACTCCAACCTCTCACCGGTGATCAATTCTTCAACCTCAACAAGAGCTGGTCTCTTCTTGATCTGACCGAAGAGAGAATCCAACAACTGTGGGTTAATGTCACGCTGGAGAATGGTCATCTGATTGACAGAATGTTTAGCACCATCGCCAAAGACATCGTTGATCTTTGCCATGAGGTCCGCCTCGGTTGTAATGAAGGATTCAGCTGCGTAGTACACCTCAAGCAAATCAGTGGCACGGTTCTCCTTTCCTCTCAACTCGTTCTGCAATCTGTTCGCCTGTCTCTTTGCATCAAGTATTTGTGTCTCCTCTTCGGTTCTCTGTCTCATGAGTGGGCCTTCCAACAATTTGCTGATCGTTGGAAGAGTCAACTTTGTAGATTCGGACATCTCATATTTGGTCTCCTCCTTGATACGTCTATCCTGTTCCTCTGTTTCGAGCTGCTTCTTCTCAACATAGGAGAGTCTCTTCTCCTCCTTCTTCAAACTATCAGCATAGTATTGACGACGTAGCGCAGCCTTGGTCACCTTGTCCTTTTGTTGTTCGTTCAAGACATTCAAATTTGGTATGCTTCTTGGATCCTTCACGGTGTCCTTGATAAGGTCGCCCACGGAGCGCACTTCTGGCAGTGGCTGCTCACGGGAACTTCCCTTTGGGTGCTCGACACCTTCGGCGTAACCAGTATTGGCATTCGCTGGTCTCATCACTGGTTTGATTGGCTTCTTAAAAATCTGGCGGACTTCCGGTAGCACACCGCTCTTGCCTCCAAACAATCTAGAACCCTTGGACATCGTTTGGTGGCCTGTTCGATCGAGGTTCTTGTTCTCCAATCGCTTCTCGTCTCTGATCCTTTTGCTTGTTGGTTAGATGAATTTTTCAAAATTGGGAACACCACGCCGGGTAATGACCTTAACTCTGTACTACGACCGAAAACGGAATCTTGATCACTGATCCCTATCGTAAAGTATCTATAATGCCTTGATCCACAGAGGAACACGTGAAACGTGCTGGTACTCAGTGTCATGTTCGTCAAAGATGGCACCCCACTCGTACTCACCGCGATCTACAACAACGGCGCCAATCTGGACGGTGTGCGATGCACCAGGTTCAATCGCATTGTCCAGCGCCTGTTGCAATACGCCGTTGTAGAGTATCCTTCTCTCGATGGATCCGTAATTCGACGTGGTTGGAATATTTCTCAATGTTCCTCGCAAGGGTCTCTTGCAGTTGTTCTGCACTGTAATGTTGATTGTGAAAAAATCACCAGATTGAAGTGTATCATAACGACCAACCTTCTTGCTCTTCCCACCATCAATGGACACAGACACAAAGACCTTTTCAACTTTTAGCACAGAGAGCATCTTCGGAGTGAGTCTGATACCTCTTAATTCAAGCTTGCCACGAATGTCACCAGTAGTCCACCTTCCTCTCAAGTGCCTTAAAATTTCCTCCCTGTACCAGAAGGATTGCCTCTGGAATTGTTCCTCGTGCTTTGTAATTCTGTTACGGATATATCTGTTTCCCTTCAAAGGGATATTTTCCAAGGCTTCATAATCCAGATCGACTCTTTTCATTGGAATTGTGATTCTCCTGGTTTCCATCGGTACAATCGAGTCATGGAACTTAAACCCCTGATGCTCGACATCAATCTGGAATGCCTTATTCCAGACATTCCTGATGTCAATGAAAAAGAGGACGTAGTCGGATATGATCCCACCATTCTTATTCACGTAGTCCCAAATAGGCGATCTCGTTGATGGAGTTGCCTGTGACAGTGGTACAACAGCACAGTCAGCCAAATCGGTACTCTGGTGAACGATGACTGGGATGGCGATGTCCAAAGTTCTCGTGAATAATAACTGGTCATCTCCCCTGGAATGGCCATAATCAATGCCCAATTTGATCTTATTGACTCCACGTTTACCATAAATCATCAGTTTGACTAGAACTTCCTCATGTGCACCAATCTGTTCAAATTTAGAGATCACTTCGACAGAATTCTTGTGTAAAAAGTACTCGAGTTCGTAAATTTCAATCTGTGGTTGTTCCCTATTTTCCAATAGTTCCATCAATGGATCCATTGTGGAATCCCATATAGTATAATCTAGGGCATTCACAGGCACGTCTGAATTATTCTTCAACTTGATCTCCACTTGTTGTTTCCCACCTTCCAATAGCATCAATGGTTCCAAGCTCGTCATTATCTGCACGTCTGGTTGCGCTGAGATAACTTCAATCTCAGTATGACCTGTTTCAACACGTTGTGAGATGATATTACTGGATAAGTTCCCTGTAAATGTTGATAGGATTGTCTCGTTAAGCTCAGCTTGTGGCTTCAACTTTGGCACAACTTCAACTTTCTCGAACTTGGCTATCTTGAAGAGATGTGGTGGGAATTGGCAAATAGAGAGCTCAACAGATTCGATCACCATTTCACCAGGCTTCAATGGCTTGGTCAGGATATCAATCTTACTCACACTCTTTGGTTGAATGGTGTAATGATTTTTGAAAACCTCCAATCCTTCAATCTTGATTTCATTAATCGATATAGCAAATGCAAATGGATTTTGTACCTCTAGTATGAACTCTGCAAATTCTCCCTGGACAACATAACCCTTATTAAAAGTCTCTACCTTGGTGTATGGATTATAAAGCACAGTACTAGTATGCTTTGAGATAGTCTGCGGTGGTTTCTTATGTTCAGTTGGAGGATTTGATAATTTCACAAGATGGACACCTCTTAACACAAATGGATCGAAATATGTGCATGGAACACCGTGTTCTCTTGATAGATTCTGGATTTCATTGAACAGGTTGATCTGTTCATTATCTGTGAGTGCATCAGTGTAACGGGTCAATAATAATGATTTAAGTGCAATGACGGTTGAATGATCCTGGACTTCGCCACAAATGGTAACACAGAGTTTGATAACTGATCTTTGTAATTGTACCCACCTTGGTGCATGTGCAGATTGGATATCAGCTTCTGTCTGACGAGAAATTCCATACACTGAAAGCATAACGTTCAAAATATCAGTAAGGTCATAGCCGCATGGGGTTTTCTCACATTGGGCTCTCAGTTGTGGGATCAAGCAGACGAATAATGTACGCAACATGAAGCTTCTTTTTCTAAAGAATCCCAAGTCACCATACACGGAAGCCAAAGAACCAAAGATCCTTGTCTGTGATAGAATGTCCATTTTCTTTAGTTGGACCGTCATGATCCTGTTTGCCACTTTCAAGATATCCATTTTGTCAAAGATGGAGTTTTCCTCATTCAATTTGAATGGTCTCCCCTTGATCATATGTGAGAGTGTTGCATTGTTGAGTCCAGAGCCGAGATTCATAGTGGTCATAAACTTCAAGAATCTGATAATACTCTCACAGTACACCAGGTCAGGCACGTAGTCTTCTGGGTCAGTTTGTGACACTTCATAATAGGACAGAGCCTTCATGACGATTTGATATACCAATTCTGGCGCTGTGAATCTCTCCAAATCGACAGATCCAACAGCCATTGAAGGTCTTGGTGATGCCACTGGGGTACTCGATGGACTTGTTAATGTATGCAATGTTTGTGCAGATGAATGCAGTATGCTTGCCAGCGCCGGGGTCAATTGGTAGGATGAATCGAGGTAGGAGAGCATCACGATGGTCACGGCAATCCCTTCCAATGTGGATGCTATCCAGAGGTAGTCGTTACCAGACTTGAGTAGGTGGAGCGCCTCCTGGAACTCCTTGAGTGCAACGTTGTACTGACCCGCTATGAGAAGGAGGTTAGCTAGGATCTTTAGCTGTCTTCCCTTTATTCTGGCCTGACGACGCTCATTAGCGGTCTTGATGGAGATCTTGGAGCTTCCCAAATCACCCAGGCCAATGGCTGCGCCTGAGCTGATTCTCTTGTTGTTCACTGCGATGGTCTTTGCATTTTCATTTGCCCCGATGGTACCTGGAGATCTGAGCGTGATGTGTTGGTACGAGGCCAAATACCCTGTGAGTTCATCAAGAAAGAGCCTTGTCACGTCGCACATCACCGTTTCCGGGTTCGTGTCGTTGAAGATGATCCGCTCGTTCTCTGGTGGCAGCGTCGTCTTGTTTCTGCCAAAGACCACCACTGTATGGAGCATCGCAGACCTGTACAGCTTCTTCAATGACATGAGCCTGTGCTGCGCATCGTCCGCGGTATCAGCGACGCCAATCACGACAAACGTCTTTCTGAACGGCTCAAAGTCGTGCAGGAACAGCGATTCCTGGCTGTCCAGGCTCGTGGCCAGGTCGTACAGCACACGGCCGTCGGGGAAGCCCTGTGGATTGAACATCTGTGTCCTCGTTCTCGTCACATCGACCAGTCGCACCTCTGCCGCGGACTCGAGCTGTGCGACGAGCCCGTGGAACCTCTCCGCTGGGAGCGCGCCCAGTGGAACGACAAGCGCACGCACACGTGCTGGCGCCACGAAAGAGAGCCCGTCCATTTGCTCCTTTTCAGCGTGTTTCCTGTCTTGCTGGAGAGAGAGAGAGAGCACTCAATCGTTGATCTCTTGAGAGTAAGTAATTGTGTGTGGCCCCCTCGCGAAACCTCAGAGAAGAGCTGAAAACAGCATCCTCATCATCGAAACCTTCAGAGGTAAGAAGCCCACGATAGGAACAACAAAACAACACCCAACGGACAACAGCAGACACAATGGCCGGCTTGAGTTTCGAGAACCACCAGAGAAACAACTTCCTCGCGGCCAGGGGCCACGCGCAGCCTACGGCCACGTCGACGGGAACAACGATCGTCGGTGTCAAGTTTGACGGTGGCGTTGTCATTGCAGCAGACACCAGGGCCACCGCTGGAGACATTGTCGCGGACAAGAACTGTGAGAAGCTACATAGGCTCTCGCCAAAGATCTGGTGTGCCGGTGCCGGTACTGCCGCGGACACGGAAATGGTCACACAGCTCATTGCGTCCAACCTCGAGCTCCATTCGCTATCCACGGGGCGAGAGCCCCGTGTGGTGACATCGCTCCAGCATCTCAAGCAGCACCTCTTCAAGTACCAGGGCCACATCGGCGCGTACCTGATCGTCGCTGGTGTCGACCCTACGGGCGCACACCTGTTCTCCGTCCAGGCACATGGCTCCACGGACGTTGGCTTCTACCAGTCTCTTGGTTCCGGCTCTCTAGCTGCCATGGCGGTGCTCGAGAGCGAATGGCACCCAGACATCTCCAAGGAGGACGCCATCAAGCTGGCGTCCGACGCCATCGAGGCCGGTATCTGGAACGACCTGGGCTCCGGGTCCAACGTGGACGTGTGTGTGATGCAGATTGGCCAGGACGCTCAGCTCTTGAGAAACTACAAGACGCCAAACACCAGAGAGCCAAAGCAGAGAAGTTACAAGTTTGCCAGGGGAACCACGGCCATCCTCAAGGAGTCCATATACAACCTCGTGGACGTGAGCGAGGAGATCATTGTTGGTGGCGACGCCATGGAGGTTGACGCCTGATTCTGCTAAAACGAGAGCTATATATATATGATGTACAATGCATGGATGTGACCCAGCTTATCTACAGGCCTAAATTTGTTTTTTTGTGGAGTTGAACTAAACTAATACCAACAAACACAAACAGACATGAACAAACAAGCACATACGCTCAAATGCCCACTGAACTCGCGCTGCCGTTGCTCTCGCAGCACACGGATGACCCTCTCACTGTCTCAGATGACATAGAGTCCACGCAAATAGGCCACTACGTCACGCTAGTAGTTTGTGCCTCCGCTGTGGGAGGCTTCATGTTTGGTTATGATACCGCTTGCATCTCAAGCATCTTGGTCTTTCTCGATTCCGGTGATCTCCAACTCACAGATGGCCAGAAGGAACTCATCACGGGTATCACCTCCGTTGGATCCTTTTGCGGATCACTTGGCGCCTCCGCCTTCACGGATAGGTTTGGACGAAAAGGTGTCATCACTGGCTGTTGTGTCATCTTCACCTTTGCTGCTTTGCAACTCGGCTTCTGTAACTCCGTACTGGCAATGGCTTTGGGTAGACTGGTTGTTGGTGTTGCTGTCGGTGCAGCCTCGATGGTGGTGCCCCTGTACATCTCCGAAGTTGCTCCATCGAAGAAGAGAGGAAGATTGTTGGTTTTGAACTCGATTGCAACCACTGGAGGTCAGTTCTTTGCAAACTCCCTGGCGTTGATCGTCGCCTCATTCCAAAGCAATTGGAGAATCATGTTCTTCTTGAGTGGCATCCCCTCGTCGTTGTTCCTTTTTGTCGTCACATTCATCCCAGAATCACCAAGGTTCTTGATACTCCATAACGATCTTGATGTGGCACAAGAGGCATTGACAAAGCTATATCCTTATGCCACAACCGAACAGGTGGAGAACAAGATTGCACAGATAGCAGATGATATACGGATGAATGAAGCACAACACAGACTGCCCTTACACTCGAGACTCTTTGGCTCATCATCCACGATTAGAGCATTGTTGGTGGGATCCGGGCTCATGTTCTATCAGCAAGCATCATCGTTCAACTCCTTCATGTACTATGGCGCTACAATCTTCAAGACGGTCGGCGTGGGCAATCCTCTTGTGGTATCCATCATGATTAGTGGCACCAATTTTGCATTCACCTTTGTGGCGTTGAGGTTGATTGATAAGATTGGAAGAAGAAATATGCTTCTTCGCACAGTCTGGATCATGGCGCTAGCGTTGTTCGTCGCCGGATTTTGCTTTCAAAATATCGATACCAATAACCCACATTATGATGGCTACTCAATAGTGTTGATCATGTCTGTATTGTCATTTGTTGCAAGTTATTCATCTGCATTGGGCACGGTTCCCTGGTCAAGTGTTGAGTTCTTACCCTTGGAGACAAGAGCAGCTGGATCTGCGATTATCTCTGCCACTGGTTGGCTAACAAACACGCTGGTATCTGCGACGTACTTATCATTGGTGAACTGGACCTCATTGTCTATCACAACATTAAGTTTCTCCCTTGTATGTCTTGCTGGTTGGGGTGCCATTTATAAATGGTACCCAGAGGTGAATGGCTTATCATTGGAAGAGATCAGACATGTGTTTGAAAACGGTATTGACATTCGTTATGTATCCAGAGAAGGTAGTGGCCCAGTAACTAAGCGTAATAGATGATCTATGTATGGGCTTTGAGTTGGAGGCTTGAGAGCTATATTTGTGTACTCGGGGGGTGATACAGATTTACAGTCTAGTTCTGCGTGGCACGTGCTTGGACGGGTTAGCGTGTACGGTATAATATATATCCATTAGGCTATATAATAAGAAAGAGTCTCTCTTGTTAGGGTTTTAGTTTCAGGGTTTTTTCCGAAATTCGGGGTAAAAGGTAAAAACACATTTGAAAGTGAATAAAAGAACTACGAGACTGTCGTTTTGACTTCAATCAGCACTTCGACTATTAATGTCGGGGCCAGATTTATATAATCCGCATTGATTGTATATAGTATAAACCATAGAACAAGTCAAAATGACTGAATGATAGAGCATGCGCACCATATTAGCCTTCTATCCTCATTTATTCCATGGAATATCGTAAGCTCCCGGAATTCAGCACAAATTTCACCGGAAATGGTTGCTTAGCTTATGCTGAGGGGCTTAGCGGGATTTCAGACTTGAAGGTAGCAACGTGAACCACTTGACCGTCTCAATTGAGCACACGGAGCCTGACAGAGCACACGCACACGCACACGCACACAAACAAGCACACGATGAGTTTCAAAGGTTTCTCAAAGGCGATCTCGAGAGTATGTTTGTCAAGCTTGGCTTTAACTGGGATGTGGAACTCCACCACCCTTAACACCACCCTGAGCCCATTGGTACACCAACAAAAGCACTAACTTAATGACAGGCCCCTCAGAACTTCAGACAGAAGTTCAACATGGGTGAATCTACGACTGACCCTGTGTACGACGATGCTGAGAGACGTTTCAAAGAGATTGAGAATGAAACCATGAAGTTGAGCGACGAGTCAAAGAAGTACTTTAGCGCGGTTAACGGAATGCTTACGCATCAGATTGGTTTCTCCCAGGCCATGGATGAGATCTTCAAGCCAATCAGTGGTAAGCTTTCAGACCCAAATTCCACCATTCCGGAGGACAATCCTGAAGGTATTGAGGCCTCCGAGCAATATAGAGCCGTTGTTGCCGATCTGCGAGAGACCTTGAAACCAGACTTGGCGTTGATCGAGTCCAAGATTGTGCAACCTGCACAAGAGTTGTTGAAGATCATCCATTCTATCAGAAAGGTTGCCACCAAGAGGGCACACAAGCAGCTGGATTTGGATCGTCGTAAACACACCTATAACAAATATGAATCGAAGAGCGAGAAGAATCCAAAGGATGAGGAGAGGATGTACAAGGCTGAAGCCGACGTCCAAATCGCACAAGAAGAGTATGATTACTACAACAATATGTTGAAGGAGGAACTTCCTATTCTTTTCCAGATGGAGGCCCAGTTTGTTCAACCATTATTTGTGTCGTTTTACTTCATGCAGTTGAACATCTTCTACACGTTATACAACAAGTTCGAGGACATGAAGATTCCGTACTTCGATCTGAGCTCCGACATTGAAGAGGCATTCAACGCAAAGAGAGGTGATATCCAAGATAGATGTGATTCGATCCCATTGACGCATTTCAAGGTTGGCCATGCTAGAGCCAAGTTGGAGATGACAAAGCGTCGGTACGGTAAAGGTGCCGAAGCAACAGCAGCAGGTGGTCCAGAATCTCCAGTGGGTGGGAACTTACCTCCATACACGCCTCCAGCCACGGCTGGTTATGGCCAAGCTCCTGGCTATGGCCAAGCTCCAGGGTACGGCGAGACTCCTCAGGGGTATCCTGATGAGAAAGCACAGTACGCACAACAGGGCTACGGTCAGCCAGCAGCTGGTGGTTATGGTCAAGCTGCTCCAGCAGCAGTTGGTTATAGCCAAGCTGCTCCTGGTGGTTATGGCCAGCCTATGACCCCACAGTCTGCATCTGTTCCATCGTACGGAACGCCAACTCCTGTCGCAGCAGCAGTAGCTGCACCTGCAGCTGAGACGTGTACTGCGTTGTACGACTACGCTGCGCAGACTGCTGGTGATCTTTCCTTCAGCGCGGGCACCGTGATTGAGATTGTGGAGAGAACTGCGGACACCAACGGCTGGTGGACGGGCAGAGCCAACGGTGTCCAAGGTGTGTTCCCAGGCAACTACGTCCAATTGAACTAAAACCTAGTGCGTTTGTATTCCTCAATGTAATTTATGTGACCAAAAAGTGTCTCATGGGTATTTTTAGCATACTGAGTTGTGCTGCGCTTCAAGGGCCTCAGACTATGGGGGGGGGGCAATTTGGGGCCCCAGCTTGATACTTGGATGACCGAACTGTCCTACAGTACCGTGCACACCTGCCGTACACAGCAGTGCCGTAGACCACTCGTAGACACTGCTCCTGCCTCCATCGAGATCTCGAAGCCCCCCAGATGCCCGCCTGTAAATTCTCATCCAAATTTAAATCAATTGTCCTCTTTGGGAAAGCGGTGAAGGGCCAGAAAATGCTGTCACAACCCAAAAAGTTCAAGAAACCACGACAACGAACAACGATCTTTTCCAGTCAAAAGGCATCAACAGACCCCACACACACGTCAAAGCAGCCCTTGTTGCCGTCCAATTGCAGCTGACAGTGTAAGAAGCCAAGCAGACAGCCAGCACGAGAGCAGCCGCAGAAATGTCGTCAGTAGAGTCGCCACCACGCGGGCTCAGTGGGTGGTGGAAACAACTCAACAAGAAACAGCAAGGCTCTTCAGCAGAGTCGTTGAGCGTACACAACGGTTCGCAAGGCTCGTTGAATAGACCCACAATGTCTTTCAAGTCGCGCTCGTTCAGTACGGTGAGGAACTCGGTGAGCGACCCGGAACAGTTGATCAGACAGCAGCGTGACGAGTTCATCGCGTCTCAGAACAAGTTTGGCTTTGGAAATGAGGTGTTTGGTGTCCCCTTGGACAAATCAATCGCGGTCGCAGAATCGCTCATATCGGTTCCCTCCGATGACCCAGGTGACTTCATCAGGTACGGCAAGATCCCATTGCTCGTGGGAAAGTGCGGATCGTACCTCAAGGAGAAAGGTTTGGGGGTGGAGGGAATCTTCAGAGTTGCCGGTTCTTCAAGACGCGTCAAGGAGTTACAATACGTGTTCAGCACGCCGCCAGAGTACGGGAGAAGACTTTCATGGGAGGAGGGATACACGGTGCACGATGCAGCTTCTTTGTTTAGAAGATTCCTCAACAACCTACCGGAGCCCCTGGTGCCTTTGGAGTTGTATGAAGAGTTTAGGGAGCCTGTTCGCTCAAGACCCAGAATCATTGAACATATCAAGGCGAGAAACGATACCATCGAGAAACGGATCCAGGCCATCCAGCAACAGCGTGACGTGAATGAGGAGGATACGGATACTGACCTCTCACCTGAACAGTTGGAGAAGAAGAAGCAGAAGGAGCTCCGCAAACAAAAGAGAATCGCAAAGGATCTGAGAAGTGCACTGAAAGAGTACCGCATGCTCATTGACAGGATCCCAGAGTCACAGAAACACTTGCTTTATTATCTCCTGGATCTGTTGACCATGTTTTCCGATAACGCTAAGCAAAATCTCATGCCTGCAAGAAACCTCGCTGCCATTTTCCAACCCTCCATCCTTTCACACCCTGACCATGACTTGACACCAGACGAGTATGCACTGTCACAGGCAGTGGTCGAAGTGTTGATTGAATATTCAAAGAGACTTTTGCCAGATATCCAGAAGCAGATTTCTCAACCTTCAACTACGAAGAATTCCACGACGAACCTGCTCGCCGTGGGCCAAACAAGCACCGGATTACGTCCACACTCAAGGTCTTTATCCGCTGCGAATGGATTCCCTGACGCCATCAATCCAACCACATTGACCACTCATACGAATAACTCTGAGTCGAATTTCTCCAAACATTCCGCTGAAAACTCCACCGATGACGATGGTGAATACCATGAGTCCAATACATCACAACCAATCGATATCCCACAACCGAAATTGACAATAGCGTGTTCACCAACACCACCATTCATATCACCACCGGCCATAAAAATTAACGATGATGCTGGAGATCAAGATCATCATACAAGAGAAGGCAGATGGAAAGGCGCAGCAAGTCCCCTTTCTGCAGAGTCGGCAAGCCCTAGTAAAAGAGAATCGTGGTTCAAACGTCTAAGAAGTCCATCTAGAGGTGGGAAGAAGGATTGATACACAATTTGGTATTTTGGGAAACTGTTTCGGCTGTTTTCATCTCGTCTGCTTCACTACGTATTTGGTGTTATTTCTGTTGTCATCATGCACAATAACAATGTGTGTGACATTGCTCAAATGGACTCTGCTTTTCAGTTTATATTTTCCCTTTTTGCTAGTACTTAAAGGTCGTCAACTTTCACGCCCAGCTTGTCTTTCAATTGTACTTGTTTCTATACCACATCATTTTAAAATGATCGGATGCTTGTGTATTACTCTAATTCCACTGCAGCAACATTGACTGTATCAACTTTAGCCCTCTTCGCCGAAGCTGAAGCATCAAGTGATTCACTAGCTTTTCTCTTTTCCAGGCTTGGATCCTCCACAATCATCAGATCGTCATCTGCATCTGCTATTAGTTCAAATTCATCATCTTTTTCTTCTAATTGCTCCTCTTTCGGTAATGCAGGCTTAACACGCATCTTGATATCAGGTAGTTGAATTTCTCCTGTTGTGATCTCCATGACGTAAAACTCCACCGGCTGGTATTTTTCACTTTCATCTGTCACGTTGAGATGTACACCATCGACGATGCCCATCTCTTTTAAAGTCTTTTCCAAATTGTCATCAAAATCAATGTCATATAGCAGTTTACTTCCAATGGATAGCGACAACTCTTCATCAAGGCCATACGTAGATTTTAGCTGCTCAACGAGATCACTGATCTTGATGGATGTATCAGCATGCATGATACCTCTTCCAATTGAGCAAGTGGCACATTTTGGATTTGGAGGTTGAAGAAACGAAGGGGATACAAATTTCACTGGACCTGACGCTGTGTAAACGGATCTCGAAGCATCGATGCATTCCTTTGTGGTGTCCTTGAACTGCTTCAGCGACAATAAGGCTGAGAACCCTGCAATGATTGCATTTGTGGTAGCAATAGCAGGGATGATGTTTCCAGCGATGGATTTGATGTCAAACTTTGGTTTGATTGGGATGTTAAAAATATCGGATCTGATGTTTGCGGCAGAAACGACAAAGTTCAAAGTATCTTCATCGTCCTTATCAAATTCAATCTCCACTTCCTTAGAAATTCTCCTTTGGAGAGCTCTTGTGGCGTCGATGAATACCTTAATGTTCTGTTCCAATGACCATTCCTTCTGACCAGTTCCAAGGTCCTTCTGTGTAACTTTTGAGACCGCAGTTTCCATTGAGTTGTAATCCAAAGGCGTTGGTTGTTTTCTGGATTTCCACAAGTCGGTGATTTGAAGCAGTTTCTCAATGTCATTGGTGAACACCTTATGAATAACCTTTTCAGCGAAACCATCATCCGTGATGGCTCTCTTCAACTCCATGAGTTCGTTATTCTCTGCAATGAGGTTCTTGATCTCCTCCTGGTTATCCGTACCGAGTTCCTCTGCGTCCTTTCTCTCGGGCTGAACAGCGACATCCTCATCTTCAGAGAACAAGGACGAGAAGAGGAATGACTTTGCCCAGTGTATGCAGTGAACAGGCTGAGATGGCGTCGATCTGATGGTACAGACTGGGAATGTCTTTGGTGTCTCTCTATGGAGACAATCGTAGCACTCTGTGAGGTGTGGGAACGTTGGCTGCGCTTGACCGCTCGTACCCGTTGTTCCGCTTTCCATAACGGTCCTGTTGGTCAACAGAGCCACTCTGTTGATATACGATCTAGCCTGGATGTTATCCAAAGCGTTGAAGATGATGTCGAACTGTGCAAACCAGGACATTGGGAACAGGTCTGTCTCATAGATGGAAGCCTGATAAGGGACTAACTTTGTGTTGAAGAAGTTGAAAGACTGGACAGCATTAACAGCGGTGGATGCCTTTGGATGTTTGATGTCCTTGTGGCGGAACAAGAACTGTCTGTTCAAGTTGGACAAGTCGATGGTATCCAAGTCTACGACGTGGATCTCGCCGTAGCCCAAGAGGATGAGATCTTTCAACAATTCGCAGCCTATACCTCCAGCGCCAACCAGAAGCACTTTAGCCTGTGGTGTTAGAACGTGGGATTCGCCAGGTAAAAACAAGGTAAACAAGCACCAAACTCACATTTCTGATCTTTGTGTGGATCTCTTCGCCCAAGACACGCTTCAGGCCCTCGTCTCTAGCCATTGTTACTGGTGAAGGGGAATCTGGACATAGCGCAGACAGAGCAGAGCAGAGCAGAGTAGCGAGCGCGTTTCAAAAAAAAAAACAGAGAGAGAGAGAGAGAGAAGAACCAACAAAACTCCCATGGCTCGCAACCTTTCCCAATCCGAAACCGTCACGTGATCACAACAACAGCCAGGGCTCACAACACTTTCCGAAGTGGAAATAAGTGTGAAAACTCCCCAAAACGGCGATTGTTGCACCTGCAAACGCGCATTTCAGCTCAATTTTTTTTTTTTTTATGTTTTTATCGGTGCCGAAGCGCTGGCGGAAATGACCTCTGCGCACAGGTTTCCCAATTTCGAGATCGGTGCGGTGCCAGGTGGGAAAACACCAATTTGTTGCAACCTTTTCAATTCAAGTCCAGCTCTCGACCTCTTGGAGACCTCCTCACACAACAGAAACAACGTCCACGATGCTCGCCCAAAGACTCAGAAACTCTGCCAACAGATCCTACGTCAGATCCTACGCCTCCCAGGTGGCCAAGTACAACGGTGTCAAGAACGCCAACGGCAAGTACACCGTCTCCTTCATCGAGGGTGATGGTATTGGTATCGAGATCTCCAAGGCTGTCAAGAAGATCTACGCCGCTGCTGAGGTCCCAATCGAGTGGGAGTCCTGTGACGTGACCCCAATCCTCGTCAACAACCAGACCGCCATCCCACAGCCAGCCATTGACTCCATCAACAGAAACCTCGTGGCCCTTAAGGGCCCATTGGCTACTCCGGTCGGAAAGGGTCACAGATCCTTGAACTTGACCTTGAGAAAGACCTTTGACTTGTTCGCCAACGTCAGACCTGCAAACTCGATCGAGGGTTACGCTACCCCATACGAGAACGTCAACACCGTCCTGATCAGAGAGAACACTGAGGGTGAGTACTCTGGTATCGAGCACACCGTTGTCCCAGGTGTCGTCCAGTCCATCAAGCTGATCACCAGAGAGGCTTCCGAGAAGGTTATCAGATACGCCTTCCAGTACGCCAAGTCCATCAACAAGCCAAAGATCCTCGTCGTCCACAAGGCCACCATCATGAAGCTCTCTGACGGTTTGTTTGTCGAAACCGCTAAGGAGGTTGCCAAGGAGTTCCCAGGTGTCTCCATCGACTTCGAGATCATCGACAACACATCCTTGCTGCTTGTCACTGACCCATCCAAGTACTCTGACGTTGTGATGGTGATGCCAAACTTGTACGGTGATATCATGTCCGACTTGGCCTCCGGTTTGATTGGTGGTTTGGGTTTGACCCCATCCGGTAACATGGGTGACAGAGTCTCCATCTTTGAGGCTGTCCACGGTTCCGCTCCAGACATTGCTGGTCAGAACAAGGCTAACCCAACAGCTTTGCTCTTGTCCTCATGTATGATGTTGCAGCACATGGGCTTGGACTCCCATGCCGAAAAGATCCAGAAAGCTGTCTTGAAGACCATCGCTTCCGGTAAGGATAACAGAACTGGTGACTTGAAGGGTTCTGCCACCACTGACCACTTCACTAACATGGTCATCAAGAACTTGCACTGAATCTTCGATTCCATATTCTTAGAGATTTTACAAACATTTACTACAGGGGGGAGTAAGACGATACATCGAGTCTTTTATAGAAAGTTCATTGACGAAAAATGTTACTTAGACTGTAGTCTTCTGCTTCTTCTCTCTAATTTCCTTCAAGGCTAAAATGGTGCCCTCCACGATGGCAATATGTTCCACTGCGTGAATCTTACTCTCATACGCCTCCACAGTCTCACCTTCGATGATATCCACCTCCTTCACGAGCAATGGCTCACCGGCATCAACCTGCTGAATAACCTTATGGATCATCACACCACCCTTGGTAATCTCACCATCTTGACCTGCCTGCCATGCCCTTTCAATGGCATGTGTACCATCAAATGCTCCGGGGAGGGCAGGATGCAGATTGATTATCTCAACACCTTGGTCCTCCAGTGGACTGAGGAACTCTGGTGAAAGGATTAACATCCATCCAGCACACACTATGAGATCTGGAACGATGTGTTTGGTATCCTCTGCCTCATCTTCATCCCCATCTTTGTTACCGTACAGAACCAAGTTTGCCAAGTCCTTGTTAAACTGCTTACGAGCCTTAAGTCTTTCACCTTTGGCAATATCAGCATAGTACTCCTTCAACCTGTGCACGGTTGTTGGGATATCACTCTTAGAAGCCCTTTCTAAACCGTAGGCAGTTGCCGATGAGGAAATGACCCTGATGATCTCTGCATCTTTGATTTTCTCCTCTGCAATAGCGTCGATGATCGCCTGTAAATTAGTTCCGGAGCCGGAGATCAGTATGAGGATCTTGAGCTTGTCTGTCATTGTTTGCTGGGTGTTTCAATTGATGTCGTGCTGGTCCGAATAGTTGTTAGCTACTGTTTTGATAGGTTCAAATTTGAAGGTGAATTTTCGCGCTGACTCCGATCAACAGATTTCGTTAACTTGATGGTAGTCGCTGTAGGAAATGACAACTACGGTTAGTCTAATCGTAAGATTCGTCAAATAACACTGTAAACATCAATCACCTCTTTCCAAATATCTCTCCGAGCGTCTCTGTGATCTTTTTACCGAATTTCGAGATGAAAACCTCGTCCTTCGGATCAAACTTGGCAAACATGATCGCTGGAGTCTTGAACTGTCTTTGAATGGCAATGGCCTTCTCCAATGAGACTCCTCTAACGGTCATCAACATCTTCACAAACATCTCTTTGATTGTCGCCATACTGGATTTGGCGAGGATATTATCGAAGGTGTGGTATAAATGCACACACTCGGTTCCTGGAGACCATGCCTGGAAGGATGATAACAACTCTGCGTACCCAATCTGTGATTCCACATTCGATGGGTTCAACACCAATAGTCGTTTCTTGGAGTAGAACTTCACCACTTGTTGGGTCATCTTATGGATGAACTGTAGAGTTGCATCTGCATCTTTTGTACGCTGAACGTGGAAGTTATTCACGGTCATCGCCAATGCAATTGAGGTTTGGATCGCCTGTGACATCTGTTGTAAATCGTTCGCAGTAACCTCCTCAATGAGATATATAACGTTTCGCAGTCCAGTTCTCATCAAGCGGCTCTTCTGTTCAGTATAACGGCCATCTTTGATACTTGAAGCCAAATCATCCAGCCTCTTTCTCTCAAGGATGTAATCGAGAACAACTTCCTCATTTGTAGTTTTATGACGAGCAATCCATAAGCCATCGCCAACACTTAGTGGTCTCTTAAGACATTCAACTCCTAGCTTGGATAGCTTGTCATCAAAGAAATCACGTTCAGTTACGGAGCGGATCTCTCTGTTATCAACAACAAACTTGATGTCAAATGTACCAGCTTCCCAAACGAAATACTTCGTGTCTTTGTACTCGTGTTGGATTCTATTCCTTGGGATGTTCACTGGTACCACTGGAGATTCCTCCTCAAATAATGTTGGTTGTGAATCCTTGGACGGTGTCTGGTATGGATGTGATTCATATTGAGATTGTGATCGTGATTGAGTTTGGAATTGTGACTGTGATTGTGATTGAGATTGAGATTGTGATTGAGATTGTGATTGTGATTGTTGACGTACCTGAACTGATCTTCTTGGGGCCTCGTGTCTGAATAAGACACCGTCACTCTTCTTGATTTTCTTTGCAAGTTCCAGTCCTTCCTCTGTAAGATAAAACCTTGGAGGTCTCCCAGATTGCTTGACTAGACTCTCTTGTATCAATTTTTTGGAGCTGTTCCAGGCTGAATAGAACTGAGAAGTACCCGGTTGGGCAGTGAAACTGGTATCACAGTATGGACCGGAGTTATGTATGATCTGATCCTTTGTTAAGCCCATAAGGTTCTCATCAAACTCCAGGAGCACAAGTAAGATGGCATATCCACCAGAACGCTTCCTTGGGATGTATTCCTTTGTAGTTTTTTTCCTCGTGGCTCCTTCGCCATCGTCATCTCCAGCATCACTTTGACTCTTCCTCTTACGACCACCTTTACTGACTTTCACAGGCACTGGGGGCAGCTCGTGTCCATTCTCAAGACAATATTCCTTCAGCTTCTCCCTCATCTTCCCCACAATCCAGTCACCAATCCCCTTTAACTTTAACAGATCCTCCGGGGCGTACATGGGACCCTCAGCGTTTCTCAGAGTACGCGCAGCGCTGGCTAGAAGCATCGCAGCCTTCTGCTGACGGCGCTGACAGCGCGCAGCATCCTCATCAATCCACGTAATATACAGGTGCGTGAGATCATTGGGCAGTGGCACCATCTTCCGCCCTTTAGACTTGATTGTTGTGGAAAGTAAACAGATGAGCAGAACTTATAACGCCGATGGGCGGTGTTATAGTGAACCGCGAAAATTAGACGACACCCGAACACCCATTGATGCTAGATCGTTCATATTCGACGATTGGGAGGCTAAACAACCGTGCGTTAATCTCCTCTTGAGAAATCGAATGGACAAAAGATAGTGATACTGAATCGTTGACGATTCACTGTCTCACTGTTACAGTAATTTGAGATTCTGATTCAGATGACTGTGGATACTGGACAGCAATCAGCTTATTGCCCCAGGTTATGCGGACAGAACCAGGTGGAGTGAACTGTGCCGCTCATATTGAGCTCTTCATGAGCTTTTTGTATCATGGTTGATCTCAGTGAACTTGCCAGACTCAGTAAGTTGTAACATAGTACCTTGTACAGTGTACACCATAGGCGCTGCTAGTATCACTACATGATATTATATCGATATTAACCTAATAGAAGCCGGCGCTAGCGCGGCAAGCCTCAGATCATGAACGTTATCCGTCGCACTGAGCAAAGCTCTTAGAACCAGAGAAGGCCCAATCTGAAACTGATATACGCAACGCCAGACTAGTCATCACTTCCATCGGACATGTGAATGTGGTTTCAATAAGCAACATCGCCATAGTGAAAGCTGCCGAAATGAGGACACGATATGGAAGCGAGCTTGATAATGCCGACATATGCTGCGCTTACCGCACGCGATCAAACGGCATTATAATAATCCACCAAAATGTGTCAGAAACCAGCGACCTGTCATTAGTTCGCTTGTTTTGCATACAGTTGAGAGCAGATTCACCATTACATCGAGTTCAGGAATAGCATAGAGCATGGCATTAAGTGTTGGTGGTTCAGCGCAGCAGCAGCTGGAGCCAGATAAGACGCGTACCAGAGTCACCTTTGAGACTGTCGAGGAGTGGTATTCTATGCTCGTAGGCCATGCCCTAACGGATGACAGGGGAGATCCCAAGCTGATTGGAACAGTGATTAATTTTTTGGAAAGGATTCGAGACAATGTCAATAAGGTAGATGAGGATGGGCATTTCACCAAGAGACAGAGATTACAGGATCATGGGTCTAGGCCATTTACTTTCCCCAATCTCCCACAAGGGTTCAAGTTGGCAGTGCTGAAGTTACTGGACTACGAAAGTGTTGACCATCTGGCGGCTGTGTTTCCCAAAGGGTCTTTTGATGATATTGTGGTCCGTGTTCAGCTTGATGATACCCCACTCCCACCTCACCCAACGCTTCGTACCGTGAAAGTTCAAGGAATGGGTGATCCCAGAATGAAGAAACCAATTCAACTCGTGTACCAACAACACGGAGAACTCGCAGATATAAGATATTCTCTTTCAAGAGCACTGAAGAGTTCTTTCAATCACTTTCTACTTAGAGGGATGAAACATGGGGATGGATCTAGACAGGTTTGCATTGGTCTGACTGGCATTATGAATGAATTGATCTCATCTTCGACTTTCACCTTCAAGGATTGTGACAGGATCTACATACACTCAGTGAGGGAGTTGAAACCATCACAACTGATCCTAGAGGATATTGATGAACTATCAATCCAGCACTGCACACTACGTCGATCTGTTTTTGACCTCAATCCACTTAATATAGAGAGACTCATGTGTCAGCCAGACCTTCTCAACCACATAAACTCTGAGAATGTTAGAATCTTGGATATTCGTGGGGGAAGGGATGATGGGCTGACCTATATTTCGAGGCATAAGCTGTTGAACGAGATAGTTAACATTTTCGATGTATTGGACATTAGACAGTTGACACTGACTCGTGCAACCGAGTTTACTGTTTCTGGAATGACACATCCATACACAGTCGACGACATCATTGCTCCCAATCTTGTCATGGCGGTGTTCAGATTTAATAAGTTCGCACCCGTTATCCGAAACATTGATGCTCCAAAGCTCAATGTTGTTACATTCGAGGAGAAGACAGACCAAACGGTCAATCTGGACCCAAAATTCACAGATCAGAAGCAGTGGACAGAGTTTCTGGAACGTGGAGGAGATATAGACTTCCGAATGTTGAAAAGGGTTAAACTTCTTGATCTTGGAAACTTCAGATATCCGTTGTGGTCTGAGGCGGAGAATCTCATTAATGTCAGACAGCTCATCATCAATACTGTGGCATTTGAGAGTTATGCAGAGCATGTCAGTGTTTGTCTACCAATTCTCACAGATTTAACTGTCAGGCTTATGACCGGGTTGGTTAAGATTCCAATCATTACTAGTGATGTTGGTCTTGACTCCTTGACGTTCATTGAACACTCACACATGAACCAACTTCACACACACCAAAAGCACATATTGAGACTTGTCAGAGCCAATGAGAAGCTCAATAAACTGTCATTCATGAACCACAAACCTAACAGTTTGGGTCGATTTGACGGTAAAGCGGTATTTGAAATCATTGCACAACAACACAAATTGGAGAACCTTGAGGTTGACAAGATTGAGGTCAATGACGGGTTCATTGCAAAACTACCAGACAATATCAAGAGTCTTACAATTTGGTCTGGGAGATGTAAGCGTATGGATAACCACCTCGTTCTACTTGGAGGATTAAGATTACAAACGTTGGTACTTCGTCTTGAGTTCTTGATTCAGTACAACCCAAATAAAAGAAAAGAGAGATTGGCCATGGTCACACTGAAAGATTTCCCTGCCTTGGAAAGAGCAGATATTCACACTACACCGGCTGAATTCAGGCTCTACGGGCTGAAGAAATTGAACAGACTGAATGTCGGCGTGGCCGAATGGCTAACTGTCGGGAAAGCAGGAGCTCTACGTAACGTCGAGTGTACTTTATTGCAAGGAATAAACGAGAATGCCATTCCTGAGTCGTGGAGAGACGACAAAATTGATCTGGTTGTCCATCGAAGCCAGCTCGATGACATTGTATCTGATTTACATCAGGGTCATGTGCACCATGCACTTCAATTTGCTCAAGCTCATGTCGATGATGCTACTGGGGACTTGGATAAGCTGGTCATACCAGGTCCAAGACAGCTATGAGCCCTCAGCCTGTGACGGTTGATCTATCAGAGAAGGCCAATTGACCGGTGACCAGCTGGCCCTAACTTACTTAGCTAATTAGATTGCAATGAGATTATGGATATGAATTACGTATAAGATCTGGATCATCATTCGTGTTGTAAAGGACAATTAAACCCTGAGGGTATACTCTGTAGTATGTAGAGTCTAGACAGGTCACTACGCACAGTGCGAATAAGAGCTTGGAGGTTTGAACTGTGACAGTTGAATTCAGATTTAACCTCGTCAATGATGAGCGTCGCCACCAGACAAGGAGAACATGGATCGACCTCCGCCACCAATGTCGTGGCGATGGCGAGGCTAACCGCCACGGCGCTCGGCGCCACACTTGATCATGCGGGGTCTCCGTAAAACAGGCTGGGTGAACTTTCCAAACGATAGCTGAACATTGAACACTGGAAAGTGTAATCCTCTGTACAGGTGTGTCACTGTTCTGTGATAAACATACCATCCACCGGTGAGCTGCACTGATGCGCTGCTGACTGTCGATCTATATTGTATCTATAATATTATTCTTCAGCGCTAGAGCCTAGAAGCGGAACTGGCAAAGCGAAACCGCTTTCATCATCGATGAAAAATATCCGCCCGAAATCCTGCACCTGGAAAACCTTCGGAGCGCGAAGCTGCACACATCAATTGTTGGGCCTGTGACATCCATCACATGCGGTGCCTGAAAACATATTATATAGTCAGTGTTAGTGACTACTAACTGGAGTGGGTCACCTGGTCATAAACGACGCAAAAAATAGCAAGTAAACCAGGAACATGTGCTGCACTGCTATGATCCTGGTGCGTTTATTTTATTGTAGGGAGGCATGCAGCAGTCATTCTAGAATCTACATTCAGGCTTGTGTTTAGGAAACACATGCCACTGTACTGTACTGTACACTGTATTCTACCACCATGCGTTTGGTCAAAGGTTACTCCCGAGTCACGAGCCATTGAACCCTTCTTTCTCTGGAGTCTGGAACCCGCTAACGGCGATGGCAAAGTTGCAAGAGCCGAGTCCGCGCCGAGGACAGAGGCGGACTTATAATTCGTACAGGCTCACATTGGATCAGAGTATTGGAACTAAAGATAGCAAGCTATAGCAAATGCGCCTTGTGACGACAGTTAGACTTAGACGTATAGCAGCAGCAGACTACTGTGTCACCTGGAAGCCATTAGCACAGAACAGTGGCCCACGGCCGAGCAGTAAGTTCCGCGCACGGTTTTCTCGAGTGGTAAGGGCCCTGGCCGCTAACACCGCAAAGACACGGCGTTAACGGCTGAGCTTCTTCCTCAACTATCAAAGCTAAGGCGGTCTAGTTTCTAACGCCCACCTTATACTGTTTGTTTACTAATGCGGACGGGAACCTGAGAATGCTGCAGCTTTCCGTGGAATTGCGCCACTAGTGTGCTTAAAAGCGTCTCTGCATCCACATTTGCTCTCAGGGTTAACATCTGGCTTGCGCTCGACAGTCTCAACGCAATAGCTGCAATTATGTCAGACAGCACAGCAGGCATAATTGATGGTGTGTTGAGCAACACAGCTTACATGGGCTTCGATGGTGAGGTCCAGCGTGAGGTCCACGATATTGCCCGTCAGTTTACAAACAGGTCTCATCTTTCTCCAGCACACTCGTTCATCGAGAAAGGCAGCGAGCACGAGGACTCTGATGGTCTTTCAAGAGTCTCCACTATTGCTCCAGGTATCAACCCTATGAATGATGTCTCTAGCTTGGACCCCAGATTGGACCCTAACAGTGATAGATTTGAATCACGCTTCTGGATTAAGAACTTTAGAGCGTTGATGGATAAAGACCCAGACCACTACAAGAACTTCTCGCTTGGAATCACTTACAAGAACTTGACAGCTTCAGGTGATGCAACGGATGCTGACTACCAGACAAACTTCATCAATGCTCCCTTCAAGATGGTTAAGGGTTTGGCGAAGAACTTTTTGTCGTCAAGGGCCTCCAAACCAAACTCACGGTTCGATATCTTGAAGTCTATGGATGCCGTCATCAAACCCGGTGAAGTCGTGGTCGTTCTTGGTAGACCAGGTTCAGGTTGCACTACTTTGCTGAAGTCGATTGCCTCCAACACTCACGGTTTTGACATTTCACAAGACTGTGAGATCTCCTACGATGGTCTCACCCCCTCCGAAGTTCAGAACCACTTTAGAGGTGATATCGTCTACAACGCTGAATCTGATATTCACTTTCCACATTTGACCGTTTGGGAGACATTAACCACAGCTGCGAAGTTCAGAACACCAAGAAACAGAATCCCAGGTGTTTCAAGAGAGGCTTACGCAGAGGCTTTGACAGAAATGTACATGGCCACTTATGGTCTCTCTCATACCAAAAATACCAAGGTTGGAAATGACCTAGTCCGTGGTGTGTCCGGTGGAGAGAGAAAAAGAGTCTCTATCGCTGAAGTGTCATTAGCAGGGGCAAGTCTTCAATGTTGGGATAACGCTACTAGAGGTTTGGACTCTGCTACCGCTTTGGAGTTCGTCAAGGCATTGAGAACTTCAGCTGATGTATTGGATACTACTGCAGTCATTGCAATCTACCAATGTTCTCAGGACGCTTATGACTTGTTTGATAAGGTATCTGTCCTGTACAGCGGTCATCAGATCTTCTTTGGTAGAGCTGATAGGGCAAAGGAATACTTCCTCAAGATGGGATGGCATTGTCCTCAGCGTCAAACTACTGCTGACTTCTTGACTTCTGTCACATCTCCAAGAGAGCGTGTCGCTCAACCGGGTTATGAGAATAAGGTTCCAAAGACTGCTCAGGAATTTGAGGCTTATTGGAAGTCTTCTCCCGAGTATGCTGCTCTTATGGCGGAAGTAGAGCAAAGTTTGGACGAAAGTTCAGCACAGACATCGAAAGCAATGATTTTTGAAGCCAAGCATTCAAAGCAGGCGAAGAACGTGAGAAAGACATCATCTTACACGGTTTCATTCCCAATGCAAGTGAGATATTTGTTGACGCGTGAGGTGCAAAGAATCAGGAACGATATCTACTTCCACGCTTTCTCTGTTATTGGTAACTCTTTGATGTCGTTGGTGTTGTGTTCCATCTTTTACAACTTGCAAAACACAACCGGATCATTCTACTATAGAGGTGCTGCCATGTTCATGTCTGTCTTGTTCAACAGTTTTGCCTCTTTCTTGGAGATTATGTCTTTGTTTGAGGCTAGACCAATTGTGGAGAAGCACAAACAGTTTGCACTTTACCATCCTTCTGCTGATGCCTTGGCTTCTGTTATCTCACAGATTCCTTTCAAAGTGGCTACCGCGATCATTTTTAACTTGATTTATTACTTCATGGTCAACTTCAGAAGAACGCCAGGTCGGTTCTTCTTCTACTTGCTGATCAATCTTCTGGCCACATTCACTATGTCACATTTCTTCAGGCTCATTGGTTCCATGTGCTCAACATTGGCTCAGGCCCTCGTTCCTGCTCACTTCATCTTGTTGTGTCTGATTATGTTCATTGGTTTTGTGCTCCCAACGTCATACATGTTGGGTTGGTCCAGATGGATCAACTATCTCAATCCTATGGCTTATTCATTTGAAGCTTTGATGGCAAATGAGTTCCACGATCGCAACTTCCAGTGCAGTGAGTTCATCCCTGGTAATCCAGCTGATCACCCTGAATGGCCCTCTGATTCTTGGGTTTGTAACGCTGTTGGCGCCGTTGCTGGTCAGACTGAAGTAAATGGTGACGTTTACTTGAAGTTGGCATACGGATACACTAATAATCATAAGTGGAGAGACTTTGGTATCTGTGTCGGTTTCATGGTGGTTCTCTTGGCTGCGTACATGTTGTTTGCTGAGTTCAATGAATCTGCCAAACAAAAAGGTGAGGTCTTGTTGTTCCAGCGTGGTACTTTGAGAAAGCTCAAAAAAGCAAAGGCCATCAATGATATCGAGGCTGGTTTTGATCGTGATATCACTGAGCAACCCGACAGTGTGGATGAAGATGATCACATCAATGTCATCGCTGCAGGTGAGGATATTTTCCACTGGAGAGATGTGCACTACACTGTTAAGATCAAGTCTGAGGAGCGTGAGATCTTGTCCGGTGTTGACGGATGGGTCAAACCAGGTACTTTAACTGCTTTAATGGGTGCTTCCGGTGCTGGTAAGACTACTTTGTTGGATGTCCTTGCTAATCGTGTCACCATGGGAGTTGTCACTGGTAACATGTTCGTGAACGGTAACCTAAGAGATTCTTCTTTCCAGAGATCTACTGGTTATGTGCAACAACAAGACTTGCATCTCGCTACAGCCACTGTTCGTGAAGCTTTGAGGTTCTCCGCTTATTTGAGACAACCAGCGTCTGTTTCCAAACAGGAGAAGAATGACTACGTCGATGAGGTTATCAAGATCCTGGACATGGAGAAGTATAGTGATGCAGTTGTTGGTGTTGCTGGTGAAGGTTTGAACGTTGAGCAGAGAAAGAGATTAACCATTGGTGTAGAGCTGGCTGCTAAGCCAAAACTTTTGCTCTTCCTCGATGAACCAACATCCGGATTGGATTCTCAAACTGCTTGGTCCATTTGCCAGTTGATGAGAAAGCTCGCCAACCATGGCCAGGCCATCTTATGTACCATCCATCAACCATCAGCTATCTTGTTACAGGAGTTTGATAGACTCTTGTTTTTGGCTAAGGGTGGTCGTACAGTCTACTTTGGTGATCTGGGTGAAAATTGTCAAAGTTTAATTGAATACTTTGAAAGTCACGGTGCTCCAAAATGTCCAAGAGATGCCAATCCAGCTGAGTGGATGCTTCAGGTTATTGGTGCTGCTCCAGGATCTCATGCCAACCAAGACTATCATCAAGTTTGGTTGGAATCTGAAGAGCGCCAGGATATTTTGGCACAGCTTCAGGACATGGAGCGTGAGCTAATTAAGTTACCATACGACAGTTCTCTTCATAAAGACGAATTTGCTGCATCTTTGTGGACGCAATTTTTGCTTGTTACTCAAAGAGTCTTTCAACAGACTTGGAGAACACCGTCGTACTTGTGGGCCAAGTTCAGTTTGGCAACGGTCGCTTCTTTGTTCATTGGTTTTGTGTTCTTCAATGCGAATCCCACAATGCAAGGTTTACAGAACCAAATGTTTTCCGTCTTTATGTTCTTGAATATCTTCACTCCGATGTTGCAACAGATCTTACCTTCCTTTGTTGCTGCCCGTGATTTGTATGAAATGAGAGAACGTCCTTCAAAGACTTTCTCGTGGAAGGCATTTATCACATCACAGATTGTTTCGGAGATCCCATGGAATGCTTTAATTGGAACTGTTGCCTATTTCTGTTGGTATTATCCAGCTGGCTTCTATCATAATGCTACTGCTGGTGGTACTACCGAGGTCAATTCTAGAGGTGCTTACGCCTGGTTCTTCATTGTGTTGTTCTTCGTTTACATTGGTACCAGTGCACATCTTGTGATTGCACCTACCGAGCTGGCTGATATGGCTGGTACAATGGCTTACATGATGTTTACTTTCTGCTTGGTGTTCTGTGGTGTTTTGGTTTCTCCAAGTGCCTTGCCTGGATTCTGGATCTTCATGTACCGAGTGTCGCCGATGACATACTATGTTGGCGGCTTCTTGTCCAATGCTGTTGCCCACGCTGAGGTGACATGTGCTCCGGATGAGTTGAGAGTTCTTTCTCCTGCTGATGGTATGACATGTGGTGAGTTCTTCAGCTCATATATCCAATCAGCTGGAACAGGATACGTTGAGAACCCTTCCAGTACATCTGACTGCCAGTTTTGTCCCCTTTCAAACACTGATGACTGGCTTGCGACGACTGACTTGGATTACTCTCAGAGGTGGAGAGATCTTGGTATCTTCTTTGTCTACATCGGTTTCAACATTTGTGGTGCTATTCTTTTCT
Source organism: Williopsis sargentensis (assembly GCA_020995425.1). Taxonomy (NCBI): domain Eukaryota; kingdom Fungi; phylum Ascomycota; class Saccharomycetes; order Phaffomycetales; family Wickerhamomycetaceae; genus Williopsis; species Williopsis sargentensis. Next base: position 640,868 of record CP083466.1, on the reverse strand, counting down.
ACTGGTGGGCCAGAGTTCCAAAGAAGAGTAGCAGAGTGGAAGAGAAGGCAACAACCAACATTATGCCTGAAAGCTCCACTGAGAAGCTTGAAGATAGTGTCCATTCTTCTTCCAGCTGATTTAATAGTCTATTTGAGCACAAATTTTTTTAAACAACGTCGTCGTCTAATTATTGGCCTTGGTGTAGATCCAAAATTTGGACTCTTCCGTCAGATGATACTCACGGGGTGTATGCTGAACTAGTGATCAGAATTCGCTGGAATCTACGTTAATGGCGAACCCAACATTTCATTAATCATTAACCCGCCAACTTCATAAAAACATTTAAAACACAGCAGACGAAGCACTCGTGGTTCTATTGGAGCATGATCTGCGTTTTGGTCTCTCATCCAAAGCATCATAATTATTGAAGAAACTGTCAATGAGTTCGTCCTTTGATAAGGGAAGAGGTCTATCGGCCAACCCTGTTTTCATTCTCATTGAATCTTCAAATCTTATATTGACTTCATCGTTGGTTCCAAACATCATTTCCACAGGAGGCCTGAATTTGCAGTTTTGACGAGACTGTATAGTTCCTGGGGGAGATGGGGTATCATATGGTGTTGGCGTTCGATCCAGTGATGGCGATGCATCTTGTGGCAACTCGATTTCTCCATCAAGCCCACTCACAGCATCACTTAGGAAGGACTTGATCTTCAACATAATGGCGGACGTAAGTCTCTTAATCTTGTAGAAAATCAACTCAGTATCTTTCCAAAGCTCATAAAACTTCTTGATACTCCATTTCAACTTGGTCATCAAGTAAGCCTTCGAATTGTACAATTTATTGATGAAGTACTTGCAAATCAAGAACAACTTGGTCGTAAAGTGGACTAGCTTGGATATTGAAGCCTTGATCAACCGCTTCTTTGGTTCCTTGGGCGACTTTGATCTCTTCAGCGAGTTTGACCTCTTGAATGACTTCATTGATTTGGAATCGTCATCATCAACGCTCTCAGATACACCCTTGGACTTCTCGTAGTACTCCTTCGACTCCAAATAGTTGCGCTCAAGCTTCTGTTTCACCTTGTCGATAGCATCCCATGGCTGCTCAACAAACAACCATTCAAGAAGAATGTGGAGCAAATAGATCGGGAAGATGGCCAATCTCAGAAGGAACTTGGCAATGTTTTGGAATGAGGAACTGCTCACGGGGGCTCGACGTTGTTGTTTCTTTCTGTACTTCGTGCGCTCAGCCAACACGAGCTGGCGTTGTTGGAACTCCTTTGCCATGGCAAGATCCGTCACTTTGCCCGCTGGTTCCCAAGTGGATGAGTTTGTTGTGCTGTTCAGCCCCTTATCAGTTTGATTGTCAAACGCGTTGCTTGATTGTCAAACGCGTTGCGTTGCTTGATTGTCAAACGCGTTGCGTTGCTTGATTGTCAAACGCGCTGCTAAGGGGGAAATTTTTGTGACACAAAAACTCAGTTGAGGGGGCTCACACGTCAAAATATGACATGAGGGTAACTTCACAAAATCTCACGCACTGGCGCAGCTGCTGCTTTGTGAGGCCAAAGTTCTTGATCACATTCTCACACAGAACGTGTTCCACCACATCCAGCTCATCTGTAGAGATCTCTCTCTTCGCAACAGACTCAAAGGTCAATAGATCCTGGTACCCAAGCTTGAGATCGTCAATCTGCAGCTCATCAGCTGTGGAGGTGGTCGCTCCGTCGTCGTTCGGCAATGGAAAGATGTCGTACAGTCTGCGTAGTGCCACTGGGAGATCGTCCCTAGGTGGTAATTGTGGTTGGGCAATGCTCTGCGAGAACCAGTCGAGATACTTGTTCATCTTGGACTCGTCCCACGCAATGACATCTTGCTTATCTGATAACAACAGAGAGGCCAATAAGTTGTTGAAGTTTCTGTTGTCATTGGGCGATAAGTTCATGTTCTGTAGATGATTCATCCACTTTTTCCAGTTGAACGTTGTTCCCTGTTGTTGGGAGTGTAGGTTGAACAGCTTGGTAATGACAATAACAAGTGCTATGAGTTTGATTTCAGGGAAGTTTCTAATGGATACTCCGAGTTGTTTTGGATCTGTTGGGAAGGTAAATTTGATGTTTTGTTGCTTGATGTACTGGGATGTTGCAACGTAGATTTGTGGTGGTAAGATCATCTCGGTGACGATCTTCAGTAACAACGGTTCATAGTTCAGTGTCAGGTGGCGCAAATCTAGCAGGTTGACAAGATTTGCGACTGCAAGGCATAGGTCGCCTTTGATGGGTGGCCTTCTCGGTTCAAAAAGATTCATGATGTGAATTGGTAGTCTCTGCCTGATTGACTTGGGGACGTGAATGATTCCCTTCATATAGGGCACTCTGTTTGTAGTAGTCCATGTGACAAAGTCGTTGAGGTAGATGGGCAGCTGTAGATGGCGACATGCGAGGTAGCAGAGTGCTAGTGAATCAATGAACTTTGGTAGTTTTCTTAGGTCATTCATGGATGTCTCAGTATCAGTACCTGTGACTGCAGTTTCCGGATTAGAGAACCCTGTATCTAGACCGTCATTGCAATTGAGACCTGAGCCGATGTATTGAATCCAAAGTCTCTTGACCACCGTTTCAAGTAAGGCTGGCATATTCTGTTCGTGGATCAAAGTCATCACTTGAGCTCTTAATACCGCTTGGAAACTCTTGAAGTATAACTCTGTTGCCTTGATACCGTACACCTTTCTCCTCTTCTCATCCTTCTGTGAGCTCGAGAGCTGTGACTGTTGCGGTACACCTTGTGATCCTGGGATCTTCAATCTCCTCGTGAGTACGTATGCACCGGCATCATCTTCCTCATCGTTGATTTCAAGATGGCCTTCATTAACATGACCATATTGACAAATACGTCTTCCATCGACGCTTCGGTAATACCGCGAGCGACAGTTGTCGACACCGCATCTAGAACCTCTGATCCACTGGTTACTCATGGGCTCCACTGGGCAATTCTGTCATCCAAAAAGAACTCCAAATCTAACTGTTTTCCTGCATTATTGATGTCCTTCTAACAAAAATTTGAGGTCGTCGGAAATACTCTCCAAATTGGGAAGCGCATTCCGATTTACCGACACCCGCACACCATCGGCTAAATCACCAGCGCGAAAGTCCGTTGAGGAGAAGTCAAAAAGGCATCAACGGGAGCCCCACAGATCATTTTGTGCTAATCGCTGATTTCACTGCGTACTTGGACAGGTCACAGAGCCCATCGCCAACTTCCAGGTTACCAACGCGCGCCCCCACAGAATCCCACGGAATCCCACCGCTACAGCCTCGCACTTTGGCCCAAACAACCGCGAAATCTGGGGAAATCAATGGTCCCCCCACGGTGCGACGCGAAATGGGCGAACGGAACAATGAAACTTTTAGCGTGGGGGACCGTTGATTTCCCCAGATTTCGCGGTTGTTTGAACTCTTTGCAGTCGAATCGAATACCAACTTATAAACTGGTTCTTTTCTTCGTTTCTTCTCTTCTCCACATTCTTCTGTTTGTGCCCCACTTAGTCTGCTTGGCTTTCAACAATGTTCAGATCAAAGCTCCGCATACCCCAGGGCGCATTCAAGAGACTCGTACACACAGCACGGGCAACACGTCCAAGGGCCTCGCTGAGGAGGGTCACGATGGTTGGGTTCACGGCCGGTGCTTTGGCGACTGGTGGGTATGCCACGCTTCAATTACAGCCTTCCATGCTGTCCAATGATACCAAAGTGCCATTGACACCAGAGATCGTCTCTCAGCATAACACCAGAGACGACTTGTGGGTGGTGCTCAACGGTAAAGTGTACGATTTAACCGAGTTCCTCACACATCATCCTGGTGGGCAGAAGGTGATTTTGAAATACGCTGGTAAGGATGCTACAAAGATTTTTACTCCAATTCACCCACCTGATGCCGTTGACAAGTTCCTGCCCCTTGAACGTCATCTGGGCCCGTTGATTGGTGAGTTCCCAGAGGAGGAGGAAATCCTCACGGATGAAGAAATTGAAAGATTGGACAGAATCGATCGTAAACCACCGCTCTCTCAAATCATGAACCTCCATGACTTCGAAGCAGTCGCACGCCAGATTTTGCCTCCATCTGCTCTGGCTTACTATGCATCTGCCGCTGATGACGAAATCTCTTTGAGAGAGAACCATAACGCTTATCACAGAATCTTCTTCAATCCAAAAATCTTGGTCGATGTGAGTACTGTGGACCTCACCACAGAGTTCTTTGGTAATCATACATCTGCTCCTTTCTATGCAAGTGCTACTGCCTTAGCCAAATTGGGTCATCCAGATGGTGAAGTTTCCATTGCCCGTGGAACTGGTAAAGAGGATATCACCCAAATGATTTCCACATTGGCATCATGCTCATTCGATGAGATTGCTGATGCCCGTGTTAAAGACGACCAGGCTCAATGGTTTCAACTTTATGTCAATGCTGATCGTAAACTCACTGAGAAGCAAGTCAAACATGCTGAGGATCGTGGAATGAAAGGCTTATTCATCACAGTGGATGCTCCATCCTTGGGACGTCGTGAACGTGACATGAAGATGAAGTTCGACGCTGACGCTGATGCATTGGATGATGATGATGCCGATATTGATAGATCACAAGGTGCCGCTGTCGCGTTGTCCTCATTCATTGACCCTGCATTGTCCTGGAAGGACGTTGACCAAATCAGAACTTGGACATCACTGCCTATTGTCATCAAGGGTGTTCAACGTAAAGAGGATGTCCTTCTAGCAGCTGAACATGGCTTCCAGGGGGTCGTGCTGTCGAACCATGGTGGTCGACAATTGGATTTCGCTAGAGCTCCAGTTGAGGTTCTTGCTGAGGTCATGCCAGAGTTGAAGGCCAGGGGCTTGGACAAGACTTTTGAAGTGTACATCGACGGTGGTGTTAGAAGGGGCACGGATATCCTCAAGGCCCTGTGTCTGGGTGCTAAGGGTGTTGGTCTCGGCAGAGCATTCTTGTATGCCAACAGTGCATACGGTGAAGCTGGTGTCAGAAAGGCGTGCCAGTTACTCAAGGCCGAGATGGAAATGAACATGAGGCTATTGGGCGTTACCAAGGTTGAAGATTTGACTCCGGAGTTGCTGGACTTGAGAGCATTGCATAACAGAAGCGTCTCGGTTGCTAAAGATCGGTTATACACTCAGAATTATTCTGACATGTCGAGCGCGCAGTTCAAACCATCTGAATATGATTTATAGACGCTGGACTATAAGCTATGATAACATATTCATGATTTAATTCACGTCATTTCTCATCTGACATACGTAGCGTCGATCTTGTTCACCTGCGGGAGGAGAATGATCAACTTTCTTCTGTAACTTGTCATGTTTTGCAATTGCAGAGGGTTCCCTTCAAAGTAAACGGTATCCAACTCTTTTAAGTCCTTCAACTCGTCTTCAACATCCTTGAAAGAGTCGAACTTGTTATATGAAGCCCATAAGTCAGTCAATTTCGTCAAATGTTTCAAATTCTCCAACTTGGTGATTCTGTTACCTGTGATGTCCAACGTGGTCAATTTCAAGTTCTTCTCAAGTCCTTCAATTCTCTCGATGCCGTTATGAGAGATGTATAGTTCTTCCAAGTTCACCAACGACTCAAGGCCCTCCAATTTGGTGATTCTGTTGGACTGAATAGACAAGATCTTTAGATTGGTCAACGATGACAAGTTCTCCAGCTTAGAGATGCGGTTCTTTCCTAGCCAAAGCTCAGTCAAATTGACCAATGGGTCCAAATTCTGGATGCGATTAATTCTGTTACCACCAAGTTCCAAATTACGTAGCTGATTGAATGGATCCAAGTTGACGATATCTGTGATCTTATTCTGAACAAAATATAAGTTCTCCAACTGTGTCAAGTTTTCAATGTTCTTGATGTTTCTGATCTTGTTGAAGGATAAGTCCAGGTTCTTCAGCTTCTTCTTGTCATTGAGGTGAGATGAGATGTGCTTAATACGGTTATCATAGAGATCCAATTCCTCGATGTCATCGGCAACGTGTTTCACTTCACCGAAGGACTCGAGCAAGTTCTGTCTGAGCACCAGACTCTTCAACTGTTTGAACCGTCCCAAGTTCAAGTCTTCCATGTCACGGATCTTCAGATGGATCAACTCGATGAATTCAGTGTCATCTGGCAATTCAGCGGCGAGGTCCTCATCAGCATCGATTTGCTCTGGATGCTCATCTGGAATCACCTGTCCTTGGAGCGTCGTTGGTGCCAATGGACCCGTGGAGGCCTCTTGCTCCTCGACATCTGTATCCTCGTACTCACTGTTACTGTGGATTTGCAATTCATCAATCATTGGCTCCTTCTGTGTGGTCATTTGTTTCCTGGTTATTGTCTTTGACGATTTGTTGCGTTAGTGGTTCAGGAGATTTCAAACCATATTAAATCAGCCCGGTCTGAGTAAACTCTGACGGGGCTTAGTCATACGAGCCTCCTAAAGAACTCGTATTGGAATCAAGATTCAAAGTGAACAGAGATGCTGCAGAGAGCTACAATGTAGGCAATATATGGTCTTGGATTTATATACAGCGAAGTCAGCTCCCTCCCATGTAACATGAGAATCAAAGGGACACAGAACGGCCCCACTTGAAGGTAGCTACACACGCATTCATTGGAAGCACAAGATAGAGAGTTTGTGGCAGAGAACGAATGTTGATAAAGCAACCCGTTCAGTTGGCCTGTGGGTTCTTGGAGATCAACTCGACAACCTCAGCGATGGTCTTCACCTTCTCCGAGTCCTCGTCCGAGAGCTCAACGTCAAACTCGTTCTCCACGTTGACCAAGAACTCCGTGGAGTCCAGCGAGTCGAGGCCCAAGTCCTTCTGAATCAGGGTCTCTGGTGCCAATGTGACGTCCTTCTTGATCAAATGAGCGTTGGACTCTGAGATTCTTCTGATGATCTCCTCCTGGGAGAGGGCGTTGGCCGAGTAGAAACGGGCAAAGGCGGCTGGTCTGACAGCGGCGGAGCGGGAGACGGCCATGGAGGCGCGCACAGCGGAGCGAGAGGCCAGTCTGAACATCTTCTGGGTGTGGTATACGGTGTGGGAGCAGCAATTGGAACAGGGGGTAAAAACACGTTACAAAAAGTTCCCCCCGTTGCCGTTCGTTTTCCGAACTGGCGATCCCGCCCACCATCGCGAAAACTACCGCTTTTGGTCAACATTCTTGTTAATAAAGTGAAGCCATAAACATCTCGCTAACTACGAGCGCGATTGGCGCCAATTGAGCAGCGATCTCTTGCGTCCTCCGCTTCCATTCGTTGCTGCTGTTGCTGCTGTTGTTGCGGTCGTCGTCGTAGTGTCCGAGGACTTTGTGTCCGTCCGTGACAGCCCGTGAGTGAAAGCATTCAGAAACACATTCGAACTGGTGGAGACAACGCGGCTGTGGTGTTGGCTCAATCCATCACTCGAGTTCCCAGTGGACTGTGTGGCCAGCGTCGAGGTCATCGACGGCACCTTGCGCAGCTGAGGAGCAGGAAGGGCATTTTCAATATCCGCGACACTAATGCCTGTGCGCAAGATCTCGTCACCAAAGTTCTTCTCGAACAGACGGATCAACACAAGGTGGGACTCCCGCAACGCGTCAGGAACCATCCGGCCATGCACAAGCAAGCATCTGTAGATGCAGATGGCCAGATTGTCGAATGCACTCTTCAGCAACGCCAGCTCGTTCTCCAACTCTTCATTGCTCTCGTCAACAACATGGTTGAAGAACTCTCTGTATTGTGCAATACCTCCGTTCACAGGAGAATCAACAGTACCAGACAGGTTTCGGGATAGCTGGTTAAACACAGTGGACTTGGCACCACCGGTTGAAAGTGCCTTAAAAGCTGCGATTTCTCCATTGACAAGATCTTGGGTCTTTGTCGCCAGCGTTCTCAGTGCATTCTGGACTGGTGATAACTTCATCGTATGGATCTTGTGTATCTCGCTTCTATTCATCAGCGTTGGGAAGACGTTATACGTTTCATATGTGATCTCCTCCACCCAAAGATCCAGCACGGATGTCGATTTCTGCAACCTTCTGGACGTGGTAAAGAACTTCAAGTCCTTGTTCTGCATGTACAATCTGGCAGCACTCGATAACTCACCATGATGAGCGTTGAAATCCATATGAGGTGCAACAGTGACAATGTGTAAATACTTTCCAGCCGGTGGATGCCTCATGGCACGCTGAGCATCGGTATCGCCAATGATCTTGGCACCAGCGTGTAATCTCAACAACCTGTTATGAATCGAACTGATCTGCTCAAACGGTAAACCCTCAAATATGAAGCTTGTAGATCTAACAGTTTTTGGAAATCCCAAGCCCAAGAATGAAACCATGAAGTAAGTTGGCGTCTCTCTATCTAATGACTCCAGCTTCACAAACAATTCACCTAATTTCTCATGAACAAAACTGAGACCTTTCAAATCGAAGTTGACCTTATCATAGGCATCAGCAAGCTCTTTGTAGATAAGAACAGCCTTCTCCAGCTTCTTGCCAAGAACTAACATCTCCGCAATACGTTTGAACAATAACTCCTTTCTGGCAAAGGCTGATTGTGCAGGGAACTTTGGCTTGATGGAAATAGGTAGCATCTCATCCGGATTCCAATCATATGTTGAAGCCATCAACTCGAGACACAGAGCAGCCTGAACGTGGTTCGACTTACTCAAATTCTTCTCATACATGTCATCCAAAGAGGCAATGAACTTCTTTGCATTGTTCACACGCATTAAATGTCGAAGGATATCCAAGTCGTGGAATGTTCTTTCATCGTCATACTCCTCTCCCATTGGAACAGATTTCAAGTCGTTATAGACAGCCAGGAAATCACTCAAGTTTTGAATGAAGTTGTACACGTCTGGGAATGATTCATCTTCAGGGTCCAGTCTGACACACATCTTAAGCCTTTTGGTGAAGTTTCTTTGTTCGTACAGGCCTGGGATGTAATTTCCAGATTTGAAGAATTGGTCAAGACCCAACAAACAACCTCTTTCAATTTCAAGTAACTTGCTCTGTGCTGCATCCTCGGTGCACTCTTGAACGAGAAGCTCAGACACCATAATACCCCAGAGCATCTTGACACCAACGGTTTGACAGAGGGAGTTACGTTGAAGGCAGAACACGGCCAATTCCTCCAAGATACCATAGTCATCCTGTATAAACTCGGCCTGGTAACCTAACGATTTCTTCATGCCAAATCTGACGTAGTCTCTTCCCAAGGATTCCCACCCAAGGCAGTCCCAACACTGATCAAGAAGTTGAGCGCAGCGAGTTCTGATATCTTGGGTGATATACCACGCCGCCTTTCTTGGAACATCTGCCAAATGACAAATTGCAGCAGGGGTAGAAGCAGACAAGTTCAAAAGTGATTTGAGGTACCTACTCCACAACGCTCTATCAAAAGCCTCGGAGTCAGTAGCTGATGGAATATGGCCAGAAATCATGGAGAACTTGATCAATTCAGAAGAACTGGTAGCAGCCTCGATGAATAAGGCAGACAGTGACATCCATTTATCAGATGGGAAGAACTTTGATTCAATCAACAACCTGTTAGTCTGAATAATACACAATAAATCATCTTTGGTGAACCATTTGACAAAACTAGTCGATTGATTGAACAGATCGTCATCCTTGGCATCTTGAATAATTGAAGTGCACCCATCTTGACCAGTCGTAACGTTCTTGCTGATCTTAGTTATGAAGGAATAAACCACACCCAATTCCACCAAACACTCCACAAGAACCACATCATTCACGATGGAATCAGTGATCAATTCAGGGAAGGGATAAGTGTTTGGGAAGATATTTGTGTAAGTTCTCTTCTCTTCAAACATTTTGTTCATTCTGCAATAGTAGTGAATCTTAACAAAGAGTTCAGAAATGGTCAGAATAAGTCTAGCCATAGACCTTGGCAGTACAAAGTTGGACTCGTCCTTTGCCACAATGATTTTCCAAGAGATGGTACACAGTGAGATCAAACAAGAGTTTGCCAGTCTCAGCACTTCAATGTCAACATCTGGCGCAGAGTATGCTTCAATAGACCACTTAACAGCGTTGAAAAATAGAGCTTCAGAGCATTTGTTGTACACCGTGCTCTCGAATGCCCAACCTTCCAGCAGTCGACGAGTTAGGAACAGCTTGGTCACATAGATCTGTTTCTCCTTCAATACCAATGCATTGTTACCACTGCTAATGTCCATGCCTCTAGTTCCGACAGAATCTATTAGCGAAATGGCATGCATGATAATATCATCATCGCTCAAGAATGCCTTCAAATGACCCAATGTGATGTCAAAGTACTCCAATAAGTTCACCTGGTCTGGGATCATTGGCTCCTTGTTCAACTCCACGAATGGAATCAAGCTCTGTGAGAGGGCTCTCCATGCCATCTTCAAATCCTTTGAATTTTTGTCTGGAATGCACAACAATGATATGTTCACCAGCAACGGCAGAACACGACACAGAGTTCTGCCAACGTAGTTCCATTCCTCACCAGATTTGCTGTAGTAGCTTGCCGTCATGAATAGAAGGTCAGTTCCACATGGAGGTACGAAGCTTGTACTCTCCCTCAGCATATCGGAGAATTGGTGATAGAGGAAAGTATACTGTTCTTGTCTTGCAACAACAATATCAAACAAATGGATGAAGGAGTAGAAAGAGGCAGCTTTAAGGTTTGTCAGATTTAAGATAGTTGCAGTTTGGAAGATCTTCAGCAGTTCAATACAAATCTCTTTGAAGTATTTGATTGATTGCTGAACAGTGTTCTGATTCAACGATTTCAGAGTTTCACAAAGACGCTCCTCGTTCTCTGGAAGAGGGTACAATCTTTGCCATCCCAGAACCTGATATGTTGCTGAATCAATGTTATAGGTCTTTCCAATGTATTTTGACGAGACTTCAACAGAACCTTCAACATTTTTACCATTCATGAAGTAAACAATTTGATTCTTGTTGTATTCGTAGATCTTCTCATCCTTGGAAATCTGAATCTCCGCCACGGCCCTTAGCTCAAAGTTGACGTACATTTTCAGTTTCAGAGTTGCATTTGGTGGGATATTCTCAAGGTTACTGATCTTGATAGTCTCACCAACAACTTCATTTGAATGTACCGAGGTGAAATCCCAAAAGTTTGTTGGAACTTGATCGGTTGCCTTGGAGATTGTAATCTTTGAGTTGGGATCATCGTTGATCAATGTGACGGATAACAGATCTCCAGGGAACGGTGAGCTGTTATGCACCAGATCAAGCTTGCCCAATGAGAAGTAGATTCTGTCATAGGCCTTGACCAATGGATCGAAGAAGCAAGTTCTGATTTGATAGATTGGAGTTTTCAAATTCGCATCGAAGTCAGAGGCAACGTTTCTCAGATCATCTCTGAATTCCTTGATAGATACAACCAGCTTCTCAGCTCTTGGATTCACCGCAACACCCTTCTTGGATCCTGCTATAATTCTATCAATCAATTCACCCCAGCCAAAGTTCATGTTCTTTGGGTCCAAAGTTGTGTTGTCAGATTTGTTCACATACGAGCCAAACAATTTGATTGTGAACTGATGTGCCTGACCAGATTCCAATGCACCTTTGTGTCTTGAAAAGATTCTTGAAATATCAGCTGCACCAGCTGCTACGGCGTTTCTCATCTTTCTTGGATGAAAAGTAAGCGGTGGCTTTGTATGCACCTCCAGCTCCTCTGTGATTATAGCAACCAAATAAATTCTACCATGGTCGATCTCCGTACCTGGGATGTTTCTGAACAAGGCTGCGGAGATCTTATCCAGGGAAAAATCTGAAGAGTTGCCGATATGAATTGAAAATGCCTCTGTGAGTCTCTTCTTGGCACTTCTCAAGTACATGTATGCTGTCATACCCAAAAAGCCTTTCGGATTAAGCATGGATGTGCCGCTAACATCTTTGAAATCGACCAAGATCTGGGATGGAGTGACCTTATCAAACTTTGTGATCTTCTTTGACTTCAATTCCACCCCCAAGTTTGATTTCACGGGGAAATTTGGTTGTAAAGCTGAGGCCATCTGATTCAATGCAATCAAGTTTGGCTGTGGTTGCTGTGAAATGTCAGCATTGAAGTAGTCATACAGTTCACCAGTTTTCGTATCTCTTGATGTAATGGATTCATAACCAGAGATGTCATTCTTCAACTGTTTGGAATACGAGCTTTTATCAAATCTGTTGACACCTTTGGAAGAAAGAAGCTTGGAAATGTTTGTCAAAAGCAGTGCGATCTTCTTTTGTGTGGTCAAACGTTCACTTTTGGTGAGCAAGTTGTGCTTCATTCGAACCATTGCGTTGTTCAAATCGTCAAACAGTTTGGAAAGTTTCTCAAATAAGGGGTATTCCGCTACTGAGTAAAGCGAGTAGATGTGTGAAGCCAACTGGGAGAGTGATGGCACGAGCTCATCAAGAACGTTACCATTATTGAGTCTCATCAACGGTAAAGGTGGTTTTAGTCTGTCGCTGGCAGTCTCATCAACAAGCTCACCGTTTCTGGCCTTCGTGTTTGACATCTGCAGGTCGTACACCGAGGGTATCGAGGCCTCATTGATGAAGTCAGCGTGTGCTGGTGGTGAGAATAAGGTCGAGGCTGGCAGCTCGTCCACGACCTGGACATGGCTGAGCGGGAGGATCACCACGCTCACCTGTGTCTCTGGCAGCTTTTCCAAGTCACTAGACCGGACGATGAAGTCTGCGGGCAGCGGCTGGACGATCTGGTAGCCTCTCGCCCATGAGCCTGTGGCGTTGGCCTCGAAGAGGAAAACCTCGTCGCCGTAGTACAAGTTCTTGTAAAATGCTGAAAGCTTGAGCTCTGGGAACAGGTCGAGCGGGAGGAATGATCTGGTGACCTTGCCATGTGCCATCTTGGGCAGCGGCACCCATTGGAGAGCGGCGTCCTGCTCTGTGCTCATCTGCGCAGCGAGGTGGAGTGTGGTATATAAGTGAGCTGCGGAACTGTTCGAGATAATGAAGTTGAATTTTCGGGTTTGGATCTGGTCAGACACATTCCACAGATTAGAAGACCCCACACGACGTAATGGTGGGAAATGTTGGTGAGCGCAGCCTATAGTCGATTTTTTTGCCACTCACTGTAGGCATTATCAACTGACAAGTGAATACCTAGTTACATAGGTGATTGGCTGTCTGAGACCGCAAGTCCATGACAGCCTCTCCACGCAAAAGGACATGAAACAGAGAGAGAGTTCCCTTTGAACAGAACATTCCCGTTCGGGAAACTTACCAGATCGGTTTCAATTGGGGTGGCCGTTGAGCATGCTGCATGTGTTGAAACTACATAGATTACCATTGGTCATCTCTTCGTTACTGTTTATGATGCACAGAGTACAGTGGCACTCCAGGGTCAGAAATTAGTCCTTCTTCGCCTTCTTTGAGTTATTCTCCAAGTTCTTGGACTCTTCCTCATCAATGCGCTCCAATTCCTTGAGGAAGAACTCCAGGCCGTACTGCGCAAACAGCTGCATATTCTGCGATCTGTCTGTGAGCCCTGACTTGTGGACTTCGGTTTTCTCCCCCAGCGGAGTGGACATTCCCAGGTACACCGTGCCGATGTCCTCGTTCGCAAACATCGGTTTAGCACTGGGCTCATCGCTGGCACTCTGCTGCTCCACAGGTCCAGCAACACCCGTCTCTGAGATTACGTACGTGCTTCCTAGTTCGATTCTCAGGTTTCTAGCGAGCCTCAGGGCCACTTTCTCTGATGGGCCCGTATAGCTCATTATGTCCTCCTCTGACCAGCCGGACAGCTTAAGCCGTGATTTCAAGCTGTACACCAGAGTACCACCATGGAACCACTGCGATGCACCTGGGACGCTCACCAGGTATGCAGACAACAGGCCGCCACAGGCGGCCTCGGAAACAGAAACGGTCTCGTTGCGTCTCTTGAGCAGCGTTGCAATTCTGTTCACAGTGACCGCAACGTCCTGTGAAGGGAAGGACATGATCACAAAGCTTTTTCTCAGACAGCCAGGGCACAAGACACACGTACACACGTACACACGCACTGGTACCAGAGAGATTGATCACAAGGCCAGTCCGATTGCTGCAAATGCTGGTCAAATGCAATATTCAAGATACTTCAGACATTTCAGACATCTCAGTCTCCAGAAAAGCATCGAACGAGTTCGCGGCGCACAGAATGTGGCGCGTAACAACTACGCCCGATTCGGCAAAATGTAAACAATTGAACAACAAGCTCTTCGAGTTTTCTGGGTTGTGCTTTTGTTTTTGTTTTTGTTTACGCTTCTGCCAAATTTGCGGCTCCCGGACACCTTTGCAATCACAGCTGGAGGTGTGAAGCATACGCAGTACTGTCGGTCCTGTGCGCACCATGTCAAGGAAGTTGAAGATTGACGCTATTGAATTCCTCCGAGGTGAGTTGTGTCCTGCCCTCTACGCTCTGGTGCTTCCGGTCTTCAAGACCTGGGTAAAAGCCCTTTTCCATTTGATAAGTACTGACAGCTATACATAGACCGTGTCTACCTCGGAGTGCATGACCGCGCGCCACAGGACACTGATAAGATCATCTACTTCACCGTGGAGGACTCGCTCCCATACAATGCCTTCCACTTGGACTTTGGTCCCTTGCACATTGGCTACTTGTACAGGTTCGCTGTGGTTCTACACAACATCTTGAACGAAGAGGACAACCAGGGGAAGGCCATCGTCTTCTACTCCTCCACAAACAACAAGGCAAGATCAAATGCTGCTTGTCTTTTGGCTTCATACATGATCTTGGTCCAATCGTGGTCCCCTCATCAAGTGTTGCAGCCTCTTTCCCAGATCGATCCACCCTTCATGGGCTTCCGAGACGCCGGTTATTCTCATGCAGACTTTGAGATTACCATCCAAGACATCGTTTATGGCCTCTGGAGAGCAAGAGAGAGAAGCATGGTTGACTTGACCCATTTCAACTTGGAAGAGTACGAACGTTACGAAAGAGTTGATCAAGGTGATTTCAACGTCATCTCCAAGGATTTCATCGCATTTGCGTCTCCACAACAGTCTAAAGGTGGCTCTGTGAACACTCCGTTCAGGAACGTTCTTGAATACTTCCAAGAGAACGATGTGCAGATGGTTGTACGTTTGAACTCACACTTGTACAACAAGGCAGAATTTGAGAAGAAGGGTATACAACATTTGGACATGATCTTTGACGATGGTACTTGTCCAACGATGGAGATGGTTAAGGACTTCATCGGTGTTTCAGAAGGTGTTATTAAGAATGGCGGTAAGATTGCAGTTCACTGTAAAGCAGGATTGGGTCGTACAGGTTGTTTGATCGGTGCACATTTGATCTACACGCATGGGTTCACCGCTAGTGAATGCATCGCCTATATGAGAATGATTAGACCAGGTATGGTCGTTGGTCCGCAACAACATTGGTTATACTTACATCAGAACCTGTTTAGAGAATGGAAGTACACTATGGTTCTTGACACTGTGCCATCTGAAAGACTGAATGGGTTCTCCACGTTGATCAGCTACGATGATTACAGAAAGAGAAGATCCCTCGAGAAGAAGAGCTTGCTGGAAAATTCTCCAGCAACCCCTGTGAGAAGAAGAATTAGTGCTGGAACGAGCAATTTGCACAAGAGCGTCCATAAGGCCGTTCCACTACAATCTCCAGGTCAGCCAAGAAAGTCCCCAGAGAGAAACTACAACAATCAAAACAACTCTGACCTGGAGGAGCAAGACAACGATGACGATGATGATGATGAGGAACGTTTCCACTCGACGAAGGAGAACGTTCCAGGAGTAGCTCCTGTGGGAGAAGATGAGGCCAAAGTGTCGTACACAAAGACCGTGACGACGACCAAGACCACGACTATCTCTTCACCACCAAACTCGAAGGAGGTGATGAACGCACTGCCAAAGCAGAGGGGCCGAGTCGCCAGCGGTGCGCGTATCTCCAGTGGTGCACGTGTGAGAAGTAAGTTGGCCGGTGCTACGGGAGGTGCTAATGCCATCATTGGCAACGCTGGCATCCGCAAGAGCTCCAACCCGGTGAGATCCACGAGTGGAGTTTCCAAGAAGTGAACGATACCCTCCAGAGAAACGGCTCAATTGACAACTGACAATTGACAACCAATTGAACCGAACTGAACCCGAACCGACTGTCTTCCTCGTAGACGTGCGCATTTCGTAGAGCTCTCGGACTTCCATTTGAAGCATTTAAAGGGCGGAATTGTCTATTTTAGCTTCCGCAATGGCCGCTTTCCACAACCGCTTTTTATAACAAAGTCGAGTGCTGCTTGTGTGTAAGTGCTGCTTTTGAACGTAGAGCGTTCCATCTGCTCGCTGCCTCTTTGTTTAGTGCTATACTGGATTTTGCGCTGCTTTGAGCCGTTTCAAAAGTAACTTTTGGCGGATATGAGTGCTTTCAGACCCACTGACACCAACAGCGTGAACATGAACGCCAACACGAATATGAACAGCGAGGTGCCGATGGACCCCACTGAGGCCGCTGAGCGTGTGATTGCGGACCCGGATACCTGTCCCTATGGCTGCTGTGAGACGGTCTCTGTGATGGAACACATCCTCAAGGAAGGGCTGTTCAAAGGCGCATGCTCAGATATAACGCTGCTGGCGTTCGGCTCGGAGTACAAGCTGCACAAGCTGATCCTGAGTCAGAGTGGCTACTTCAGCTCGCTGCTGACAGGTCCGTGGAGTGACATTGACAGCCATGAGCACGAATTGAGGTTTGACCATGATTCATTCATCACAAAGGAGGCATTTGATACTGTCATTGAAGCATTATACGGGAATGCCAACATCGACAAAAGCGTGGATGCTTTGAATATGATTGCCATCTCCCAATACCTGGATATTCCGCATATCGTGTGTTCTTCGACGGATTCTGTGGTGAATTCAATGGATTTCTCAACTATTGCTGGTTACTCTAAGTTTGCACTGCGAAGTAACTACGGAAAGGCAAGCGATCGAATTGTGGATTGTGCCAAGGGATTCCTCTGCTCCAATGGCTGGCAGGCTGGAGTAAAGGCGTGGGATGGGATCCCTGTTAGCGTTATTGCCTCGGTGTTGGGCTCAGACTGCTTCTTTGTGCCATCAGAATGGGAGAGAGCAATATTTATCATCAGACTTCTGGAGAGAAGGCAAAAGATGTACGGTGCTGACGACACTGATGATGATGAAGATGAATTGGACCCTGTGATTGAAGTTTTGAACACACGAGTTTACTACTGTCATCTCACAGCAGAGCAATTGCACAGATTGGAAGATATGAAGAACACCAATGGTGCCCCTTACGTTGATCCGGGCGTGTTGCGTAACGCTTTATGGCAAAGCATACAACTACACAAGAAAGTCGCTACAGCTGATAAGAAGTCGCAGGACTTGGGATTGGCCGCCAACTCTGAAACACCACCTGATAGCATCTCAAGCTGGTTTGTTCCCACAAAGGATGAGACCTTGTATGGAACCCCAGATGTTCTGGATGCAACAATCACACAGCATCACTTGGTTAATAACGATATCATACCGAGTGGTAAAACTACGGAGAAGCACACCGTCGAAGGTGTTTCTAGTGAACATGCCCTGGGACAGACGATGTTGTACAAAGTCACAAAAATTCCACCTTTCAGATTCTCCATAGCTTTCTCTGGGGTTTCTGAACTTGAAGCAGATAAGAGAGTCTATGCCAAGACTTTGTGGTACGCTGGTTCGTATTGGAACCTGTACATCCAAAAAATTCGTCATCGTAAAGGATTTCAAATGGGTGTCTATATACATAGAGCTTCTAGCTGCGCCCCGTCTCGCTCGGGCTTGTTGAACAGAGATCTTCTTGACCCGTCATTGCTGAGTCCAAACTTGGATGATGATGAGTATGAGATTGATCTTAATATTGACATTGATAAGATCACTAGGAATCTGGCTAATGCGAGACTCCACGATGACAATTCCACAACAACGAGTGGTTCGAGATCTTCGTTCAATTTGCACTCAGGTATTCGTTTCCACACTCTCCGGTATGCTGCTAATGATTTGGTTGAAGCAGAAGACGATCTTGACGGCTCCAGCAGAACGGAAGATGATAATTCCTTCTTACGCTATGAAGATGACAGAACAAAGACATCGGTCTATTATATCATCTATACACCTTCAAGGAAAGTGACGAGTTCGTTGACGTGCTTCATCTCCACACCGGACTTGTTCAATAAATCTCAGAGTTGGGGATGGAAGAGTAATAGCATGTGTTCGTTCAATGAGGATGGTACGCTGGCCGATGGCCAGGATAAGTTGTTGAAGTTCATGGTTGTGGTGGGTAATACTTAATTGCAATATATCAGTACATCATTCCATTCATGTTATTTAGACCTTCTTCCACTCAATTGACCAGTCCAACTTGTCACCAGCCTTGAATGGGGCAACCTCCAAGTCGTCCTTACCGATAATCTCTGGGACGGTTTGCTCCTTCTTGACCAGGATACAGTGATCGTTGTTGACCAGCTTGGATTCATCAACCTTGTAGAACTTCTTACCAAAGTCAGAGACAAATCCCTTGAGCTTCTCGAGAGAACCTGCCTGGTCAAACACCTGTGCCAAGTACGGAACAGCCAAAGATTGGGAAAAGACACCTGCACATACACCAATGTGTTTCGATTTGGCATGCAGTGGATGTGGAGCAGAATCGGAACCGAAGAAGAAGTATGGCTTACCCGAAGTAGCGGCCTGCACAAGGGCCTTCTTATCCTGTGGAAGCTTAGCGACTGGTTTACAGAAGTTGATCGGATGACCGGCCCATGAGTCGATGGTCAATGACAAATGATGAGCGGTGATAGAGGCAGCAACCTTGACATTTCCGTCATTGTTTGCGTTGATCTTGTCAATGGCTTCGATGGCAGCCTTCGTTGTGCAGTGCTCGAGCACGATACGCAAGTTTGGAAAGTCAGCGTGCAATTTGGCCAATGCTGGCAGGAAACACTCTTCGGCATTGAGGACATGGATCTCCTCTCCCTCCTTTTCACTGGAAGGCTTCTCGCCGTGCAAGTTCAGCACCAAATCCTCCTCCTCCATGGCCTTGAACACTGGGTAGAAGGCAGAGAAGTCGTTTGGGTCAACACCGGCTGCAGAATTTGTGGTGACGCCCGCTGGGTAGCACTTGACACCTGCGATGGCGCCCTTCTGCGCAGCCTCGTGGATAAGTTCTGGAGTGAGCTCCTTGGACAAGTAAAAAGTCATGAAGAAGGTTGTCTCTGGTGCCACGGCCTGCAGTTGCTTCTTGTAACTCACGGCCCTGTCGATCGTTGTCACTGGTGGGACCAAGTTTGGCATGATGTACGCCATGGAGCACCCACCCTCACGCACAGTTGGCGCAGTGAGCTCCATCATGGCACCTTCACGCAGATGCACGTGGAAGTCAGCGGTAGTTCCCAAGTCGATTGAAGTCATTCTGGTGAGCGTTCTCGCTTGGTGGAGAAATCTCTTCATTTTGGTGACGCTGGAAGTTGAGGATTAAAGATTTTCCAATTCGGAGCTGATCTCCGACGCTAATTAACTGTAGACACAACGTCGATGTGTGTATATATACTCCCAAATTTGAGCTCAGACTACACAAATCCAATATTATTTTAACGTTCTCTAAGTCATTACTCATAAACAATCACTGAACTCTGCCATGGTTGGCGTCCGGGTGGAAGTTGATTCTGAGGTCCGCCATCTTGAAGCTCTGAAGCTGTTGTTTCTTGTGCTCGTAGCCAAACTTTGGCTGGTTCAATGGAGAGTCTAAGCCCTGGTACACGAAGAAGTCGTAGATGAAGGCGCCGAGCAAACAACCAATGACTGGAATGATCATTGGGACCCAGAAGTAGTAGTCATAAGCGGTGAACATCTCAGTACCATAACCGACAGTTAATGCGGCCAGTCTTGGCGTGAAATCTCTGGCAAAGTTGATGGCATAACCAGTCTGGTAGCCGAAAGAGGTACCCAATCCGTAGATCAAGATCCACAATCCGAATGGGAAGAAGTTTCCCAAAGGAGCATTGTGAGGGTCGGTCATGGCAAAGATACCCAACTGCAGGAGAGCAGAGGTGACAAGCTCAGAAGTGACCTGACCTCTGGTGTTCAAGTATGGCTGTGGGAATGTACAGAAGATACCACCAGTGGCATTATCAGCACCAGTAGCGATTCTAACACCCTCACCGGCAAAGTTGTTGATGGACTGGATATAGGTACCATAGACAATCAAGGCACCAACGTAACCACCGAGACCTTGAGCAAAGATGTAGCCTGGGACCTTTCTCCATGGGAACTGTCTGTAAGTTGCAGCGCAGATGGAGACACCTGGGTTCAAATGAGCACCAGAGATACCAGCAGAACAACAGTAACCCATGAAAACGGCAGTGGCCCATGAGAAGGCGATGGTGGTGTAGTTACCAGCAGTTCCTTCAGACAAGACCTTCTGGGCAACAACACCGTCACCAAACATGACAAGGACCAGAGTACCCAAGAACTCGGCAAAGTACTCTCTAAGACCAAATCTTAGCTTTTGCAGAGCTGTGAAATGAGAAGTGTCAATGTTCTCCAGGTTGGCTCTTCTTTCAAGACCAGAAGATGGTGCTACTGGAAGGTCAGTTAATACGTCCAGTTTGTGTTTCTCGTTGCGTTCCATCTTTCGCTGCACTCTCTTCCCTTTGTATTAAGAACATGAAAACGCTCTCAGTGAATAAGAATAATGGTTGGTCAGAGAGAGAGAGAAAGTCGAACCAGAAAAAGCAGCTCGCATTTCATCACGAGCCGTGGACTAAAACAACTTACCGACCGCCTGGCCCGGTTCCTCAAGAAATTCGGAATGGATATCGTCGGAGTGGAACACTTCAGGTTTGCTTCCTTCAGACATAGTGGATGCTGCGAATATTAACTGATGAATGAAGTGTGACTTGCTATTTGGATAGAGGTTTGGGCAATTGCTGGGGAATTGCAACTGCTTTTTATACTTTTGTTCTCATTGGCGCCGTTACGCGCTTCCGGCGGTTGGCTTTTCTTTTTTAGGACACTCAAGTCTCAATGAGGGGGTTGTGCATGCGGGACAAATGGGTCTGGAAATCGAAGACAGGCCTCGGTGAGACTTTGGGTAAAATGCGGAGGATCTCAGAATTCTCTTAGGCCTTGAGGAGATTCGCTATTTGCAAGAATGGTAGTCGGTGGACCGGTCACCATGGTCATCGGTCACTGGCTTGGGTTGGGACAAGCGGATGATGTAATGACAACTAGATACCCACAATGTGTCCTAATAAGAACACATACAAAGACACCCAGTTACCCCGAAAAACTTGACCTTTGTTTCGAGAAACGAAACAGTCGGCCTCCTACAATACCGATGCCACGCCCAATTCATCAAGTTATAGTAGTCACACAATAGCAATCAAAGCGGTGCTTTGGTTGATCCTGAAATCTGAATCTTCCGTGATACAATATGCGAGCAGCGACAGTTGACTGCAATCTATGATTGGTGAGACGTATATATGAGTTCAATATGGAGTGGGCTGAGAGCCATTTGGGTTGTAACTCCTTCTGTGTACAGCTTCATCCATTGCACCAAATACTCCTTGCTATGATCAGCCTTTTTGGTTACAGGCGGTCATCAGGATTCAGAGTATGAGACATTTCAGTCATGTTGCTCCACAAGACACGTTGACAATCGTCAGAAACTTGTCCGGGTCATCTTGAAACGATAGTCTGTTACACAACATTGAGCTCTGAACATGCAACTTGAAATGCGTTAGGCTCCGGAACAGACAGATGAGTCCCTTGTGATCCAAAAGAGGAAAAGTCCCGCTGTTTGTTCCCTGCATGTCCCCGGGGAAATTTGCCCAAGCGCGGCGAATCAGGAATTCCGACCAGAATTGTGGGTGTGGAAGAACTCAACAAGCAGCGCCTGGCGCTTGGATAAATACGAGGTAGGCTGTTTGTCCCACAGTTTGACCGCATTATGTCTCAAAGGAAAAAGCCCGAAAAACTCAATCCATGAGGTCCTGAGGATTGTTTGGGAGATAGCTGCCGATTGTTGTAATAGTTGAGATGAGTAACATATATGGGCTTCTGGTGTTAGAGTGCGTCGTGACTTGTGAACGTTAGAGGACTCCGGAACCGCTACCCGTCAAGTTACCGAGGGTGCCAATTTCCAAAATATCTCCGTTTCCCCTCCCAAGTCTGTGCATATGAGCTATCGTAGATGTTGATCAACGCCCAGTAACGTTTCTGGAGATGAAGGCCAGACGGGCCACACCAACGCGGCCTGCAGTTTTCTAGTATTTGGCCCCGGATGGCGGCCGGCTCCTGTGAATATCTGCTTTTGGCCTATCAAAGATCAGTCTTGACATTGTACTATATTTACATCAAGAAGAATGGCTCTCTGGTTATGTTCTGAGCTCGTTCAAAGAGAGCTTGCACAAGGCCGATAACCTTAAAAAGAGTAGATAAAACCAAAAAGGAAGAACCCGTGCCTCAATTATGAACCACCTTACTGTAAACCCCCATCAAGATTCAATATGATCTGGCTCCTAGACTCTCTGGCCCAAACTCAAACCCGCCAAATTTCAAGATCCCGGGGTGCAGGGTGATGCGCACTGTCGGCGCCACGGTGCAAATCGCCCCAACGCGTGCGGCTCCTGTGGGCCCCTCTATGACCCAGCAATGCCACGCGCAGCATAAGAAGCTAGAACTTTTTTCCTTGACCCCACATTGGCACGGCTGTTCTGCCCAGTCATGCCCTGGGGCGTGTAGACTTTAGTCTTGATGAGACAATCAGTTCAGTGAGCAGTTTGCTAGCTCAGACGCCAGAATCAACTCCAGTATCCATGCGGATCGAAAAATCTGATTTATCTGGAGGTATGTTGATTAAAACTCTGGTGCCCGGCCGCCCAACATATTGAGCCCCATGTTGTATTAGTAAAGGACATGACAAACAATTGGAGGCGTGAACTAGCAGGACTACTGTCTACCGTGTCTGGTATCGAAATGTACCTCATCGCGCCCCAAATTCTCTCAGATAATGCACGAACGTACTCTGCTGGATGATCCAAATTGAGTTCCCGGAGCCTATTGCTAGCCGATAGCCTAGTTCGCGGCAGCTAACCGTGCTCCGCTCCTTTCAGAACCACAAACGAGTACAAGACCCCCCCCCCCCCCGCAATAGTGTCGATCATGGGGCTGGGGAAGCAGCTAGGAAGCGGTGTTATCGGGAATTGCAAGATCCTGCGATCTGCCTAGTCCCGAACATTCCTTGGCTAGGCATGAGTGATAGTCTCCGGGGACTCCCCACAATTCTTCATTGGATCCGATTGGAGAGCGGCTTCAAACTGCATTTCCATCTGCGCACAGGAATGAAAACTGCAACCGTACTAGAAGACACACTACACTCCATCTCTGATTTATTGTCTCTTGATAATTGGGCGAAAGCCATATTGACGTCTCCTAGTTCAAGTCTGGGAGGTAGAAGAACGCAAGAGCAATGATGATATAAGTCCCCAACAGCATGGCGCCCTCTAACCAATTGCTCTCACCATCCAAGATCAGATAGTTTGTGATCAGCATTGACACGAACAACACTGCAGTTTCAAAAGTGGAGAAGTATAGACTCATTGGAACATCGATTGCCCATCCGATCAACACCATGAATGGAGTAACAAAGAGTGCAATTTGTAACGAAGAACCAACAGCAACACCAATCGCCAAATCCATCTTATCCTTCATGGCAACGACAATTGCAGTGACGTGTTCAGCGGCATTACCAACGATTGGAATCACAATAAGACCAATGAACGTCTTTGATAGACCGGACGAAGCAACAATGTCGTCAATGGATCCAACCAAGTAATCAGCGCAAATTGAGACGACAACAGTGATACCCAAGAGCATGAGCAAAGAACCGACAGGACTCAACGTGGTCACATTCTCCTTATGACCGGCAACCTGTTCAGACTCTTCGTTGATACCCTCAAACAACTCCTTATGGGTTCCCAATTGAAAGTACAAGTACAAGATGTAAACGATCAACAGCACGACAGAAGCACCTCTGGAAAAGGAGAGAATTTCTTTATCCAACAGCTCAGATTCTGCTGACGACTTAGGCAAGGAGGCATGGAAGGCAGCAGGGATAACCAACCCGGCAGTGGCCAAGCACATCAATGATGACATTGTTTGAGCAACTGTTTGGTTGAACTTCTGCTGGACTCTGTTATACCCACCAGCGAGGAAACAGCAACCAAGGACGAGCAACAAGTTGGACAAGATGGAGCCGAGCATGGATGCTTGGACGATACGCACCTGGTTGTCCTTCAGTGCCACGATTGAGACGATCAACTCCACGGCGTTACCAAATGTGACGTTGAGCAAGCCTCCAAGGGTCTCACCAACGTGGCTACTCAACTCCTCGGTAGCAAACGCCAATAACGAGGCCAGTGGGATGATGGATAGGAAGTTGAACCAGAACACCAAGTTTGAGGACCATTCCAACAGGCCAGCCGCAATTCCCAATGGGAGAAACACAAGCAAGTAGTTCACCGGTGATGAGTGGAATACGGTAGAAACCATGCCAATGGACTTGGACAGTTGTCCCACGACAGAGTTGTCGTGGTTTCCGAGTAAGTTGGAGCGATCAGTAGGAAGCGAGGGCATTGTGTTGCGTGTGGCCCAAGAGATGTTCAATGGGTGAAGTTGGGAAGCGGATTAGATTAATTCAGTTTGTGGAAAACAAACATAAAAACTTGGCGGGCGCATAAATTCCTTTTTAGCCAGCAAGTGGAATAAGGTGGACTTCACTGTCAGACAGCTGCGGGAGATGGCCAGCAGCCAGTTGTGATCAGCGCAGACACGGTGAGTACTCCTAGCTAAGCTGATAGTCATTATTATACAGAGTATTCGTATAAAAGTTCATTAAATCCGTTAAAAAGAGGGTCCGAGGCAGCAGGAAAAAAGGGTCCTTATCACGTTGACAGTTCCCCAAACACAAAGAGAAACACGCACAGCACTGCAAACCCAAAGAAAGTCGTCTTTCTCTGGTGTGGTTTGATTGCCAGGTGCAGCAGGATCTGAACAAGCGAGGTCAAGATGAACAATGGGGACAGAACCGCAATGCAAAACAGATACACCTTGTTGTAGAAAAATATCTCCAGCCTGGTGAATAGGGAATCATCCATCTCCGGAGCGTAGATGAACGAGATCGAGAGGATCAGGGAGATACCAATCTCATACAACGTTGTGACGATGATCCATAACGAGTTCTCGAAAATCCATTGTCTATCCACTGATGAATTCTCATAGGGCAATGAACCACGTGAAACCACTGCTGTCATGGTACAGCTGTGGCCCATGTTATCGTCTGAATCGTTTCCGTTACCCATGGAGCCTCCCAAGGAATCCGAGACTATCAACACATCAGCCTTGTTCAAATTACTTATGTCGTCACCCACGTACTGTGGGACGTATTCATTTGAATAGATCACTTTCTTCAAGCTTGAGGACTTTCGTCTAAAGTCAATACAGTTTGACAACGTAGATTTGAGAATCACTTCTCTATGAAGGGATTCATCTGTCTCATCCCTAACTAGACGGACCATTTCCTCCTCGTTCAGCTCAACAAACCAGAGATCCCAGAGATAGAATCCCATGTATACTGCCTGGTAGCAAACACCAAATAGGAAACCTTGACGTTTGACCATGTTCCAACTGGCATCGTTGTGTGAGTGACTCAATTCGGTCTTTTGTGGGTACGCCAGAAGTAACAAGGCAAGGAACTCAAGCCACACTTTACAGTAAATGAGCATCACATCGACGAATCTGTATAGGTAATTCACCAGCAGTGCTGTTCCTGAGGCGAGTATGAACGTTCGTAGGTAGTCGACTCCCTGTGGGACATAGGTGTTGTTCTCATAGATGACTGGGATTTGGAATGTAGCAAACACAGCGCATAGTAATGTGATGATGGCCACGATGAACAAGACAACAAACTCGCGCAGCTGGTACTTGCTCAGTGCCTTCTTCATTTTTGTGTTAAGACTTGGCTGCGTGAGGTGGTGATACTGATGGTTGTTGGGTTGGAAAAGGAGAGATAAATATGTGGCTTCCCTTTAAACTGGTAAAGCACTCAGTTGATCCTTGCAGGCCGAAGGAAATGGTTCAACAATGATAAACAACTGTAAGCAGATAACACAGTATGTGACGATCAGGTTGTAGATATCAGATGCAGAGTACGGTTATCTGAAAGGCACCCAGCGGTACGACGTGGGATCAAGTATTTCCAGGTCGACGTAAACAAAGCTTAATCAAATCAATCAAATCAAATCAAATCGCTGAAACCTGGAGATCGTGTGCTGAGGCCTCTTATCTCCCACGATTTCGTGTATCCAGTATCTTACTGTGTGAGTGTAAGAAACACTGCGATTGACGAGCAACAGATCAACCGAACAGCGCACCACTCGAACTGTTGCAACAGCAAACGTCAATAACCCGTTCTGAAAAGTTTTAAAGCTGTTCGAAACTGCGTGGCTCTTTTTGCCCATAATCCCCGGCAACCGAGAGAAGCGTGCGCGGACCAAATGTATCCGCAGTGTGGTCCGTACCACTCGTTGTGTGCTCCCCATGCTGACACACAGTGCAACAAAAGTAAATCAGAAAAAAGCGCGAGTGGTTTAGCGGTAAAATTCAAAGTTGCCATCTTTGAGCCCCCGGTTCGACTCCGGGCTCGCGCATTCTTTTTTTTCAATTAATCCGAGACCTATATCACGTGACCAGTACCGCGCGTCGTAATTTCGCGTTTCTGGGCACAATTTAGATATTTCCTAATGCGGAATTTTAATGAAGTGCATCATAACTTTTTGATCTTTCGCAAAAGCACGGTCTGATACCCGTCAATTAATGAATTATTAGTTCTCGGTTCTCAGTTACAAACGCACACAGCAACAACGATGTCTAGAAAGAGAGCTGCTGATTCTGATGACGACGACACTCCGTTCTCTTCCCAGGGAAACAATCCGCTGCCTTCGTCCCCAGCGATCCCGTTCGCCGCAGCTGGCGACGGCGACGACGATGACGACGAAGACTTTGACCGTGAGATTGCCGACGACATTGAAGATGAACTCCCGCCAATGGACCAGGAGGAGGAGGCTGAGGAGAAGACTGCGCGTGACTTGATGGAAGACATGGAGGCAGACTACTCCCTCAACCCTGAGATGGACCGTTATGACGAACGGGACATTGATGACACCGCACAAAATGATATGGATATTGATGGGTACAGAGCAGTGACAAAAAAGTTGGACGAGCGTGATGCCATCCTGAACGACCCAAACTTCATGGGTGATATGGACGATGAAGGCTCTCTTCCAACTAGAAGAAGACGTCGTAATTTGTACGATGAAGACCAAGATATGGACGATATGGATATTGATCCTTTGAACGAAGAGTTGACTTTGGAATCTTTGGCTGATATCAAGGCACAGAGTTTGAGTGAATGGGTTGTGCAACCGAACGTCTCAAGAACCATTGCAAGAGAATTCAAATCGTTTCTGTTGGAGTACACAGATTTACAAGGTCGTTCCGTCTACGGTGCAAGAATTAGAGTGCTTGGTGAGGTGAATTCTGAGTCTCTTGAAGTGAGCTATAGACACTTGTCAGAATCCAAGGCAATTCTTTCGATGTTCTTGATGGCTTGTCCAGAAGATGTTCTCAAGATTTTCGATGCTGTTGCCATGGAGGCAACGGAACTGCATTATCCAGATTATTCACAGATTCACTCTGAGATCCATGTCAGAATCTCGGATTTCCCAAAAGTGTCTACTTTACGTGAGCTGCGTGAATCTGATTTGAACTCTCTGGTGAGAGTCTCCGGTGTTGTCACGAGAAGAACTGGTGTCTTCCCTCAGTTGAAATATGTCAAGTTTGACTGTGGTAAATGTGGCCAAGTACTGGGACCATTCTTTCAAGACGCCAATCAAGAGGTTCGCATCACCTTCTGCTCCAATTGTAAATCAAGAGGACCATTCCGTCTCAACTCTGAAAAGACCCTGTACAGAAACTATCAACGTTTGACATTACAAGAAGCACCCGGTACAGTTCCAGCTGGTCGTTTACCACGTCATAGAGAGGTGATTCTTCTTTGGGATCTCGTTGATGCTGCCAAGCCAGGTGAAGAGATTGAAGTCACAGGTGTTTATAAGGAGACTTACGACGGTGCTCTTAATGCTAAGAATGGGTTCCCTGTTTTCTCTACAGTGATTGAAGCGAATGCCATTAGACGTCGTGAAGGTGCACAAAAGGCAACTGATGACGATTTTATTGATCAAGGTTTGGATACTTTCTCATGGACTGAAGAGGACGAACGTGAGTTTAGGAAGTTTTCCCGTTCAGGAAACGTGATCAACAACGTCATTAGTGCAATGGCACCATCGATCTATGGACAACGTGAGATTAAAACAGCGGTTGCATGTTCTCTATTTGGTGGTGTTCCGAAGAATATCAATGGTAAACACTCCATCAGAGGCGATATTAACGTGTTATTGTTGGGTGATCCAGGTACGGCCAAGTCTCAGATATTGAAATACGTTGAGAAGACAGCTCATAGAGCTGTGTTTGCCACTGGTCAAGGTGCTTCCGCTGTGGGTTTGACCGCATCGGTGCGTAAGGATGTTGTCACCAAGGAATGGACTCTGGAAGGTGGCGCACTTGTGCTTGCTGATAAGGGCACTTGTCTGATTGATGAGTTTGATAAGATGAATGATCATGATAGAACGTCCATTCACGAGGCGATGGAACAACAGAGTATATCCATTTCCAAGGCTGGTATTGTGACCACGTTACAGGCAAGATGTGCCATCATTGCTGCTGCTAATCCAAACGGTGGTAGATACAATTCCACATTGACTCTACCGCAGAATGTCGACCTGACTGAGCCGATCTTGTCCCGTTTTGATATTTTGTGTGTTGTGAGAGACATTGTGAACGCTGAGAATGATAAGCAATTGGCTGAGTTTGTTATTGATTCACACATGAGATCCAGCAGGGACATTGATGATGAAGAGGAGCTAGACGATGAAGAGCTGGATGATGAAGACGATGAATCTCCATCAAAGACGCACAAGTTATCACGCCGTGAACGTCGTGAGAAGTTGGCGGAAGAGAAGGAATCTGAGATTTCGAGTATCAAGCAAGAGTTCTTGATGAAGTACATTCACTACGCACGTACTAAAATCTTCCCTAAGTTGCAACAGGTTGAACAGGACAAGATTGCCCGTGTTTATGCCGATCTGCGTCATCAGTCCAAGCAGACGGGATCTTTCCCAATCACCGTGAGACACTTTGAGAGTATCATCAGAACAGCAGAGGCGTTTGCCAAGATGAGATTGGCGGAGTACGTTTCAGAGGGTGATTTGGATCGGGCCATTGAGGTGGCCATCCAGAGTTTTATTGGCGCGCAGAAGACCAACGTCAAGAGCTCGTTGCAGAGATCGTTTGCAAAGTACACACAGAAGAGACATACGGCGAAGGTATGACACTGACACCGGTTACATCAGACGAATGTGTGATCAACATCCATCATGTAGTAACTAGTTGTAGCCTGTATATGCTTGTATAATCGCGTAAGGTCATGCACCGGGTCGTGGCCCGCCGGCTGCGCTATGGCTGCATACACAGGGCCCAGGGGGCACTAAATTAGAAAGCAGGCCCCCTCCCCGCCCCGCAAAGTGAGGACCAGTGAGATCTGCCGCTTCTCTCACAGCGTCCCGCGTCACCTCCCGTCACCCGTCCCGTTAGCAAGCTGGCCCTGGCCCTGGCTTTCCATTTCAAGCCGTGTGCCGAATCCCGATCACCAGACTTCTCTGCCGTTACAGCCCGTAAAATGAAGAAATCGGCCCATGCCAAACTGGCGACTGGCGAGGATGCGGCGATCGTGCCGCACTGAGTTTGTCCTGCTGACGCAAACAATGCATGATGTAACCGTCATTCAAACCTACCATTGCGCCTGCAGCGTGCCGGAGGCTGGAGGCTGGGGGCGTGCTTTATCTTTTCTCGATTGCATATATATAAAGGTACCGGGGCCCGAGGGGGCGTTTATGCATGCATGGAAAATAATTGGTCAAGCAACGTACAACGTACCACCACAACTACAAACAAGCTTACAACAACTACTCGTACTACAACAATGCAAGGAATTGTCTACCACGGACCGAAGGACGTGCGCTACCATACGGACGTCCCAGAACCAAAGATTGAGCACCCGGACGAGGTGCTCGTTGACGTCTCATACTGTGGAATCTGTGGAACAGATCTCAAGGAGTTCTCCTCTGAACACCCAAACTTCTTCCGCAGAGACGGCAAGGCCAACCCACTCACGGGTAATAGGGCCCCATTGTGCATGGGCCACGAGATTGCCGGCACCGTGATTGAGATTGGCTCTAACGTGACCGACGTCAACGTTGGTGACCATGTGGTGATTGATCCCTCCACACACTGTATTGACAGACCTCGCTTCGGCAGCACAACCGTCACTTGTGAGAACCCATGCAAAGAATGCCAGAAGGGACTCACCAACATCTGTCAGCACATGGCCCTCTGTGGTCTTGGTGCCAGTCATGGTGGTTTGGCTGATAGATTTGTCACTGCAAGTCGTCATGCCATTGTCGTGCCAAACGATATTCCATTGGAAATCGCAGCATTGGCACAGCCCTTGGCCGTCTCTTACCACGCTGTCAGAATATCAGACTTTAAAGCAGGCTCCACTGCCCTCGTCATTGGTGGAGGCGCCATTGGTTTGTCAACAATCCTCTGTCTTTTCGGCTTCAAGGCTGGCTACGTTGTCTGCTCGGAGCCTTCCAAGATTAGAAGAGATAACGCTGAGATGCTCGGCGCCAAAGTCTTTGACCCAATGTCTGTCAGAGGTGATCCAGTCAAGGCAATGCTCGCGTTGTCTCCAGATGGTCATGGTTTCGATTACACTTTTGATTGTTCCGGTTTGGAGGTGACGTTGCACAGTGCTATCCACGCCGCTGCCTCTAATGGTACCGTCGTCAACGTTGCCATCTGGGGCAAGAACCCAATCAGATTCTGGCCAATGGATGTCACAAAGCATGAGAAGAAGCTCATGGGATCCATGTGCTACACTAGAGAGGACTTTGAAGGTGTTTTGGCGTGCTTCGAGCGTGGTGACATTGACGAAACTCGTGCAAGAAGGTTCATCACCACTGTTGTCGACTTGAAGAACGGTCTCGAAGGTGGATTCCGTCATTTGGATGAAAATAAGGACTCTGAGATCAAGGTGCTAATCACCCCAAATAACCATGGAGAATTGGAATACTCAAAGAGTTTCCTAAGGCCCCATGAACACATTTGATTGACTCAAATGGCTGCCACTTTATAATTCATAAACTGCATAATACTGCATCGCTTACTTGCTATAGATTCAATGGAATGACAATTGATGATAATAACTCGCTCCCAAGTTGGATTACTTCAGGTGGTGCGCAGCTGTACTCCTAAAATGAACCTTCGGTGCAATTGTCGTTATCTACAGTTTATATATTAATAACAGAATCGCTAGATATATTTGAACTTAATTGTGACTCAGATTCGAATATCTTTGTATTTATCTGAGAAAGTTGATACAAGGGCAATTTACACAGAAATTGCAAAAAAATATGTCCCCATTGTTGTTTTATGAGATTATGATACATTGAACAGCCAACACTAACTCACAGATACCCAGATAATAACTGTAGAACGTACCATTCACATAGATAACCACGAAGCCCTTCGAATGAACAGCGAAGCAGAATTAGACACTAAAAGCCCTACAAAACCGAAAGCGGAAAGGTTCTGAGCCAGTGAGAAAAAAAACCGAGCACCGCTCCATACAATTTTTTTTTTGATTGTGGACGAACTCCTCCTTTCTTCACCGTTTTAAAAAGCTCCAGCGCACGATCTCGCGGCGTCACTGCGGTGCGTTTATTCTTCGAGTAACACCACCACCGCGGTTCGATAGCTGCGGGCTCCTCGTCACTGTCTGCGGCTTCGCAGCGGCGGCACCATGGGCGATTTTGTCGTGCGCCAGAGCGATTCAGTCAGGAAGTATCTCCGTGCTACGAGCAAAGCGAGGAACAGCACGGTCATGTTACCTGGGACATTTTCCTTTTATAGTCAATTGATGCTGCTAGTGTCATGCCATGTTCGTAGACCTTGTGTTATTCCCCTGTAGCACCAACATCGAGTTATTACCCAGGTAGTTGACTGTTACGTAACCAGCGTGTGTCCGTTGCTTTTTCAGCCTCCACCAAAAAAAAAATTTGGAATCGTTTTCTGACTCTTGATTGAACCCGATCACACCGTCGGCCCCCTATCAATCCCTACAAAACACAATGTCCCCAGTCGAACCAGTGTCCAACGTCTTCGAGACCATCTTGGTCCTCGACTTTGGTTCCCAGTACTCTCATTTACTGACCCGTCGTCTCCGTGAGTTCAACATCTACGCCGAGATGCTTCCTTGCACTCAGAAGATTGCCGAATTGGACTGGAAGCCAAAGGGTGTCATCTTGTCCGGCTCCCCTTACTCTGTCTACGCCCCAGACGCACCACACGTCGACAAGGCCGTCTTTGACTTGGGCGTCCCAATCTTGGGTATCTGCTACGGTATGCAGGAGTTGGCCTGGATCAACGGTACTGAGGTTGCCAGAGGTGACAAGAGAGAGTACGGTCCTTCCACTTTGAACGTTGTTGACCAGGCCTGTGCCTTGTTCAAGGACGTTGACCACTCCAAGGTCTGGATGTCCCACGGTGACAAGCTGTACGGTTTGCCAGAGGGCTTCAAGGTCATTGCCACGTCTGACAACTCTCCATACTGTGGTATTGCTGACGAAGCGAGACAGATCTATGGTATCCAATTCCACCCAGAGGTTACCCACTCCGAGAAGGGTAAGTTCATGTTGAGAAACTTTGCCGTTGACATCTGCAAGGCTACTCAGAACTGGTCCATGGAGAACTTCATCGACACTGAGATCAACAGAATCAGACAACTTGTTGGCCCAGAAGCCGAGGTCATTGGTGCCGTCTCTGGTGGTGTTGACTCCACTGTCGCTGCCAAGCTCATGACTGCCGCCATTGGTGACAGATTCCACGCCATCTTGGTTGACAACGGTGTCTTGAGAAAGGACGAGGCCAAGATTGTTAAGGAGACCTTGACTGCTGGTTTGGGTATTCAATTGACCGTTATTGATGCCGCTGACGAGTTCTTGGACAAGCTTATCGGTGTCACCGACCCAGAAAAGAAGAGAAAGATCATCGGTAACACTTTCATCCACGTCTTTGAGCGTGAGGCCGCCAAGATCCAGCCAAAGTCTGGTAAGGAGATTGAGTTCTTGTTGCAAGGTACTTTGTACCCAGATGTGATTGAGTCCATCTCTTTCAAGGGGCCATCCCAGACCATCAAGACCCATCACAACGTTGGTGGTTTGCTTGAAGACATGAAGCTCAAGCTCATTGAGCCATTGAGAGAGTTGTTCAAAGACGAGGTGCGTGAGTTGGGTAAACTCTTGGGTATCCCACACGACTTGGTCTGGAGACATCCATTCCCAGGCCCAGGTATCGCCATCAGAGTCCTCGGTGAGGTTACCAGATCTCAGGTTGCTATTGCGAGAGCTGCTGACCACATTTACATTGAGGAGATCAAGGCTGCTGGTTTGTACGAAAACATTTCCCAGGCCTTTGCTTGTTTGTTGCCAGTCAAGTCTGTTGGTGTCATGGGTGACCAAAGAACCTATGACCAAGTCATTGCTCTTAGAGCCATTGAGACTACCGACTTCATGACTGCCGACTGGTACCCATTCGAGCACGACTTCCTCAAGAAGGTTGCTGCTAGAATTGTCAACGAGGTTGACGGTGTCGCCAGAGTCACCTACGACATCACCTCCAAGCCACCAGCTACTGTTGAGTGGGAATAATTTTGGTATATCTCAGATTCTGTATTGTTTTAATAGATCGTGTTTATTGGTTATCCGATTGCAACTGCCGTAGCACCGTGGCCACCAGAAGCCCAGCGTCATGTGATACTGAAATGAGGAATTGTTCTCGTGGATGTCTAACACCGTACTCTTCATTGAGCAACATGGGCTGCCCTCGTGGCCCGCTGAGCTTCTGCCATTGCGCAAATCGGAACAACTCTTGTTCACCAACGTCCAGCGTCTTGTAAACGGCCTCCTTAGCACACCAGCTCCCACTCAAGAGCTTGACTACGCTTTGCGTCTGATTGTTGTTCGATAGCTCTGTGAACTTCTCGAGCTCCACTGGGTGTAAGATCCTCGTAGCAAAACGTGTTAGAGACACACTCCTCACGCCATTTCGCAAGACAAGGCTCTCAATCCTCGAAATCTTCAACAGATCGCATCCCAATCCCAGAATCATTGTGTTCTCATCTTTCTTCTGATCGCTTCATCTTCGCCAGCAAAAGAAACCTGAAAAAAAACGTTCAATTTTTTTTTGAAAGACTCATCTGACCCATCGCCCAGTGATCTACACACCTTTCACGGCAAGCTCAGCTCAGTACACAGGCGATTCCTAAGATAAGGAGGCAACCATCAGGATTACACACGCTCATTGAATATTCCACTTGGAGGACACTCTTATAGACACCCTCCACAAGGTTTTATACGTACAGTTTTCACAGAACGCAATTGACACATAATGGCTTCTTCAGTTCCAGGGCCACTCCCACTCCCAGAGTCTCGTTACGACTTGTCCACGTACATGGGTCGTGTTCGTCACTGTGCAGAGATCTCTGATCCAACGATGCTATTCACCTCTGCTAGACAGCTCGAGGATGCCAAAAAGCACATCTCTGACTATCGAAATGGCATTCACAAAGAGCTCTCCCAGGAGTTCTGGACGTCAAAGAAGATCTTGGATTCCACCGTGCACCCAGACACTGGAGAGACTGTTATCTTGCCATTCAGAATGTCCTCGTGCGTGTTGAGTAACTTGGTGGTCACCGCTGGTATGTTGACCCCAGGTTTGGGCACTGTGGGTACTTTGTTCTGGCAAGTGGCTAACCAATCTCTTAACGTCGCTGTGAACATCTCCAACTCGAACAAGTCTCATCCGCTATCAATGCAGGAGCTGATGCAGAACTACGCCATCGCTGTATCCGCGTCTTGTGGTGTTGCTCTTGGTCTCAATGCCATTGTTCCAAGATTGAAAAACGTCTCTGCCAACTCCAAGATGATCCTTGGTCGCCTTGTTCCATTCGCCGCTGTTGTCTCCGCTGGTATCGTCAACGTGTTTGCCATGAGATCCAAAGAGATCCAGAAGGGTATCTCTGTGTTTGACAAGGACGGTAACGAGGTTGGTACGTCTAAGACCGCTGCGGTTTATGCCGTTGGTGAGACTGCTGCATCCAGAGTGATCAATGCCACTCCAAT
Source organism: Williopsis sargentensis (assembly GCA_020995425.1). Taxonomy (NCBI): domain Eukaryota; kingdom Fungi; phylum Ascomycota; class Saccharomycetes; order Phaffomycetales; family Wickerhamomycetaceae; genus Williopsis; species Williopsis sargentensis. The sequence continues at coordinate 605,406 of CP083466.1, read as the reverse complement.
CATGGTTTTACCACCTTTGTTGCTCGTTAAATTGCAACAGGGCCTGCTTAAGGGTAGACGCCTCGGTATCCAGACTGTGGTTAACTTGGGTTTGATCGCCACTACTTCATTCATTGCATTGCCATTTGCATTGGCCATCTTCCCACAATACCAGGCAATCCACGTCAATAAACTTGAGTCCAACTTGAGTGGGAAAAAGGACAAAGATGGAAATGCCATCACCACTGTTTACTTCAACAGAGGTATTTAGATTCTGTTCATACATTATATAGTTCTAGATCGTTGTGTATTAATGCAAATTGTGTGTTTTCTATGGCGAATGCAATATGTGCATATTACCAGAATCTCCAATCCAAACCTTCTTTGGACATTGCAGATTCGATAACGTGGCGGTTTTCAAATGCGATGAAATCCTCAGCAGAATGTGGGAAAGAATCATCAATGCCAATGTATCCAACACCTTTACCACCCAAAGTGGTTTCAAAAGTTTCAAATCCCAAGCTGGAATACTTCTGAATTAGTGCCTGGATGACAGTGTCATCCGCATCTTCATTAACAAGTGTGATGGCGCAGCCTCCTCCTCCTGCGCCTGTGAGTTTTGTCTTACCAATCTTCAACTCATCTGTTAACATTCTCACTCTTTCCAGTGCCGGGTGGGAGACACCAAGGGCCACCAATAGACCATGATTGATCTCAAAGAGTTCGCTCAGTCTTGACTTAGCATTCTCATCAAAGAATGGTCTAATCATAATGTTATAACCTTCTCTAGTCAAGGAATCAATTGCATCCAGGATACTCGACGTGGTCTTCGGGAATTCTTGGTTCAAACGTGCAACGTTCCCAACCATTTTAGCAGATGATCTTGGGACTCTTGTGTTTGTCAACAACAACTTGAGCGGAGGGAAGTTTCTCATCGTGGTACGAACACTTGGTATAGAGGTCTCCATTCTTTGGAACATGACAGCACCACCGTGGGTAGCGACGGCATTATCAACACCGGAAGGATTTCCTTGGATGCACTTCTCTCCCATGAATGCCCAAGAGTCAATGAACAAGGAGTCTTGGTTGTCCTCACAGTGATCTGATACCTTGAGCACTGCTCCACTGATGTGATTGCCCAATACCGACAAAGCAGCAGCGAGACACACAGAGATTGAGGCTGAAGAACCCAAGCCACAACCGATTGGCAAAGTGGAACGCACGGTGAATCTGGAGCCAGGAATCGTCTGCTTGAGCATGCATACGTACAGGTACAAGAAGGAGTAAGCGGCAGCGTAGTGGACGCTGCTGGTGATGTCGCTCAGCGACTTAGCCAGCCCAGAAACAATCTCAGGTACCAGCTGGTCAGTTGGTTGTGGCTTATCTGTGTGGTACTTCTGAGAAACGTCCCATGGAAGCTGAGAAAGGGACCACTTGTGTGTGAATCCAATGTCAGGGAACTCCAGGACTATCTCGTCGGTATTGGTGCTCGGAGAGACGAGCAGATAGGTCCTTAGCGACACAGCAGCGGCGATGGCAGGCTTGCGTCAGCTGGTTAGTATTTGCATTTCAAGCCAACGAAGAGAGCAGACCCACTCTGTTGTACACTGCGGCGTGCTCGCCAAAGATGATCACTTTCCCTGGGGAGGACACGACGAAGGGGGCTGTCATTGGTGTTGTTCCCAAGGTCGTTGGGCTCAGTCGTCGTCGAGGTGCGGTGTCGTTTCGTTCCTCTCCGAAGCATTCATTAAACGAGATCAGCTGCTCCAAATAAATTACGTAAGTTATTACATCAGCATCGGAATTCTCGGAATTTCTTGAACCGGAAGTCGTCCGAATCGGGCGAGTTCCGGCTCATCGCTCAGCTGAAAAATTTCCAAATGCTTTCTCCAGAGGCCTTGTTAACAGTGTGACGGGCGGCCTCAGAGAACTTGCAGAGCAGACAAACAACGACAATGGCCGACAAGTCGCAGATCAAGATCAAGTTCACCACGAGGGATGACGATGAATCCCTCCACGTGGATGAAAATCCGCTCTACGTGCCGATCTCACTGAAGCGTTACGGTCTTTCAGAGATTGTGAACCATTTGCTAGAGACCGAATCTCCAGTGCCTTTTGACTTCTTGATTAACGGCACTTTGTTGCGTACCTCGATTGAGGAGTACCTGACTGCTAATGCGTTGTCTTCTGAAGCCTTCCTAACGTTGGAATACACCCGTTCTGTGCTCCCACCTTCTTATTTGGCCTCATTCAACGACGAGGACTGGGTCTCCTCTCTGGACATTGGCTACTCACGTATCCTCTCTGGTTCTTACGACGGTATCGTGAGAACTTGGGACATGTCTGGTAAGGTCCAGAAGCAATACGCTGGCCACTCCGGCGCCATCAAGGCTGTGAAGTGGATCTCCGAAACGAGAGTTGTTACTGGTGGTAACGATAGACAGTTGCGTCTTTGGAAGGCCCACTCAGTGAATGAGGTCGACATGGATAAGGATGACGATGAGCCAGAAGATGGTAAGACCTTGGCAATTCTGGAAGGTCACAAGGCTGCGGTGAGTTCCATCGCAGTTAACGACAACAGAATCTTGAGTGCCGGTTACGACAATGCCATTGGTTTCTGGTCAACAAACTACAAAGAGATGACCACCATCGACCCATTGGAGGACACTGCTAACAAGGTCACTTCCACTGCGGCCAAGAAGAGAAGAAAATTGGCATTGCAAGACGCCAGTGTTAGAAGAAGAGCACCATTGGCCTTTATGGAGGGACATTCCCAACCTGTGGAAGATGTTCAATTCGCTCATAATGACACCACCGTCGCATACTCAGTATCACAGGACCATACCATCAAGACGTGGGACTTGGTCACGTCTCGTGCTGTTGACACCAGAACCACTGGATTTTCTTTGTTGTCAATGACACAACTGCCAAAATTGAACCTTATAGCATGTGGTTCCTCTGCTCGTCATATCACCTTGCACGATCCAAGAGCAGATGCCACCACGATCACACAATCTCAGCTCATTGGCCACACGAATTTCGTTGTCTCATTGGATGCTTCACCTGATAACGAATACATGTTTGCATCTGGTTCCCACGATGGCACAACAAAGGTGTGGGACGTCAGGGCTCAAAAGGCATTATACACAATCACAAGAGAGTCTGGTGAGAAGGGTAAGGTGTTTGCAGTGAGTTGGGGTGAGCCAGGTATCGTCTCTGGTGGTGAGGACAAGAAGATCCAAATCAACAAGAGCATTGGTCAGGACCAAAATTAATAGATTAGATGCATACTGTTTATTACTTCTAAAATAGTATAAGTTGATCACTGGTTTCGTGATGACACCCATTTACCAAGTCCGTAATAACCTTGCCATAAGCCTTCTGTATCCGTTAAATACCCGGCCATTTCACCAGGTTCAGCCTCATCCAGATCCTTCCACCGACGAACCTCTCTCAGCTTGCGCAACTCTTCCAGTGTGAACTCAACATATGGCGCGGTTCCATACTTCAATGGTCCCACGTTGATCCAGAGACCTTTGCTGTCTCCAATCACCGTCTCAATGGCAAGAAAGTAGTCAAACAAATTCTGCGCAGTATCCAAGAAGAACGCCGAGAGAACAACTACTTGGTCGTACTCCCGGTCCTTTGGCACTTGATATTCTCTGAAGTCTCCATAGTTCAAGAACAAGTTATCTGGTTTCTTACATCTCTGAAACTCAACACTTCGTGTATGGTTAATAGCCGCTGTATGATGGGAGTATGAATGCAAGAAGGGATGGATTTCATATCTTTCCTTATGAGGGCCGTATACAAACTCATTGCACACGTACATCAACCCTGAGAACTCAACCGTTTCCACTCGAGCAAATCCCAGTTTGGCAACCTCATGTGCGATTCTTCCCAGCCCAGAACCCGGAACTACAACCAAGGTTCTGGATTTGTCCTTGACGTATTTCGAGAGAGATGTGTTGATATAGTTCAGCAATGGGGCCAACTCTTCGCTGATTGTCGTCCAGTCCCTGGCAAAATGAGTGACAGCTTCAATGGCTCGAGAATTTGCACCAATTGTTCCCGATCTAAGATCCAAAGGCGACAAATCGAATCTTTCAATGGCGTCCTCTGCTATATCATTAGCCAATTTAGCATTGGCTTTAATTCCCACGTCAACAGCTTCAAGATGTTCCAAATATCCAATCGATTTAACCTGCTGGTATGAATCCCAACCAACAAACTTGAGATTCCGCTTCTTTTTATCGTTCCAGGCCATTGCAGCCTTTTCGTAGTTTTGGAGGGTGACGACAGCACCCACTAGTGATTGTTTCTTCTTAGACATCTCAGTATTGATGAACTTCTTCACTAGCCAGGAGAAGTTTCCTTTATAGAGCATTGAGGACATTAAGACCACAGTGATTGTTGCTGGGACGTACGAATGAGGGAAATGCGACGCGAGTAGGAGACAAAGAACAAGGATGATACACACACGGGCGAGAGTCTCGTGGCGTGTGCTCATTCTCACGTTGAGCGTTGAGTTTGGATGAAGCCGTTCACGGTGGATTCATTTCATGGGAAAAGCACTTTGGTGACTTAAACGGAAATAAGTTCCGATCGAAGTTGGCAGATTCCGACGGATGCTTGACACAAAACCGAATTCTAAGACGAATTCCATCACAAAAAGGATGGAAAAGCTATGGGTGCTCCGAATAGGTATTGGATACAGTGACAATCATTGAGCTTCCAACATTTGAGCTTTTCCAAGCCGCTATTTGTTTGCCCGTGCCGTTGTTTCTTCATAGTCGCAATCGACACACGCATTGAGTACACGGCCTTAAGAACTCCAAGAACGACTGTCCAGACAGAACGCAGTTCTGCTTAATGAGATCGCTCCCACCACCACGCAGATCCCGCCAGCGCAAGCTCAGACTTCTTCTCCACAAGTTGTACAAGTTGCTCACGTTGCAATGGCTCTTCCGCAGGAATAGCGCGATCATTGTCAAGAAGCGTCGTACTCCATTCCACTTCTCCTCGAGAAAGTACAAGGTTAAGGTACCCAAGTCGAAGAGTATACAGAGTATACACTGGTGGAGCAGAAAAAGATCGCTGGATCTCGTTGTCAATGCCCAGTTTTTGGGAGAATTGTCCAAAGAGTTGGATCGACTGGGAGTTTCCAATATTAAGGTGCAGAACACAGGACAACGCCGGTTCCGCAGATTCTTCAACTTGAAGCACACGAGAGGACACAACGTGAAAAAACTCTTGCACAGAATTCACCTGTTGATGCAGCTCACCTTTGGCCACAAGAATAGGTCGAGGCGTTTGAGAAACGTTGAACTTGTCATTGGTTGATGCTCCATATCCTTCTCTTGTATGGTGAGATAGCACTAACTTGCTCTTTCTGGAATATGTTCTACCCAAAAAGTAAGTTCTAGCAACATCATAACATGCCTCTGGATCTTGTTTCATGCTCTCTTGTAAACGTTGCTGTCCTTTCCTGGAGTCAATGTCGTTGACACAATCTCCGGATCACTGCGTTCCTGGACGTCAAGTGAACCGAAAAAAGCGAACTCCCAACAACAACCCACAACGTATACACAATAGAACATAAAAGAAGGGGAGGACACACTTAGCAATGGCAACTGTGGTAGTAATTGGAGGCACTGCAGGCACGGGGAAGTCCACGATAGGCGTGGCTGTCGCAAAATTCTTTGGCTGCTCCTTCATTGAGGGGGATGAGCTCCATCCGCAGGAGAACATTGACAAGATGAGCCGTGGGGACCCACTGACGGACGATGACCGTTGGGGCTGGCTCACAGAGGTGTCCAAGAAGAGCACACAGAGCGCACTGAAAGATAGCAAGAAGATAAGCGTTGTCAGTTGCTCTGCGTTGAAGAAGGTGTACAGAGATTTGATCCAGTCAACTTCACCAGACACTCAATTTGTGTATCTGTTCCTGCATGCTTCGATGGCTGAGCTGGTGAGACGTACGAACGCAAGACCAGGTCATTTCATGAAGAGCAGCATGCTTCAGTCACAACTTGCCACTCTGGAGTTGCCACAGGATGAGCATGGTGCTCTCAGCATTGACGTCGAAGGGAAATCAGTTGATGAAATTACAACAATCGGTGTTGAATTCATTCAATCCTTGAAGCATTAGAACATAGAGAATCATTATTATCGTCATTATATTATATACATGTTCATTACTCTTCTATTTATCTTCTTTTGTCCTTTTCCCTGTTGGCATCCTTAAAACTTAGCGTCTCCTCTATTCTCTCCTCAATCAAGTTCTTAGCGTCAACGGCCGTTTCTCTAATGACAAACAACTCAGGATAGCGGTTGTTCATCCAAAGCCAAATCATCAAGTACCTGTGTAAATTCTCCAAATGGGATAAGTCTTGAACATCCCAAGCTCGTTGTTTCAACAAAGAGAACTCCAAAAAGTCAAATTGAAAGACATTCTTTGTCTGGTTTCTTGCGACATTGGAGCCAAATCCATACAATACGTTTTTAAAATCAGGGAGACGGGTGCTCACTGGAGCAGTTGTGATTCTCAACATATCAGTTAATAGCATCCCACGGACGTTCTCCAGCACTCTAACAATCTCCAAACGATCGTTGATTTCTGCAATCTCATACAATTTTGATTTTGCGACTTCTCTCTTAAATTTTGCCATGATCACACTTAATGGAGTATCGTTAGGGAATTCAGAGATGTAATGAGACCAAATCTCATCACTTGGCCACAAGATGGCTTTATTCACAGGGATCGTATCATGTTTCATGCATTCGTCAATTCTTTTTAGAGTATCGTTCTTGAATGCGGAGATGTAACCAACGTTTTCATCATCAGCCACGCTCAAAGCCTTGTCATCAGTCTGTGTTGATGAAGGGGCAACTTTATAACGACCAGCTCTTCCACCGATTTGCTTCACGTGTGGGATTTCAATATGTGCTAATTTGGACCCGTCAAACTTCTTGTGGTTATCAAAGATCACTCTTTTGATTCGTAAGTTCAATCCCATTCCAATTGCATCAGATGCGACGAGAACATCATATTCACCATCGTTGAATTTTTTGGCCTGTTCGGTACGAGTTTCAGCTGGAAGAGCACCATAGATGACACCCACCTTCAAATTTGTGGATTTTTCAATGTCCGCTTTGTATTGTAAGATTCGCTTCTTACTGAACACAACGATACAATCACCTCTTTTCAGATCTGAAAGGGAACTGCCCAATGGTGTTTCCTCAACTTGCAATTTACCCAATCTTTCATACTGTTTCACGATGACTTCATCTCCAGTCATTTGGGAGATCTTATAGATCAATCCAATGATGGATGCCTCGCCACACAAGTGTACTTCTTTGGCCCTAACACCCATCAATGCATTTGTCCAGGCCCAACCTCTTGAAGAGTCACCAATCATTTGGATTTCATCAATGACTGCAACTTCAAACTCCGTTTTCAAATCAACCATTTCCACGGTACTGCAACTCAATGAAGCCTTATTACCAAACTCGTCTAGATCTTGGATGACTTCTTCACCAGTGACAAGATTACAACGGTATCCTTCACTCTTGAATCTATGATAAACTTCACGAGCCAATAGCCTCAAAGGACCGGCATAGAGACCATTTTTCGATTCTTTAAGTCTTTGGAGAGCGTTATATGTCTTTCCCGAGTTTGTTGGGCCAACGTGAAGGATGAGTTTTCTCTTAATACGACGCGCTTTTGGATACCATTCTGCAGGGTTTGAGATGCTCACTGTGAGATCCTGTGCATCTGTTCTTTGAGTGGCGACGGACCGAAGATGATGTTGGAATGCCTTCTCAAAGAGGTACTCGATCTGATCATTGGTGGTGGTTAATCCCTTGGACTCGAAGAAGGATCTTGCAGTTGATGATGACGATAGAGATGTTATTGTTGGCACGAGAGACTGTGCCGTTGGGACGATCAGCGCCGCGAGTGACGCGGCGGAATGGTTATTGGAGATCAGACACTCGGATAAGTCGTGTTCAAAGGACCTGATGGCTGTGGTCTTGACCCTGTCAAAGTACTCATCCATGATTAACCATCTGAACCGGTTCCCTCGAAGTTTTGTTTCAAGAGTGTGTACTCCAATCTCCACAATGTCCCTCATTTGATCATTCTCATATGCTCCTACGTCCTCGAGCCTCAGGTGGTTAGCGTAGTTGACGTTCTTTTCGCCGCTGATCCAGCTGTTGTTTCTGCTGTCTATCACCGGTTCCTTGCGTGATGGGAACCTGCTTGGCTTCTTATTCTTGCGGGCCGCCCCGGTGCAAATTGCACTGCTGAAACGGCGCTTCCCCAAACAGTGTACCGCTCCGACCAAATCTCTCCTGAGCATTGCGAAAGGACCGTGGAGCTGTCAAACTTGGTGCCCACTGCCAACCGCCTTGTTTCAGAACGTTTGAAAGTAAAAGAAAATCATTCTGAAAATTACGTAAACAAAATGACATCGGTGCGCGCCACACACAATGTTTTTAGCGAAGTTTGGCACATTTCCAGTTGTCTTCGTGGGGAGCTGAGCAGCGCAAAGGACGGACAAGTTAGAACAGTTTGATGTGGCCGTTCCGATATCTCATGGAGACGAACGCGCATAACAACGTGCGTGCGTGGCGCTGGCTTGTGGGCGAAACACCCGTGGACAGCGCTTTTCTGTGGATTTTCTCTCTAAACAACAAAAACCGCATTCTTTTGGCGCACTCTCCCCCAAACTGACACTCTCTGAGCCAGTTGTTTGTACACGTTCAAGGACAAGGCCTCCAAAACGTTGATCAGCGCCCACACGGTGCGTTTCGACTCTAACCCTGTACGCATACACAGTGGGATGGCTTACTGACAGCAGCAGAGACCACGTACCCCGATGTTTGCACGCTCCACGCTCAGCTTTGCCGCCTACACTGCGGTATTTGTTGTTGCCGCCACGGCGGCATCGGTGTTCATCGTGCCAATGCTCGCAGTCTCACTCGCAGCCTCAGCGGTTGTCGTCGTCTTCAATGGCATCAGCCACGCCGCCTTCAAGGTCGCGTCTGCAAAGTACAACCACACCGTGTTGTTCTTGAACAGGGTCCTGCGCCAGTTGGCTGACAACATCCCTCCCTCTGTGGGCGTGGTGGAGGTTGCGAAGAACCACGAGGGCACTGTCGTGCCGCTCAAGACCACCGTCACGCGCTTGTTGTCCAAGCTGAACGTCTCCAGCGGTGCTGGCACTGGTAACACTCCTATCGCCATTGAGTTGCCCCAACACGGCGCCAATGACAACCATTTCCACGTTCTTGATGGCAATGCGCCACTTGTCTACGACGAGGATCTTTCTCCTGTGGACATGATCTCCTGCACCATGGAACCGGCGTCTGACCCCGAGCCTGACACAGTGAAGGATGGCGCTGCCATTGTCAACTGAACGAGATCTGATCATTGATGATAAAAACAACTATACGCTATACGCTATACACTTGCATTGCTAACGAGTAACGACTGCATGACTGCACACGACCACACGATGACAACACACACGGCTTCATAACCTTTTTATTCCACGTTTTATTCCAACATGTCTCGCGTAGGCCTCGGAAATCCTCTTTTGTAATGCGCACGTAAAGTCTACCCCCGGAAGTGACTGGCGCTCACTTTTGAAATGAACAGCACAACAGAGCACAATAGAGCACGAGAACAAAAAAAGCACGAGAACAAAAAAAGCACAAGCCCAAGAACAAGCCCAAGAACAAGCACAAGCACAAGAGCACAGTCAATCCAGGCAGCGCTACAAGTTCATCATTCACACAAAAATGAGATTCAACAGACTGTTCGCCCTCGGCTCGTTTGCATCGGCTGCGCTCGCACTTCAATTGGCCAACGGTGTCCTCAGAACGGCAGCCGGGGACCTCCAGTTCTCACAACATCCACAACAGTCAGTGGTGTTCGACTCAGCGGCTTCTAAAGTGGACATCCAGTTCGAGTTGACGCCAAGGAAGATCCCGGACCAGCTGTTCATCAGACTGAGCACCGCAGATGGGTATGAAGTGTCATTCAAGCCAATCACCAAACTCGGTGAGGACTCAACAACTTCCAAGTTCACATTATCACACAAGAAGTTGCCAAAACTATTCACAAAGGCCTCAAAATTCGATATCTCCCTCATTGCAGCGGACTTGTCAGATGCAACCCCACTGTTGCAAACAATCGGATCCGTAGAACTGACACCAGCACTCATCCAAGAGTCAACCTACATCAAGGCACCGAGATTTGGTCCAAAACCAGAGATCCATTACATCTTTAACTCTCCTCCAAAGATGGTTAACTCTACAATTGCATTGGCATTTGCATCACTCTCCATTTTGTGCTTGTTTTTGTTGCTCATCGCTTGGACAGCAGAAGGTGCTATCAACTTCACGAATTTTCCATCCGGTGGTGTTTCCCATTATGCGTTCATCTTGTTGATCATTTCTTATGAGGTTGTCTTCTTCCAATACTATGCAGGCTCTACAATCTTTGAGACGATTTACAGAGTTGCACTGTTGACTGGTCCAACGGTGTGGGTTGGTGCCAAGGTGTTGAACCACGTTGGTTCCTTGAGAATGGCTGGTAAACGTTGAACAATTACATATACAACAACAGTGAAGCCTGAGAGATTGATTGATATCATTACTGTAGTATAGTCAAAGCAGCTTCACGTGCTGGTACAGAACCTGGCGGGTTCAGAAGCCTGCTGAACTACAAAATGAAAGATGAAGGCAGTGTATGCTCAAGATATCTAGAAGAAGTCGCCTTCAAAATCATCCTGTAGGGCGTTGATCAACTCAGCCTCCTCTTCCAATTCGGCCTCTCCGCCAAGGGAGTCACGAACACGGTTAACACTCGGAGGATATCTCATTGCTCTAACCGAGTCGTTGTGCAACTCATTGACGAAATTGATACGCTGGTTCAACTGCACCTGCGGTTCATTTGTGGAGTACAGGTTCGACACCTCATTACTCTCGACAAATCCCTTCTGATGGTTGATCTTGGCGTCAATGACACCATCTCTAATGGCCTTGGACACGATGTATTCTGCGCTTGATTCATTCTCCAAATGAAGCTTTATACATATATCCTTCAACGAGATCTTGGTGTATGACAATGAAATGATTCGAATACCAGTCTTGATGACGTTTGATCTCAAACGGGTGACAAGGGTCAGGTTGTCATCCTTGATGAAGCTGTCACGGTATTTACTCAGCGTCTCATTGAACAACTTCAAGTCACCCAACTTAACAGCCTTTGTGATCTCACGGTATGGTGTTAAACACTTCTCGAAGCCTGCCTTTTTGAAAAACGACAACTCTGGGATTTCACCTGTCAGTAACTCGATCAAAACGTTCAACTTGTATGACACTTGAAGGAAACCAACTGCATTCTGCGTCTGCGGAGCCTTTCTAATGGCTGTGATAACAAACTCATGTGCATCCGAGTAGTTCAACTGGATAGAGTTGATCTTGGCCAGGTAGAAAAAGTATCTCGACTCAATCGAGGTAGAAACTTCAGTTGGGAACTCAACCTTCTCGATGAAGTTAGAAGCCTGTGTATAATCGTGCAACAAGAGATAGTTTCTCAATACCAGTGTTATAATGGTACCGCATGTCTCGTTGTCGTGCTTCAAGGTGGCAGTTCTCAATGCAAGCAGCAACTCAGGTCTCACAGAGATCAAGTCACCCAGGAGCTCCTTGGTTCTTGCAATGTAGAACCAGATTTTGGCATTGATCAAATCCAGAGAACGTCTGTTCTGCGACTTGAGAAGCGGGATGATGTGTTTCGTGTTTAGCTCGTCCAACTTGCTCAGTTCCTTGCAGTCCAACAGGTACAATTGCACAAGCCAATGGATGGCAAATGTCACCTCGGGAAGCACCTCACCTTGTGGTTCCACGTCATCCTGGGACATCCCACCAACAAACTCAAGCAAGTAAGATGTGTACTGCTCATCCAAGTACTTGCTGATCAGCTGCGAAAGCACCGCACTGTTCAATTGAGCCCTCACGGACACCAAGTCTCTTAGTGTCTTGAAGATGAAGCGCTGGTCAAACGAGGCAACGGTCTTTGCAACCAGCGCCAACGCGCTCTCTATCGCCGCAACAGTATTCTCCTCCCTCTGCTGCTGTGTGAGCTCCGTGACGTCCTCAGTGGTCATTGTCGGGTGGTTTATATCTGCGACTTTCTTGCACTGGTCCACTGCCGCTCGTTTTGTTGTTTTTGGTGGCGAACCGTTTCTGCGAATTCAAACAGACCGCGAGTTACCCGGCGAAGGGCTTCACTTTATAATGAGTGAGTGGTTGGCTTCCATTATGTCGTCAAACAAACAAGTTGGTGCAATGGGCTGTGTGTTTCATTCCCCTGTCTTTTGTGTACTAATGAAGAGCGTGTGACGTTCATCTGAACTGCTCAGAGCTTTCTCCCTTTTTTGGCGTTTCAAATGCCATTTGACGGAATAGGAATGTAACACATTGGTAGGATAGGACAACCTGCAATTTGACAGGAGCACTACAACGAAGCTATCGGATCCTTGTGTATCAGGAATCACTAAACATCATAGTATTTTACATTCTCAAGAAGCAAATTGCAAAGCAGTGACAACTGTATATTGGCAGATGTTTCAGGCAACATGATCCCGCTACATATGGTATCACGAGGCATTAAAACATAACTTAATCTCAATTCTAACTCTTCTCGCTCTGATTCACGCTCATAGACTCAATACTGTCCCCACCTCTTCTGAAGATCTTTCTCTGGATGAATCTCACTATTGGATCGTCATCATTGGTTAATACCATCTCACCTTTGGCCAGCTCCTCATCGTGAGCAACGGCATCTGTAAGTATTGGGTTTCTCAAGAACAATGAGAACATGACAAGCAAAGAACAGAAACACAGGGCAATGACTGTCTCCAGTCTCTGGATGTATCTGTAAGCCTCCACAACAGCCTCTCTCTGTGGTGTCCCCCAGGCGTGCTGAGCGACAAATGTATATGGATCAGCATAAACAGAAGCTGCAAGGGTTGCATTCCCCAAGTTCTTCTCAAGGCGATCTGGAAGCAATTGAGTCCAAATAGCACCACTAACAGAGTTACCGACAGCGGAACCAATTCTATAGAGCGTATAACCCAACGCAGCAACAGTGGCCAAGTTCTCATGAGAAGTGGCCGATTGCATGGAGACGTTGATTGGGTACGAGAACATCGTCGTACCTATACCCCAAACGACAAGGGAACCGATGATACCTGATTTCGATTCTTCACCACCTCTGAAATGGTAGAGCAAACCCGTTGCGAGAAACCAGAGGGACACACCCATGATGATGAATGGTTTAAGACGTCTGGTGTATGCGACAACCACTGCGAATAATGGAGACCATACGGTGGAGACGAAGGAGGACAATGATGTGATTCTGGTGGCAGACTTGATACTCTGGTCAACAGCAACGATCAGGACGGTGAACAAGTAGTCAGAAGCTGTGTAGTAGATGAAGTTCAAGAGAAAAGACAATGCCAATGCTGCCCAAATACCACGGTCTTTCAACAAGCTGAATGGAGCCAATGGATATTTGGCAAAGCGTGCCTCATAGTACACAAAGAATGGAATCAACACAAAACCAAGGACCAATGGGGCAATGATCTTACCCGATTTCCACTTGTCAGCGACACCAGCAGCCAAGGTCAATGGAACAAGGATACAACCGAGTAAAGCCGTGAGCAACACCACACCAGTAACATCCAGTCTCCAATATAGTTCCACAAAGGTCTTCCAAACACCATGCTTCTGGTAATATGTTTGTCTCACGATCAACTCTTTCCATTCTGGAGTCTTAGATGCCAACCATCTCATGTGTAGCATGCATCCTATTAAAGGCAACGAGGTCAAAGGAAAGATGAAAGCCCACATTGAGATACCCCATGACCAATTCTGAAAGGCACCAACAGACTCTGTGACGTTGCCAGCAATCCAAGTGTTGATGATAAATGGCAAGGTTGGCACAAACTGGTAGAACAGTCTCCATCTCAAGGAGGACATGTCGGACATGATAATCAACACAATAAGAATGACGCCGACATATCCCAAGTTGTAGAACACAGCACCTGCACAATAACGCTGGATGTCATAAGCTTGAGACTGGATGATGGTGCCGACGACATAGAATGTTATTGCAGTGATCAGCAACACTAGACGACCGTAAACGTCAGATAAACGAGCATAGATAATCTGGGAAGCTGCACCAATGACTGCGTTAATCACTCCAATAGTGGAAATCAAAGAATGAGTACCATATGATGCAGAAGCAGCGGCAGTGTAGACGTAACGAACATTACCATCAAGACCATAACCGTAACCGATGATGAACGCGGAAACGAGCAAAAGGATTTTGTACGTCCATGAGTCCTTATATTGGGCAGCCTGTAGTTCTGCCTTCTTGATAACAATAGCTTTTGTATCGTTGTAATCACCCAATGGCGCACTGTCGTGGACTTTATCCTCCTCCATTGCTAAGAGTGACACAACACCGAGACAGACCGAAAGAGATCGAGCCTCGACTTGAGAGACGCTAGGCGAGTCGGCAACGAGTGTTTATATATACATGTCGAGTGCCGGTCGTTCTCGTTGAAGAGCTCTGCGTCTCGTACTGGGATGCGGGATCCTAACTTCTAATATGCAAGCTGCATGCCGAAGGAGAAACACCCCGCATATCTTTTCCATCTTTTGCGTGCCTCTGCATCTTGGCCTAAGCTTAATTTCCTTGTTCTTGGGGGTGTTTGCGGGAGCAAGTGGGGGATTCTCTGGTTCAAGGGTAGGGCATCCTCGTAGTGTGAGATCAATGAACTGCGAACTCTTCATTGGATTAGTATCCACTGCACACGGTCTATTTGTCCCCCCTGGGTGCTTTCAAACAGGGTTGTTGGCCCTCGCAGCTGATGCTTTTGATAACAATTCCAAATATACATACGGCGCATGATAGCTTCACCCGTTTGCCTTCGCTTTCGGCTCCTGCTATGACGTTTCTCTATCGATGATCGATGCTTCATGATGCAGGGAATGCACAAGTTCGGCCAGCGGCTGTGGTGCCTGTAGATATCCATCATATTCTACTTGTAAGATGCTTGCTGTCATTGGTCGTACACTGTAGTGAAGTCATACCCAAACTTGCAACTTGCAATGATCATAGAATAATAGCTTACTGAATGGAAAGTTAAAGAGCCCGGGTCTTCCGGAAGGTTCTACAGTCTACAGTACCACGTATACGTAAGTACTCTGCAGTCAATTACAGTACATCACACAGTTAGGTGCATAAGTTCAGACAGAACGTATGCCACCTCCACCTGTTAAATATCTCTTGGACTGCAAAATTTTCACCCCATTGGCTCAGCCACCACATCCGATTCCCATGTAGCTTCTGACTTCGACCTTGTTTCACTTCCCATTGTACTCATAGCCTATAGCTAATGCCTGGTCATACCGTCATTGTGGTTCAAATTGACATCCTCTTTGTGGTTTCATCAGAACTTGAGATACTCGACATTGCATCGGCAATGTATCTGTAAGAATATTATGGTACCTCAAATGGCACCTCAAAAGCGAAAGGCAACCAGCAGACGCAGCCGAATGATCCATGGTCTTGACTCTCTCTAGACTTTGATAAGTTGGCCCTGGTCGGCTTAGGAGCCTGGTGTGCTCACTCTGATGCGTGGTCATCTCACTAGTTTACCAGCTGCAGGGTGTGCCGAGGTGGCCAGATGATCCGAGTACAAGAACAATAGGCTAATCTGTTGTGATGTGATAAAGACAACATATATGCATCGATAATAGCAGCATGATTCATGATCGTTCACAACTACACCTTTTGTATAATAATTTCTTATTCTTTTTACTCTCATATATGCGTCCCAATAAAGGGTAAGGGCATGATCATTTCATACTTGTGGAATATTCAATCGAGAAGATTCTAAGTGGGGGTCATCTCTTCTCTCTCTACTTAGCCTCTGCAGCCAACTTCTCAGCCTTAGCAATGACATCCTCAATACCACCAACCATGTAGAAGGCGTTCTCTGGCAAGTGGTCGTACTTACCCTCCAAGACGTCCTTGAACGACTGGATGGTCTCTTTCAATCTAACCAATCTACCTGGGATACCAGTGAAGACCTCGGCGACAGCAAATGGCTGGGACAAGAAACGCTGGATCTTTCTAGCTCTCTCGACAGTCAACTTATCAGCCTCGGACAACTCATCCATACCCAAAATGGCAATGATATCTTGCAAGGACTTGTAGGCCTGCAAGGTCTGCTGGACACGGGTAGCGGTGTCGTAATGCTCGTCACCAACGACGGAGGCATCCAACAAACGGGACTTGGAGTCCAATGGGTCGACAGCTGGGTAGATACCCAACTCAGAGATACCACGGGACAACACGGTGGTGGCGTCCAAATGGGCAAAGGTGGTAGCTGGTGCTGGATCGGTCAAATCATCGGCTGGCACGTAGACAGCTTGGACAGAGGTGACGGAACCTTTACGGGTGGTGGTAATACGCTCCTGCAACAAACCCATATCGGTGGCCAAAGTTGGCTGGTAACCGACGGCAGATGGGATACGACCCAACAAGGCAGACACTTCAGAACCAGCCTGGGTGAATCTGAAAATGTTGTCGATAAACAACAAGACATCCTGACCCTCCTCGTCTCTGAAGTACTCGGCAATGGTCAAACCGGTCAAGGCGACACGTGCACGGGCACCTGGTGGCTCGTTCATCTGACCGAACACCAAAGCCACCTTGGAGTCACCCTCCAAGTTGATGACACCGGTCTCCTTCATCTCACGGTACAAATCGTTACCCTCTCTGGTTCTCTCACCGACACCGGTGAAGACGGAGAAACCACCATGGGCCTTGGCGATGTTGTTAATCAACTCCTGGATGAAAACGGTCTTACCGACACCGGCACCACCGAACAAACCAATCTTACCACCTCTAGCGTATGGGGCAAGCAAGTCGACAACCTTGATACCGGTCTCCAAAACCTCAGCGGAAGTGGACTGCTCAGCAAACGTTGGTGGGTCGGCGTGAATTGGGTTTCTCTTCTTGGTGTTGATTGGACCACGCTCGTCAATTGGCTCACCAATGACGTTGATGATACGACCCAAGGTCTCACGGCCAACTGGGACAGTGATTGGAGAACCGGTGTCAAGAACGGCCTCACCACGGACAAGACCCTCGGTACCGTCCATGGCAATGGTTCTGACAGTGTTCTCACCCAAGTGCTGGGCAACCTCAAGGACAAGACGGCCAGACTCGTGGTTCTTGATCTCCAAGGCGTTAAGAATGGCTGGCAAGTTACCATCCTCGAACTGGACATCGACAATAGCACCAATGACGGCTCTGTAAGAAGGAGTTGTTAGTATCGTGGTGTCCACTCCTGTATATATAGAAGCAAAGCGTTGGAGTATTAAACATGTCAAGGTGTTGCCCCCCCCCCCCCCCCCTCGTAAAATATTATGGGTGAAAAAAGGGGGAAGGGCCGGCCAATGAAAAGCGTGGGAAAACTTCACCTGTGGCATCGAGCAAAGAACAAGCCATACAAACTCGTGCGTTATGTGGTATGCATGCTGGTGTTCAATTGGTTTCTGCGTGTTGTATGATTGAGGGCATACCCATATGCCTTCCCGAATTGAGGTGGCAGTTCTCTCCCATCCCCTCATAGATCCTCTAGTTCCACACCTTTGATCCCTTCCATACATATTCAACAAACAACCCCGTGAACGGGATCCGAAATGCCCAACTGCGTACACAGAGACCAGTAGCAGGCTTGTTCAGTGCAATTGAACCGCGCCAATTGCGGCTGCATGGGCACAATGACCATGTGATATACTCCAACCCCCCTTGGATCTATAAAAAAAGTGGAAAACTTACCTGACCTTACCGGCAGCTGGTGCTGCGGTGGCCAAACCTCTGTTGAACAACAAGTTGCTCTTGACAGCCTGGAAGGCGGCTCTGGAAGAAGCGTTGTAGACTCTTGGAAGAACCATGTTTGGATATGGACTTTAAAAGACTTGAGGCTTTGTTCCCTTTCGTGGTAAAAGGAGGGAAAAAGGGTGGGTTTTTGGGAAAATTCCTCGACGGCGGACGTTCTCGACAAGCGCACTGGCCAACCAACGAGAAGAAAGAGAAAAGGTGCGGGCGCTCTTTTGCCCTTGAGCCGGGTAATTGTTTTTTGTTTTTTGTTTAGTGCTGTTTTCGCGGGTGTACTGGAGACTGGCCAATGGGAACGCGCCGTTTCCCGCCGGTGTTCGGGTTGTGTTTGGCTGTGCGGTGTTTTGCCCTTTTTGGATGGACTGATGTCCGAGGGTGGAGGGAGAGGCATCCTCTCTAGTTCCGAGGATATGGGAGGGTAACACTCCTTATATAATACATATATACATACACATGCACATAGACATACACAGTGGCTTTACTTCTTTCCTAACTCTGCTGCTCTCTGCGCAGCAGCAACAACACCCTTGATGATTCCGCTCTTGACGCCAGCATCCTCCATAGCCACCAAACCGGCAATGGTGGTTCCTCCTGGGGTACACACCTGGTGCTTCAACTGTGCTGGGTGGATATCGGTGATCTCAGCCATCTTTGCAGTGCCCTCCAGCACTTTTGTAGCACACTCCTTACTCTCCTTGAATGGGATACCCAGGGCGATGCCAGCCTCGGTGAGTGCCTCGAGCATCAACAGCACGAACGCAGGCCCGGATCCAACCAACCCGGTAGCGGCATCCATGTTCTTCTCTGGTAGTTCAACAACCTTTCCGATAGGACCCATCAGATCCAGGATCAAAGAACGCTCTTCAGCAGAGACACTGGCAGAGTTGGCGACAACAGCAGTACCGAATTGGAACTTGGCAGGCGTGTTTGTCATGACTCTGGACACCTTGGTAGAGTACGCCTCAAACTGTGCAATTGTCCAGCCCGCGACCAAAGAGATCAAGAGCTTACCCTTCAAGGAGCCACATGTGCTCAATGCCTGTTCTGTGATGTATGGCTTCGTACCAACAACAACCACTTGTGCCTTTTCCACGGCAGCAGCGTTGTTCTCAGCACCATAACTGAACTCCAAGGTGAGCTTGTCAGTGGACTTATACGTCGAGGCCAGCTTGGCAGCACTCCGCTCAGAGTTGACACATGCAATGATCTTGGAAGGAGCAGTCTCTGGCTTTGGGTTCGAGAGGTATGCGGAGAGGAATGCCTGCCCGATGGTACCGGCTCCCAGGATAGTGAGTGTGTAGTCGTTGTAAGTCATTGTGTGGCCGATCCTATAGTTCCAGATACAAACAAGAGTTGGTCCAAGGTGGACATTTTTCAGTAAAATTTTGGTGATAGGAGTCTTGTGGGTTGGCAGCTAAGCGCAGGTATGAGCGAGGGGCTGCGTTATGACTTGTGAGTCATGTGACATACAACGATTAAAGGACTCTGAACTGGACTGAAGACAAGCTGTAATAACCAGCAGCGGGATATTAGAGATTTGCAGATGGAGCACAGCAGTTTCCCTGCAAATTGCATCCACAAAACTACCGTTTTCGGCTTAAGTGCGTCTGTTTTCGCTTTATCTCCGCTAAAATTCCAGCTTTGCGGTGATCGAACCACTTGAAACGACACAGAGAGAAAGAGAGAAAGAGCTCAGCAGTTTACCCGCCACACGGAAAAGGAGACATCGCTGTTTTTGCTTACTTGGAGTGTGTTGTTCTATTGCTGATACCTCATTTCCCTGTTGTTTGATCCAAACCGCCTCGTTTACCGCCCTGCTATTGGAATGTCGTTGAAAGAGGTCCCAACGCTTCATCCCACGAGCGACGAGTTCAAGAACCCGATCGAGTATCTCTCGTCTCCTCAAGTGAGTGCTCTCGGTTCTCTGTTTGGTCTTTTGAAGATTGTTCCACCAGAGGAGTTCAAACCGCCCTTGAGCATCAACGAGCACAAGTTCCGCTTTGTGCCTCGGTTGCAGAAGTTGAAGGAGTTGAACTTGCTGAACCGCTGCAGAATGTTCTTCCATAAGCAGTTGCGCAACTTCAACAGGATGTATGGCACTAGTGGGAATGGACCACACCAAGAGTATGCAACGCTCTATGGAAAGAAGATCTATTACTATGACTTTTTCATCGAGTGCATCAAGTACTCCCAAAATGATGCCTCTAAACATAAGGCAAACGCTCTCTTCACCTTGGATATTATGAATGAGGAAGCTCTATGGATTCACCTTGTTCGTAAGTTCAAACTTCAGAGAGCTATGTTGATGAACTTTTACGAGGAGGAGTTGGAGAAGTATTTCACCTTTTTGAGCAACAAACCTGAGCTCTCCGCATCACTGGTTGAGGAGCAATATCCAACTTCCATCTTACAAGATCATGCAGTCTCTGAAGGTGAGAATGAGGATGATGATGATGATGATGATGATTCCTGTCTCATCTGTCACGAAACTGAAGACCCTGCAAACACCTTGCTTTGTGATTCTTGCAATAAACCTTATCATAGGTACTGTCTCTCACCTCCCTTGTCCAAAATCCCAAGGCACACTTGGTGTTGTAATAACTGCATCTTGGGGAATGGATATTATGGATTCAAAGACTCTTCAATAGAGTACTCTCTTGAAGATTTCAAAGATTTATCCAATGATTTTGATGCCCATTATTTTGGGTCCAGAGGGAAACCTCAAGATGACATCAATGCCTTGGAAGAAGAATTCTGGAAGTTGGTTGATAATACCGATAATGACATCAAGATCAATTACGGTGCTGATATTCATAATCTTCGCCAAGGACAGGTCTCTGGGTTCCCTACGAAGGAATACATTCCTCCATCATATCGTGTTGCTGGTCCTTCAAAACGTGAATACACCGAATACGTGAATCATCCGATGAATTTGAACAACTTGCCCTTTAATAAGAAGTCATTGTTGAACTACTTGGACGTTGATATTTCAGGGATGACCATTCCATGGATCTATGTTGGGAACACTTTTAGTACCTTCTGTTGGCATGTGGAGGATCAATACACCTTGAGTGCCAATTACCAACATTATGGAGCCACAAAGAAATGGTATGGAATTCCAGCTTATTGTGCTGTTTCATTTGAAAAGTTTATGGAAAGTTTGGCGCCGGACTTGTTTGCCAAACAACCGGATATCTTGCATCAGTTGATTACATTGGTTTCTCCCTTCAAGCTACAAGAGGCTGGTATCGAATGTTATACGGCGAACCAACAGCCTGGTGAATACATTGTGACTTATCCAAGGGTTTATCATGCTGGTTTCAACGCAGGTTATAATTTCAATGAAGCCGTAAACTTCACCATGGCAAGTTGGTTGGATTATGGCGTGTTGGCTGCGAATGATTACAAAGTGAATGCATCGAAGAGTTCTGTGTTTGACGTTTGGCTGTTGATGTTAACCATCTTGGAGAGCTTCAAAGAAGTGGAGACGAACGACGTTGATTTGGAATTGGTGAAGAAGTGCCTGCAACTATTGAAGCCACGCGTTGAGGATGAATATGCCATCCAGTCAACCATTCTGGATACGTTGGATATCAAACCGCAAAAGTATGAGAACCTCAGTGAGAAGCCAGGGTATGAGATGAGTGATCAGGAAAAGAAGGAACATGAGGATGGTATTGCATGTGCCAAGTGCAAGGGCTTCTGCACTTTTGCCTTTGTTAGGCACTATGAGCCATTGAAGAAGGACACATACTCTTCGTATCTCCCGACTCCACAAACATCACCTGTAATGGAAGAGGACAATAAAAGGAGATCCAAAAGAATCAAAGTCATGACGGACTCCGAAGCCTATGACATCAGTGTCTACTGCGTTGAGGACTACTTGAAGCTTGAGCCCAACACCTCCAAGGATCAATTCTTTGTCTTGCATGAATTGGATGAGGCGAAAAAGTTGATCCAAGCAGCCGACCGCAAGCTGGCAGGGAGCCATGTGACTCTTAAGCAATGATGAAATTAAATGATTATGAGAGTGTGTTCTCTGTGAGGATGCACAAGTTTGTTGTTTCCTCGAACATTGCGTAGTACATCAAGATCTGTAAGTCGAGCAGTGGGACGAGGTGCTGTGCTGTGACGATATGGAGAGCGACAAACACGAGCAGTCTGACGCGTGGCACCGAGTGGAAGTACTTCTTGTTTGACTCGAGCCATGGGATGAGGTCCATTAGCGCTGTGAATAGCAGCAGTGTGGCAATGAGCGAGCATTCGGTCTGTGACACGGAGAAGGGAATTCCCGTGTAGAGCTGCACATTCGAGGAGAACGACGCATCCGTGAACAGCTTGTATGAGAAGACAGCCAGCGCAACGATTCGTGAGACGATTGAGAAGGACATTATCTGTCGTCTGTTATTCTTTTGTGCTTGTGCCGTTATCTCTCTGTATATAATTCTTCTTGTTGATTGAGATCGATCGAGCTTCTTCATTTTTTGTCTTTCTGCCGAGATCGTTTTCAGCCATATCACAATGGCACGAGTTATTGATACAGGGTGAATATTACACCACATGCGAAGTCCAAGATAGTCTGTTGAATGATGTTGTAATCTGGATGTCATCACTGCAGCATGCTTTACACCTCCACAGACTTCTACACACTGTTAGAAACTCCACTCATCCAGCGTGGCCTCTAAAAATTTGTTTTGGCTTTTTTCGATGGCACATTCTTCTCTGCTGTTTTCAGAGCAGATAACAGCATTGAATATTTCCCACCGTGCGAACTTTGTGATAACTATCAAAGTAGCATGGTCTGCTTGCATAGTAGCTAATGCCCAATACTGTTAATCCCATGAGTGCAAATATTGGCTCCACTGCTACGCTCAATCCCTCTGGTTTTTGATGCGTGTTTGCAAGTTCGAGAAAAAAGCTCATCGGGATAGAAGAACAAACAACTCCAAAGAACAGCCCACACAGACAATGGCATGGGTATCAGCCTCGACAGCAATCTACCTGCACTGTTGCCTGCTGTTCACTGCGGCGTTCTATTTGGCGAAGGATGCGCAGAGAGTTTCTGACAGCGTGCTGCTGATGGTGATTTGCCAGGCAATGCGTCTCGACCACGGTGCTCTGGGCGCCCATGCAGATGCCACTGCGGTGCTTGTCGTTCTGCTAAGTGTTGTCGGGCTCACGGACGTCGTGCAGCTCGTGGTGGACAACACGCTGTACTTCGAGTCTATGGTGCCCTCCAGGCTCACCCTGGCATTCCTAATGGCGTGCTGGGGATACATGTTTGAAGGCTCCATGTTGCACGACGACGTTGTGTTTGCATTGCTCTTTGTGGAGGTGTGGTTCCACTTTGTCGTGTACAACATTGTCAGACAGGAAAAGCATGAACGCAACAAGAGGCTCGAGGAGGAGATGCCAACAGAGAGTCATTGAATACTGGGATTGATATATAGTCTTGCTACTTATGAGAATAGATACCTGTATGTGTGCATGCGCTCTATACGCGGAACAACTTCTTGAACCAGCTCTTGTTCAAGTCGGTGCTGAGCTGCTTGAAGTACTCCATCTCGTCCCAGCAGTTTCTGTGGAACTCGCACCCAACCATGTCAACGACAAAGTCCCTTGTTGTCTCGTTGTAGAAGAACGCGTCGTCTTTCTTGAAGTCCGGACATGCGCCCTTTGGCAGTGCACTGATAAGCTTCGTCGGAACGAAGGCCACACGTGAACGAACCCAGCCAAAGGTGTTGTAGTAGTACTCAAGTGCATTTTTCTCTCCATTGAGCCATGAAGTATGCTGTTGCAAGTACACCACGGGGTCAAACAACAAGTCGAACAAAGTCATCGTCCACGACGTCTTCTTCACGAGGAAGCTATGTAAGTTGAATCCACCACAGTCCTGTGCCAGGATCATATTTATCGGTTCGTCCGCGTGCACGAAGGGCACCTCCAAGTCCAGCTTGCTCGGGTTGAAGTAAATCAGGTTGCGTGAGATGAGTTCATCCAACTGGTCGAACACAACTTCTTCAACGCTCAACTGCGGTTCCATGATGAACGTACGCAGGTCCAAGTACCAGAACCAGTCGCCATTGGCATACTCGTCCATCACGGACTTGATCATGTCGAACTTCTGCCAGCCCTCACGGTGGTCGTCGGAGTAGCGTTTGGACTTGGTGTAATCCTTGATCACCAGGTCGTACCCATGCAGCGCTGCGTACTTCTTCTTGTTCACGATGGACGACCTCTCAATGGACCACTCATTAGGAGCCTTCCACCTGTTGACACCACCCTCGATATTCGCACCCAGAACGATGACAATCTTGTTGCGCTCCTTGTTAAACACCTCGTGTGGCTCCTCCAACACAAACTCGTCAACGTCATAGTCGTCATACACCAGAGGGTCCTTGTCTTCGTACACGCGTCTCGCAGAGGGAGGCAGCCCACCAACACGCTTGTCCTTGTGGAACCCGTCGATACCGGTGCCTCCCCTCGTGATGCCGAAGCCACGGGTGCCACGGCCGTCGCTCATGTCAAACCACTCGCTCTCTCCTCCCCGGGAGCCAAATACCACCGTTAAGAAGAAGTACACCACCACGAGCACGCCCAGCGCATACGCCGCACGCGTCC
Organism: Williopsis sargentensis; assembly: GCA_020995425.1. Lineage (NCBI taxonomy): Eukaryota > Fungi > Ascomycota > Saccharomycetes > Phaffomycetales > Wickerhamomycetaceae > Williopsis > Williopsis sargentensis. The sequence continues at coordinate 580,808 of CP083466.1, read as the reverse complement.
TCGTCACGCTCCGCTGAATCCTTTGCTGGAGGCCCTTCTCGACGCCCTGCTGGAAACTGTCCATCTCTGTCTTTCCGACTGTGTCCCCGTAATGAAACACGTATAATTACTTGTTTCCCTATCCTTTTTGTTTGGTAATTTCAGCTCAAAAACGTTTCCTGCGGGAGCAAATCGATGACGCAGGGGACAAAACACTACTAAGAACTTTAAAAATTAGAATGCGTTTTCGCATCGTTTCATTTCTTTAATCGAACTGGAAAGTGCTGGCCAGCGCCTCTTGCAATTCGTCCTGGCTCACCTGCGACGTCACCACGGACGACTGCAGGATCATCGAGCCCTCGCCGTGTTGCACGATGGCGCTACCGTTGTGGCCAATCGTCAGCGTGGAGAAGCTGCCCTTCAGTGGTGCTCTAACACACTTCCGTCCCTGTAGGGTGTGCTTACTTGTCTCCTGAACAACATGTCTGCCAACTTCTCGTGTGACCATCGTGTTTGAAGGAATCAGCGACTGTGGGTTCAGCATGGAAAGGAAATTAGAACCATTCCATGCCTTGGGCTGCGCGTGGTTCAGTGTCTCGTAGATGTGGGTTGGCTCCACAGGGCGATCGTCGGGTGATCTGATTGTGATCGGAGATGGTGAAGTGACATGCTTGTTCTCGGATGTGGTTGTGTTGATGACAACTGGAGACGGTTTGGATCGTGCCTCCACTGTTGGCGTTGACGTTGGTGTTGATGAGGGTGCTCGCTTCTTTGTGCTGAACCAAGAGGAAAAGAACGGAGAACTCACAGGTTCTGACTTTTTCCCCTGTAGTACCAGGTTGGACAACGCCGTTCTGCTTAACGCTCCACCTCTCGATACTGATAAGTTGTTCACAGATAACGTGTTGACGTTATTAGGCTTTGCAGAAACACTCGGAGTACGATTGTTGCTGAACTTCTGCATCCAACTCATCGTCTGTGTCTTGGAGTCTCTCATTGGACGTACTGGAATCCTCGATGTCATTGCTGAAAAGATGGAGTCACAAGAATTGGATCGATTGAGACGATGTTCAAAAGTTGGCAACTTCTCAATGGTTTCCTCCTCCTTAGCTTCAACTTCAACAATTGGCTCAGGTTGGCGTCTTAACGAATCTTGTAACAGATCTTGTAAGCTGAACTCCTCCTCTTTGATTGATTTCATCGGTCCGCAATCCTCAACAAGCATCGAGTTATCGGGAGTTGGATCTGGTGTAAGAATTCCAAACTTATTCTCCCGATGAATCACCTTCTTGATCTCATCCTTCAGACCACCATCATAAGGTGTAACAGGAGAGTTCAACCACTCTGAATCCTTGGTAACCTCCTCTTCCACTGATTGTTGACGTTTCTTAATCGTCAACCCGGCTTCCAATGAGATTGCATGTCTCAAATATGCCTTAGTTGGGGTCTTAATATTATAGGTATCATTCTTGGTCATCACCACTGAAAAGATCGAATGTGGTACGGAATTGGCTCGCTTGTGTCTTGACTTCGGACTTCCTGAACTCTCTGACGTACGTGAGAATGGTGAGATCGAGCATATGGTCTCAATGACATTCTTTACACTTTTTGTTGATGGTGGTGAGACCAGTCTGCTCTTCTCCGGTGCGATCCTTTGTGGTGTGCTTGCAGGCTGTTTCGCAAACAATGAAACGCCTTGGTCGTTTGTAAATGATTCGGAAAAGACGTTGGCCTTGCCGAAGGAAGAATCTGGTGTCGATAACAATGGACTATTGAGCATGCTAGGAGAATAACTGAGCAAGTTAAGATTAAGCGATCTGCGCTTGCTCTTATCTCTTTTGGAAACACATCTGATTGGTCTCAAGGTGATCTCTGATTTGCCTGGTGTGAACATTGGAGTCGACGGTTCTGAGTCCTGGGCCTGTTGTTGCTGTTGAAGAAACTGCTGTTGGTGTTGTTCGGCCCTCCTTGACGCCTCGGACATCAAGTTAGTATAATCATGTTGTGGAACCTCCGCATCGACCTTCCGCATCAAGAATCGAAACTCAAGCCATAGGTTCTCTAATGTGGCTTCACTAGTCTTCCAATTCAGCTCATCCTCTTTCCACATCTGATCATCATCAACACCTTCCAATAACCTCATCTGATTCACCTTCTGTTGTGATTCATACATCTGCAACTGCTTTTCGAAGAATTCACTTCTGATCAATAAAGAATTCAATTGTGTAAGAACATATTGTAGTTGTCCCAGCTTAGTAGTGAGCTGGTTTACTCTTGTATCCAACGAGTGTATGAGTGATGTTTTCACTCTCAGTTGATGTGTGACTCTCATGTTCTCCTCGATCTTCTGGAGGGTGTAGTTAGACTTAGATAGTATCGTGGACGTAAACTCGTCAAGACGAGTCTTGTGGACGTTGACATCTCTGAGCCTCATACTGTGGCGTCAGACCTCTGATCCCTTAGTGAACAAAGTTTCTCGAGCCTGGGAGTCTTCGTGTGTTTGTCGATAAGACGTAATGAGCAAGTACACCTCTCTTGACTCAATGAACACGAACACAGAACCTTAGGTCAGTCGTGCTCCTGAAGTTTGTCAAATCAAACGGTTTCCCCAAGAATTCAGAAATTTTTTAGCAGAAAAGGCAGCCAAATCCGTCAAAGAGAAAAAACGAAAACATCAGCTGCACCCAAAAGCAAACAAACGGCCCGATCCGGCAACAGAGTTCTGGTTTGGGAACACTTAAGTGGTTTCCACGGTGATAAGCGATATAATTTTAGTGAGGTCCCATTTAACATTCCTAAAATGGAGAAATTATCGGCCCAAGAGTCCTTGAAGGCAATGAAGAGTGATTGAATGGCTACTGACGCTTGCGTCATTCTGTGCAATCTCAAAGTTCCAGAAATGAATCGCTGCTGGATCTTTGAAGTCTACAACGCGGTTCGCGGGATAGATTAATTCATGTTTCAATTTGTAGCTAGTTTACATAACATGGATGCGTACTGCAGTCCAGATCAGACAATGATCACTTCTTTGCACTACCCGGCTTCTTCCAGAAGTACTGCTTGTGGGTCTTTCTGCAATTTCTCAAACCACCGCCTTTGATGGTGTTCACCAGACCGACCCTTTCCTCATCGCTGTCATTCTCTAAATCATAATAGTACTCTTCGTCCAAATACTTACCAGCAGCGTCCTTTCCATGACGATAGATGACACCAATGTGTTTAGTATCTGCCAGAACCGCTCTCATCTGCTCACGGGTCAGTTTCTGAGTTGACGCAGAGATTGCTTGGAGCTGTTTCAACGGAGTCTGTGATAATCTTGAGAAGGCCAAATGGTTAGTCAAGACGTTTTGAATTGACTCAGCATCCTCTATCGAGGTCAAGACCTTCTCGATGTTCATAGCCTCGATTTTCTGGCGTGGCTGTAATCTCTCTGGTCTCTTCTTGACTGGCGAAAGACCTGGTTCAGCCTTACGCGTACGTCTCAGCTTATCAGCACTGGAATGGGACTTGTTCAAGTCGTTCTGTGATACTGATTGAAGTGCGGTGACACATTCCTGCTTAATCTCTAGGGATGACGAACGAACATGTGTATGTGGTGTTGCAATAGTGGTAGTGTCAGCGATTGTTGATGTTGCCGGTTCAACAGATTTTGAGCGGTCCAAAACGGCTGACTTCGTGATTGTCTCGAGTCCAAAGCTGCATGATGACTTTAGGATTGGCGTGGCTGATCTTGTCAATTGCTTCAATGGTGGAAGTTCCACTGGCTTGGTTTGCTTATCGATTGGAGTTTCTAAGTGATCTGGTTCAATTTCCTTCATCTGCTCAGTTGGCTCAATTGAGCTCAGTCTCTTCTTCAAAACAGGGATCTCATCTTCAGTTTCAGATTCATCACTTGTGACGTCAACAACCACCGAGTAATCCATCACACTGAGAGTGAGCTTTGGATTATATGGCATTGTGAACTGTTCACCCTTGGTGACCTTTAGCTCTTCAAATACTTCAGTTTCGTCACATAGTTCAGCAGGTTTCTGCTCAAAGGCATAGATGTCATCCTCGACTTTGACAATAGATCCGAATTCAGGTTTGTTAAAAGACACGCTGACTGCGTTGGAGCCTTTACAAAAGACAGTCAATTCATTGTCGGCTTTGTTGTACTGCATTCTGATGTGGAGTCGAGAAGCGAATTTGGACTTCATGAAGTAGTCGCAACGGGAAGATCTACCCAAAGTGACCTTCTCATTTGGATAGAGCAACACCTTCAACGGTTTTTGAGTGGAGACGATCCTGTGTGATTCCTCAGAGGTGTTGACGTGTTCTAGTTCGATCTCAGATCTCAGTGGGATGTACTCCTGAGATGTCTGGTTGGTCGCCGCATTGGCAGTTCTAGCAGGAGAGCTCTGGTCCCTATTACCAGCACTAGATGAAGGATTTGGCGTTGGGTACTCTGTAGACTCGTTCTTCTGTGGTTTATTGAACGGAGTGGAGATGACGAGTTTCTTGGAGGTGCTCGAGAAAGAGTTGAACGGATCATCGTTGTGGTCGTCCTCTGTGTGGGCCAACAGAGGCGACGATGGTGGGAACTGCGTGGCCATTTGTTGCCTTTCTGGATCGTCTAGTCTTTTGCAAACTGGTCGATTAGTGATTCTGAAAACTCGTCTTCTGCTGTGAGAAGAAGTTCCTGCAACAAAAGGGGGACGCGTCTCTATTGTTTTTGTTTCAGGGAACGCGTAGAATTATGAAAAGCGCGTCTTCGGGTTCTTGTAATCTCGTTTAATTAACGAATGATAACAGCGCTTTTTGATGCTATTGTGGATAGTATCGGAATGGGTATACCTTATATTCAGTAGCTGTTCTTCAAACCAGTGGAATACCTCTACTGGGTGTATAGTACTAGCTCATTACCCCATCTGGTCTTCTGCGCAACGCCATTCGGCACCAATTGGCGTATCTGTTTCCTTTTCGGCAATGTGTAGCGCGACAAAATCCCAAATAGAAAAGGACTCCGAAAACGAGCGCAAACTGAACACCTGGACACCAAATCGTGAAAGCGCGTCCCCAACCAACGATTTTGCGCCGAAACTTGAAAAACAAACACAAAGTGCAGTCACAAAATCGAGAAACACCCGCACATCAGCACTGTTTTTCCCTGTGTGAGCGGCTCCTCTCTGCGCTGTGAGCGGTGAAAAAAATTGAAATCTTCAAGCAACAGCTCGACGTTACAGTAAGTCGGACCACACAACAGACAACTAGCCAACATGAGTAGTAAGTTGAGACAGAGACGCTGTGTTATATGTGATGATCAGTGAGGTGTGTAAAGTGTTGCATAGCATGACGTTCCACGAAGTTTCAGTGGCAGAGACCGAGATGTTCAGTGAGGATTACGGACTGTGAAGAGTGAGACTACGGGACAGATGAGGCAGCATAAAAGAGTGAAAGAGTGAAGAACATCAGTGGATTATTCAACAGAGCTACCAACCCCCGGAGATACTTAGAACAGTGTGAAGTCTTGACTGTTCAGTCTTTTTGCCGTCTCGAGGGCCTATGATCAGACCGCAGAAATCACCAGGAAATAACAGTCACTTGAAAAGTCTTCTTTCCCAATTCCATGTTGCTATGCTACTCTCCAGATTCACCCTATGCCCACCAGTTGAACAACAACGCACACACCCACCAGACACCAGAGGAACACACCCAAGTAATTCAAGAACCCATACTAACAACGATGCAGAGGGTACCCCATCTTTCGGTAAGCGTCACAACAAGTCCCACACCTTGTGTAACAGATGTGGTCGTCGTTCCTTCCACATCCAGAAGAAGACCTGTGCTTCCTGTGGTTACCCAGCTGCTAAGTTGAGATCCCACAACTGGGCTGTCAAGGCTAAGAGAAGACACACCACCGGTACCGGTCGTATGCAATACTTGAAGCACGTTGCTAGAAGAGCTAAGAACAACTTCCAGTCTGGTGTTGCTAAGCCATTGTCCGCTTAAATCAGAAGGGGTGTATTTGTAATAAGATGATTCATTACGTTTAATTGGATACCAATGCTGCTGTAGCTTCTGCCTGTTGATATTATATTCATACTACACTCTTGTAATCCTGGAATACAATGTTAACGTGTTGAAGAGTATATATGTTATCACCCGCTCATCTCCTCGTCAACCGTGGTGATATTCATAGCCAAATACAACGCATCTGCTTCATCCATGGTGGTACACTTCTCCAAAACGTCCCTTGCACATTCCACCACGTCATCGTCGTATGCAAATTCAATCCCGTTACTGAACCCCATCTGTGCCTGTACAATACTCATCACATTTTCCCTTGTTGCCCTTGTGACATCGATGTCAACGTGTGACAACTGCAATGCTCGATCTTCAGCCCATTTGTTAAAGACAGGTGTGGTTGAATCATGTTCACGTATCGATAACAAAAACTCTGCTGCTTGTCGGCTCGTGCCTGTTGTACTGAATGCTACTCTGGCTAAGGATATCACCAACCCGTGAGATGAATCCTTGGTGAGTTGTGGGCCTGCATTGTCACTGAGGGTGGACATTTCCCAAATCAAATGGATGAAACGAATCAACGAAGAGATGAACTGTGAAAACAGATGTGTTATCGGTGACCTTGGAGATAGGAGTAGACATTCCTGTGATCTACCAATGGCAAACACCAAATTTTTGAAAGCGTCAGGCTTGTTGTTGAAGCTGTGCAGAGTTGATGGTATGCTGATGATTAAGTTGGTAAATACGTCCACCAGGCAACACTGCAAAAGTACTCGATGTTTGTCATGTTGTAATTCCAAATTAAACTTGTTTGTCGGTGTGATTTTGTAGATGACCGTTGGCGTATCCTTTAGCTCATCTCCTAATAATTGTTCAACATATGCACATTCCAAGTTGTTCCCTAAGCACCTATTCAATCCATGGAACAACCAGTCTCTTTTCAACTCGACACCATCCTCGATTAACTGTGCGATCAATTTGATATCTAGATCCGATAATGGTGAAGCTTCATATGAATCGATGATACAGTTCAGCCAATTTGCGAGACTCATCATCAATACGACATTTGAGGCTGGGTTCATGAAATGTTTGACAAATGTAGATAATTGTGCTTCTGCAACCAGCTCTTTAACAAATTCATGATCATCTTTTATGACCAACAACAAGGATTCAATCAATTCCACGGAGAATAAGAGAGTCAGATGCCTGACGATCAAGAATTGTAAGCCTGAAACTGCTAATCTCTTGTGCCGTTGGTAGTAATAAAGCTCATTTGACAAGTCATCCATAGGTTTGATGCATTCCAATAAATGTGATACCATGTCACTCAGTGTGATGCAAAGTTGCCTTGTTGTGGATTTTGTCAGTGCAGACGGTTTGAATTGAATAATGGGGTGGATCAATGCTTGAAGGTATGGAATGGAAAATCTGTTGTATTCCTTGGCCTTAATGAACAACTGCGAGACCAATGACGTCAAGAAATGGATTATCTTGGTAATGAACATATCCAGTCTCAGTACTGGTCTTTGTGAGATGAGGAATGAAGTTATACCGGTGGATAGCGGTTCATTCTTGTTAACTGTGAATGATTCAAAAGTGAAACTCTCAGAGAGTGATATCAGGGAGAGTAACTGTATGGTAGGTTTTGAGGTTGAAGGAATCGTGTAGCACATTATAGCATCAATGAGTAGAGAGTTGTCATCCTTGAAAATAGGGGATATCTTAACCGTCTCCCTCTGTCGTGAGGGTTGCAGCGGTGCTTGTATTGGCAGAGGTATCGTTGAAGCAGTTGTCGTTGGAGTCTGCGGTTCCGGTGTGTTCAAAGCAGAGTCATCTTGAGAGCTTAAAGGCTCTCTCTGTGGTCTCTTTCTCTTCCTGTGGCTCAGATTTCTCATCTCCACACTCAGGAACTTCTTCTCTGATTCCAGCCTCTTCACAACCTGCTCCAGATTATGTATCCTCTGGGACTTCTCCCTGTCCTTTGCACCTGTTTCCTTGACCACTGTCTCATATTCCTCGTGTCTTCTGGATTCCAATGCTTGTATCTTGGCTCTCAGCACTGCGATCTCGCCTTTGGCCGCAAGGATTTGCTGCTGCTGAACCTTGTCATCTTCATTGCCAGCATTGTGTGTAGTCAGTGGCTTCAGCGTCAATGCCACAAGGTCGTCATCATCATCAGAGAAGTCAGAGCCAAAGTCGTCTTCTGTGATGAGCGACATCGTCGTGTGCGGTCGCCAACTATCAGCCATCAACCGACCATCACATAGAGAGATGTACAGTAAATCAGACAAGAGAAGAGAAGTACCAGTTACATAACACTGCAGTACTCGCTTATATAACTGCTGCTTATTAAGAGTCTGGTGCATTGTGACATAACTATTACGTACGCACTTTTCTGACAGTGAAAAATTTCCAACGATGTTCAACTGCCGATGAGTTCGTACGCTTGATCTTTCTCGATTTCCTGACTGTTGTCTCTTGCTATCCATCACCAGGCTCTTGCACAGTGAAATGAGCACCAAGAGAGAGACCCTTCCAGCATCGCTTGTCCCAGCACAGCCATCGTCCCTGACTTCAAAGGACAAGAACACACAGCGACTGATTGTTGTGCTCAGTGCTGCGTGTCTCGAGACCCACAAGATCTCCAGTGGCCACGGACCAGGTGGACACGACAAGTACGCCCTGTTGAACTGTGACGACCACCAGTCTCTGCTAAAGAAGAAGGGCCGTGACATCAGTGAGGCGAGACCGGACATCACACATCAATGTCTGCTATCGTTGTTGGACTCCCCTATCAACAAGGCCGGTAGACTGCAAGTGTACATCCATACCGCCAAGGGTGTTCTCATAGAGGTGAACCCTAGTGTGCGTATTCCTAGAACGTTCAAGAGATTCAGTGGGTTGATGGTTCAGTTGTTGCACAAATTGAGTATTAAGTCTGTGAATAGCGAGGAGAAGTTGCTCAAGGTGATCAAGAACCCAATCACAGACCACTTGCCGACCAAGTGTAAGAAGGTGACACTATCGTTTGATGCACCATTGATCAGAGTGCAGGATTATGTGGAGAAGTTGGACAGTGATGAGAGTATTTGTGTGTTTGTTGGTGCGATGGCCAGAGGTAAGGACTCGTTTGCCGATGAGTTCGTTGATGAAAAGGTTGGTTTGAGTGACTACCCATTGAGTGCGAGTGTTGCATGTTCAAAGTTCTGCTTTGGCTGTGAGGATGCCTGGGGTATTTACTGAGCGTGTTGTTTTAATTGCATAGATTGTTGTACTTGCGGCATGTAGTGCTGACTCCTGAGTCACATCTGGTATTGTATCATTTATACCATGGACTCCAGTAATATATACAGACACATCATACGTAACCTCAAGAGCTCCACCAGCACTTAGAATGAACTATCAGTTGACTACACAAGCAAAATAATACCCCCACCCTCCCGGCTCCGTTGCCCCACAAAAAGCATTCCCCGGACTTTGGCGTTCGGCCGACTTCTTTATCTTTTTTATTCTTTCGTCCAATTCTTTCTCACGCAATCTTGTTTCAGTTGTTGCTATTCTTCATCTGAATCTCCTTCAAAGCAGCTTCTACAACAATGTGTCAAACATCTATTTGTGCTCTCTGTAGTGAGTATTTTGGGGATATGAGCTGTGGGTCTGTGGCCCTTAAGTCAACACAGTTACTGACAACTATCTTAGACAAGAAATCATGGACTGGCTGTGGTAACCACATCTCTAGCGTCATGGACTCCACTGATTCCAAATACTGGTGTACTTGCAGACACAATCAGATGGATGACACTACCAATATGAAGTACCCTCCAAAGGCAAGCACTGGCAGGGCCAGTGTTTAATTCAGTATCTACGATTTAGGTGCGGTCTTCATCTTTGCGTGTTCCGTTTTGGTCAAGCGGTTGAATGAAATTTTTCAATGATTCCTCTTTGTAGTTTTCCAACATTTATATTGTTCCACGTAATGTTTGTAGTGAAGTCTTGCGTTCTTTGTATTTTATGATTATCCTGTCCTGCCTGGTTACGATAGTGTGATGACTGTTTGGACCTTGAAAGCTAAGCTCTGGAAGGTACAAAGAGGACGCATATCACCATACACCACTCTTCATCCCTGCTAAAAACAGCGATACCAGTGTCACGTGTGATACCCCTGGCCACAGGTCATGCTTCACTCCTCGATCACTATATTAGCTTCCTGCTGAATGCTCTGTGTTCTTATAATATTGTCTGATTTAGATCACGGGATTCTCAATTCTCGGCCCATCCCGGTATTTTAAATATAATTGAACGACAGCGCCAGATTCGCTGGCAATGAATCACAAAAGGTTATAAAATTCTCCAGTATCATATAGATCATAGATCACCTCATAGAATGTAGTCAGCTAGTGATAAACGTATTTTTGGCGATTCATCAATTAATGAACTTTCTAGTCTTTCTTTTTTTTTTTTGAGGAGTTGATAAGCCATTATTTCTGAAGTAGATTTGATTTATTAATTATTGTTGTGCTGGTGATTTCACTTTCAGGAGAAGCTTTGAACTCAATGAATCATAATTCATGCAAAACAGCCTACATAATACACTCTTCTCACAAATGTTCCAGAGAGGGCATTTTGCATCAGCGCCCCTCAGATTTGCAAGGCACATAATATTTGTTTCAAATCGAGAACATGAAACCAAAACAAAATGCTTGCAAGTTGAAACAATAAAAAGGGGCTTTGGGTATATTGTAGCCCATAATGTCACACTCACACATGCTACAGCATCTAAGACCATAAAATAGTGGTATATGTCTACGCCAACGCCATACCTCCAATTGAGATGCCGCCTGTCCCAGATTTGGATCAACAAGCACACCATAATACTGGTGCTAATGGCTATGAAGTTGTTGCTATTTGGAAGATCCTTCCAGGGAGCGCTGACGACCTCCAAATACTATACACTGGCTTCCTGTCCTACCATTGACTCTGTGGCTTCAAATGCAGTGTCTATGCCGCATTACTTGAGCAAGAGTGCCAACTTCATGATACAGAAATCAGTGGAACAGGTCAATGAGCAGACTCTCAGATCCCTTGATATGATGCTCACAATCTCGCAGAATATGATTGTGTTTGCCCTAGAGATGATGGTGGGTACATATGCGTGTTTGCTTGTCGCTGCAGTTGATGGTGCAGTGGATGTTGCGGTGAATGCCACCGAGGATACCATTCGCTGGGTTAACGACACATTGGACACCATCACCGATGATATCGAAGATGGCTTGACGGATATTTCGAAGTACGTGAACAAGGTAATCTCTGCAGCAGAGAAGGTCAAGGATTTATTTGATAATGGTGACGATACTACTGATAACCAGTTCAAGAAGGTTAATCTAACAATCAGTGGACTGAGAGATCTGCATATACCAGCATCAATCAATGACAAGTTGGATTATCTTAGGAATAATACTCCGGATTTTGAAGAGGTGAAGAACAAAACAGAGTACTTGATCAGCGAACCTTTCACATTCGTGAAGAATCAGATGGCCGATACTACATTGTTTCAAAACGATGGAAAGAGTCTCTACGTGCCAGAATTGGAGAGCTTGAGTGTTTGTTCCAACAATAAACTGCAGATAGAGAAGTTCTACGACGAGTTGAACTCAGCCATCCATAAGTTCATATTGGGGTTCACTATATTGTTGATAATTGGTGCAGTCATGGTGATGATACCTGCCTTCTATTCGGAATATCGCAAATGGAAAAGATTATCCCAGTTGAAGAACACACAGGATATCGGTAAAGACCCTATAATGACATATGAAACCATTTTCAACAGATATCCGACAAAGGCGGGTGTAATGGTCTCCAAGTTATCCCAGGATGCGTCGAGACAGACTCAAATTCGTTGGTTAATGTCATACATCTTTTCAAGCCGAGCTTCCATTGTGCTGGGGTTATCGCTTGCGGGATTTATTGTGATAATATTCCAGTACATCATTATCGGTGTTATTCAACACGATATTAATGATATGAATTCACCCTTCAATACGATCTCTGATGAACTATCCATTAAGATTTCAGACTCAATTATGGAATGGACTGATACCACCAATGATTACATCTCGTACCGGGAAGACGAGATGAATGAAAAGTTGTTTTCATGGGTGCAAAAGACAACAGACTCTGTGAATGATACCATCAGTGATTTCGTTGATGATATGAATTCCGTAATTGCAAAGGTATTCAATGGATCAATTCTGTATGACCCGGTTAAGACTGTGATGGGGTGCGTTATTGAGAATAAGTTAATCAAGATTGAACGTGGGTTGACTTGGGTCCATGACCATGCTGAGGTGACATTCCCAAGGGTGAGTGATGAATACCTAGCTCTGGCGTTGGAAGATAACGACGGGAATAGTATCACTGAGGCTTGTGGTTTGAATAGAAATCAGACTTTCGGTGATTATAACCAGACATATAACGCCACTGGGTTCAATACCACAAGTGGCTACAACAACTGTACCACGGATCTGGCAACGAATTCTCAGATGATGAAATCCACAACGGCATTGGTCGATTCCACTGAAGAGATGATGAAGAAGCTTCTCGATTTGACCATCAAGTCATATAAAGAGGCACTGAGGCTGGAAATATGGATCTGTACGGCACTTTTATGCATTTGGATCACACAGGTGATCATCGGAGGCATGAACTCTTGGTATATTTTGTATAATCTGAAGGCAGAACTTGATGAAATTCCTGGGATGAATGAGAAGCTACAAATCAGTCATCCAAGGGAATTGACAAAGGAAGAACAGATAGAATACGGATATCCATATTTGGACCCTTTCCAAGATCCTCCAATGAGACAGACTTCTCAGAGCCAGTTCAGTCCCGTATATGATGATCCGGTTCCCAAGCTGAACAAGTTTGATAGTACGAGTACAAGTACTATGGGAACAGAGGAGATGGAGAACCCATTTGAAACTGATGAGTTTGGTGATGGAGTGAGTAGTGTTGTGAGCACTCGTAAGTTCCATTCGAACCGCTGATTTGCTAGGTTTATAACACCATTAATACCATTCCCATAGAAATTACCCCGTTACCCGGCCTGTGTGCGCCGGTTGAAACAACTGAAAGTTGCCACTGACCTTTCCATTACAGTTGTTATTAGAGACTCCAGGCAAAGAAGCGCAAAAAGAAGCAGACGAAGATGTCGGACACCGAGCAAAACGACCAGAAGCCAAACTTGCAAGAATCTGACGATGTGAAACCAGACACCCATTTGAACATCAAAGTGTCTGATGGAACTTCTGAAATCTTCTTCAAGATCAAGAGATCGACGCCCTTGAAGAGATTAATGGAGGCCTTTGCTAAGAGACAGGGAAAATCCCTGGACTCAATTAGATTCCTCAGTGACGGTGACAGAATCAACGGTGACCAGACACCAGACGACCTGGATCTGGACGATGGCGATGTTATTGAGGCGCATCAAGAACAAATTGGTGGCTGCTTTTAGATGCCTTGGGTGCTGAAGACGGCAAATCGGTGGGGTTTCGAGCTAAAGAAAAGTCCGTGCCTATGTACACTATATTGAGACCAGACCACTGTAGCAGTGTGTATATGAATGCCTCTATTAGCCTCCGCCCTATTCACTGCGCTAGACTACCAGACCACCCATACATAGTGACTGAGTGCTGAGTCAGAAACGCGAAAACGCGAAGGCTCAGTTTCTTGTTCGCCTTGTTTCCCTTTTGGGCGGCGAACGCGTTTCTACTTAAAAGTTCCTACCGTCTTTTTTGGGTGCTTTTGGTGCCTATTGTTGGGAGGATGCGCGATGGAAGGCGTCCCAGTGCATTCCAATCACCTAATTGGGAATGTATCAAGGCGCAGACGCGGTGAGGAATTCCATTTCAACGCATCTGCAACCCCTGTAAGGTGTTTATTAAGGAGTTCTTCATCGCTGTGGGACATAACCGTTGGTCGCGTACATTTTCTCAATTATTTGTCCAACCAACCATTGAATCCATCAGAACCAACCACAACTACCAACCACCAACCACCATTCGCTCATTGAACTGTTGAATTCTTGACTTGTGACCTGTCCGTATTCATTTGACTCCGTACACACACGCACGTCAGACAGAACAAACACGTACGCGAGATAGACCACAAGGAGCATAATGTCCTACCATTCTCGCCAACCGTCTGTCGCTTCCTCGCTGTTGTCCTCCTCAACATTCAATAACACCTCCCAGATCAATAAGATCGGACCATGGCGTTTGGGTAAGACCCTTGGTGCTGGCTCCACCGGCCGTGTTCTCCTCGCTGAGCATATGTCCACGGGCCAGAGAGCAGCTGTGAAAGTCGTCTCCAAGAGCGTGTTGAACTCCATGGAGCAGAGCGACGACAAAGGCCGTGATGCCGCAGGATTGGCTTACGGTATCGAGAGAGAAATCATCATCATGAAACTACTCAACCATCCAAACGTGCTCAGATTGTATGACGTTTGGGAAACTTCCAAGTCTTTGTACTTGATCTTGGAATACGTTGAAGGTGGTGAACTATTTGACTTGCTCGTCGAGAGAGGTCCATTATCAGAGGATGAGGCCGTTCGCTACTTCAGACAAATCATGATGGGTGCCTCTTATTGTCACGCTTTGGGTATCTGTCACAGAGATCTCAAACCGGAGAATTTGCTCTTGGATCACAACTTGAACGTCAAACTGGCGGATTTCGGTATGGCCGCCTTGGAGAACAATGATAGATTACTTGAAACGAGTTGTGGCTCCCCTCATTACGCCGCACCTGAGATTGTCTCAGGAAAGCACTATCATGGATTTGAAAGTGATGTTTGGTCTTGTGGTGTCATCCTTTTCGCGTTATTGACTGGAAGATTACCATTCGACGATGAGAACATTAGGAACTTGTTGCTTAAAGTTCAGAGTGGTAACTTTGATATGCCATCAGAGTTGTCTCCTGAGGCTCAAGACTTGATCAAGCAAATGCTCACGGTGAACCCAGACAACAGAATCTCAAGTCACAAAGTGTTGGAGCATTCGCTGTTGAAAAAATACCCAATCTCTCCTATTGATCAGAAAACACTGAAAGAATTACCAAATCCAAACTCCTATCTCAATCAAATTGCTAAACGTGAGGACATTGATGATTCAATCGTACAGAACTTGGTCATCCTTTGGCACGGTAGAGAGAAACCTGACATCATTGATAACCTGATGAAGAAAGAACCAAACACTGAGAAGATATTCTACTTCCTCTTGCTCCGTTACAGACACAACCAATCAAACTCATCATTGATCAGGTCATTATCCATTGCAAAATCCGTCAACAATCGCAATTCCATTACTGCCTCTTCGAGTGCTTCATCTGCGAATAAGGCAAGAAAGAACAGACGTTCAATCATTTCTGTGACGTCTGCTCATAGAAAGTCAGTCTCATTCAACAACAAGAGAAGGTCTTTGACTGAAACTTCACCAGCTCGTCCATCTCCACCATCTTTCAACAACGACAATCAACCACCGGTTCCACGCTTGGTGTATGATACCACGATACAACAACATACTTCAAATGCTTCCAAGAGACGTTCAGTTAGAGCTTCATTGTTACCAAACAAGCGTTCTTCGATCACTACGAAACTCATTGCAGCTTATGCCAGACTTGCAGAGGAGAGCGATTGGGTGTACATAGATAAGGAGGCAAAGAGAACGAGTTCGGATTTTGCTACCTTATGTGATGAGATCTTTGAGCATGAGAAGTATGAAAAGATCAGACAAGAGGAGGCACGTGAAAAGGCCGAATTGAAGGCAAAGCAACAGGAAGAAAGATTGGAGAAGCTGCAAAGGGAAGCAGAGGAGAGACATCTCAAAGAGCAAGAAAGATCGAGACGTGAAACCGAACAATTGGAACAGTCTGAAGCTGAAAGTCAAGCACGAGTAGAAGCACAGGCAGAAACTGAGGCCAAACTTGCAGCACAATTTGAAGAGGATGAGAAGATGGACAGTGCACCAAAGATTGAGAGCTCCAAACTTCGTTCGACATCTGGTCCATCCAGACAGAGAGCTTCCCAATTGCTGGATAGAGATGAGATCATGAAGATTCAAAAACGTGCTACTACGAATCCATTCCAGACGAGACCAAAGTCAAGATTGGATCCAGGCTTGAACTTTGACCCACAAGATTGGAGACATTCGAGAGTGTTGTATGACGAGAGTGACACTGTCACGCAAGCCATCAGAAGATCACGATTCCTTGGTTCAAGGTTCGATCTGAACGTCAAGCGTGCCTCGACTATCAAGAAGAACAAGGAGCTTGCTCAGAGATTTGAGTATGATAGTTCTGCCATTCAAACCTCTTCAGAATCGCCAGTTGTCGAACAAACTTTGAAGGAAGACGAGGAATGGGATGGACCAAAGACTATTGCAGACGTGAAAATTCCACAAGTGACGAGAAAATCTCGCATGTATTCCAACTCGAACAAGAGATTGAGTGTCTTGTCCATCTACTCCACAAGAGCCTCATACACAGACTTGGCTGCCAAGTTAAGAGATCTGAATGAGGACTCAATGGAGGAAACGGTGGAACAAGATCCGATTGTTGAGGAGGAGTTGCCACTAGTTCCAGAGCATATCAACACTACCGTTGCAACTAACAAGGCTTCCAACATGAGACTCAGTTTTGCTGATAGACTGACTGCTTTATCAAATGAGAACATTGTTGTTGAGATAGAAGATCCAGTTGATGGACAACAGAAGAACATCCAGTTACCATCATTGCCATCTGTTAATGAAGTGAAGGTGACGACCCCACAACCTCCAAAACACGACTTCGCCGTTCTTGAAGATCATGAGGCAGAGCAGACCCAACAGAAGTCACTCCCGTTACCAAAGGCCCCAAGAAAGGAACTCCAACCAAAGCCACAGAACCCATTGGGAGATATCACCAACGATCAAAACAAGAGAAATACGAGTGGTGGTTCATTCTTCAGAAAATGGTCAAGGGGCAAGAAAGAGATGGCAGAGTTGGAGCAACAGTCTTCATCATCATTCTTCAGAATCTTTAGTGGTGGATCCAAGCCAGTGACCAAAAGCATGAGCACAGTATCCGAACCTCTCGAGATTTACATGACACTGAAGAGATTGCTCAGTGGATGGAGTGACTACGGGTTGTCTAATCTGGTCGCTGATGACCAGCACATGGTGATCACAGGCGAGGTATCCAAGAACAACATGATGGGTGTGAGTAAGTCCAAGTTCAAGCTGTCCATTGACAAGCGTGGTAAGAAGGGATCCACTGTGCGGTTCGACAAGGAGAAGGGTTCGAGCAAGACGTTCAAGACGCTTGTGGGCGAGGTTGAGCGCATCATGACGAGAGAGAACTTGCTTGCTTTCAGCGCGTGAGACTGACTTGTAATTGTATTTTTAAGTAATATTAAGAGACTCTTTGTTACACAAGGCTGTAGGCGCAGCTTGTAAAAATACATCAGCCATAACCTAGTCGACTTCAACGGCTTTTATGTAAGAGAAGTCTGGGTGTGAGTTTAAAGTTGCATCAGTTTTTTTGATTGTTGACCGTGCGTGACTGCGCGGAATCCGTTCGTATATATATTTAACACTTGGGGCTTGGAATGTTGGAATGGATGCAGGATACGTGAGAAGATGTGATCGACACTGTTGGAAACACGAAGGTCATAGGAGCACAACGATATCCTTTTATCTGACCAGTAGCCCAACGATTCGTCCCAAGATGCGGAGCAAGCATCCAAATGCCCCTCGAAAACCCCACAAAAACGGCTGAACCGGGCAACAACGCCCGAGAATCCGGGGAAATTTTTGCCTTTGAAGCCCACTTTGAACACCTCCCTCACCACCTCCAGAGGCCAAGGGCACACAGTGAACCGAACCAGCGCCACAATGAACCAGCACAACATCTGGAACCCACCCGAGAAGAATGGATCACCGGAACAGCAGGAGTTGTCACCAGACTTGCTGATCTCCAAGCTTAACGGGCTCTCCAAGTCCCCTCAGTACATGCAGTTTGTCCACTCCTTGGATTCGCAACTGCATCAGAAGAGCTACGCCACCAACGCTCAGAACTATACCTTCCACCTGCCACCGGAGCTTCAGGGTGGTGTGTCCAACATCAACTCCAGAAGACCCTCTTTCGCTGCAGAGCAGATGATGTTCAGCTCCCACCAACAGCAGCAGCAGCCACAACAGATGAACAACTTTGACTTCTTCCCACAACAGTACCAGCAGACCAACTTGGAGAACTTCCAATCGAGAAGACAGAGCATTCAAATCAACTCTGCGTACTCTTTTGACCCGGCTTTTGGTGGATTCCCCCAACAGCAGAGCCAGCAGCAGAACCGTCGACCACTCCAGCATGACCAACAGAGTCAACTCCCATTGCAGCAGCCACAGCCACAGCCACCAGCGCTCCACCAACAACAATCGCGATTGCTGGAACTTGAGAATGGACTTCTGTTGAGTTCAGGTGTGATCATCTCCTCGCCACAGTTGCAGCAAACGTTTGCAAAGACTGCCAAGTACTTTTGTGCCTCTTCTGCTGATGAGTTGTACACTGAATTGTGCGCGCAGTGTCAGTACGTTCCCTTCTTGCAGAAGGTGATTATCAACTTGAAGAAGTTGAATAACATGTTCTCGTTAATGAAGCCACTGGTTCTCGTGTTGACCAAGGCTGGAAAGTATGAGATTCTATCTATGCCAATCAACTCAAACATCTTGCTGCAAAAAGGTGATGTCATCATCGTTGATGGCGATCGTGGTAAGGACATGGTGTATGTGCTGGATCCTTCCATCACTTTGGATGCTGCCATTTTGATCAACTACCTGAAGAAGCGTCAACATTCCAAGTCCATCTCATACGGTGGTACTCATCAGGTGAATGGAGACATTTCAAACACTGTGACTGATTTGATCAAGGGACAGGGTATCTTAGATGAGGAAACGCAGTTCCAGGTCCCAACCAAGCAGGTCTTGCGCTTTGCAACATATCAGGAGGTTGTCAACTTACAGTACAAGCTCATTGAGGAGGTTAAGTCTTTCAAGACTTCGCTGCTGAAGATCTCTAATCAACCGCTGTTGAACAACAACCTCACCATCTTGTCCGCAGAGTACCAGTTTGACCAGAAGAAGCTGACCTTCTTCTACTGCTCTTCCCAGAGACTGGATTTCCGTAACTTGATCAAGGAGCTCTTTAAGATCTACAAGACACGAATCTGGCTGTGTGCGGTTCCCAGACCTAATGGACCTCTTTCATTGGATACTACTAATGAAGTTGAGCTGGAAACCTGTAACGTTGCAGACTTCCACGTGAGAAACTTCAGAGGAACACTGCACGAGTTGATAAATGAATAACGATATTGATGACCGACCCAAGGAGGTTTTTGAATATATGATAGAAATAGAAACAGGGGTTTCATTACACTTGTAGTATATAATTCACTCCACTGTGCTATAGAGAGGGAGTGACGATATTTCTTCTTCTTCTAGATAAGCTGGTTCTTTCCCCTTGAAAAGCTTTCTCCACACCAAATGGCTCATCCCAATGCCAATGGCACCACCCATCAACACATCGCCGAAATGGTGTCGATAGTCCTGTGTGCGGCTTAGTGCGACCCAAAGAGCTAACCATTCAGGCATAGAGCACAGTAACAACTTCCAGAAATGCGTACCATGGTTCAAGATATCGAATTGGACAAAGAGCCAAATGGTAATGTAGTGCAACCCTGAGAACGCTAACGCTGAATGACCTGATGGTGTGGATCTCAGACCTTCCAGGACTACTTCATAATCACCAGTGCAAACGTCAATCGTGTAAGTGTCCTTCCCCTTGGTGATGAGTGACAAGTTGGGCGCACAACGGGCAATGAAGTCAGGACGAGGCCTTGAGATCCAATTCTTAACAATGACAATGAGGAATCCTGTGATGGTCACTGATAATGCCATTCCAAGCACCGAAATATGTGTCAACCGTGCCTGTTTATTGTTTATTCTGGAAATGTCGAACTTCACTTGGATAAGTTGGTGAAGACCCAAGATTGTACCCGGCACCACAGTGGCGATAATCTGCTTGTTAGTAACCAGCTAGTCGTCGTGGAAGGACAATGTGACATACCAAGCACAGGAGGTTGGGAACTTGTTCGCTCTCCGTGAATGGGTGTTGAATTGATGGATCGGTAATGTTGAACTCCCTGAGGAAGGGCTTAGTTCTCAGGCCAATGAGAGCGACATATGCCTGGAGACCTAGACAGAGTAGCCAGTCCCCGGAGTACTTAGCGATATGTTTCATGCTGATCATTGTGGTCCTCGTACTAGTCGGAGGTGTTAGTGCATATTGAAGGCCTCTCGAGAACGGGTTTGTCGCTTAGTCAAATGGCACTACAACACAAAATAAGAGTGCAAAGCTTTGTTTTCTCGCTTATAGGAGCGTTGATTATTATGGACCAACACTATCATTTCTTTAATGGATCGATGGTCAACTGGTTCATCAGTTCACTTGCTTTAATGAAACTGTTTGAAGATCCATGCCCTGTGGCTTGCGATTCATCCAATGAGGAAGTCCCACTGATGCTGTTTGAACGCATTGTTGGGGGTAAAATACCTCTGTTTGTGTCTGATAGAGGTGATTCTAGCAACTCAGCGTCTAAATCGTCGTCATCATCAAATGAACCATCACCAGAGGCATCTGTGTAGTCCCCATTGTCATACTCTTCATCGTCATATTCACCTTCATCTGCACCTTCACCATCACCATCGATATCAGTGTCTTGCCCAACACCTTCAATGTCAACTTCAACATCCTCCACATCGTCGTCTTCATCATACTCATAATCTTCATCCTCGTCCTCGTTATAATCCTTCAAGGCCTCGTCTAACGTCATGTTGGTGCTCACAAAACCTGAAGACTTTGTTGGCGCAGATGAACCATCATCAGCCTCTTCATCATCATCACTCAGCTCAGGCAATGGTTCTCTCCAAAAGTTCACATCTGAGAATGTTTCATCCTTAACACATCCAAAGTTCACTGGCGGGAAGAAATGGTCCACCAATTCGTTGATGTACACGTACGAGGATCTGTATCCCGCCAATTCAAGCAGTTCCATATGCACCTCACCAACGGGGTTAATTGTAAAGATTCTTGAACTTGGAATTCCCACTGACCGATAACTCAATGCATCTGTGATTTTGTTACCAAAACCAGCATAAAAAGGCGAGCCTTCCTTCTCTCCATATAAGTTTTTCAAGTCGTTAAGACAAGCCATCTTGAACACTTCTGGTTTCTTCAACACAACCTCTCTCTTGAGAGCAGCCAACGTTCTATCTGGAGAAAGAATGACAGGCCCTGGAGGAACACGCATGCCGTCTTGTTCAATGGTACGTAGATAAGCCCTTGTAGAATCGGCTTGACCGACAGAACGAGCAGTCAAATACATCACATTATAGCCGTTCAGTGCAATATCTGTAAACAACTTGGCAACACCAGGATGGGTCCAGTCACGGCCAAGCATCGTCAGCACATGTCCCAATGCATCAGACTTGGTGATTGTACCATCGATATCAGATATCACGATGGGGACATCATGTTTCCACAAGAACAGCTTTGAATTGATCATGGCTTTCCCCTTATCAACGCTAAAGCAAACGTCATTTTCACCTTCTTTCAAGCCCAAATACTTCAACTGGTCAGAAGTGAGTCTCAGAGTCTTGACGTAGTTCGTAGTTGATGGTGTTGATCTCGTTGTTGGTTCATATTCGCTGTCCGAGGAGGCCGAATCCAATGTCGATTCCGTAGTGGACACCAACGAGGGAATTTGAGTCAGATCATCCGTCGAGAATATCAGATTGCCCTTATCATCCTCCTTGATGAACCGTGATATGTCAACATCGTCGCTAAACTCCTCAGCAATCAGATCTCTGATCAGTTGGTCATTGGCGTGTATGTTCTTCTCATTGGACTTATAGCCATCTATATCGAGGAATAGATCACCATTGCTTTCGATCTTTGTAGGGATGTTAATTTTCGTCAGTCTTTTGGACAAGTTGTACACCTTTTCAAGTGTTGCCTCTCTTCCAGGAGAGGATGCGGATATTGAGGGCCTATTCAAAGGTAAATCTGGTGATGAGTGGTTTGGAGTAAGTGAGCTATTCTCCTCAGGCGATGGTTTAGACAATTCCGGGGAGGACTGTGTGATGTCTAAGAACTCAGGTTCCTGCAGAGCATGATCGCCCTTCTTTGGGGAGGACGGGGGTGAAGATGAGGGAGAGGAGGCTGCAGATAACACCGGTGAAGTCATCAGGTCACTTGGAACATCAACATCTTTGGAGGCTTCAAAGACGAAGAACGCCTCGCCACCATCACCCAGCTTCATGGGCAAGTTCGTCATCTTGCCATTGATGATGAAGTCCACTTTCTTCTGGGATGGACGAAGTAACTGCAGTATTCCAAATCTGACATGAAATGGCGAACATGACAGTTCACCTGCTTCGTTCTCCACGACGATCACATCAATTGCACCCGAGAGCGTGGCTGGGTTGATCGAGTTCCATGTCTTAGACACGGAGTCAAAGGCACGCCCGACGTACTGCATCGTATTTTGTGGTTCAAGCTGTACTCTGGAGGAACCTTTCGTTTAAGACATTTTGCTTCTCACGAGAAGGGGGCCCGCCTGCTCATTTGTAAAACGGGTTCGCGGTTTCGCGAATCTGCTCCGCCGTAACTCGGTTCAACTTCTGAGGTTTTTCGCTTTGAAGGTGGCCGAACACACGGCCCTCCACTTCAAAGCGGGCTCTTGGTATTGTTGCCGTTTGGTTGAAACGAGTGGATGAGGCATGTCATTTCAGCGGTGTCGCCCCCTAGGCTGTGGTGTGCCCCTGGCCGATCTTCCAGTCCAAGAATTGCGTAGATCCTCGTAATTAAAAGTCCCATCCGGTGCTATGCACACCCATTTTAAGGTTGTTCCCTGCGCTGTGATTGGCTACGTTGTTAACATGGAGTCAATGGGGCCAATGGGACCAATGACGACCCATTCGTTGTCCAGAGGCCGTGAGGCTGGGCGGATGTTTGTCAAGAGCGGGTGCAGAACCAATGTCGTCTCTGGCAGCTACGTAGCTTCTCATAGACCCGCATACCAGCCCTGGCCTCATGCTCGGAGTCAACTGATTATCTAGATTATCCTCCAGGGACTAAAGCAAAACTAAGTTGAATTGGGGCCATGCGATTTGATCCTAGAAGAAGCGTTTCGCCCTATGGGCTGATGGAGATGATGGCCACCTTCCACGGGTATGGATGATGATTTAGAAGATGCTGGTGTGGCTGTGGAAGGGAGATATGGTACTCTGGAAACTCGACCAACATCCCGAGGTGGGGCTATTCTGTGCGCCTTGTCTATTCCATCAGTCATGGGACCCTGAAAATGTGGACTTAGTGGATGGCATTTTCAAACTACAGTGCCCGTTATATAACGAAATGGGACCAGACGTCTTCGTACTAGACGTCGCACATAGCTACTACAACATTGTCCCCCAATTCTTTCCAATCGCAAGTATTAATCTCGCTGCATGCACTGCACTATCCCAGTCCATAGAGTGTTAACAGAACGGCGTTTGCCAAAACACTTGTACAACTGTTAGTTCAAAACAAACGTCAGACAAGCAACACCCACACCAATGCCAATCCCTGACTAGCCAACACACGTGACACAGCCAACAGACAATGCCAAACGGTTTTCTCTTGGTGTTTTCAGCATAAATTTTTCTTCTAAGTTCGGGTGTTTTTTTTTGGGGCGGGACCGAATTGATCAATCAGATAACGTTAAAAAAAATCTTGGGGACTGGGTGTCGGGACTAGCTTTGTTTTTGAATGGATGTTTAAAGAGGGCAGTGAATAAGGTTTGGTGATTGGTGGACGGTGGTACAGTGGTGTGGTATTGTAGGCACTGGGCAGCAATGTACTGTACCTTTTTCCCAGATTACATATCCCATATTTCCACCCACAGGCACCCTGATCAGGACCCTTGCCCAGTCCCCAAAGTCTCCCGAGTCCCGTTCAATACGCATGAAAAAAAATTGTGTCCGCATTACTTAAAGCGCCCAAATGCCCGTTTCTCTGTGGGCTGTCAGTCGACCCCTTCCCACTCCTAGCCATCTCACAGTTAATCCAACCCAATGGTGTCTTTGTCGCTCAGAGGACTGGTTGCCGCCACTGCGCTCGCAGCAAGAGCTTCTGCTGAGACTCACGTCTTCAACTGGACCACAGGTTGGGGAAGTGCCAACCTTGACGGTAACAACGAGAGACCAGTCATCACCTGTAACGGCGAGTTCCCATGGCCAGATATCGTGGTCAACAAGGGTGACAGAATCATTGTTCATTTGAACAACGGGTTTGACGATAGAAACACCTCGCTACATTTCCACGGTCTGTTCCAGCATGGTTCTTCCCAGATGGATGGTCCTGAGATGATCACCCAGTGTCCTATTCCAGCTGGTGCCTCACTGACTTACAACTTCACCATTCCAGACCAACATGGTGCCTACTGGTACCACTCCCATACATCTGGCCAATACAGAGACGGTATGAGAGGTTCTGTCATCATCAATGATGAGGACTATCCATACCAGCAGGGCCAGGATTATAACGAGACTGCCCTCATCACCTTGACTGAATGGTACCACAAGACCAGTGACGAGCTCTTGCCAAAGTTCTTGAACAAGAACAATCCAACTGGCGCTGAGCCAATTCCACAGAACTTCTTGATGAACAACACCAGAAACATGACTTGGGATGTCGAGCCTGATACGACTTACATGCTCAGATTGATCAACATTGGTTCTTTCACCTCCTACTGGTTTTTCATTGAGGACCACAACATCACCGTTATCGAGGTCGATGGTATCCCAGTGGAGAAGTACGAGACGAATATGTTGTACATCACCGTTGCCCAGCGTTACACCGTCTTGCTCACCACAAAGAGCGACACCTCAAAGAATTATGCTATTATGCAACTCGTCGACACTGGTATGCTTGATGTCCAGCCATCTGACTTAATCGTCAACGCTACAAATTACTTGTCCTACTCCAATGACAATGAAGTGCCAGAGGAGTACTTTGTCGACTGTTTGGATGATGAATGTTACTTGGATGACTTTTTGCTTACTCCATACAACAAGACTGAGTTATACCCAGAAGCTGACCACACGATCACAGTGTCCGTCGTCATGGACAACTTGATGAACGGTGTTAACTATGCCTTCTTCAACAACATCACCTACACTCCTGCAAAGACTCCAATCTTGTTGACAGTGCTTTCTTCCGGCGACTTGGCCACTAACGAGATCATCTATGGTACCAATACCCACTCCATTATCTTGCAAAAGGATGACATTATCGAGCTCGTCGTGAACAATGAGGATACTGGTAAGCATCCATTCCATTTGCACGGTCACGTGTTCCAGTTGATTGATCGAGCACCAGCTGTGGACGATACTTTGCCAGCTGTTCAGTATGATTCCAACAACCACACTGAATTCCCAGAGTATCCAATGATGAGAGACACTGTGTATGTCAACGCACAGTCTAACATGGTACTGAGATTCAAGGCTGATAATCCAGGTGTTTGGTTCTTCCATTGTCATATCGAATGGCATTTGGAGCAGGGTCTTGCCCTGGTGTTCATCGAAGCACCAGAGGAGATCCAGAGCGATCCATCTCAGCAATTGGCCGCTGACCATGAGTCCAACTGTAAGGCTCTTGGTATCAACCCATTGTCCAACGCTGCTGGTCACACCGACTTCACCGACTTGACCGGTCAGAACGTTCAGCAGAAGGACATTCCAAAGGGATTCACCGCTAAGGGGATCGTTGCCTTTACGTTCTCCATCATTGCTGCTCTTATTGGGCTTTCCTCCATTGCAGTTTACGGTTTGATGGAGATCAAGAACGTTGAGTTGAAAGTTGCCGAAGAGCTCGATATCGACTTGGAGGAGCTTAGGGACGATGAGAACACTTCCACCCAGGGAAGTGTTTCTGACGATATCAAGCGCTGATATATGAATGTGTTTAGAAATTAATTTGTACATGAATGTTAATACGAGACCATATGACCCTGCATCATCATCTAATGACGAAGTCTCCTGTTTCTGTCAAGTATTTAACACCCTTATAAGGTGTAACATTTAGGCCACTAACCTTTACTGAACCAACACGGATGCCACTAGGAAGAGCACCTTTGAGTGTATAGCTCATTGCAAAATATTCCGGCACGTTAACAGCATCTTCAGATTCAGAATCTTCGACTATACCGCGCAGGACAGCGTTTATGCCCATGGCGGTCTCACAATCAAATACCCACTGAAAAAAGCCCTGTGCTTTTGTTTGGAAGTCACCGTGACTCAGTCTGAGAATCTTTACGTTCAAACCTGGCTTCGTCATCACTTTAACACAAAGGTTATCCACTTTGGAAACACCTCTAAGCATGTTCACCCTAATAACGATTTCAAATTCATTTTTCTTCGTTCCCAAGCCTTGTCTATACTCAGGAATGACGACACCAACGTTCCTATGCGTTTTAGATGCAGAATACTGGTCCAAATCCACCGTGTATTGCATCAATGTTGTTTTACCATCTGGTGGAATGAAGGAGAGTAACCCTTCGTTACTCATCCACCGATCCAGACGAACACATCTATGCAACGACGGGATTCCCAAATTATGACCGTTTAATGACAGGTTTAGTGCAACGTCAGGAACACCACTCATATGTGAGGTGAAGTCCACAGAGCCTTCTAGCACTGCCAGTTTTGTGTAGAGGTCATGTGATGAATGTGGTGTCTTATTCATTCTTGGATGGCGTGGCGAAAGGACAATGTTGATGCGTTCGGTCAAATCAACAAACAGTTCATTCTGTGTGTACTTTACGTCTGCACGCCGCCATGGAACGGGCTGTTGTTTGAGGTTACTATTCACAGCATTGTTCATTGTGGTTTGTGGAGACACATAGCTTTTAGCCAATTGATTTGTCGAACTGAGCAATTTGGAGCTCCACGACGACTTAAACGAGACGTAATCCCTCATTGTATTCACATCAGTGATGTATGGGTTGCCCCCTTGGATTAATTCCTGTAGCAAGTTACAAAGCACATCGTAATTCGCCTCGATCATTAAGGCAGACAGGGAGAAGTAATCCTGGAGCACATCCAGAAGAGATTTGAGAAATGAGAGCACCAATGCCGGGTTTTGTGGTGCACTATCAGTCTCATGCTGTGTAGGGGAACGGACGGATTCTTCAGTGGACTCTTCATCTCTCAACGTCTGCAGCTTCAACTCTTTAGAATCGGAACGACGAACATACGCCAAACACCTGACGCGAGCCTGAGAGATCTTGTAAACGGAATGCGTTGATGAAACGGCGACAATTGGGGCATCGTTATTAGCTGAGCCCTTTAGAGTAGCCAATAGGCCAACAAAGGAAGGCGATCCTGTGGCGTTTGGGTATTCAAAGATCAAGTTACTGATATGCAAGTTAGGACCAAACACGAAAACAACAAAGGAATGGGGATAGAACTCACTCTCGGTCATCTGAGAGGTAAAGACCTTCAATGGCGGCCATGTGTTGTGTGAGAGGATCGTGGTGCGCTGCTTGTTGCTGTTGCTGCTGCTGCTTGGTTTTAGCAGTTGGTGGTTGGTTCGCTGGCCCGCCTTGGCAATTGAACACCATGATTTCCTTGTGCACCGAGAAGGCGCGTAAATGTGAGAATGAACCTAAGTAGAAGCAGCGTAAATTTGAGCACAAAGTGATTGGAGCCCTTCCAATACTGGCCTCACTACAATACGCTCATTGAACAGCCTACAACACTCATGAGTACACAGGTCACTAGTATTCAGTGTTTCTTAACGACACCAGAAGCATCAGCCGCTGCCAAAATATACTTCTTGTAGTCGTAGATCGTACCGTCAAACTTCTTCACGGTACCACCTTCACTCACCCAAATCTCGTTACAGACGTTGTCAATAACACTGACATCGTGCGAAACCATGAGCACACCTCCCTTGAAGTTCTTCATTGCGTCGCTGAGAGCGTCAAGACCAGCAGTATCCAAATGGTTCGAAGGCTCATCCATAATCAAAATGTGTGGGGTGTTCAAACACAGAGAAGCGAAAGCCACACGGGATTTCTGACCACCAGAGAGTAATTGCATCTTTTGTAAACCAAGGGTACCAGTGATACCAAACGAACCTAAATGGCGTCTATACTCCTCATCACTCTTTCCAGGGAAGGCCTTGGACATCCAGTCCACCGCTGAAGTCGTCAAATCCATGGAATCAACGTGATGTTGGGCAAAGTAACCAATTCTTAATCTTGGGTTCTTTGTGACATAACCCTTCAATGGCGTCAACGTCTCCATCAACACCTTAAGCAGAGTAGTTTTACCACAACCGTTGGCACCGACAAGTGCAATTCTTGAATCCATTTGGATATCGAGATCAACATTCTGCAACAGCAGATCATCTGGACTATAGCCAAAGGAAACATCCTGTAATCTAAGGATTGGAGGTGATAGCTGGTCAGGCTCTGGGAAATTGAAAGTGATAACCTTGTCCTCCTCTGGAGGTTGCAGCACTGGTAATTTTTCCAACTTTTTGATTCTGGACTGTGCTTCAGAAGATTTGGCAGCATTGTATCTAAATTTGTCAATGAAAGCCTGCAGATGCTGTCTGTAGGCCATTTGATTCTCGTATTCACGCATGTCATTCTTATGTCTCTCCTCCTTTGTGCTATTGAAAGCATCAAAGTCTTGGCCTCTGTAATAGTCCAATCTTTCGGAATGTTGATGAATGATATCAGTAGCGACTTCGTTCAGGAAAGCACGGTCATGTGAAACGACAACAACAGTAGCAGGGTATGTTTGCAAATAGTTCGCCAAGAATGTGATGGATGGAACATCCAACATATTGGAAGGTTCATCAAGCAATAACAAATCTGGTTTACAGAACAAAGCTCTTGCAAGGGACAGTCTCATTCTCCAACCACCAGAGAAGGAATTTGTAGCTCTCTGTTGAGACTCCTTGGTGAAACCAAGACCATAAAGGATAGAAGCTGCTCTTGCCTCCGCCTTATCAGATTCCATTTCAACCAGTTTCTCCTCAATTTCTTGTAAATGTGTTTCCAAATCATCACGTTCATTCTCCAACTTCTTCACCTCGATACTGTCCTCGTCAAACTCATTCTTAAATTCCTCAATCTCCTCAATTCTATCCTGATGTTTCTTCTGCTCAGAGAGCAATTGTTTCCTCCAGACGTCTGCATCCAACACGGATTGAATGGCAGTGATTTCAGAACCTGTGATTTCTTGTTCAACGTGCAAGATGGTGATATGCTTTGGAACGTTTAGCTCTCTCTTCGAAAGTGCTCTCAGAAGTGTAGACTTACCAATACCGTTTCTACCAACAACACCATATCTGTGACCATATGAAAGAGATAATGAAGCGTCACTGAGAATTCTCTGACCATCTCCAATGTACAGATCAAAGTTGTCGATCTTGATATCCTTGGACTTTCCAGCGCCGGAACCGAAATCGATAGGATTGATCTTGAGGAAGAACTCGTCGTAATTTGAATCTTCTGCACTGTTGATAAGCTTTGACGCCTCGTACTTGACAAACTTGTTTGCACGTTTGGCAACCTTGGCAGCAATCTTCTTCTCAGCCTTCTCCAGCTTCTTCTTATCGACCTTGGACTCAACGTGTCTACCTGTGTGCTCAATATCTCTGGAGACACCGAGCAGTGCTAAACTGGAGTTGATATTTCTCTTTGAGGCATGGGATTTTAACAAATTGATGTCCAACAATCTCTTTGAGGTGTCACCCGTGAGCTCCAATCTGGCCTGGTTAGCCTTCAGTTCCAGCAGCAGCTTCTCAGTGACCGAATGAGCCAGTTTGTCCACCTTGGCATTGTCACCACCAGCATCCTTCAACAGATCTGCGATGAAGCGGATCTCTTCTTCAACGTTCAACTGCTGTGCAAACACAGAGTCCTCCGTAGATAGTTGCAGGTTGTGGATGTACCCGACAGCGTAGTCTGCAACCACCGGATCAACCGATGGTACGGCCTGGCGCACTTGAAGTCCGATATTTGACATTGCCCGTCTCTTTAAAGCTCTTGCAACCTGCCCCGTCGAGCTGTCTCCAATGGCCCATAAATGTGGAAAACTTCTTCGATGAGCTTATGCCCTCGCGCTTTCTGCCTCTTTGGGACGCCGCTGTTTTCTGGTCGCGAACATCTCGGCCTTTCAACTTCGCTTCTCTTAATACTGCTGCTGCTTCTATACAAAGCTGCTTTGCTCTTCAAGGAAACATGGCCCTCTTCTCATCGTCAACAGAGACAAAGGCCGCTCCCAACAGATCTAAAAGAGAAGTGTGCTGGGACGCCCGTGATGCTTATCTCTCGTGCCTGGAGCGCAACAACGTGCCGAGTCCGTTGGATGACAAGTATGCTGCCACGGTGAAGACTCACTGTTCCCAACAGGAGAAGGACTTTGAAGGAAAGTGTGCAAAGAGTTGGGTGCAATACTTCAAAGAGAAGTACGTTGTGGATCTCAAGAGGGAAAAGTTCTTGGAAGAGATGGAGAAGAAGGGTGGCCAGAAGTTGCCATTCCCCGTGGAGAGAAAGTGAGATGACCAAACCCCCTAAGACCATATGAAATAGCACTGCAATGAAGATCTTGTATATACACCCTACACTCATGTAGACTACATTCAGCTGATCTGCAATGAATGATCAAATATAGAGCTAGCTGATTGAATTAGCACTAGGACTAGAAACTTGAAAGAACCAGAAAAAAAGTACACAACGTCATCATAAAAATACACAAATCGTCAATATCGGGGGAGAAAGGGAGTAGTAGTACTCTCAGCTCACACTGGCATACAATTTGTCAACAGCCTCCTTATTAGCGTTCAGGATCAACTTTCTTTGCAATTTCTGTGCGGAGGTGACAAAGCCATTTTGTGGAGTCCACTCTCCATTGACAAACACCAATCCGGCAATCAATTCAATACCACCGAGTCCTTGAGCTTTAGCAGTGGAGACAAGTGACTTATGGACGTGGCCACAGAATTTGGCGTCATCGAAAGCTGGCTGCAAATCATCATGCTCACCCTTAATCAATCCAGACTCAACAGCTAAGGCACGAACTGCAACTTCATTTGGAACAACAATGGCAATTGGCTTGGCATGTGATTCATCTGCGTAACAACAAATGTTTGCGACGTAGTGGTTAGAACGGTAGATGGACTCCAGCTTCTCCAAGGCAATATATTCACCATTCAAAGTCTTGACCAAGTTCTTCTTACGGTCAATGATCTTCAATTGTCCAGTGGAGGTCCACTCACCAATATCACCAGTCTTGAACCAACCTTCTGAATCGAACGCATTGGAAGTCTCTTGTTCATTCTTGTAATATTCTGACATAACTGGGTAACCCTTGATCCAAATCTCACCCTGGTTATCCTCAGCCTTGTAACCTGCATCAAGAACATCAACCAACTTGACTTGGATAGAACCGGACAGAGCACCTTGGACACCCAGTTCGAAATCAGCTGGTGATACTACGGTGGTATTTGCCACGGTCTCAGTCAAGCCGTAACCGATGAGCATTGGTGCAAGTAAAGTGGAGACAAAGATCTGAGTGTCCTTAGATAACGGAGAACCACCATTCAAGACGTAACGCAAGTTACCACCGGTAGCGGCCTTGACCTTCTTGAAGATGACATTGTCAATGATGTATGATGAACCTGGAATCTTCCATGTCTTTTGCTTGTAATTGAAGGCAGCCCAGAACAATTTCTGAGTGAATGGTGGCTGCTTGGCGATTTGACCAATGATACCCTTCTTCAGAGTCTCCCAAACAGCAGCAACACCAACCATGATGGTTGGCTTGAAAGCCTTCATATCACCCACACAATTCTTCACGGAGACGTCAGAGATGGTCTTGACATTGGCATAACCGAGAATACCCCCCCAATAGAAGGCAATAAGTTCGAAAGCAAGTTCAAAGATATGCGCCAATGGTAAGAAAGCAATGATTCTATCCTTCTCACTGATGTAATCCTTGTTAGCAACGAAGGCGACACCGCCGAGACCGGCAACGATGTTTTCATGCTTCAAAACAACACCCTTTGGATCACCAGTGGAGCCCGAGGTGTACATGATACATGACAAGTCAGATGGTTTAGGAGGATGAACTGGGACGTCCTTGGCCTCACCAAGAGCCAATACATCAGCCAAGGACAAGATCTGGATGTCCGGTCTCATCTTTTGGATTTCATCGTAGGCCTTTTTAGCTTGCGAATACAACTCACCATCCTGTCTCTTATCATTTGGATCAAGTGGTTCACCATGGATGATGTACTTAACAGAAGTTGCCTTTTGCAATGGTTTGATCAAGTTTTCCAAGAGAGCATTGTCTGTGAAGACGACCTTAGTTTCGGTCTGGACAATGGAATG
Source organism: Williopsis sargentensis (assembly GCA_020995425.1). NCBI lineage: Eukaryota > Fungi > Ascomycota > Saccharomycetes > Phaffomycetales > Wickerhamomycetaceae > Williopsis > Williopsis sargentensis. Next base: position 548,293 of record CP083466.1, on the reverse strand, counting down.
GGTCAATCCCTTCTCACCCAAAGTGTCGTAGGCGGTCACAACTGGGATTGCCTGGGATTGAGCCGCCATGAAGGTCTTCATCCATCTTGGAGAGGTAGATGCAAAGATGTGCAGCCTGTCATTGTTACCTGGTTGCAAGCCCATCTTGACCAAACCACGGCCGTACTGGTGGATGGTGGTGAGCACCTCCTTGTACGTCTCATACTTGTAGTCGGACAACTCGTAGTACATCCACGTCTTCTCCACCTCAACCTCTTCGCCGTCAACCACCTTCTTGATCATCTTCTTCTGTCTGTGGATCTCAATGGTGTCTCTGTAGCCCATACACTGTCTGTCGCCGCCCTTCTCAAACACCTCAACAATGAACTCATACACGGTGTTACACTTCAGGCCCAAGGGGCGCTTGATTGGTTCTCTGTTCTTGAGTCTTCCATTGACGCGTGGAGCGGTTTCGCCCTTACGGGCCTCGCCGATAGGAACGTTCACGAGGTTTGCCATTGTTGTTGTTCGTTAGCCGCTGTACTGTATAGAGCCTTTTCCCCTTGTTGTTGGAAGCTGTTGTTGGCGGGCAAATTTCCGGTGGGAGACGTTTAAAAAAATACTGATTTCCCTCGGAGCAGCAAAAATGGCAGGACTTCCTCTGTTTTGCCCGTCATGAGTTGCAAAATGAGCTGCACGCAAGGCAACGCTGACAGCTGGAAACTGGCAACGGAATGGGCTGTTACCATCTCCAGCGTCCATCATTAGCAATGGCTACTGACGTTGTATGTACTACGGGAAAGAGTAGACACTGTGACACTGTGACACCGTGACACTGACACGCGGTTGCGCCACGGACACACTGTACACACAGCCACAGACACAGCTGTCATTCACTGGTCAGCCACTCTGAGAGCGGCGAGGCTTAAGCTCTCGCAATCTGACACAAAACGAAATCCGGAAGGCAAAACTCTCTTTGTGTGCGCTGCGGCCCGCAACCAACAACTATGTTGTCACTAGCAAACCCAACGCGCCAAAGCGGTGTGGCCGTATGTGGAGATATGTGGCGTGTGCCGTATGCGCCCAACTTTTGTGCTTTTGTGTCAACTGGCCAGCCTTTTATGATGCCCTTAAAGGCCCTTTGTAACTTGTAACCTGCTTTGCCAGACTGAGAGCGGCAAAAATGTTGGGGAAATGGCACCCGCCCCCCTCCCCACCTTCCTCCCAGCTGCCCAACAAATGTTCTGATCTTCACGCCAAGCGGTGTTGCGAGGACAAAGCCGTCGGTGTTGGAGCAGTAAAAGCCCAATGATTGTAAGCTTATGTAATACATTAGTTGGTGTGCGGGTGTTATCTCGTCAGCAGACACCCGGTCAGTGGATCATGTGATGGCATGGTCGGAAGTACCGTTCTGGGGGGGGGGGGGGCTTCCCCTCCCAACAAAAGCGGAAACAGTTCCGAGCGTCCACTTGTTTATGTGTCAAAAAAAAAAAGGTGAACAGTTCAACGGTCCAACAAACAAACAGGGCTCGGGACTACAAAAGCAGCTACGCAAGAGCATCAGCATCTTTTTGTATGCAGTGCGGCCGCCAGACGAACGGGTCTCTAATATCTGCAACATGTCCAACATCAAACTGAACAACCTGCTCAAGACGATCCAGACTCTTGCCTCCGGCATCTTGGTGAAACCGTCCACAACGGCCACAATGTCGACGTCATCAGCACATGCGGCAAAACATTCGTACAAGAGATCCACTGCTCCGACAGCGCTCCCTTTGCACAAAATCATCACCACGAAGCTGTTCCCCTTGAGCACGACAAAGAGCTTTCAGCACTGGAGCTCTAGAAAGGAACTCGACAGAGCCCAGGAGGAACTGTTGAAGTTATTACCCTTTTACAACCAGATGGATCATGTAAGAACTTCCAAAGTCATTAAAACGGACGTTGGTAACGGCAACTACATCAACGAATTCATGATTTATCCGAAAGATGCAGACATGTCCAAACTGAACCACTTCGTGCTGATACACGGGTATGGCGCAGGATTGGGATTCTACCTGAAGAACTTCGATGCCATATCTTCTAGCAAAAACTGGTGCATCCATGCGCTTGACCTCTTAGGGTACGGCTGCTCCTCGAGGCCACATTTTGATGATTCGATCCCCTTGCAAACCTACTTTGTCGATTCATTGGAAACGTGGAGACAGAAAACAGGCGTTGATTCTATGTTGATGTGCTCCCATTCCCTTGGCGCATATATGTCGCTGTTATACACACTGAAGTATCCCAACCATGTCAAGAAAATGCTTTGCATCTCCCCAGCGGGCATTTACAAACAACCAGCACCTCCAGGTGCGATCCCTGTGTGGTTTGATTGGCTCTGGGAGCAGAACATTTCACCATTTTCTCTCGTAAGAAACGCTGGTCCATTTGGAAGTATGGTCACTTCCGGGTGGACTTCCCGCCGCTTTGCCAAATTGACACAGCAGGAAAGAGACAGATTGCACACGTATACATATGCCATCTTTAACGCAAGAGGCTCAGGTGAATATTACATGCCTCAAGTCCTTGGTGCTGGAGGTGTCGCTAAAGTGCCGTTGGTCGAACGTGCAAAAGATTTCACCTGTGATGTCTCATGGGTGTATGGTGACGAAGATTGGATGCCTGCAGAAGGTGGCGAGGCTTGCACTAAGATCATCAACGAACAGACTTCCTTCGACAGTGAATGTGTCGTAATGGAGAATTGTGGCCATCACATCTATTTGGACAACTACCATAAGTTCAACGAATATGTGCTCCAAGAAATGAGGCGCTACGAGAGCAAGTACACCTTGTCGTCTAACGAAAGGGCCAGCGTCTAAGGCCAACTTATCAGACCAGCCAAGGCCAATTAATTTACAACATAATCAATCATGAATGCATACGTCTATAAACTGGATTGAAACAGTAGTACATCACAACAACACTAACTGAGCTTTACGTTTACCCACGCTCTGATCCAAAACACTCTTCACCTCAACCTGTACCTTGTCAAACACAGCAACAGTTCTCTCGTCACCCTTAGATGTCTTGAAAGTCAACTGATACTTATCCTCTTCAAAGACTGCACCATCAACCTGTGTAGTCAACTCTTCCAATTTGATCAAACTTTCAACACCAAACTTTGGAACAAGAACAACAACACCATTACTGAACACTCTAATCACATAACCAGTCTCAATGCTCTCGTTGTTCTTCATGACTTGTCCAACATAGTACTCAATACTGGCTCTTCCAGCAAACTGAGCATTTCTGTGTCTCTTGTTCAAATTCTTACAAATGATCTCCATCTTCGACTTGTCTCTATGACCCAAGTCAAGAGTTTCGTATCCAATAGCTGCAGCCAATTGACGATGGGCGACAACGTCACAATAACGACGAATCGGAGATGTGAAATGAGTATAAATGTCCACGGCAAGACCATAATGTCTAAACTCTGGATAGCCATACGAACCAGAGGAGAAGTATTCAGCTGCTGTCATGGCACGGGTGGACATGATACGTAACAACGTGTTGAAGTATTCATCATTTGGATCCTCACAGCGATCCAAAGAATCTGCCAATGCCTTTGAAGATTCAATGGAGATGGCCATGTTCTTACGGACACGCAACATATCGTTCAACTTCTCAAAGTTTGTTGATGGCGGAGCATTATGGCGACGCAGCATTGCAGTCTGTGGATATTCAGAATAAATCTTTCTTGCCACCGAAATGTTGGCCAAAAGCATGAACTCTTCAACAAGAGAATTTGTTTCAAAGAGTTTCTTGATCTCAACTTCACCTGGATCAGAAGTTTCAGAATCCATATGGACTTTCACCTCTGGGGAGGCCAAATTCAAAGCACCGGCCTCCATTCTCTTCTCCTTCAGCTTCTTTGAGAGTTGTAACAGAGCTCTCATACCTTGTGTTAATTCATCCTGTTGAGATACATCATCAACTCTCAACTGTGCTTGCTCATAAGAAAATGCCTCACGAGATTTGATAATAGACTTGTTAAATTCGACATTGATAATGTTTGCATCGTCATCCAATTCCCAGACACACGAGAACGCGAATCTTTCAACGTATGGCTTCAAAGAACACAAATCCGTACCCAAAAGCATTGGCAACATGTCGATTCTCTTATCCACGAGATACACAGAGGTGGCCCTCGAGGCACCTTCAGCGTCCAATGGCGTACCAGCCTTGACGAAATGAGTGACATCTGCGATATGGACACCAACTTCCCAATTACCATTGGGCAATCTTTTGGCATGGAGAGCATCATCAATATCAACACAACCTGGAGGATCAATGGAACAAACAAGTTTATCTCTGAAGTCTCTTCTTTTTGGTAATAGAGGATCTTTGATCAGGGCTTGCTCGTCAGTCAAATCTTGCGGAACTTTCCAGTCATGACCTTCAGCAGGAAGACAGTCTAACACCGCTTTGGAGAATGGTCTATATTCAACGTCATGTTCCAACAGCAAAGCTTCAGTTTCAGCTTCAACGGATTCAGATTCACCAAGACATCTAACGAAATGACCTTCTGGATGCTTGGCTGTAGTTGACCATGAATCCACTGCGACCACAATCTTTTGCCCCATCAACTCATTAGCACGGCGAGTTCTGATTCTGATACGTGGTAGAGTCTTATCCATCAATTTGACAAAACATGATTTTGCAGAATTGGTGATGGTCTTGGAGACAGAGTTTTGCACGATTTGACCAACGTACAATCTCCATGATCTCTTGACAACACCAACGACACGAGCTGTTGGTTGTAATTCGGAAGCATCATTTTGTGTGTTGATAGCGTCTTGTGTCAGTAGACGACGTTCCTTGTCTGTGATGGCTGATGTTTGATTATCAGGATCCTCATCAGTGTTCATCTTTTCATCATCAATGATCATCGTCGAAGGTTTCTTCCATTGAGATTTTGGCAAGATTTCGATAATGACCTGGTCACCGTTGAAAGATCTATTCAAGTTCTCAGAACCAATGAGGAGTAATGGCTTTGGTAGAGTAGCAATTGAGATCTCACCTTCGAGGAAGTTGTAAGAGGAGATATTGACTGAGCCTTGGTACAAGGTACCATTCTTCAAGCCACCCAAGAGACGGGCAGTGGAGTAGTAGTTTTCAAAAAAGTGTTCAACCTTCTCTCTTGGCTTAAACTCATCAGTTGGAATCAAGTCCTTGAGCTCACTGCTATTTGGATAGAGATCAACGTAGTCATGAAGGGACTTGGTGATAATATTATCCTTCACGGCGGCTTCTTTGTTCAGTCTGTCGTTTGTCAGGAGCACGATGTTGATCTTAGTAGACTTCAGATGGTTCTGGAACCAATTGCACAAGTTTCTGATGGCCCTGTCGTTTCTGTCGTTGATCGTTTCAGAGTCCAAACGTTTTGTGAACGTCTCTTCGTGGAACTCGTTGTGGAAGACAATAAATCTCTTTTCGTTGTCCTTGCACAGCGTTCTGATTCTGTTATAGATGGGGAACGACTTGTTTCTCACTTCGTCGAGCACGGTCTGTGGGACAATGACATCAAAGAAGATTTGGTTGTTCTCCAACAGATCAATCGATTGCAGAATGATGTTTGTGTCGACAACAACGTAGTGTATGCCCACTTCTTTCAATTGCAGAGGCTCCGCGCTGAGGATGAACTTTGGCAACTGACCATGAGCATCAGGCGCAACGATTTCAACACATTGGGTGCATGCCTTTGAGAGACATGGAATGTCAGTTCTGAGATAGTGCTCTCTAACCACTTTGGACGCGTTTCCGTTTCGCGAGCGAACAAAAACTTTGGAAGTGACGGTAAGTCCGTCGCTCAGACGCTTTCTGGGAACTGCAGACGTGGCCATTGTTGTTCTTTGCGCTTGTCTAGTGCCTCGCTTCTCTTATTCAATGTTCGCCTTTGGAGAATAAAGCTACAGTACTGGAAATTTTTTTGGTAAAGGAAGAGGCTGACTAAGCATGGACTAAAATTACGTAAACTATTATGTAATACTACTGCCACTCGCAGAATTGGAGTGGTGAATCTCTCCAAGTGATAATACCGCCATAGCATTTTGTCCAGGATCCTTCAAGCGGCCAGCCTCCAGGGTGACACGAAGCTGAGAGCTCCACCAAATTGGACATTCTCAATGATGGCAACATTTTGAAGAAACATTTCTTTCAGCGAGGGAACTACCTTGTTTGTGAACGACAATGGAGCCCGAAACGAAAAACCATCCCGTGGAAAGCGCATAGAGCTTATACGGAGAAGCTCACAACTCACGTTGACTAAGCACAGACTGTCCATGAGATAGTGAGATCTAAGAAATTCAATGAGCTTTACAACGTAACACGTTCAATGTTTGACCTGTTTCATCAACGTGCCGGGAGGGCCAGGTGTTTTTCCTTTGCGCACACGGCAGGCTTACTCAGTGCCAGTGACTTGAATAAGTGTATCCTTATCAAAAAACAAACCCAGCAGCAGCCATTTGTTCTGGCCCGCTACAACAATTTCACTGGAAGGTAGTAGGTACACTTGCTGATGCGATTGATATTACGCCCCTCTGAGATTCAAGCTGGTAGCTATCGCGGATCTCGCACACCATAAGCTGTATATTTCCAATTCCGGCACGCTATTCTAGTTGCCATATAGTTGTATAACCAGTGTACTGGCTGAGTTGTCTTTGTTTTCTCTGTGGTGGTAAGCGAGGTGGGATTTTGTGTTATGCAGACATTATGAGTAAATGACACAAATGAAGTGTCCGGATGTCTGACTAGTCGTTTACACTGGGACACATACACACACACACAATCTCTCTCTGTGGCCTGTGTTTTCCCATGCATTGTTCTCTCCTGCCTTTTACATCTCAAGAGCAGAAACTGATGATATGATTAGAATGATTGTTCAGACAGTTAAGGAAGTGGAGGCTGAGTTATAGCTTGTTACACCACTGGTAGTTTATTTGATTCTTCAATATCGTTATAATGTTATCATGTAGCCTACTAATAGGGGAATTGTGGTGCCACTGTCCATATTATTGAATTCTGGAACAAGAGATGTGAGACAAAAATGGTTACCAACAACCAGTATAATCACTAGAGGGTGCCTTCACAACTGAACAAGACGTGAAATAAAGATTATAACATTCCCACGGTAAAGGGCCATTGACCTAGATATGACTCAGATCTTTCATCGACGACGGCGGCCAGTTCATCTCCTTCTTCTAAGGTGAACAGAGGTCCGCTGCCCCCACTGCCACCGTCTCTATCACCACACACCGCGTTGAACACGCAATGTTCACCGTTGTGGCGCGGAGGCCATGTATCTCTATTTTGTGTAGCTTTCTAGTGGGTCGTGAGCTGTGTAATAGCAATTGAATTCGTTCCATAAATACTACAAATGCATGTTAGTTTTAGTGCCGATCGAACATCCAACAGTCAGGGACCAGGTGTCAATATCACACTTGACGCTCGATGAAAAGTAAGGGTTTGAGAGATAGACAGGGTTGACCAACGAAGCACTGTTCGGGACAAGGTGTCCTTCTTCACCCTGGGCTACGGGCACTCGCCAGTGCGTCACCTTACTTACTAGTGCTGCATGACAATCAGCAGACCAGCCTAGTAATGAATGAGCCTGGAGTCATGAGTTTCAAAATGCAATACGAACGCCACCCGCTCATCTTTTCTTGCATTGAACTTTTCGTCATTCTATGCGCAATGACGCTGTTCCGCATGTGCATGCGCAAACTTGCGTCGAGAACTTCCCTGTGATTCGGGAATCGTGATCAGGTTGCCAGGGCCCAACAGGGTATAAAAAGAAGGCCATGGCCCAGAGTGCACCTCTTTCACCGTCTTGAGAACCATCCCCCATCACAGGAACACATTCGCTTTAACGCCCAGTACACAGTTTTACACAATGCAATTCATCTCCGTCTTTGGCTCTTTGGCCCTTGCCATCATCGCCTTGGCTGACTCCCAGTCCTTTGGTTTAGTCTTGATCAGATCCGGTTCCTCCTATCAGTACGCCACTATCGGTGTTTCTAATGGCCAGTTGGAAGTTGTCTCCTCTGACTACATCACTGCCACCATCACCGACGATGGTAAGTTGTCTCTTGGTGACGGTACTTTTGCCGTCGTCAAGTTTGATGGTATCTACTCAGGTGCTGACGGTTCTGCTCCATTCTCCATTTCTGGTGGCTACTTGGAGTACAAGAGCGCTGGTTTCACCTTGTCTTCAGACTATGCTTTGCTTGCTGGTGCCGATGGTCCAAATCCAGTCGCTGTTAGAGCAACCTTGAACTCTGGTACTGCAGCAGCAGACTTCACTCCATCCAGTACTAGTTCCAACAGTTCCAGCACCTCCAGCATTTCCACCAGCTCCAGCACCTCCACCACTCCAGAGGTAATGACCCAGAGTGTCAACGGCGGTTCTAAGGCTGGTGTCTGTGCCGGTATCGCTGCGGTCGCTGCTGCTCTATTGCTCTAAGCAATAGGCAGGTAATCTAGCTCATGAATGTGTGACATCGACTAACCCCACAACATCGTCCACACACAACTTGGTTTGTATGCTTCTACGTAATACGCCACTTTGACTTCTACGGTTCCTCCATCATTTGGGTGACTCTCTTTTATAACTCTTTAATGATGTCTTTGTATTCTGTATGGCCTTGTAGCTTCACCTCCTGGAACTCACAATGGGTCAGCACGACCCGTATACTCAAGGACAAGACAACATATGCTCCTGGAAGAATTCGTCCAGACCCCCCCGTTGCAAAACAGCACGAGTGGAACTATCCAGTACAAACACACAGCTCATCCTATACTCGGCTACAGTTTAGCAGGGTGCGCCTGTCCACTATCCATTTGGATCCTGTTTGTGAACCCATATGAGCCTATGATCAGATTCACCACTGGCTGTTTCTCCACCAGCAGATTGCATGCAACGATGCGTCTGCATGCATGAAACCGCCATATGAGGAAATTACCTGCCAGAGAGTTTCATTTTTGTGCCAAAACATCATCTTACATCATCTCAAAAACCGGTGGAGATTCGATCATTCGAAGTTTCAGATGTAAGTTTTTGCATGTAGTGGGCTATTTTAAAACAGCAGAAGCATGTAAGCTGCAGCTCCGATTCCTGACAACTTGAAACTTACATGTTCAAGTTGTGCATCTCTACTTAATTTGGAACCTGCAATCATTCCGCACCGATTGATCATTGCGGGCATGTCTCTGATCTGAGCGTATTTAAACTTTCATTCCTCGCGTGATGAAGAGCATGATCTCTCTTGTGGAAGCAAGTACTAAAATTAACGAACAAAAATAAGCAATTGATTGACAATTATTTCATCTGAGGCTTGAGCGGTCTGGGATATGAGCTGCCGCCTTCTGTAACTGTGTTTAACTTTCCTGAGCACACTCGTGACCTCTTGGCACCTACCCAGCACCATTGATACAATGCTATTCATCTTCACAATCATCTCTCTTCTCACGGGGATCTCTGCCCTACCAATAGGACAGTCGTACTGCACATTCAAGGTAAAGAAACAATATCATGTGCTCAATGAGCAGCAGATCACCATCCATGAGAATGTTCTTCTTATAAGCACAGAACATCGTCACTATGAACCATTCAAGACAATGGTAAACCAAAATGCAGGAACCTTTACGTTTGATGACCGAGTACTCACACTGTCAAGTACAGGAACTCTGCTCACCACTCATCAGTCACAGATCTATCAACACCCAAGACACCGCACTATCTTTTCCATTAAGGATGGCATCCTTTCACACAGTGGACACGACGAGTTTACCGCGTGTATCATCGATGATGGATTCTACAGCCTTCATACATCACTATCGCAATCAGCTCCTTGTGAAGGCAAACAGCACGGAATCCAGATAGAAGTTCCGGATGCTATGAATAAACCCGTGGAAGATATGGAAGCGCCAGAGTTCCTCTATCAGACCGGTGAACTGATGTTCGTGTGATCTGTCCCGATACTACTCACTACAACTATGCGTAACTCTCTACAAACAACACTAATAATCATTTCGTCTGTGAATCTGATGTACGTAATCCTCGACTCGGATCCTTTCTTCTTTTCTGGGTTTCGTGTGTTGCGTATTATTCATTTCTTGCGACACAGTATGCGTCAGAGACTTCAATGGCCTCATAGGTACCCTGTAAACTAGTCAACACGCGGTATTCATAGGCATAGATGTCACCAACAGTATGGGTCTCAACAACTTGAGAACGTGAATGGCCTCTTTTAGCTGCGATCTGCTCAGTTCTGACATATGTCAATGAGAATGGTGGGGTACCTTCAAACGAGAAAATGATCTCTGCTTGGTCACCTTCATGAATATCCTGGATGATTGAGTCACCCTGGGACACCTCCACAGATGGGATTGGATGCACTGTGATGGAAAGACGGTCAAACAAATCCCTGTTCTCAGGCAATGTAAAGTTGACGACACAATTAGAGGCAGAATCCTTCAACGATTTGATCGAAATTAAGCCGGGTTCAGCAGCCATACGAACAAATTGTGATGATGATTCAGTGGACTTGATGGTCAACCCATTGAAATCATACGTCACTGCAAACGGTGGAGTTCCAATCAATTGGTAACCAATATGATCACCGACACAGTAATTTATGCTAGCATCTAATTGGTTAATCTTTGGTATATCAGTGACTGAAATGGAAATGAAATCGTTATCCGCAAATTCCTCTTGCATACAACCATCAGCGTCAACAACCTTCACGATATGGACCAAATGATTGCCCAACTTCAAACCACGGTACAGTTCTTTCAAGTCTGAAGAAGAATCAACGTTGTTCAGGGTGATGAACTCAGATTTTGAACTGCTCTCATGGAAGATTTCAAACGTCACAACACATGGTGCAGTACCCTGCAATGTCAATGGAATCGCATCCAATAAGTCTCTCTCCAGCAAGTTTGTAGTACACGTTCTATAAGACTTTCTTTTACTTTTGAATGCAGCACGAGGAGAAGATGAGACAGTTTGCTTGACAATGATCTCATCGATGGAATAATGAATCTTCTGGAGATCCTGCTTGGAATACAAAGCATCATAGACCCCAGTGATGAAATACTTGTACTCTCCATCCTTATCATTGGTCAATCTAATGGAGGCAAACTTGGTGGCAACTGAAATTGACTTGGAACTTCTTGAGCCACTTGGACTTAGAACTGTGTAATCAACAACAAATGGCGGGGAGCCATGGAGAGTTAGATCAATAGAGTCCTCATGGAATTGACAAACCTTTTTCTTAGTAAAAACATTGCTTTTCATGATTTCAGTGTCTGAAAATTCACTGATGGCAACAGATGGAATAGGATGGTATGCAATCTCAAACGTGTCAGCATAATCAACGGTACCAATACATTGTGAATCCATAACTGATTTCAACTTGTAAGTACCAGCTTCAGAAACTTCAATACCAGTTTTATAGGTGTCCTGGAAATATTTGGCCTTTGTAGTAATGAAGTCACCTTTCAGATCGTAGAAGTCATACTCAACGTCGAAGGAACGTTCACCCAGCAGTCTCAATGGCAATTCAACAGTATCACCCTTTTTGATCTTGATCTTGTTAAGACCGTCAGTAGCACCAAAGCCAACAGATGGGACATCACGTCTAACGGCAATCTTTGCATCAGCACCGTTCAAGTTGACTAGACACCCAGAGTTATCTTCAACTGACGTCAATGAAACGATGTACTCACCACCAACTTTGAAATCTGGAGTGAGTATTTCATATTGGTGGCCCTCAATGTCCTTGACTGAGTATGGTATTCTCTTATTGGTCTGAGTCTCTATCACGTCATACTCCAAGGTGAATGGTGCTTCACCCTTGAGTTGGATCGGAATTTTTGCACTTGCGCCGAGACATATCACACCATTCAGGTGATAATCATGAATCTCAGCACTTGGTTTCACTCTCATAGATGTTGTGAATGTGAAGTCCTTTGCTGGTGCCAGTTCAATTGGATCGGAGTAAAGCGAATCAACAAGTTTGTTGAAAGTGATTTCATAATTACCCTCAACCGATGGTTCATAGCTGAAGCGGTATCTTGTTCCTTGAGAGGCTAATGTAGTTGTTTTCATATGCTGTTTCTTGCCATTGGTAATCTTGTAAACATCCTGCTGCAAAGTGAAAGGAGGAGTGCCAACAAACGACAAGTCAAAGACCAGACCAACTTGGCCAACACAAGTATCAGTGATTGGTTTGGAGTTGATTTGCAGCTGTGGAACAACTGGAAGTGGGATGGAAACCGAGGAACGACCACTAATGATCGAACGACAGTGGCGAGACATGACAGAGGTCAACGTATAAGTACCTGGTTGCTCAACTTTGTATTCTTCATGACCATTGCCGAAGGATAAAGCAAACACCTTTGTTTCAGATTCGTCATCACTGACATACTTGATCTGTGCGTCATATGGCGCAGAGTCCTCAGACGAATGATCGATAGATAAGTACAAAGATCTCTTTGTCTTTGTGTTCTTATTGACTCTCTCCTCCAGATGTACCTTTGGCAAATCATGTGAATAGAAGCTCTGATGAAGACCATATTGTCTAAATAAGTCATCATCGTTGCTCAAAGTCTCAGTGAAATTGACCAAGTTTCCGAGACCATCAGTGATTTCTTCAATTCGGAAAGAGTAATCACCTAAATCGTTAACGGGGTTATCAAATTCAACCTCGACTGATTTAGACTTTGCCCAGCTCAAATCAGAAAGCTGTTCCTTAGAGAACAATCTGGAGCCACCATGACCAGTAAGAGGACTTTGGTAAAACTCGGGCTGGAGGCTTTGATCACTGAACACTTGTACATCACGGTTGACAAATTTCTTGTACTTTAATTTGAGTGGTGGAACACCTTCGACAGTGAATTTCACGGAATAAGAGTCACCAATACATTTATCATTGCCCAGAGTATCGAAATTACTGATCTCAGCTGTTGGACAGTTTGGAATAATCAAAGATGAGTGGTAGTTTCTCAGAGTCAAATGTTTGGAGTCTTTAGCCTGAATAATTTCATAAAGACCAGTATTCTTCACTGGCAAGTTGATATAGTAAATGCTTGGACCATACACTGTGTCTCTGTCGTATAGCGAGTTAATGTTGTTGGATTCAAACTTCTTCATGTCCTTTTTGGTGAAATTCAACAACTCAGGAGTGGTTGTATCAAAGCCTGTATACATCAGTTGCAAAAAGTCCAATTCAGAAGTACAGTTCAGCCTGATTGGGATATTCAACTGATAGTTAGAGACACCACCTGGCAAGCAGAAACTGTCTTGGAATGGATTCAAGTAGATGGTATTCTCGGGCAGGATCTTGATTGTGTGCGAACCTTTGAAATGGTTTGTGGAATCAAGCTTTGCGGAGTCAACGGAATTACCAAGGATAGTGAGGTCCTTTGAGTTGAACTTCTTCCATGCAGAAAATAAGATGGCTGTCAAAGGGAAACTAAGATCACTGGCCAAGAACAGGTTGATCAGGAAGAACAGGATGACTTGTAATATCACGATCGGCTTTGAGAAGCACAGTGATGGTATCTTTAACCCTGGGAGGAAGTAGAAGAATGCAGACTCATATATGAGGTACTTTGACACAAAGTGGAAATGTTGGTTCATGAATCCCAGTCCTAGTAGCGACGAAATGGGGATGTTGTTCTTCAAGAGGATGAGATCATAGAGCTTGTAGGACTGGATGACAAGGAAAATTGCTAGGATAAATGCCCTTTGTGAGCCAACGTCAAGAATTGTCACTGGAATGCGCGGGTCCTGTGCCACCGTAGCTCTATATGAGTTACTGGCGCCGCTGCTCGTGGTGGGCAGGTCTCTAACTGGTGTGTGATGGTGTTTCCTGGAGCGATTCCTGTCTGCCACTCCTGATCTGGTGCTGCCGGGCGTTCCAGAGTGTCCGACGGGTTCACCGTAGAGCTCACTGAGCCTCTGCCTTCTCGATCTCTCCATTACGTACCGCCCTCAGATTAATTGTGCCTGGGGCTTCACAACTTAACCGCTGGAGCTCGTTGTTTTGGCTTTCGGAAGGAAAAAATTGAAAAAACAACAATGAAACATCTGAAATAGGAAACTACTTGAAGTAGAAAGGTTATGAGTGATGTGAAATGAGAAACATCCCAAAAGGGAAGTATACTGTATTTGTGCCCCGAGGCCCAGGCGGTGGAGAAGACCAGGGGTGTTCAATGTGTGCAGTCCAATCAAAAGTGGTTCAAGCATTAAATAAGATTGATGAATGATCTCGGATCAAGTTCCTGAATAAACTATCAACATGAGACATAAATGTAGAGTCATAAAAGAATCAGCAGGCCGAGTCGATAGAGAGATAAATGCTCGAAGTTCAGCTTTCACAGCGCATGATGGTAGAATGGCCTGCAAGTGAAAAACGAAACTTCAGACCCACAGCTTTCGTCTGGGGTCGGGCCAGTTAAAGAAAGAGATTACAGCATAGACGTGACCAGCATAGACGTGACCAGCAATTGTTGTAAGATCAGGGATCGCTTGCCGGCAAATTAAACTGTCAACTCATTCCATTCAACAGTGCATTTTATACGAGTACCAAAATACGCCATCACACCATCATGAGCGCCCAACTACAGAGGCTAAGGGAGATTGTAACCAAGTATTCTCAGTTCATTGGACCCGGAATAATGGTCTCAGTGGCATACATGGACCCTGGTAACTACTCGACCTCAGTTTCTGGTGGTGCCAACTACGAGTTCAAATTGCTCTTTGCAGTGTTCATCTCAAATATCTTTGCCATTGTTCTTCAGAGTCTTTGCATAAAACTAGGTTCTGTCACTGGTTTAGACCTTGCAGAAAACTGTCGGAAGCATCTGCCCCGCTGGCTTACCCTAACGCTTTATATCTTTGCAGAGCTGGCAATCATCGCGACTGATCTGGCAGAGGTTGTGGGCACAGCCATTGCATTGGAGATTCTATTCAACATCCCATTGAAATTCGGGGTTCTTTTAACAGTGTTGGATGTTATGATCATCCTTATTGCATACAAGCCAGAGTCAAACTCCATGAGAGATGTCAGAGGATTTGAAATATTTGTGGGTGTTTTTGTTCTCTTGACCTGTGCTTGCTTCGTCACGGAGCTATTCAAAATTGATGTTCCAGATAAGGGTCGTCTATTCAAGGGATTCCTCCCTTCTAAGGAGCTGACAGAGCAAAAAGGTCTCTATCTTGCTCTTGGTATCCTTGGGGCCACGGTCATGCCACATTCTCTTTATTTGGGCTCATCATTGGTGAAACCAAGACTCACAGACTATGATCTGAAACACGGCCACGTCAGATCAGATCCTGTTAAACCAACATCCCAAGCAATCAAGTACTGCCTCAAGTACTCGTATGCTGAACTCATCATCTCGTTGTTCTTAATTGCAACTTTTGTTAACTCTGCAATTCTCATCGTCTCTGGTACAACTTTGTACGGTCAACCAGATGCTGATGACGCAGATCTTCTTTCCATCTATGAAATGCTTACTCGTTACATCTCTCCAGCTGCTGGTCTTATCTTTGCACTTGCAATGTTGTTCAGTGGACAGAGTGCCGGTATTGTCTGTACGATGGCAGGTCAAATTGTTAGCGAAGGCTTCATCGAATGGTCATTTAGTCCATGGGTGAGAAGAATCATTACCAGACTCATTGCGATCATTCCTTGTTTATTTGTTACTTTGACTATGGGAAGAAAGGGCATTGCTGATATTTTGAATGGAAGTCAAGTCTGTCTTTCAATGATCTTGCCCTTTGTCTCTGCTCCTCTGATATATTTCACATCAATGAAGAAGTTTATGCAAGTGGAGGTCACTTTTGATGAGAGCGAAGTATCGTCATTGATGAGTGGAGAGGGCCCACAAGATTATGGTGCTACAAGATCATTATTACAAAATAGCAGGAAGACAGAAGTCATTGACTACACCAATGGAAGGTGGTTAACGGCCATGGGAATCATCACATGGACGACCATCACAGTTTTCAACTTTTACTTGATTGCTTCATTTGCAATGGGCGCTGATGTGCACTTTTGAACTACTAAGAATGATATTAATAATTGATCGATTAAGTATTAGTTGTGTTGTTGGTGTCCTCTGAAGACGCCCGCGTAGTTCCCGCAAGTTTCATGAAGTAAATGAGTGACTCCACTATTAGATTGGATCATGGTGATGATCAAAGAAGCCCCTGTATTATGCCTCATGAACCTCAGTTTCATGAGAATCTCTCATCTCGGGAGCTTCATGGATAGCCTTCTCAACGTCTGCATTAGCAGCTGGTGTTCCCTCGACAAAAGTACCATTCTTAACAGAGTCAAAGTAGACAACGAATGGAATGATACAGAAGTTCACAACATCCAAAACACCGTAGAAGGCAGACTCCCCGACAACGGAAATGACATTACCACCTTCTGAAAGACCCCAAGAGACTGGATACAACATGAAGCAGATGGAGAAGAAAGTCATGACCAACCAGTTCATCTTTGAGGATGCCTTTCTATCACCAGCCAACTGTCTCAGAAGCAATAAAGTCAATGCAAAGATCTGTGCAGTAACGGCAAACGTCCAATAACCCCATTTATAAGAACTTGGAATCAAAGCACCAATCAAAAGACCCAAGACAAAGATCTCAGTAGAACCGATCTGTAAGATTAAATGATGGAAGATATGGAACAAGTCTGTTGAGCACACAACATTCTGAGCTTGTGCGTTCAGTTCAAAAGTGTAAAGCAGAGCTGGGAAGGCTAGGAACCAACCAATATATCTTGCATAGAAGACTTGTCTCACATCCTGAGACCCTTCGTAGTTGTGGAACTCAACGTCGACAGCTGTCCAACCCAAGTTGGAAGCCAGTGTGAAGTAAGTGTAAGCCAACATCATCGAGGCAAACAAAGGACCAACGTGGACATAAGCCTTGAACTTGTTGTTGTCCTTACGGAAGTGATACAACGTGTAACCTGCATGAACCAGAGCGGTCAGTCCAAAGATGGAGAAGGCTGTCCAAAGCCAGTCGGAACCGTGGTCGTTCAAAGAAATACCAACACCAATTGCTGGATTAACTTCAGTAGCATCGTTTCCTGCCATTGTAGAAGATTGTAGTTAGCTGTTTGTTTGTTTGTTTAGTTGTTTGAAGTGCGCTTTGTAGTAAAGTGTGTACTGTTGAGGAATGGAACAGTTGTAATCTGTAGGCCAGAGAAGGAGCAGGCCCCTCCCTAAATATATAGACGAGGCCAGCGGCTACGGAACACACGGGTACAGATCTAAGGTTCAAAAGAGCAATCTCCTCACTTTCCGTGCTCTCATGGAACTTTTGAGAAATGTTTGATAGAACTTTTTGGAATCTTGTGATTTGTGTCAAAAAGGCTCGAGCGGAGTTAAATGCCCGTTGGCGCCCGATCTAACGGTGTTCACCGATATTGGCGTTGAGGGCACTGGGCATAGGAACTGGGAGACTCAACGAGGATATATCATGACACATATGACATAAATGGCAGCTATACAAGATACAGTGTACACCGGCTCCACAACCAACAGTGTTGATTGGTGTGTAAATAAATGTACATTACCATCAAAAAGTGCACGTCCAGAAGTCATTAGTAATGTGTCGGACCGACTAGAGTGGAGTTTCGGGTTTGCCGGTCAAGTTCCTGTGACCTGAGCTCGTGACACACGGAAAGATGACTTATCATTGATGATCATCACGAGAAGCGGCCATCCCGATCGTCTCGTCTCGGTGGTCTCCTTATGGCTGTGTTACGTGTGGCATCGATGCGCATCAGAAACACCTCAAGCACCACTCCCAAGAACTCCTAACTTCCAAGCACCCACAAGCACACAAGAAGTAGTTAAGTTAGCACAGGGGGGGTTTACACCGCAAAAGCCTGCTTTTTTACCGCATCAGGCAATTTTTGAGGTTGCAAGAATGCGACAAATTTCTACAAATTGCTATCACAAGCCTGTAATTACCGCTTCGGGGAATATCAACGCAGTTCATCTCCCAACTAGGCAGTCAACGTGTCAAAATGTGCCCGAAGGGGAAAGCCTCACGCAAGAGGTGGGTGAAAAAAAAAATCTCACTTCTCACAATCCAAGAGAACACAGTATTGTGAAACAGGAACTGGTGATCAAGAGTTACAGCCAGTGGAACCAGCAAAACAACAGAGAAAAAGCAGCATACTCAGAAGAAGACTAGAACACCACGGAGAAAAATCCATGTATACACCGCTCAAGAAATCCACGATGGGCCCAAAGGAACTCGCGAGTCAGTTTCAGCAGTTGTCGTTTAGCCAGAGAAGCCGTCAGGCCTCTGCATCGTCATCCATGTCATCGGTCTCATCACAGAGATCAATAGGGTTGTACCAACAATATAGAAGCATGCAGGACGAAGACGCCATCTTTGACGACGATGAGGACGTGTCGACGCTGTCGAACCAAGCGGACCAGAACCGTTCGAATAGCACTCTGGTCTCTCCAATGCTGATGGCCACCTCCGTTGGAGACCACGACTCTGGAAGATTATTACCAAGTTTATCCACCATCTCGCTGCTGTCGCTAAGCAGGGAGCAGTTATTGGATCCTTCTGCATCTCCAGAGCTGAAGCGTAAGCCAAAATCAAGACAGACCTCATTCTCATCGCATGCTAGAGCAAGCTTCCATCAGCAGAGAAACCCACACATGTTTCTGCCTCCATCAAGAAGGACCTCACAACAGTTCATGCAACAACAGCAGCAACAGCAACAGCAACAACAGCAACAGTATTCACAGGTACAACATTCCATGCCCATTGCTGTGCAAACTACCAACCAGATACCAGAAACACCAAACTTTGGACCCGTTTCACTAACGAACTCGCCATCAGGGTTCATCCTTTCACAGCAACAATTACCAGCCTCTTTACAACGTCAACACGGATTCCCGATGCCGTTGATGACGAGGAAGGAGAGTTATGGTACTAACCTTGTCACTGGGAATATGAGTCCACTGTTGGACCCTGTGGGTGAAGACACGGACATCCCTATGACACCATTGATGCTCTCGCATCCAGCACATTTGAGAGACGAAGTGTAAATTTATGAGCATATGATTAGGCATGCACCGTAGTTTGGTGTACGTGAGGGGGGGGGGTATTCCAAAACGTGGTCTGGTAATATGACACGATACAACTACAGGAAAGATGGGATTTAAAGCATACCACGTCATGTATTCATGCGACAAAACCTACTGTCTGGAGTTGATGATGTCGACAAACTCAGCCTTCAAGGAGGCACCACCGACGAGGAAACCGTCAACGTCTGGCTTGTCCTTGAAAGAGGAGGCGTTCTTACCGTTAGCGGAACCACCGTACAAGATTCTGGTGGCCTCAGCAGCCTCAGCACCGAGCTCCTGCTTCAAGAAGTCTCTGATGTTCTTATGGGTCTCTTGGGCATCCTCTGGGGTAGCAGCCAAACCGGTACCAATGGCCCAGACTGGCTCGTAGGCAACGACAATGTTGGACCAGTCCTTCACCAACTTGAGGACAGCGGACAATTGACGCTGGTTGATCTGGTCGGTGACACCGGTCTTTCTCTCCTCCAAGGTCTCACCAATGGCCAACATGACCTTCAAGCCGGACTCGAGGGCCAATTTGACCTTGTCAGCGACAAACTCGTCAGACTCACCAAAGATGGTTCTTCTCTCAGAGTGACCGAGCAAGACCCAGGTGGCACCAACGTCCTTGATCTGCTCAACGGAGATCTCGCCGGTGTAGGCACCAGAGCCCTTGGTGTAAGCGTTCTGCGCGCAAACCTCGACCTGTGGGGTCTTGACGAGGGAGACGGTGTAGTCCAAGTATGTGGATGGAGGAGCAATGACAATCTCAGTGTTTGGGTCCAAGGAGGCAGTGTTGAGTCTCTCAACGATCTCCTTGATGGAGGACTTGGAACCGTTCAACTTGAAGTTACCGCCGACGAAGAATTTGCGAGCCATTGTGTGAAGTTTAGTGTATCAATTGATGATGATGTGTATATGTGTCCTGTTGCCGATGTTTTGTTTCAAGGGCTTCTCGCTTACCTTTTATATTGGAAACTGACCTCCCGGGGGGTCCACCACATGACGTGGGGGACTTGGCCCAAAGCGGAAGTATTCGCGGATTCATACAACACGGTGGTGTCCGGGTGTGTGGTCAGTGGCCGGCTTTTTTTTGTGTGTGTGTGTGTGTGTGTTTCTGGGGTTACCGATTTTTTCCCTGTCTTACTGGATTACGTAATTCACTGCTTACGTGACCGTGTTTACCCTTTTTTTTTTTTTTTTTTTTTTTTTTTCTGTATGGCTTTCTTTCTACACACGAGAACACTGAACGGTTAGTTGTCCTTTTTTGGTATATATGCTCAAGCTTCAAGGTCAATGGGTGTGACAAGTCTCATTGAGTCATTGTTTTGACTAACACTTCTTCTTCGATCTCATGAACAAATCCTTTAGCGCCTTTTCCTTCTTCATCCTGATCGCCTCGTCCGTGGCCAGCTGCATATCCGTGTAGCTGTTTGAATTCTTGAGGACATCGCACTTGCTCTCGGCCATGTATCCCTCGTCCGTTTTGTCCTCCTCCCATTTATGTAATGTCGTCTTGAGCGTGTACTTGTGCGTGTCGTCCGTTCTCTCCATCTTGATCAACTGACAGTGCGGAACGTTCTTCAGAGACTCAAACTCCTCATAAGTCCATCTGAACCACTTCATTAGGAACACACGGGCCCAAATGCCGTGTGTCACAAGCACAAGCACGCTGGGGAACTTGTCACTGTTGAACTGTCTGAACAGCGTCTCGTTGAAGCCTGCGCAACGGTCATAGACATCGGCTGCGCTCTCTCCAAAGGGGATTCGGTAGAAGAAATGGCCATAATGTGCTCTCTCCGTCCATATCTTCTCCATCTCATCGCTAGAGCTTTGGAAATTACCAAAGTCCTGCTCTCTCATCCGTGGTTCCTCATGCACTTTGTAGTCATGATCCTTAATCCCATTGATCAACCCGTCTAAAGTCTGCCTTGTGCGCTTGTACGGAGAGGTGTAGAACAGCACAGAGTCCTCCGGCGTCAGTAGGTCATTCAGTTCCTTTCCAGCGTGCTTCGCTTGTCTGTGCCCTCGTTCTGTTAGTGAAATCTTGTGGTTCGACACCACTTGGTTCACAGCTTTATCGCAGTTTCCTTCACTCTCGCCGTGTCTAACGAGGATTATAAGCTTATGATGTTAGTCATTCAGTGCCAGACCTTCGTGTCGTGTCACTTACCCTTGGTCGTCCCATGTTTGTAGTGCCGTTCTCCGTGGCTTGTGCTGCTTCCCGTTTTGTTGACGCGAAGAAGTTGCCCTTTTTTCGAGATCGAGAGAGGCCCGAAAAATGACTAAAGCTAAAGCGTTCATGATTTAACACCTTCTGGGAGGAATTGGGTGCGCTTCTTCACAGAAATGAGAGTGTACAGTTGAATCACTTGTACGAGATTAAACATATTGCAAACGAATGAATTTATGGTCTAATGGCGGTCTCGGTCAAAAAGTCCGAGATAAGCTGCTGCTCAACATCGTTGGCAGTGAAGTTGACCTTCTGGCACAATGGGAGCCACTCCTGGAGCGAAACGTCCTGTGCACTTCCCCTCTTCTTGTTCAACTGGTAGAGGAACTGGTTCAGGTCATCCACAGAGTCAATCAAGGTCTCAACGTTGGAAGCAAGTGACTTGCCCTTTAATGAGGATGCCGCCAATGTCTGTGTGTTGTTGAAGTGCTCTGGGTCGTGGGAAGCGAGGAACAATGAAGCCAAGTGGTTGTTATGTATCTGAACAGGAAGCTCTTCAAAGATCTTGTTGAAAGAGAGACCGGACTCTCTGATCTTCTCGACAGAGTAGTTGTTTGCAATGGAGATATCGAGGTATTGCTTTGTGAGTCTGAATGCTCTCAAGGACAAAACACCGTATTGGGCCTTTGCAGGATCATGGATCAAAATCACAGAGTTGGAACTCTGTCTCAACTGACCGTAGGCCAACGAATCAAGTAGGGAATCCGTGAAAACCTTACCAGAGACAGAGGATTGGTACCAGCCAAGAAGTTGCAACGAGGACCGGGTGGATTGGAGTTCCTCCAAAAGTTCTTCCTGGAAGTGAACGTTATTCTTGGACTTGTATGGAGATCCCTCATCAGTGTACGATGGGAAACGATGTGTCTGTGTAATCTTCAAAACGTCCTCGTAAACGTCGTGGCCGAGCAATGGGCCAGAAACAGATCTAGGGAACTGCTCAGAGGCATGCTTGATGATCTTAAGGGCAGTCTATGTTCGCGTGTTAGTATGCCATGACTAGATAAGAGTCGCAGGGTAAACGCACGGAGGACTCAATCTGCACAACCTTTGTCGTTGGCTCGGTATACTGTGGTCTTCTGAAAATGTTGTTAGTCTCGCTATTTTCCAGTGAACTTGCGGGGGGACCCGCTCAGCAGTGCTCACGTCTTGGTGATATTCATCTCAGCACTGTACAATCAATCCACTTGAAACGCTGGCTTTGCAAAACCTCGAGGTGCCCGTTTGCCGTTGATGCCAAAAACTTTTTTCACTGGGAACCGTGGTGAGACTTCCGGGGTGCTTAATCACGTGCCAAAAGATCGGATTTAATGGATACGGTAGCTCCGATCTCGCACACGTGATTCTGTCTGATGGGTAGCCCCGGAATTCCTTTTTCGGGCAGTTGCACACTCTTTCAGTTGTCCGTCGGTGAGTCAAAAAAGTTTTGATCAGTTTTAAACGTCCCGGTTCAAGGTGCACTTGCAAGACCAGAACACACTTTGAAAGCCCCAAAATGTCTGACGAATTGGCCGATCAGGTGCAAAAGCTCTACCTCGACGATGTCACCGGTGAGCAGGTGTCCAAGTCCGAGTTGAAGAAGAGACAGAAGAAGCGTGAGACAGATGCTAAGAAGGCTGCTAAGGCTGAGGCTGCTGCCGCTAAGAAGGCTGCCTCAGGTGATAAGCCATCCAAGAAGAAGGATATCTTGCAGGACTTGACTCCAAACCAGTTCTTCGAGATAAGATCCAGACAGATCGACGAGTTGAGAACCACTCAGTCTCCAAACCCGTACCCACACAAGTTTGTCGTCACCAAGTCTGTTAAGGAGTTTCTTGATGAGTTCAAGGACTTGCAGCGTGGTGAGACCAGACCAGAGATTGAGGTTTCTGTCGCCGGTCGTGTTATCGCCAAGAGAGAGGCTGGCTCCAAGCTCAAGTTCTACGTCTTGAGATCCGACGGTCTCCAGGTTCAAATCATGGCCCAGGCCCAGGACTCCAAGGAGGACTACGATGCTGCTCATGACTTGTTGAAGAGAGGTGACATCATTGGTGTTACCGGTTACCCAGGTAAGACTGAGCCAAAGAAGGGTGGTGAAGGTGAATTGTCGATCTTCGCTACCAAGGTTCAGTTATTGACCCCATGTTTACACATGTTGCCAACTGACCACTACGGTTTCAAAGACCAGGAACAGAGATACAGAAAGAGATACTTGGACTTGATTGTGAACAACAACGTCAGAGACAAGTTCATCACCAGGTCCAAGATCATCTCCTACATCAGAAAGTTCTTGGACAACAGAGACTTCATTGAGGTTGAGACTCCAATGATGAACATCATTGCTGGTGGTGCCACTGCCAAGCCATTCGTCACTCATCACAACGAGCTGGACTTGACCATGTACATGCGTATTGCCCCAGAGTTGTTCTTGAAGGAGTGTGTTGTTGGTGGTATGGACCGTGTTTACGAGATTGGTCGTCAATTCAGAAACGAAGGTATCGACTTGACCCACAACCCAGAATTCACCACCTGTGAGTTCTACCAGGCCTACGCCGATGTCTACGATTTAATGGACATGACTGAGTTGTTATTCTCCGAGATGGTTAAGAGCATCACCGGCGACTACAAGCTTTCTTATCACCCAGATGGGCCAGACGGTAAGGAGATGACCTTGGACTTCTCCAGACCATGGAAGAGAGTCAACATGATTGAGGAGCTGGAGAAGGTTTATAACGTCAAGTTCCCACCAGGTGACCAGTTGCACACCAAGGAGACTGGTGACTTCTTGAAGCAGATCCTCATCACCCACAAGTTGGACTGCTCTCCACCATTGACCAACGCTCGTATGCTCGACAAGCTTGTCGGTGAGCTCGAGGACGCATGTATCAACCCGACCTTCATCTTTGGTCACCCACAGATGATGTCTCCTTTGGCCAAGTACGACAGGGACGTTCCAGGTTTGTGTGAGCGTTTCGAAGTGTTTGTTGCCACCAAGGAGATCTGTAACGCCTACACTGAGTTGAACGACCCATTCGACCAGAGACAGAGATTCGAGGAGCAGGCAAGACAGAAAGACCAAGGTGACGATGAGGTCCAGCTGGTCGACGAGACCTTCTGTAATGCTCTGGAGTATGGTTTGCCACCTACCGGTGGTTGGGGCTGTGGTATTGACCGTATGGCCATGTTCCTCACCGATTCGAGCAACATCAGAGAGGTGTTGTTGTTCCCAACATTGAAGCCAGATGACACTGTTATTCCAGGTAAGGAGAACTGAGCGTGAGCATGGCAGTTTGCAATAATACGTTAGATCCGTTTCTCTTGTTGTAGCCTATAGTCTCTATTCCCAGGTATACCAGTCAGACGTTGAAGACGTTGAAGTAGTAGTTGTTAATGACTCAGTCAACAGATGCAGATCTAACCCGCGTCCGGTCTGAGGTGAATTTCCAACTTTTCTTTCAGCTTTGAGTTTGGGTAGTCCATACGACTTCTAATGTTCGTTTCATGGATGGTAACAGATTTGGCAAACACTGAAAGACTATCTAAAGCTGGCAGCACAGAGTTGATCACAACATTGAGACCATGGCAATAAATTGTCAGATACTCCAACTTGGGAACAGTGATGTTCACCTCGAAGTCAACCGACTCCTCGATAACTAATGACTCAAGATTCAAGAAGGGGATCTTACTTCGAAGAAACTCGAGGTTCACTCCCCATAGGCGCAGCTTCTTCAATCCACTCGACAGAAGAAGGACACTGGCTGTGATGTCAGGAAGCTGTAGCACTCCATTGGTCGATAAATTGGATAGTGATAGCTCCTCCACTTTCTGCACAATCCGCATTAATGATTTCGGTGTTTCATTCACTGATGTTACCTTTCTGTCCCCAGATGTGAAAGACACCCTTGGAGATGTCAGGTGAAGCGCATCAATCCGAGATGTAAACTGGTCTAAACTCCTAGTCGTTCCACTCAGTTCAAGTTTGGCAAGATTGGGAAGCCAGCAGGAGAAGGCGAGGCAATGAATGTCCTCATGGAGCTGGAGTTCCAATTTCACCACCATGGAGAGACAGTCCAGCGTCTGCAGTGGCTGGTACGTACCTAATAATTTGAGCTCTGTCACAGGGACATTCTTGAGGAAGCTGCTCACATCACCAGTGTCAAAGTGGTTGTGAAAGTTATCGTCTAGGCCACCCAAAGAGACAGACTTCAGATTTGGACCATTTATCTCGGCAACCACAGGGTTAACGCCGCCAATGTCGCTCTCGATGGTGAGATGCTCTAAGGTTGCGGAACGTATGTTGCTTATCAAAGGAGTGTAAGGGGGCCAAGGCGTTTCGTAAAATCTGGAGTCGCACGACCAGCGCAACTCCATAGAATAAGCGTTGATGGTGCACCCATTGAAGTAAAGTTTTCTATATTGAGTCTCGCTGGCTCAAGCAGCTCATCTATGAGTACTAGACGGTGAGCTGGATCCTGTTTCAGGGTGAGAGATGTGCAAAACACAGGATCAATGACCTCCAATCTGTCATGAAACGATTGCGAGCACCCCTGAATCTCCAATTCCACCCCAGTGTGGCTGAACCCCCAAGATACATTCTTCCCTTTGGGTTGACAATTGGGCACCAACAGCACCAAGTGATTGTTGATGGTGCAATTCGAGAACACAACTTTTGTCGTCTTGTACTTCTCGAAATACAAACCTTTCATATCAATCCTCTCACAGTGGATCCTGCCATCTTTGATTGAAATGGCTGGAACCACCTCGTCAGATTCAAAAAACAGCGCACAATTGGATGTGAGTACTTCTCCAAGCAGTCTGCTCGCATATGACTCTATTGACTCCTTTCCCTTCAATATCACCAGTGCTCTACAACCGCTCACATTCACTTTCCATATCAGCCTGTCAGAGTCCCAAGAATCAACTCAGTCAATGACAACGATGACAATACTGATGTTGATAGAGCTACTACAATGCCGGCTTCATGGCATCCAGGTCCTCAGGTCTAGTGATCTTTCTTCGCGTCGGCCTTAAATTCTGAACAGTGGTTGATGGAATTCTGAGGAAGTTCAAGAAGCTGGCAATATCCAAGTAATTCATCACGATGCGTTGCAACTCCACCTGGAGGTCCGTGAAGTTCAAAGACCGATCAGGAGAGGAGCATGATCGAGTGTCTTTGTTGAGCAACTTCTTTAGAAATTGGACGATAACCTTACCATGTCTCATGGTTTATATTATATATACTGGTGGTACTGTGGCTTGAACTACTTCGTTAACGAGAGTAAGTTGGATATTATTCTTTGCGACATTGCTCTCAGCATTTGACACGAAAGTGGTGTGCGGGTGTTTGATGATGCATGTTTTGAGCCTAAACTCTTGTTACTTCCAATTGGTAGACAACATGTAGTTGGCACTCTTGTACAGACCTCCAGTTGGTAAGTGGCTGGTTGATTGTAGTTTCTTCCCGATAACGACTCGTTTGTGCGTCACAGAAGCCAACAATATTTGTAAGCGCCTGTCAGAGATATTCAACATGAAAAGCTTCGCACAAGAGGGACCACGACCCCCTCATGCTCTCCCATTGGGTGGATCTACAACCTGGAAGATATAATTTTTCAGCGTGACACACGATTGTCCTCTGAATAGTTTAATAGAGTGCCGAAATCTCATCTAAGGATAGCTAACCAGTTGTTTCTAACTGCAGAAGGAGGACTTTACAATAGTAAGATTCACAGCTCTGGTTACTTCTTAAGTGCAAGTGCCCAAAGAATGGTGGAAGCGACACCAAGAAGAATGGAAATAATGTCAAGAATGGCTGTGATCCAAGACCATGACTTCATCGATGTGAATGATGAAACGACTTCTGCTTTAAGATTTCCTATGTGTTACAACCTTTTGATTCTATTTTTCACATCTTCCTTCAACACCACCAACAGTCTCCACAAAACTTTCAGTCTTGCTAGACAAGTTGTCTACAGTGCTGTTCAAGTCGCTCACTGTAGTCTTCAAGTCGTTTACCGTGGCTTGCAGACCTTCCACTGTTGTCTCCAAATCGGAGATTCTGTGCGTGAGGTTCACCACCGAGACCTGGACACCCTCGACATTCAGTGACAAGGTACGAAGAGGTTCTTCGACTGACCTTGGGTCTAGCAACACACGGACTGGTGGTGTGTGGTGCTCCTGTGGAAGTGCTTGTGCAGTGTCAGCCTCCTGGGTCATCTTGTGCCTTGTTGACGCGTTCTTGTAAGAGTGAATGAATGTCTGAGCGGCAAAATTTGAATACAAGAACTTCACCACAGAAGCACGAACCACCTGGGCTGCTAATCAAAGCAATGAGCATGGAAATAACGATTCAAAATTTACAGTGTCTGACTGGAGTGCCAGCTGCCGTCAAGAAGAGTTACGTGGCACCGTCATTGGGCATAGGGTTGTTTAAGCAATTAAGCGCTACAATGAGCTCTTAGTCGCCCTGTAGAGACTGGCCTCAAATTGAACACACACTCTGTATATCTCTGAATGATGACATCTGAGTATTGAAAGCACACCAGCCCGGTGTCGAAAGCGTTGGCCTTGAATGCTCTGCTCACGGTCAGATCTCTGGCAGGGTCCTCAGATAAAGCTTCTTTTATGCGTGTACGTCAGCAACACGTAAGCAGATGAACCATGCTCCTCGACAAAAGATCAACAAACTTCCACTAACGAAACACACCACAGGACAGCAGAACACGACACAACAAATGGCTGGCGACTGGACGGTGGACCCTGACACCCGCCGCAAGCTGCTACAGCTGCAGAAGACCCCTGGGAACAAGCGCTGCTTCGACTGTAACGCCCCGAACCCTCAGTGGGCGTCGCCAAAGTTTGGTATCTTTATCTGCTTGGAATGCGCTGGTGTTCACCGTGGATTGGGCGTCCACATCTCCTTCGTGAGATCGATCACCATGGACCAGTTCAAGCCTGAGGAGGTCTCCAGGATGCAGGCTGGTGGTAATGAGAGGTGCGCTGAGTACTTGGAGTCAAACGGCGTTGGCTTGAAGCTGGACCCAAAGATCAAGTACGATAACATCGTTGCTGAGGATTACAAGGAGAAGCTGACCTGTGCGGTGGAAGGTAAAGAGTTCAGCCCAAGAGACTATGCCGAGCTGGTTCTATCTAAGCCAAAGTCTGTGCAGGCATCAAAGCAGCCATCGGTGCAGTGGACGAGCGACAACGCTCGCCAGGGAACACCATTGGGCTCACGCAAGGGCACTCCATCGTTGCCAAACAACCAGAAGGCTCAGAACGAGGCGTACTTTGCCGAGCTGGGCAACAAGAACGACACCAGACCGGATCATCTGCCGCCTTCTCAAGGTGGAAAGTTCCAAGGGTTTGGCAACACTCCACAACCACAACAGGGCCAAGGACAAGGTGGATCTCTGGCTGGGTTCACTATGGACAGCTTCCAAAAGGATCCATTGGGAACTTTCACCAAAGGTTGGTCCTTGTTCTCTTCTAGTGTGAGCAAATCCATCGAGGAGGTTAATGAGTCTGTGGTCAAACCAGGTTTCCAACAGTTGGCATCGTCTGATCTAAGTGCTGAGGCAAAGAGGGCAGCTGCACAGTTCGGTCAGAAGTTCCAAGAGACAAGCCAGTACGGTTATGAGGCCTTGAATAAGCTGAACCAGAGCATGGCACAAGGGCAGGAAGGTGGCCAGTATAGTAAATTGTTTGATGGTCTTGGAGATGAAGGAGAAGAGATCAAACCGGCCTTTGGACTGGAACGTCCGACTCAAAAGACAAAGCTACAAGGCCTGTCTAACAAGAAGGCTTCCAAGGAGGAAGAGTGGGATAACTTTTGATCGCCTCTACAATGGTATTAATCTTAAAGGAACGTATATCATAAGTAAATCAACATTAAAGCAAAAAAATTAAAATCCGTAGGGCAGGTTGAATATGTTTATAGATAGGACCCGAACATCTTCTCAAAGAAAGCCTTACCACCAGTCTCCTGGACAACACCATGGGACATGACAAGGGAGTCAAAGTCTGTGGATAAGAGAGCCTTCAAACCTTGGACGTTCTCTGGTGTTTTCTTCAGTAATTTGTGATGAGTGAATCTGCCGATACGGGAGCCAGGGTTCAAAGTTCGTGTGAAATAACCCCAAATACCCTTATTCTGGTTCACACCAGGGTACTGCTCCTCGTTGTGGCCATCGTGTGGAATGTTAAAAAGCAAGTCAGCCTCGAACAGCGTCTTTGTAGATTTGTCCACCATGACGACTTCACCGTTCGCATGGCCATTGAGGAACACAAAGTCAAAGTTGGACAAATTGGTGTTGATCACTGAACCAGAAACCACCTTGTTGGCATGGGAGTCTTCAAACGTGTAGTCCAACTTCAGATTTGGCTTGTCACTGATACCAGATGGCCCAATGACGAACAGGTTTGGATACTGCATCTTGAGGGCCTCAGTGTTCAACGTGTGCTCCCTGTCTGGGACGATGCAAGCGTACAAGTTCAACTTCTCGCCCTTGGAGAACTCCTCAACGGCCTTGTCGAACTCTGCGCCCACTGGGATTGGAGACCAAACAATCACGTCTTTAGTACCAGGCACTGAAATGAGAGCCATACGGTTACCAAAGGCAAACTTGTCCAGTCTGCAGAATGGCGTGGATGCGATCAGCGTGGATGGGTTCAAGAAGCGACGGACAGATGTGAGTGGAACTGGGTAGCCGGTCATTGTGTCAATGCGTTGTTATCTGTAATATGTGTGTATCTGGTTGATGATCTAAGAGAGATTGAAAGATTGATTGCTAAATTTTTATTGCTGATAGTGGCACATCCTAACGAGTAAACACTGTGTTCATCCTTCTTGGCATTCGCTGGCTTATAAACAACGAAATAGCTGTAGTACACTGCCCAATGTACACCACCAGGCGTTGACAAATGAGCCATGGTCAATTGCGGCGCAGTACCTTCACTGACTAAAGAGCACTGGTTCTTTCCGTTCTAGAACACTGACAAATCCGTGCTCTTAATAATCATTTATTCTTTTAAAGCCGTTGCCGTTTTTACTGTTAGAGCCGAGGAATAACGGCCGCAAACTGACGTAATGATTACGTCATCTATATAACTTTGATTACCAATCAGCCAATGACGTAAGCATCCGCACACCGCTGACATAAGCGTCTTTTTTAAGCCGCGGCTTCTTCTCCTCCACTGAAAATGACACTTTTTTCCCCACAGACAAAGCATTTAAAAGAGCCCTCGGGCACCAACTTAGATCCTCGTTTGCTTTGCTTCTCTTTCTCTCTTTCTCTTTGACAGCCTACAGGATCCAAGAGTCCACCGAATATGCCAAACACTATCACAAGCAGCTTCCTCAGCACCACACAGTTCAAGCCGGACATCTTCAATGGCAAAGTGGTGTTTATCACTGGTGGAGCAGGCTCCATCTGCCGTGTTCAGGCTGAAGCGATGGTGATGCTCGGTGCCAACGCCTGTATTGTCGGCAGAAACAAGGAGAAAACAGAGCAGTGTGCTAGGGAGATTGAAACTCTGAGGCCAGGTGCCAAGGTGCTCGGTGTTGGCAACACGGATGTGCGTGACGTGAAGAGCATCCTGCAGGCCGTGGATGAGACTGTGAAACAGCTGGGAAGAATCGACTTTGTCATCTGTGGTGCTGCTGGTAACTTCCTCTCAGATTTCAACAACCTATCGTCGAACGCCTTCAAATCTGTCGTGAGCATCGATCTGTTGGGCTCCTTCAACACCGTGAAGGCTTGCTATCAGCAACTGGTGAAGAACAAGGGCTCGATCATCTTTGTCTCCACAACGCTACACTACTACGGTGTTCCCTTCCAATCTCATGTCGGTGCTGCCAAGGCCGGTGTGGATGCCCTGTCTAACGCCCTTGCCGTCGAGCTGGGTCCATTGGGTATCCGTTCCAACTGTATCGCCCCAGGTATCATCAAGGACACTGAGGGCTTTGACAGATTGAGCGCAGGCATGTCTGCTGACAAGTTGGCCAAGTCCGTTCCATTGCAGAGACCAGGTTTCAAGGAGGACATTGCCAATGCCACTATCTTCTTGTTCAGTGATGCCGCTTCCTATATCACTGGTGATATCATGGTTGTCGATGGTGCTGCTTGGCATTTGGGCCAGTCCGCTGCAATGCATATGTATCCTGAGGGCATCAAGAAGCAACTTCTTGGTCCTTCAAAGCTATGAATTTAGTTCGAACGTTGTCGACTTTTGTCTTAGTAAGATTGTCTGTATATTTGTTCCCAGCTATGGTTCTTGTTTGATAATTGATGAGAGATCCGTCAATGTATCTTCCTTCTTCAAGCTTGTAAAAGACCCACTTTTCATCATTCTTTCCCTTCTCTTCAACTCTGCAGCCTTCCTCTCCAATGCAGCAGCTCTGATCGCCAAGTCCTTGGCCGATTTCTCCTCAAACTCTTGTATTCTCTGTTGCCTGGAGATGATTCTCTCGTGCTTCAACACGTATGGCACAGTTTCACTCATCACTCTCAATTTGTTTCTTGAAGGATCAGGTGAGTATGAAATCTTTGGAGAGTTCTTGATGTCGTTGATGTAAGATTCGTTATCATCTCTAATGGACTGTGCTAGGTCCTTGATTGGTGAAGAGTGGGTATCTGGTTTGAACGACGAGACGGATCTCATGGATGGCGTGCTTAAGCCATCATCATTCTCCTTCTCGTCAAGTGTCAACGCTGCCAAATTCGATAGAGATGGGTTACCAACGTCAACACTCTTGCCACTTTCGTTTTCGGTGACGCTCGATAATTTCTCGGATCTGTAGTTCTCATAGAGGAAATTCGTGCTCAGATCTTTGAAGTCTTGTAGATGGGATCCTAGAACAACGTTCTTCAACTTGAGGAAATCACTCTGTGTTTCAATATCAACAACACCCCATGAATAACGTCTGCCATACCTCATCTGGCCGTTGATCTCAAGCTTTTCTTTACTGCCCATGATGGCAAAAGGCTGCATTGCTTTCAACTGTTTGTTCTCCTCGATGACCTCGTCGTCATCTTCCTCCTCATCATAACCAAATTGGAATACCGGGATGCTAAATTTCGCAATATCATAAAGGATGTTCTTCTTGAACGCCACGAGCTCCAGCTCTGTGAAGGAGTCAGCTCTGCTGATCACGGGGAGAACGTTCACGTACTTGGAAAGCTTCTTCATGATCTCAACGTCGAGCTCTCTTAACCCGTGGCCCGTTGGCTCAATGAAGTAGAGACACAGATGTACCCTGCTGTCCTCAAATCTAGGATTTCTCTTGATCCTTGTCTCCTCCGCGAGGACGTGGTCAAACTGCTGCTGCAAGAAGCTCATAACCTCAGTGAAGCAGACCTCGTTGTCTAGGTTATCTCCAAAGCCAGGGGTGTCAACCATGGTCAATTGGATCTTCCCTCCATCTTCGTCGACAATCTCCAGCGCGGTTTGTGTGATGGCAACGGTGGACTCCTGCGTGTCCTGCTTGGCGTTGAACTCCCTGGAGTCGAACGCATAGTTGGAATTGCCAACGAAGCTGATGACCGTTGGTTCGTGGGACACTGAACTTAGAGGTTTGTAACGGTGTGGCAGTAGTTGTGTGTCGAGCATCGCGTTGACAAACGTCGTCTTCCCCACGCCGCTCGGACCGACGACCATCACGGTGTACTTGACTCCTCTCTTGTCTGACTTGAAGCGCATGAGCTGTGACATTGTGTGTACGTGTGTGTGTGCCCCGTTTATGCCTCTCTCCTTCTCTCTAAGTGCGCTTCTCAACCCTTTCCTGTTGCTTCACTGCTCGAGTTTCGTCTCAAGCCGGAATTTTCGCGTCTGACCGCGTCGATTTTTCACTTTTTTTTATTTGGAGGGTGCACTGGGTATTAAATATAGATAGTGGTTATTGTCATTATCGTTAGATTGGTTGTGCTATTTATCTGATGGGTGTCTCTCTCATCTGTCGCTCAGCCTATGCCGGATGAAGGAGAGCTCTTCCTTGAGCATGCCCTTGAGGAAGGAGATCTCGTTGTCACGGTGGGAGTTCCCCTCGCGCAGGACGTGTAGCTCATACTCCTTGGACCGCAGTTTCTCCTCGAGTAGCTGGATCTGTGCCCTCATCTGTACGGTCAGTTGATCCTGTGACACGCTGTTTCCCGCAACATGAGCAGACTCCTCCTTCACTGTGGTCTCTGTGTTCTTTGCAGGTGGTCCAAGAACTTGGTTCATTGCGCTATCCAGTGTTGGGAACGAGATGTACTCGAGGATCTCATCATCAGGTGCGTTGTTAAAATCAGGACACCATTCCTTCGCATTATGCTTGCTCTTTGCAAAGTATTGTTTGAACTCCTCCTCCCCGTGGTTCAGCCCGTACTGGATCCTCTTGTACTTCTGATAAAGCTGATCCGCAGTGCGGTCTTTGAAACCCTGCGACTTTGCCATTTCGTTGAACAACAGTGACACAATCTTGAACAGGTCGATCAGCACGAGGTTTGGGTGTCTTGCGGAGATGGCCTTGAATGCCTTGATGATAAACAAGGTCTCGTACTTGGAGTACAATGGTTTCCTGATGCCCACTCCTTGTAACTTCTTTGACTTTTTGGTCTTTGGTGTTTCACTCTCCTCCAGTTTATGCAGATTCTCCTTCTTCACGACGTCAGTAGTTGGTGCTTGATCGGTTGTTATACCATCGACTGGGGCCAACGCTGGTGGTTCCTGTGCCTGGTCCTCGTTCATGTATATCAGCTTCAGTCTCTTGTGTGCAGCATTGTCTTCAGAAGATTGAGCTTCATTCATGTCACCGCAATGACCTTTCAGGTTTCAACACAATGCAGTTGTGGACAAGGGTGGTCCAGATGATGTGTGTTTATTATATATACCCAGCTTTAACCTTGGCAGTTGTGACACAACCGGCAGAAAGGCCCCAGCTTCTCGCATAATTGGGACGGCTATTGAATTGAAAGTCGTCACATGGCTCACGAGTCACGATGCCTCAGCTGCGAGAGCTCCTCTGGGGAGCATTATACTGAATACGTAGTCGCACTACCAGGACAGTGGACACAGCTGGTCAACAGTCATGCCTTCTGTGGGATTAGGAGTCTGATCATTGGCATGCCGCATCATCAGGTGGTTTACTGTCCCCTCTCGTGGCACTTTGCAACTTCGTATAAACAACAAAGGGCATGAGCTGATGCACTTTGTTATGCACCTCTGCTTCCCCGATTGGGTCATTTACGAGGGCGATTCTTCACGTGATCCGTTTTCGATAAAAACCGATCTCAACTTCCTAATAAGGTAATTGTGTAATTACGGAGTTCATTATATGTCTCATTACGTAAATATCGGGCAATCGAAGTTTTATCAAGCCATTGTTCTCTCTGCTTTCTCTTTCTCCCGTTTCGCAAAGCATTCAGGTTCACAGAGATATACATGTCGTTCAAGGTGCTGAGTGCTAAGCTTGCAGCTCAGGTGGATCAGGAGCTCATGAGCACCGGAGGCTTTTCAATTGACCAGCTGGTGGGTATCAAGGTTCTTTTCCGATGATGAGCCTAATTGTTAACAGGGAACGGTAAAATAGATGGAGCTTGCTGGGTTGTCCGTGGCAGAGGCCACGTTCAAATCTTTCCCGCTGGCGAAGAAGGTACTTGTTGTTGTTGGACCCGGTAACAACGGTGCGTATGAATGGTGGTGGATGTGCTGGTGGTGTGACTGAACATTGAGAGTACTAACGACCATATATATAGGTGGTGATGGGCTTGTTGCTGCACGTCATTTGAAACTATGGGGTTATTCTCCCTCGATCTATTACCCGAAGCCCTCAAACAAACAGTTGTTTGTGAACCTGGAGACCCAGCTGAAGAACCTGGAGGTAGAGTTCCTGGAGGACTTGGGCTCAGTGGGCCAGTTCCAGCTGATCATTGACGCCATCTTTGGCTTCTCCTTCCAGGCGGGACACATCAGAGCACCGTTTGACAGCGTGATCGACACTTTGAACAAGAGCGCGGTTCCAATTCTCTCGGTGGACATCCCGTCGGGCTGGGATGTAGACCAGGGGCTGGTGCCTGGTGGCATCAGAGCTCCAGAGGTGCTCGTGTCGCTGACTGCGCCAAAGCCCGTGGCCAACTTCCTGCCACAGGGCACTGCTCACTACGTTGGTGGCCGTTTCATTGGCCCGGTGTTCGCCGCAAAGTACGGCATCGACACCTTTGCGTACACGGGATATGACCAGGTGGTGAAGTTGTGATTCTCTATCATTTCTAGCCAACAATATATACAACCAACACAACCAGTACACAAACACTTGTAATAAATAGTTGTATGTGTAGCTATATAACAAAGACGAAACGCGTCAAAAAAGTCAAAAGAAAGAAAGAAAAAAAGCCCCGAAGAGCGAAGTTTCACAACAGCGGCAGAGACGGCGAAACGAACAAAACGACCACAGCGCGCTGTTCAACGTGCGAAACTCCACCGCTGGCACTAAGATATCCGCCCGCACATATCGAGGCCTGAGACAACGAGCAAAGCGCCCCGAGCGGTTGTTGGCACAAGAGCTATAGAAACACTGACAACAGGGTTGTTCACGCTTCAACAACGCTAGGCACACAGTGCTATACACACAGCGCTAAACAAAACACAGTGGCTGGTGTACTACACGCTCTTCACACACACAGACACACACAATGAGAGCGAGACAGGAACAGCTGTACCGCGTGAAGGTGTACTTCCTCTCAGACGTGTGGATAGACAACGGTACCGGCT
Organism: Williopsis sargentensis; assembly: GCA_020995425.1. Taxonomy (NCBI): domain Eukaryota; kingdom Fungi; phylum Ascomycota; class Saccharomycetes; order Phaffomycetales; family Wickerhamomycetaceae; genus Williopsis; species Williopsis sargentensis. The sequence goes on along the minus strand of CP083466.1, from coordinate 512,196 downwards.
ACTGCTTTGGCGAGATCCGAGACGGAGAGCCGCCATGCCTGGTAGTGAGGAACGAGCTGGACCAGGAGGAAGAGCTCCTGAAGGCCACCATCAAGGGCGCTATCCAGTTCCAGCGACAACAGGAGACGCTGATCGTATGGACCACAAGCGAGGGCCAGAGCATCGCCTTGTCCTTCCAGGAGAAGGACGGTTGTTCCACAATGTGCGACTTTCTTATCCATGTCTTCTCATCTAGCCTAGCACCACTGATCTCTCTGGTCAGCGTGCTGTCCAGTGACGTCGAAGGTGAGATCTCAGAGCTGATTGTTGGTCCCGTGACATTACCCCCACTGGACCCAACGCTCGATGACTTACCAACGATACTCAGTTGCTTCAACGAGAACCCAAACTCTTCATACCAGAAACAAGCCATCTCCAACTTCATACAACAGCATGATTACATACCCAAGTTGATCGTCTTGTTCCACCAATCTGAAGACTCCAAAATCATCAAGAATTTACACATGCTCTGCAACATCATTAAGACCTTGATTGTGTATAACGAATCACTGACCATTGAGATCATCCTGGATGACGAGAACACGATGGGTGTCATTGGCATTTTGGAATACGATCCGGATTTCCCAACTTTCAAGGCTCCACATAGACAATTTCTCCAGGATGAATCCAATTTTAAAGAGGTTTTACCCGTGAATAACGACCATATCAAAGAACTGATCAAGAAGACGTTCAAATTACAATTTCTTAAAGATGTTGTTCTTGTGAGATTGTTAGATGATCCTGCATTCAATGGCATCTCCACTTTGATCCACCTGAATCAATTGGAGGTGATAAAGTTCTTGGAAAATAGTGATTTTATTGATACATTGCTGAAGATGTATGATGACCCACAACTGTCATTGGATACCAAAAGAGATGGTATCAAGCTCCTGCATCAATTCGTCCTCATTGCCAAGAACTTGGAACCTGGCCAAAGAACAAAGTTTTACAAGAGCCTCATCAAAAAGGGACTGTTCAAGACCATCGATTTCGTGCTGCAGGATGATTCATTGGACATTAGAGTCCAAGGTACAGAACTGATCGTTTCCATCATTGAGCACGACGTTCTATTGATTAATGGTATTGACGACTCCACTGATGAGATGCAGGAAACCACCGATGATGAAAAGGATCGTGAGGAAACCAATGAAGAGGATGAGATGGAACAATCGTTTAACGGACAAGATGAGGATCATAATAGTGAGGATGATCGCGCAAGAGAGACTAAAAAGGCCATTACTCTATCTGATGATATGACTTTATTGCTCATCTTGACGAAATTCTTACTGGAAGACAATGAGCCAGGTTTGAGAATCCAAGCCTGTGAGGCATTAAAGTCATTGCTAGATCCTGGTAATACTTCAACGATGGGAATGTTTGGAGATGAGGAATCATCCAATGACCTGAACACAACGTCATATTTCAAGGCATTTTATGAAAAAGTCTCACCAAAGTTATTTAAACCCTTGATGGAAGCATCTGAACACGACGTCAACTCTGAGGGAAAGGAGGATATGTTCATGTACTTGTTTGATCTCATCAACTTCTGTTCAAAGGATAGACACATCTCCAGGTCCTTCTTCATGGAGAACCATATCATCAAGGGTGTCGCCCAAATGGTTAGACCCCAGCACAAATTACAATTGAGACTTAGTGCCATTCGGTCGTTAAAATCAATCATGTCATTGAATGATGATTATTACACGAGGTATATCATCTCGAATGATCTTTTCCATGAAGGTTTCGACCTGTTGAAAGAATGCCAAGGCATTGCCACTTTGGCCTATTCCACAATGTTGGATCTCTTAGAGATCATCTTGATGGGTATTGAAAAGGGTGATAATAGAAAGAACTTCAAGTTGCTGGCCAACTACGTCGTGAGTGGGTATCGTGAAGTCTTGGAAGGGATTAAGTATGTAAGCTGTGGTGATGACTTGATCAAAGTTGTTGAGAAGGTTGAGGTTGTCTCGTCCCAGAGTGGTGAAGTTGATGGAGACGATGACGATGATGACGATGATGATTTCGATGACATGGTGACAAGGCAGGAGATCTTAACCGAGCCGCTGCAAGAAGAGGATTGTCTTGTCCAGGATGGATTGTTGAAGGAGAATGGCAATGTCGAAAAGAGATTACGAGATGATGACAATGATGGACATGAAGCGTTGAAGTTTGAATCTGTCCCATCAAAGAAGAAGAACACTTCATTGAAGGAGAGGTTTACCGGTGCGCGGAAGAAGCTCGTGTCCAAGTTTGGTCAGACTTCCAAATGAGTTAATGTTTGTACAAGTATGAATATAATGACCGTTAAGAAAAAAAATGATGATGACTTGTATGAATACCTGCTTACATGTTGGTCTGGATGTTGAAGCTCACGCTAGGGAACTTCGTTACCTCTGGTGTGACAAGACTATCCACACCAAAAGATTTGAGTACTCCTCGGATGATACCGCATGGGATCCAAAGATATGGCTTACTCTTGTTTATAGTGTCCTGTTGATCCAGTGGAGAATCAAACCTTTGAAACATCTTGAAAGAATTATCAATCAGAACAAAAGTTCCACGGTGGTTCGTGCGTAGGTTGTCCATCTGTTTTGCATAGAGTGATTTCCAAACGTCACGACAGATGAACTTCATGATGTTGAGCAGTTCCAAATTCTTCAGTATCTCATTCTGGGAATCCTTGTATATGAGGATCTCGGATAGTCTGAGGCCGATGTTGTAGCCATACTGTTCGATCTTGTGGCTAACGTCTTCACTTAGCAGAAGATCTGAGTTGAATATCTGTACGTCTCCGGTGTCGTCGTCTCTAATCTTGATCTGTGGAATCAACGACTCTATTACTTGTTCGTCGGTTTGCTTGGCCTCCCTCGTTGTTCTGATAGCAAGAGGCACAACCTCATTGAGCAGCAGGTCCAGACAGGTGGCGTTAACTTGGGTGTCCATGGTGCAATGGCTCTAATCCTTGAGCGTGTTGAAGAGAACGCATCAAGAACAACTTAGTGAGTGAGTGCTAAAAGAACACAATACAAAGCAGTAAAATGTCCGGGTGTTAAACTCTTCCTTTATTGGCACGGGAAGAACACTGGCAGATTGTAATTTCTGTCATTTCGCGCAACGGGCAAATACGCGTACCGCATAAACAGCGCTTTGAGATCAGAGAGAGCTTTCGTTCCTATGCAAGCGTCTAAGGATAAAAAGCACCAACGATGTCGCAGATCGGTGAAGTCACAGAGGTGCGAGTGGATGCGAGAACGCCGTACATTGACAGACAGAAGGTTATCAACGAGGAGTTCAAGATTTGGAAGAAGTCCGTGCCGTTGTTGTACGATACCATCCAGACTTATGCCCTGAGCTCCCCCTCGTTGACAGTGGCCCCAGTTGCGCCTGTGGAGGTTAGCGACGACGGCAACGAGCTCGAGGTGAAGATCCTCATTGGCTCTGGCAGCACTGCCACTGACTGCGCTGTTGAGTTGTGCAAAGTAACGTTGCCATCAACATTGTCCCCTGCCACCAAGACAACCATCCCAATCCCTTCGGGCCCAGGCTTCAGCAAGAAGTTCTCTGTGTGTCAGAAGTGGGCCACTGCGGAGCGTATCAGCAGGGTACGCTACAATGGTACACAGCTGGCTGTACAAACAGCGTCTGATGATGTCAAGCTGTTTGATGTGGCTCATTCTGAGAGTACAGCCTCGTTGCAGATGCAGGCTGCTAGTGGCACTGCTCTTCAATGGAACCGTCACGGCTCTAAGCTCGTGTCTGGTTCTAAGGATTCTAGTATTTCCCTCTGGAGTGTCGGTCTTGAAGGTAAGAACGAGTTGATTCAAACCCATAGGGACCATGATGCCGCCGTCAACGACTTTTCGTGGTCCTATGCCATTCCAACTCTGTTTGGCTCCGTCTCTGATGACTTGAGCATTAAATTCTATGATACAAGATCCCCTTCAGTGTTGCTCAACATTCAAGAGGCTCATAATGATGCTATCAATGCCATTGAGCTCAACTCAAAGCTTACAAACATGTTTGTCACTGGTGGTAGAGATAACTTGATCAACATTTGGGATCTGAGAAACACCAAACAGCCAATCAGACAACTGTACGGTCATAATGGTGCTGTGAATCAGTTGAAGTTTAACCCTAATGAACCAAGCTTATTGGCTTCGAGCTCGTCTGATAGACGTATTCACATTTGGGACTTGATGAAGATGGGTGACGACTTTGAAGTTGATGATTTCATAAAGAATGGTAAAGAGGACCCATGCTTGAGATTCATACATGGTGGCCATGTGTCTGAGGTGAATGACTTCAGTTGGATTGAAGGGTTGACTAACACCCTTGTCAGTGTTGGTATGGATTCCCTTCTTCAAATTTGGAAGCCACATTTCGATGAGGAAGAAGAAGGGGATGAAGAGGAGGAGGAGGAGGTTGAGAAGGAGGATGTGGATGAAGATCAGCAAATGGAAGAAGAACAGAAGCCGGAGGAAGATCGGAAGGTCGATGATGATAACAAGGTGGATGAGGAGCAGAAGGTGGATGAAATGGAGGTGAACCAGGAGCAGAAGGAAGAACACAAGGAAGCAGAAGCCCCTCAAAAGCCTATCACTGAGCAAACCGAACCTGTTAAGGATGCTGAAGGTGATGAAAAGATGGAGGATTGATGTTGATCTTTTATGTACTACTACTCTAACGCTTGATGTGAAGATGTCTCTTGTAGATGTGGGATTTTACATTACACACTCTGTGCCTCGAAATGATCCACTGTCAGAGTCTTTAACAATCTTTCAATCTGTGTGTTGATCAACGCCACTTCTTCATCCAGTTTATACAATTCCAATTCAATCTCATCGCCAATGATATTCTGCCAATTTGCATGACGAGGACATTTACGTTTCTCAAGGAGACAAATCTCGGTTGATAGTGATGGCTTTATCGTTCCTTCAGATTCAGATTCATCGTCCTCTGGGGCTGTTATGGTCTGTTGTTCCTCAAACAATGATTTAAGCTTTGTTGTTTCATTTGACTGGAGGGATTCCTCGGTGGCATTATCAGAGTTCAGCAGGGGCTCAAAGCCGCATACTGTGAGCTTCTTCTTCTTTCCTTGTGACAACTGATCGTTGAGTATCTTGATGTTTTCCTTAGCTCTGATCAGAAGTTTCTTCTTTTGCACCTGAGCTTGTTTGCTTTCATTCAGTGAGTCAATTGATTCGTTGAAGCGTCGTATCCGCGTTTCCTGTGTGAAATCCGTATCTGGTGTCGGAAGAACGTCACCAATCGTCTTCAAGGTTTGTAAATTCTGGGTGTTATTGATCAGCTGGCTCCAGGTGTCCTTGTCCAATGCACCAAATGAGGCATTATCACCATCCAACTTCTCCACTAGAGATTTCATGAACTCCATGCCGTGTTCCTTGGAACAGTACTTGCTCTCCTCGCCAACTGGCTTGAAACATGTAGTCAACCTGCACTTCCTCTTCCATAGAGTGGTGCCCTTCCCTTCCAGGTCACAGTATGGACAGTAATAACTAGAGATCAATTTGGAGTACTTGGAGTCAACTTTCACGCACGAAAAGTGAAACCAGTCATCACAGCCATCGCATCCGACCATCAGGGCGCCCGTATCGGGCTTCCGACACACGCAGAACACCTCTTCGCTCAGTTCGTTGAACGTATCGGTTTTGCGTGGGAAGGGAAGCCATGGGTATTTGGTGCTTGTCAACTGCGGCGTCGACTGCTTCGACGTCTGCTTGGTCGGTTGTTTCCTCTTGGGCTTGGACTTGTCAGTGGACATAGTCGCTGGGTGTGTTTGTGATTGATGTGTTCTGCTGCTGTTCATTTGATAGTTGTGTCCATACTCAAAACAAAGGAAAACGTCTATGCGTTTCGCTATCTCGAACGTTCCGAAATTGACTACGACCAAGAATGTTTTCAGATATATGTATTTATAAATGGAAAGGAAAGGAAAGAAAATGACGTCCATTCACTTAAGTACTGGCACTCACATGATCACACACTTCTCGTTCTCTGGGTCGATCTTCTCTCCCTCGATCTGCTCGAGCAACCCTACAAAGATGCGGGAGATGTCCTGTTCATTCGTGGTCTTTGCGCTGATCTCAATGTACGGAATGCCAAACTGTCTCGCGAGTCTGGCACCTTCGTCATTGCTCACCTTGCGCTCCAGGTCGAGCTTGTTGCCGACAAGGATCATAGGCACCTTGTCTGTGCCCGTGGAGTCGAGGATCTTGTCCCTGATGACGGGCAGGAGGTCGAAGGACGAACGTGAGTTGACGGCATAAACGAGAATGTACCCGTGGACGAGCGTGGAAGAGTCCTGCAGGATGGTGAACTCGTCCTGGCCCGCAGTGTCGAGCACCTCGACCTCGTAGGTCTGGCCACGGAATTGGATGGCCTTGTTGAACTGGTTCTGGATCGTTGGGTAGTAGGATTCCAGGAAGTAGTTGTCAACGTACTGCACCACGAGGGTGGACTTGCCAACTCCACGGGCGCCGACAACGGAAATCTTACGTGTGCGCGATGCCATCGTGTCCGGTGTGTGCACTTGCGCTTGCACTTTGCGTGTGTAGTCGAAACGAATGGTTGTTCGTGTGTGGGTGTGTGGGTGTTGGGTGTTGTGTGGTCAGAGTACACTGCTGCTTCTTCTGGTGCTGCTGTACTCCTTGTAAGCTGCGAGGGAATAAAAGCTCACTGGTCGAGAAAGTCTGTGGATGTCCTCAGATCAGGGCTGTGTGGTGGAAACAACGGGGTAGTAGAGGAGGGGCCCGGTTGGAATGTCAGTGCAACACGTCAATTTCAAACGGCGGCTCGTTCTCCGGAGTCGAAGCCGTGGACTTGACGAGGGGACTCACTGTCTTTCGAAGATATGAGAATTTCATGCCTAATGCGTTGATGTCTGGGTGTTTTAGTGTGTGCAGGTGTCTGGGTGTCTGGGTGGCTGGTACAATATAGGTACAATATAGGTACAATATAGGTACAACAGGTACACGACGTTCAATTGGTAGTAAGCTAAAAGGTGGACTGGATCACCGTCCACGTGAGACCATCAAGGGTGGTGGTGGTACCTTCTTTGTCCTCCGCAAGGGGAATGAGACCAACGTTTGGTCCGTTCTGGAACACCACGGCCCACTGGCCATCCCTAAGGAACCATCTAACGCACGACACTTTGTTGCTGGACTTGTTCAACACCGCACCCTGTGCAAAGTTGCCCAGTCTCACCATCTGGCCAAGCCAGTCTGGATTGTCAACCACTTTGTAGACAACGCATGGCGCGCTGGCATTGCTCCCACTCTCTCTAACGTACTCTGCTGGCTTACTGGCCAGCGGATCAATGCTTCTCCAGACCTCAATGTATGGCTCCACTTTGCCCGTGTCCAGCTTGGTCATCACACCGGTTTCATCTCTATCACCGTCAGTACGATCAGAGAAGTCACCCACGTCGTAGGCCTCACCACAGTTCAATTCAAGGTGGGAGTTGATCTCATGCTTGAACTCAATCTTCGAGGTACCCTCAATCGGATGCTCCAAGCCCGTGATGATCCAATCGATCGAGGCATCATGATCGGTGCTCTCGATGTCAAGTGGAATCGGCTTGACGATACGAATATCAACGAAATGGTTCTTCGAAGTGGTAAGGACCAATGTGTCCGTGGTCTCCTCCGGAGCAGCTGGAGGCCATTGCAATGAGATTCTCGTGGATGCGCAAGACATTTGTTGCGTACAATGCTGAGTGTTTAGATATGGAGCTGGAGCTGCACTATTCGCTGGACGTATCTTGGCTTTTCCTATATATATATATACCAAGTCTCGTAAAACGCTGTTGGAATTCCTTCTCGACATGAATTCGGAATTTATTTCCCGCGCAAATGGAATCGGGTGCAGAATTCCGCGAGGGAGTCCGCAATTCCGCGATATGATTAATATTGTGCTATTAGAGATGTTACTCGGCACTAAATGGGACTTTTAGTAGTAATGATATATGATCATTGTTGGTCAGATATCAAGTTAACCGTTTGAAACACTCTAGTCATGAAAATTTTATCTATGTGCACTCTTTAGCTTTTCGAAACTTTAACTGAAATGTCAATTCTATTGTGACTAACTCAATTTTACAAGTCAAACATCTTTATAAAACCCTTAAGTGCACTCACAGGCATTCTCACGATAGATTGCTTCGCTATGGTAACCTTGGAATCGCAATTACTTCACTTAAACTGCCTTTATGATATGTGGAGCATATCGCAAAATCGGTAGCGACACTAAATCACAAACCGAAGATGAATGCTTGGATCAATTGCATTATCTAGCTCAGGTCTCAATGTGAGATTTCGGTTGCTTCCCATGCCAGAATGTCGACCGTAGTGCGCATTTTACTAGAAGTATTCAATGAGATAGACGCGAGTATTGCTGTTCGGTATCCCTTTCTGGCTACTTCATTATTCACAACAAAAGGAAGTTGGTAACTTGCTAGCAGTTTTTGAAAATGAGAGCATTATAATACAAAAAAGGACAGACTCGGAATGCTCCTCGTGTCTTTGTGTCTTTGTGTCGTAATGTGACGAATACGTTTCTCCAGCTTTTGTGCGGTTTGCTTACTTTTCGTTTTTGTGTCACAATTCTGCGTACAAAACGGAAAATCTTTGCATCTTCTCTTCTTTCTTCCTACAAATCTCTCCATGGCGCCTATCACCATCACTATTCATCACCATAACCATGCATCACTATCACCAGCAGTAACAGCACTTGTATCACGGACACAGACAGATTTGGCAGTGCGGCCGTTCTTCAGATCTTGATTCCACCTCTTGATCTGTCGTAACACGTACTCAGTAGCCTACAAAGGGGGAAGGGGGTCAGAGGGTCGAGAGGGGAGTGAGTTGATGTGAGCTGGGTGATTCCGTTCGTGTCCTCACATTTGGCATACTCCGTGGTACTATAGGCTCGAAGTCTTGGGTTAGGGCACTTTGAATGGGGTTTACAGGGGCGATCTACGACAGTTGACCTTAGGCAAGTCATCTTGTCATCTTCACATCATTGAACTCGAGGATCTAAGGGATAACTGGGAGAATCAGGGGGATTTGAGTACTTGATGGTTGCTAATGATTAAAGTTCAATGGGGTTTATGGGTTACTGGGGGTTAGGAGAAGTGTGTGTGTATGTGTGTTGTGTGGCATACTCAGCAGCTTGGTCAACTCTGAGTCTTGGGGGATCCGTGGTCTATCATGAAAAAGGGAAAGTTGTCGTTCTTCTGAGCAACAACTATGTGGTGGAAGTCTGCAGATGGCTTTCTTGAGCAGTTATGGCGAGTGGAATCGATGAATATCTCTTCCCAATCGTGAACGAAGAGGACTGCCCACCAATGGATGTCTTGTCCCCATTTGAGCACTGCTAAAGAATAAGAAGGCAAGGGCAGGGAAGCGAAGGGAGAGTTGCGTTGAATCGATCTGGTTTTACTTTCGATGTTCATTGAGTGATCAAAGACATCTGTATGACTGGGTGATGACAATTCTGAAGGTGTCTATGGTGTGCCAATGGACCCTAAGGCTACTGTTGATTACTGGATGATTTTATGTGGCATTGATTCAAAAGACTTAAAAGACCATGACTAAGGATTCCATTCACCAGATGCAGTTGGTATTGTAACTCATTGTCCCTACTCACTTTGACACTGCCACCTTGTGAGGAAGTTATGGTCTCATAATTGGCTCTGGAGTCTATTGACTATTGACTTTCCGCAGCATATGGCTGTCAATGATTGAGGAAGATTGCCAAGTTACTGATATTCAGCTTCTAGACAAGCTTTGCCAATTCATAAGAGAACCATTGGTCGAACCACTCACTACCCGACGACCAACCAAGAACGTTACGGAGAGAACCAATCAAGCATGGCCACTATTTCGTGAATCATTCAGGTCATCGGTCGAGATATGAAACTTCCAATTCAAAGAGGCAAAGCAGATCATACAGAGGAGCCTGATAAGGACTTGATCAGAGGAGTTTCCACCAGTTATATCCACGACACAAGCAACAACCATCGTCAAAAGTGAGTCTGCGAACTTTGCTTCAGCTGATATGGCCCTCGAAGGACTGAATAACAGTCCAATCAGGTCCAATCAGGGAGTGGCCACTGCCTGACATATTATACTAACACAACAGCCAATAACCATTCACATAGACACGAGATCTGTCTTTCGAAACACCGCCTTGGTCTTATCTTTGCTGTCAGCGTGGGACCGAACGAAAATCGACAAAACTTCTCAAAATGGACGGAGAGAGAAACACTTGTTCCAGACAACGGGGAGGCACTTGAAAGGGAGACCACAAGGACACGTCATTTGTCTTTGAAGAGATCTGTAATGCCAGACACAAAGAACACGGTTTATCAGCCGCTGGCGCCAGATCCCACGGAATCGGAAGCATCTGGACTTGATGCCCTTGTCGACGATAAGCTTCTCCTTGAGCTCCACGGGTTCACGCTCACGCTGTCTCAATTGAGATACATCTCCTTCATGTGTGTTGGAGTGGCGCTGCTATGGCCGTGGAACTGCTTCCTGTCAGCATCTGGGTACTTCATCTCCAAGTTTGGTGCTGATTCGCCCCTGGGGAAGAACTACTCATCAACGATGATGACCGTATCAACGCTCACCTCCTTGGCTGCCAATTCGTACCTTTCCACAAAGCAATTTGCCAACTTTGAACATAGAGTGATACGAGGAGTCTGGCTGAACATCGTTGTGTTTGGTATCATTGCCATGTTGGAGCTGGTTGATCCAGGGTTGCACTCCTTGGGTTACTTCATTGGGTTGATGGTGCTCGTGATGATGAGTGCCCTGGGGACGAGTTTCGAACAGAACGGCTGTATGGCACTGGCGAATGTGAAGGGTTCTGAATATGCGCAAGCTGTGATGGTTGGACAAGCCGTGGCTGGTGTGCTTCCGTCGCTGTCGTTGCTCGTCAGTGAATTGATCTACGTTGGAGAACAGGACCGCAGTTCTACGAGCATTGTGTTGTACTTTGTCACAACGAGCGTCATCACTGGTGCTGCGGGACTGGTATTCCATGTGACGCACAAGTTTGAAGAGACTCCTGTGGTATTGGACGAGGAAACTGGTGGTGAGCAGGACCACGAATACGTGCCGTTCATGACACTGTTCCATAAACTCCAGTACCTGGTACTGGCCATCGTCATCTCATTCCTCGGCACACTGGTGTTCCCGATCTTTGCATCGAACACAACATCCGTGCACAAGGACTGGAGGCTGCTGGACGATGCCATCTTTGTTCCCCTGGCATTCTTTGTGTGGAATGTGGGTGACCTCTTGGGGAGAGTGCTGTGTGGGTATTCTCCATTTGTCGTGAACAGCGACGTCAAGATCTTCTTCTACAGTGTGTTGAGACTACTGTTCATCCCTCTATTGTTGCTATGCAACGTTGACTCGCAGAACAACCCGCTAATTGCGTCAGACGTCATCTACATGCTGCTACAGCTGTTCTTTGGGCTGACGAACGGGCACTGTCTCAGCTGTGCATTCATGGCTGTGCCGTCGATGGTGGACGAGACGGAGAGGGGCGCAGCCGGTGGTTTCACGACGGTTTTCCTGTCTGTGGGTCTTCTGTTGGGTTCCGTGTTCAGCTTTCTGTTTGTCCCACTGGTTGGCTGAGAAGCCCTTTATTCCAACACACTCTCTTCATGATAAGTTAGTTAGCCTGAAAAATGAACAAAAAAATAAGAGCTTCTCTTCTGTTTACTTTTCTGTAGCATCAACAGCTTTTTGAAAAACGTTCTGACGGGTGTGTGAAGAGCAAGAATGGCTCGGAGGGGGAAGCGTTTAGGCGCAATGCCTCTGAACAACTTGAGGTGCGTTACCCACCACTGCTTTTCTTGAAGAGAGAGAGACCACTAACAAACAAACGTCAGCTCACCGGTACAGACACCATCAAGGCAGTCGAGGAACGAGCACAAGATAGTGACGCCCACTCCAGCCAGTAGGACGATATTCAGGATGCCCGCAAAGATTGGGTCGGATGCGAAGCTGCTCCTGGGACCGGCCAACGAGCGCAAGTGGAGGAAGACAAAGACTCCCGTGGGAATAAAGGTTGAGACAGGAGCTTCTTTATCAGACGATGACAGTGACAGTGACAGTGACAACGGCAGTGACAGTGGCAATGGCAGTGGTGAGATGGTATTCAGCGACACAGAGGCCAATTCGATACCCACGCGCATGGTCAAGGAGCTCAACATCGCGGACTGGACCACTGGTCTGGACTGCTCACAGTATACCAGGGTCTCTGTTCCCCTGACCCAGTTGGTGCTGGGACAGACAGTAAGGACAATTCAACATGGCCATGGCGACCTGAGATTTGTCTTTGATCTGAACCAACAAAACTTGTTTGTTAGGAAGGAGGGTAGAAGTCTCTTCTCGTTCGCTGAACAGGACATCACTACTGTCATGTACACAGCAGAATTGATCCTAATCAAGCTGAGGTCGAGGCTCAGATGTGATGGTTTGGATTTCCACATCTTCCAGATGAGACTGAGCAACAGAAACCTCGTGAAGTTCATCAAGCTGTTTGGAGGGTCCATGACGGAAAAGGTCAAGTTTGACGAGATGTCAAACATTGACATGGCAAGCCAAATTCGTCCTCCTAACAGGCTTGATAAGGAAATGGGATCATTGGTAAGGGGTAAACAACAAAATCCTCGAAAGCAACTCACTCAGTCAACAGTCATCACAAGTTCATCATCAGGCATCATGTCAAGGTCGCCATCAACTCCATCGACTCCAAGTGTGAGGAACTTTTATCAGCCTCGTGATCCATTGTTACCACCACGTCGTCTACGCTCAGCTACAAAACCAACTGAAGGACCCATAACGATAGATGAGTATGTCCCGGAAAGAACAAAGAAGACAAAATGGGAAAGAAAACCGTTTAAACCTGAACTACTCCATACATTCAACGATCAAGTCACATTCAAGATTAGAGATGCTGACTTCAAGTGTCTTTATAGTAAGAATTGGATCAATGATACTTTGATTGATTTCTTCTTGAAATATTTCTCTCAGAAAGCCGTCAAAGATGGCAAGATCAGAATAGATGATTACCATGTGTTGTCGACGTTCTTCTTTACAAAATTGGTATCTTCGAAAAATCATTACAAGAACATTCAGAAATGGGTTTCAAAGATCAACATCTTGAGCAAGAAGTTCATCATCCTGCCGATTAACGAATCATTGCATTGGTATGGCTCTATCATTTACAACTTGGATGTCCTCACTCAAGAGGATGGAGGTGATTGCATAATTTTCTCGTTCGATTCCTTAGCACAACAACACGACGGTATTCTTGATCCCATCCGCAATTTCATCATTGGATATGCACAGGATAAACTGTCTTTAGTGATTGATCCTGAGAGAATCAAGCTGATTAACTGTGCCGTTCCCAAACAACCAAATTTCAATGATTGTGGTGTTCATGTCATTTACAACGTGTTCAAGTTTCTTAATGAACAGCAACGGTGCGTCGAATTATGGGCTTCCAGTTCTGGCAAGAGATCAGAACTCAGGTCTTTATTCGTGGCTAAAGAGCGTGATGGTTACAGATCGAAATTGAGAGAGATTTTGTTAGATCTACAGAAGGTGATGATGGAAAAGGGAGGTTATATTCCAGATGAGGATGCATTGACCAAGTCCGATAATGATAATGAGAAAGAAGATGAACAAGATGGTGACGATGACGATGTGGTGTTTTTGGATCCTGCAGAGTTTCAAAAGCAGACTCAGGAGAACTCTCATGAAGAGGATTCAAAGAAGGGTGGGAATAAGACACCAAAGAACATTCCAGAAATCCATACGGGAAGAGAAGTTAGCGTTGAAAATGGCTCTTCGGAATACACGACTCAATCGCAGGAACCAGATGATGATATCTCTAAGGAGAACGCAGCGGAGACGAAACCTGAAGGACTTGAGGTGAATCAAAGTACTGATGGTAAGCTTTCAGAACAAGAAGAGATTAAAGTCGACAGAGAAGTTGGAAACGATGAGGAAGTCGAGCAGATTGATGTTACTGGATCTCCCGACAGACTGAATTTGAATTCCTGGGACGCTGAAATTGACTCGTCGATTGATTATAGTGTGCTTGATCATTCACAAACCGGGAAAAAAGTTCCCACCCCAAGTGATTATGATGATGATCCAATGGCAGGCCCTTCACGGAACGTCAAGGAATCCTTAACATCGCCTCTCAGGTACATCTCTGATCTTCTTAAAAAATCCTCACCTCTCAATTCCTCACGTGAAAGCACTGTGCACTCAGATCCCAATGGTATGAACTCACTAATGGACAGGATTCGAAAGACAAAATGGTCTCTATCATTATCGGGGACCGAACATGCAGGAGTTTCAGTCATTGAGGATTCTGACCCAGATGCGCTGCCAAGTTCAATGGATGCGATGTTTAAATCTACACCAGGAGCTGACATTACATCTTCTCCGTTGTCGAGACCATTCAGACAGATTGATGGTTCAGACCCTGAGAATTGTTCGATTGGGGTTGTGAGAAAAGGGATCAATGCTACCTCGAATGATGAGTATGGGAAGATTGGTGATACCGAGGAACAAAGTGAGCATCCTGCGTCTAGACTTGTTCAGAAGTCAATTCTTCGCAAGATCGAACAGTTTGATTCTGATTCCGCCGTTGAAGCTAGTGATCCATTTGACCCGATCAAGTCGGACAGAGATGCCAGACAGAACCGAGCATTGATGCACATTGAGCCATTGACCTCTTCAGAAAAGAGAATTTCAAAGAGAAGTGCCGAGGGGTTGTGGCTGGAGAAGAAGCGCCAAAGGACAGTCGACGCAGACGACAACGATGCTGATGAGGAAACCTTCTCCATTAACCGCAGTTGACGATAGCTGAATTGACGTGTCTTTACACTGTTGCACTGTACACAGTATGCACGAGTACTGCCAACAAGTAAGCACTACACCCTGTGCTCATTGCCTTGAACATTGTCTGTATAACAAAGCTGTAGAAAGAGCAGTTCCGAGGCCGTTTCACGTGATGCGGGAACTCCGAGTTCCGAAATCCGAAATCGCAGTTTGTCATTTCAGAAAGCACTTCAAGCCAGAAGAGAAAGCACAGGATTCAAGGACGCTTCACACACTGGACACGCCCCACGATGCTGACACTGTCATTACAAGTCCTGAGAACCACGAGACCTGCGAGGGTACTGCCTCTTGTAAGAGCGCTGCGTTTCCAGTCCGTGGCCACGGAGCACAAGAAGCGGGCACCAACATCGCTAAGCAACACGGGAAGAACATTCACAGGGCACAGGGTGGAAATCCACAACAAGAAGTACGCCGATGATGGTAAGCTGCTGACGATGGAGATCAGCGAGCGTGCTGTGGCGAAGTTGAAAGCGCTTACAGAGGAGATGAACAACCCACAGCTGGCTTTAAGAATCTCAGTGGAGAGCGGTGGGTGTCATGGGTTCCAATACAACTTGGAGTTATCTGATCTCAGCCACAAGGGCGAAGAGGACTGCGTGTTCGAGAAGGACGGCGTACGTGTGATGGTGGATGAGGCGTCCCTAGGTATTCTGAGGGAGAGTGTGGTGGATTACACGACAGAGCTCATAGGAAGCATGTTCAAGGTGGTTGACAGCCCGTACATGGCATCAAGCTGTGGATGCGGATCTAGTTTTGACTTTGACTTCTCCAAGGTCTGAGATTACCTATCCAATAACAATACTAATGCATTATCTATTTATTTTGATGACTAGCAGTTACTGCTGGGAAAGTTGTACCCAATGCGATTCAGTGTGTGCACAACTACATATTGAGTGCAAGTTGCATCAGGACTTGGATTGCTACAGCCCAAACTTTTGTTACATACATGATGTCTTAAGATCCCCAGGCTGCCGACAACATTGGTGCAGACTTTGAATGAAGGATTGTAGCATACGCTAGAGGCGTCGGCAGTGGATGGAAAACGTCTATTCCTACAAAAATCACCGGTGCTTTTAATAAAGAGTAACTGCCTTATTATGTCATTAGCGAGGTATTCCCCTATGGTCAACTCGTAATTACTAACGACAACGACTCACGAGTGTACTAGCATCTATGTGGCTGATGCTGTGATGCTGAGTTCGTACTGTAACAAGGTGTTCTCATATGTTGTCACACAGAGCAGTAAGTAGTGGAAGTCTTGAGTTTTGGACACTAGGCAGGACATCAAAACCATCCAACAGGGACCAGGACAACCTTTAACCCACTCACTCACACTCAAACAGACCCCATGGCTCATGGCGCATGGCATCCATAAATGTTCGGATGTGCTCTCCTTCTTTCGGAGTTTACGGACGTCGTGCTCCTAAATGCCGACATTTCCGAGATGCCGTATCGCCACAATGTTTTTTTGCCACTTTTCCCTCATGAGATAGTATCTCATCCAGCGGCCAATTGCTTATCGAAACAGATAGCAAACTCGTGTACAACAATGGGATTCTACACAAACTCCACGAGTGACAAGGAGTACACTGAGCAGAAGGCTCAGCGCTTCGTCGAACAGGCAAAGCGTTATGGCCGCCACTCTGTGAGCAAGGACATGGACCTCGAGACTTTTGGCCGGGATTGGTTCAGGCCATTCTGGAGCGTTGACAGAATGCTGGACAGCTGGGAGTACTTTGACAACTTGAAGTGTGGCTGGAGAACGCAAGGTTTGAGCGCATTTCCAACCCCGTCCACCAGGGACTATCAGAAGTGCAGAGAGGGCAACGGTGTGTCTGTCTGGGATGACAAGGGCTGGTGGAGATGCCTGTTCCCAGTGAGTCCATTACACACTAAGGAACTGAGCCAGAACGACGTGGCACAGGATTCTGGGCACAAGTATGGCCTGTTTTTTAAGGATTACAACTCGTTGATGGACTGGAACATCGAGGTCAGAAAACTCATCAAGTTGAAGTACAAGGAGAAGAGTGAGAAGGACCAGACGGAGAACATCCAACAGATCTATGATGACCACAGTAAGGACGTTGCAGGCATTGATGCCGTGGCTGTTGAGCAGCCACAGCGCAGTGGATATACCTCTTCTTCCAAGTCCGTGCGCATCCACACGCTGGAGAACGGCGACCTGGAAGAGATCACTGAGATCCACGAGAGATACGCCGATGGTTCTAAAGAGAACAGAAAGTTCAGAAAGATCATTCCTAAGGATGGTGCGCCAATCGTGGAGGACCTGTCCCATACTGAAAAGTCTGGCTGGCTCTGGAGCAAGTGAGCGTTGTAGCTTGTTCAGTTCGGCTCCTAGGAGGCCCCTTTTTTGCGGCACACTCTTTCTACACGCTTGTACCAATGATCCAATCCAATCCTGCTTATTCTTATGCCCTTATGCCCCAATATATACACACACGTTTTATGACTGCTCGCTGTTTTGTTGTACTCTGCTTCTCGCTGCCTCATCGCGAAGTTTTCCCACCGAGATCAATCAACTTCAATGTTATCGATAAACAAGCACATCCAACAAACACTCGGATAAGTTGCAAGATGGTACGAGCTCCCAAGGTTCTGAAGTTGGTGGCGTTTGTCGTGAGAAGATTCCCAAGCTGGTGGACTCTATCGCTGTTCTTGTGGTGTTTTTTGAGCTCTTGCAACAGGAATGAGCTCCCTTCAACGATGATGAACCAGAATGTCCAGCTGCTCATTGCTCACCCTGATGACGAGGTTATGTTCTTTGCCCCTACGCTTATTGAGCTCTCTAAGCCACAGTGGAACAACAACATTGCTGTGACGTGTTTCTCCACGGGCAATGCGATGGGTTTGGGAGCCATCAGGGCGAAGGAGCTTGAGAGAAGCTTGGAGATATTGGGCATCCACAACGTCCAAGTGCTCAGCGATGAGTCCAAATTCAAAGACGCCATGAACATCACCTGGAATACCGAGGATATTGTTGAATACGTGCACATGAACACAACGATGGTTCTTACTTTTGATGAAGGTGGTGTCTCAAACCATCCAAACCATAGATCGTTGTACCACGCTGCCATGACCATGAATAAGGCTGTGGTGTCACTATACACATATCCAGTCTGGGAGAAATACTCTGCTACATTCATCACGAACTGGCAACTGCTTTGGGGAGACTCCCACGAGGGCACGGTCACTATTCATTCCAACTGGGCTGGTTACTTGTTATCTCTTGCCTCCATGGTGAGTGCTCACAAGTCCCAAATGGAATGGTTCAGATATGGATGGCTGCTCCTGAGTAACTACTTGAACACCAACAGGCTCGTTGTACACCGAACCCTTTAACGGTGTGCTTTATTATATATATATATGCATGCTTGTGTGTATTTCTTGTCGTCTTACCATAATGATCCTTCGTCATCCTCCTCATCGTACTGTCTCTGTAACTCCTCAAACTTCTGGCGCTGAAACTGAACGGCCTCCTGGAGCTCAGGTATGCTGGCTTGCAGAAGCTCCAAGTGTGCAGGTGAAATGCTATACTGTTTGAAATAGCCAATTGCCAAACGGTGTGCTTCTTCTTCATCTTCTTTGCTCTTGAAGATGAAGAGAGCGGAGCATTTCAAGTATTGAGTAAGTATCTTCTCCACTCTCAATCTCAACAGCTTGGAGGAGTTATTAAGGCACATGGTTTTCAAAGTGGGCAAATCGTTCATGAATTCATCTTCCCTGTTAACAGCACTGAGGATATCGCATCTTTTCTTGAACAATTCACTAGAGAGCCTCACGTTGTTCTCAAGCATTACTTCCCACACGTTGTTGAACTTGCTTGCAATGAGATCAGCGTCGCCCTTGCTCTCCTGTTGAATAAAACTTATCAATTCTCTCCACAGCTTTGTGTAGCGTCTCACGTCAATGTTGTAGTAATGCATAAACTTCAAGACGTACTCCAATCCTTCCAAACTGGCACGACGGTATCCAAAGAATTGTATGATTTTGTAGAGCAGATCTTGATCCGGATAAAGAGCAGATGAGACTGCAACCAGTTCTCGTGGAGTGGAATCATCCATTGGGACACCCCAAATCTCATTGATGTGCAATCTCACTTGAGTCAAGTCTCCAGAATGGGCAAAGCCACCCATCACAAGCTTATGCGATTCCAAGTTCGGACTGAATTTATTGCTGCTCTGTGAGAAATCATTCAAGACTTTCGAGAACGCCTCCTTGGCCTCAGTCGTGAATCTTCTGTTTGTCAATGTCTGTGAGCTATTTTCCTGGCACCAGACTTCAGGCACGGTATGGCCAAGGACCTGCAACTTCAAGTTCTCGTAGTTGACGGAACTGAGGCCTCTGATCTCACAGTGGTCAATGAGTTTTCTAGCGTTTCTGTAGTTCAGGTTCTCAGCTTCAAAGCGCACAAGCAACTCCAGATCACTTACGGGAAGCTCGTACCCGAGCAAGATGAGTTTCGAGTATAGGTGGTTCACGTTCTTTTGCATCGAAACTGCAAGCTGAAACTCTGTGGATCTTCTTTCGGACGGCACAAGGTTCTTGACGTGGTTACCAACCATCATCTGCCTGTTGTGAGCTGTCACTAGAGCTCTGAGGAGTAGTGACACCTCAGGTGCTGTCAGGCCCTGGACAACAGGTGACCAATCTGCAGTGGAGTACATCCGTCCAACAAACTCGTGAAGTTCCTTACCCTCGTTGTTCTGGATCAAGAGACGGATATGCGCACCGGCTTCCGCTTGTTTCCCTGTGATGGCTCTCTTTTGCGGGTGGGACTCTCCCACGCACTTATTTCTATAACTTTTCTGTGCCAATCCTAGGAAGTGGGCCACTGAGACGGTATTGTGCGTGCTCTGCTTCTGCTGTGCTGTCTGTGGAGGTTCTCTAGATGAGCTATGCGAGCTGCCCATGGACGGCGAGACCGAGATTGAAATGGCCCTTTTCGCCACAAGTCTCGAGGCCCCGGATGCTTTGGTGATCATGGTTTCAGCGAGCGTCAAACGTGCGGAAAGGAATAGCTGCAAATCGCTTCAGATGGAAGAAGTTTTGGGTCTCATCGAACGTTCTTCGAGGCTTCGACGTTTTAGGCTTTTCGAGAGGTGAAAATTTGAGGTGTTTGGGTGTTTCATTTGGGTGTTAACTATGGTGTGGGAAAATTCAAGCAATGGAAGGGAAGGGATCAGTGGTTCAGAGGGTGAGAGTATTCACTCTAGAGACAGTGAAGCAGTCAAACTGGTGGATGTCGTTAATCATCATTGATCACTAACCAGTGATCAGTAATGCATCGGTCATGCATTGCTGGTTTACTGATTACGCCGCCTGAGACCAGGGCGATCAGCTTTACGTCAAGTTATGTAACCATGTGTAAGAAGTTGGAGCTAAAAACAGCAACTAATGCGATAGGATCCACGTGACGATGGAAAGGGCCCCCTAAGAGTATAAAAGGGGCGGCAAGCCCCAGCTCTGTGGTTGAGTTTTTAATATTTATCCAATTGCAACTAAAAGGACCAGCACCAACACAATGAGCAACAAGAACATCGCCATCGTCATCTACTCTCTCTACGGCCACGTCGCTAAGCTAGCAGAGGCTGCCAAGGCAGGAATTGAGGCCACAGGCTCCAAGGCCACCATCTACCAGGTGCCAGAGACCCTTCCAGAGGAGGTGCTCAAGCTGATGCACGCACCACCAAAGCCAGACTACCCAATTGCTACCAGGGAGACCTTGACTCAGTACGATGCCTTCATGTTTGGTATCCCAACGAGATACGGTAACTTCCCAGCCCAGTGGAAGTCCTTCTGGGACACCACTGGTGGCCTGTGGGCTAAGGCTGCGCTCCAGGGTAAGTATGCCAGTGTGTTTGTCTCCACTGGTACCCCAGGCGGTGGTCAAGAGGCCACTGTGATGAACTCCTTGTCCACTTTGACGCATCACGGTGTGATCTTTGTGCCATTGGGATACGGTGCTGCCGGTGCCTTGCAGACCAACCTGGAGGAGGTCCACGGTGGTTCTCCATGGGGTGCTGGTACCTTTGCTGGTGCTGATGGCTCCAGACAGCCAACTCAGCTGGAGCAGGATATGGCTTCTGCCCAGGGTAAGTACTTCGCTGAGACTGTCGCTAAGGTCAACTTTTAGACTACATGCACGTGAGCTGCGCATACACTTCTACAGATATACACTTTCTACACTTGAAATGCATTGTAGATCGTGGTTTATAGTCGAAGTTCTGACCCCTGACGCCTGGCTCATGTTGGAAGTTGCATGATATTGCATGTTGACGTTGTCATTGGCCCATGCCTCGTAACACTAGTAGATCACATGCAATCTTGTCAAGGCCCACATCGCTCTGCGGTACTCAACAGCGATGCTCAACAGCGCCTTAGCCAGTCAAGGGGCTCGCACAGGGGAAACCAATTATACATACCAGTGCAGCTTGCAGCATGACCATTGACTCGCATCACTTGCTTGTCTTTTTCTCAATTATCCTGCATGCCTTGCATATCTTGCATGTCTTGCATATCCTTTTTTCCCCGCTTTGTCCTCACTGGTCCCATGAACTTCTTGTCCTCTTGCATTCTCATCTCCGTGCCACATGCGCAGGCAGAGTTGCACTGCAGCCAACATAACATGTACATAACACTACAGCTCATTAAACGCATTATATATGGATCTATTGTACAACTTAAACATGCAACCTCGCTTAGAACTTCTTACGAGGCTGGAACTTCTTGCCCTGTGGCTTGCCGACCCTGTTACCCTTTGACACCTTTGTTCTGTCAAATCTTGGTTTCTGAAGCTCATCGTTGCCTTGGTCCTCGTCACCTTCAGCCTCTCTGGCCTTTGCACCTCTCTTGAACTTGAACTTGTTCTTCTGACCTCTCACTGGACCGGATCTCACAGCCTCCACGTACGCGTTGATGCCGTCAGTGATGGACTTCAATGGGTCCTCCTCATCGGCACCATTCTCAGAGAAGTGGAGCTTACCATCCTTCTCGAATGCTGCGGCGTTGGACTTTCTGCCTGCCTTTGTAGGTTTGGAAGATGAAATGTGAGAAAGAGATTCCTGGTTAAGCAAATCAAGAGGAGAATCTCTGGATTCCATGATGTACTGTTGTGATCTCTTGTTCCCCTTCTTTGACTCAGTCACCTCCTCATCATCATCAGATGCATCGGATTCAGAGTCATAAAGAACATCGTCATAGGCGTTACCATGCGTCTTGGTCTTCTTCTCTGTCTCGTTGTCATCTTCGGCAGCTCTTCTCTTAGCTCTAGCTTTACTCTTTCTGATGTTGGTCAGCAACTTCTTGTCCTCTTCAGGGAAGTTCTGCTCAATGGTCTCAAAGCCAAATCTTCTAATCAATCTCTCAACAATGTGTTTGACTTTTTGCTTGAAGTGGCCAGTGTGCTCATGAGACCATCTCATCAAGTGTTGCAGCAACTCACGTAATTGTGGCTTGACAGTCTCCTCTGGCAAACTGATAGTGGCAATCTTAACGAAACCAATCGTAGATCTGACAATCTCCTTGGAGTTGGAAGTCAAGAAAAGGTTCACAGTGGAGGCCAGCTCAACGAGCAGTTCAGGGTCAACGGTCTCTCTAAACTCATAGACAATACACGAAATAGCTGTGATCGTGGCACTGACCATGTGTTGGTTACCACCGGCCAAACCAGCAGAAACCATGGTGAAGTATTCACCCAAAGTAGCCTGAGAATCTGGAGTAGACGTGTCAAAGCCTGGGATCTTGGAGTTCTGAATAACACCACCCTTGGCCATGGCCTTACCCATATCAAGCAAGACGTTGAATGCCTGTTGTCTAGACTTCTCATTGGCATCCTTGGTGGCCAAGATAATTTCAGACATGATGGCTGGGATAAAGAACAAATGGTCGTCTGGGATGATGGTCAAGATGGCAGAAATAGCTTGCAATCTTGCAGCACGAGCACCCAGGTTGTTAGACTGCGTAGACTGAATGATGACATTCTCGATGTCAGATGCAAAATGCTTGAGAGCAGAGTTACCAGTCGGAGTCTCAATCAACTTGGAGATGATTCTGTAAGCTCTTTTCTGCAACAGTGGATCAGAGGAGTTCACGGTTTGACTGAAGATCGCAAACAACGCATGGTAGGAAGATTCTGGAACATATTTTGCCATTGCAACGACCAAATCCATCATGGTGACACTGAGTTTGGAAGCACCCTTTTGCTGTGGGGTAGCAGGGGTGGATGCCTCCTCCTCAAATGCGTTCTTCAACAACACAGACACCTTGTTGAAAGTGGCTTCCAAGTCTTCAGCGGATGATATACTGACGTAGGCATCAATGGTCTCCAAGACGAAACCTCTGGATTCTGGAGCGGTCTGGGAGAAGACGTTGAATAAAACAGCGAGCAAGTTGGATGACTTCGTTGACAAGTAAGCAACATTGGATTGAGCAGTCTCAATGCTCAATTCTTGAGAAAGAAGTCTGTCCTCAGACAAGGCACCGCTGACAAAAGTGACGTTACTCTCAACAAGAAGTCTCAAAGCGTGACAGATATTAACTCTGAGCTCTGGGTTGGAATACAACAGAGATGCCAAACTTTGAGCAAACTCATCCGTAAACGAAGCTTGCAAATCAGAAGGCAAATCAGCGAAATGCGGCAAAAGAGACCAAATTTGATCAATGATGGTCTGAAAGATCTTGGAAGTGACAGAGTCCTTGTCCATAGAGCTGATTCTCTTTTCGAATTCAACAACTAATGGGGATAGTTCCTCAACGAAGTAACCCAGTCTTGCGAAACGGACATTGTCTCTCAGCAATGGCAACAACCAAGCTCTACCAGCCTTCTTAGAGTCCAACAAGTTCAATGGAAGAACACCAAGCACGGTTTCAGGTCCAACTTCGGTAATGGCAGCACCAATAACAGCATCAGCCTCTTCCTTGAAGTCAAACTCCTCGTTGGATCTCCATTCACCAATGACTTGCAATGGGGCAAGGAAATCTGGGTTTGATCTTGATCTCAACTTGGAGAAGGCAGCGGTGAAGAGCTCGAGAATTTCCTTAGTAGCCTGGCCATATTTGACGTTCAGCAATTCATTGAAGATCTCAGCAATTTCAGCGATTGTTTCATCCATTTGTTCATAGATCTGTGGAGTGACATCGTCATTGTTTGGCAAAAGCAGGAAGTGATCTGGAATTGCCTCTGTAAAGATTGAGATGAAGCATTGAGAAACGGAGATGAAAATGTCAGAGACATCGGATGCAAAGAACGGCAAGAGGACCTTGAAGACCTCTGGTAATTTCTGAAGGGCCTTGACAGGTTCAACCTTAGCGTACGAGGTGATACCCTTGGCAATGACAGCGATCCATGGTGCGGCCAAATGGGTATCGTTCAGTGATGGCTTCAAGTTGAAAATGATCTCGAGAACCTTGAGGAACTTGTCACTGTCAATCTCATCGCTCATGGAGTTGAAGAGGCCTTCGAAACCGTTGAATGCAGCAGAGACCAAGTATTGATCATTTGTCTTGGAAACCTCTAAAAGGATGTCACAGAGAGCCTCGATCTTAGATGTTGGCCAAGTGTTGGCAGAAGTGATACTGCTCACAAGCTGCAATGAATGGATGAGCTGTGCAGAGTGTTCCTTGTTTGTCTTTTGGTTTGGTTTGGTGTTGATCAGCTCGAGGAGCGATTTGATCACGAAATCGGCAGCCAGTGGGCTGACTGGGTGCTCCATAGCTGGTCCTGGTGGAGGGTTGGCAAGGATCTTATGCACGGCTTCTTGGGCTCTCTTACGCACCTTTGGGCGTGGGTCCAATGAGAACTCAAGCAAACCACCAAAACCTCTCTGTGGGTTGATGTTAAGCGATGTGTTGTTCCAGGAGTTGATGTCCTGCGCCACGAGCAAAGTCTCCAGGGAGCCAATAGCGGACTTGATCAATGGGGCCTCGGCCTCATCACTGGTGATGGCTGGTGCGAGCTTCATCAAAATCTCTGGGAACTTGGACTTGAGAAGGGCCTTTGGGATTACGGGCAGCGTGAGGTCCAAGAGATAGGCTGTTGTTGCAGCAAGAGCCTGGTCCACGATACACTCCTCCTTTACATTGATGGCTTGCTCCAGCAAGGACAGGAACGACACTAAGTAGGCGACTGGCGATCTGGTGTTGTCCTGCGAAGTGATGTTCTCCTCCACGGCTGACAGAACAAGTGCAATGTGCTTCTGGTTGTCCAGTTTGGAGCTGATCTGCAGTCTGATCTTCTGCAGTTTCAGCTCGAATTCGAGCACGTCGATGTTTTCCTCGGCCATTGCTGTGTGTATGTCCTTTGAGGAAGTCGTCTATATGGCAGGCTGCTGCTACTTCTTTTGTGTTTATGTCCCAGAAATTTTTTCCTGAGCTCATCGCTCCAAAGTCGGAATTCGCTCGACTTTTCACCCTCGGAATCGGACCGACGAAACTTTTCAGTTCATTGGACACAGACAAACGATGAAACTGAGAGCTATGAACAGCACTGTGTTCGAGTAGCAGAAACAATTACCAGGCAGGCACAGGAAATGACACAGGGACTCGTCAGAATCAGACTCGCGCGCTTCGGACGTGTGAACCAGCCGGTGTACAACATCGTCGTCACGAAGAAGAGACTCGCGAGAGACCAGAAGCCAATAGAGGTTCTCGGGACGTACAACCCCATCGCACCACCGCTCAAGCCATGGGAGAAGAACCAGAAACCGGCAAAGCACATCGAGCTCGATTTCGATAGAACGAAGTACTGGCTGTCCGTGGGCGCCCAGCCAACAGAGTCTGTGACAAAGCTGTTGAAGAAGGCTGACATTTGGTTCTGAGGATGCGCGGGGCGATATACAATTGGGACGAGCGATGAGAGAATGGCCAAAGCCACAGCCACTCTAACAGACAACACAACGTGTAAATAGGTTTTAATGACATACCAAGGGCATATGATTTTGGGTGTGTAGCTCTCTATCCGAAAGTGTTGAAGTGGCACAATGAAAGAGCCTGTCGCGGGACTTTCCACACCTGGTGTGCCGAGTCCTACTCGAATTCTTCTGGTTTTACAATTTCACATTGAATGTTGACAGCGTATCCAATCACTTCTGAGGAATCACACCATTCTGGTAGGGTCATCTCCACTGTCACTGCCGTATCTTTCTGATTCTGCTTCTTGGGTGTGATTGAAACTGAGATTCTTCTGGTTCCATATTTACAAGCTGTGTCTCTATTGACAGGTATATGAACGACTTCTATAGCTCTAAATTCATGGTCACTATCTTGATCATGATGCTTTAGCCACTTTAAAACTGCGAAATTTGTCAAACCATTTGGCACAATTTGATGTGGTTCACCAGTGGTCCTGGTCCATGGGACTGAATTGATAAG
The DNA here is from genome assembly GCA_020995425.1 of Williopsis sargentensis. Classification (NCBI taxonomy): domain Eukaryota; kingdom Fungi; phylum Ascomycota; class Saccharomycetes; order Phaffomycetales; family Wickerhamomycetaceae; genus Williopsis; species Williopsis sargentensis. The sequence continues at coordinate 485,815 of CP083466.1, read as the reverse complement.
TTTTGCTCATCCCCATCCTGGTTGTGCCTCTAGTAGTCAGCATCGCTTTATAAATGCCCGACTAACAAGGTTAAGGTACTTCAACTTGGTAGCACCATTCCTGGTGCAAATCTCTGTACAAACATCTGTTATTGCTCCGTGACGATGAGAGTATTATTCAATGTCAGTGTTAAGCCGGTTCTTTTCTTGCAACCGTCGCTTCAACTCTCAGAAGTGAAATCAACAGTGAACACCAGTAATCTTTAGAATCTTCAATCTTTCCAGAGTGGCTCCATGACGTGATGCGTTCACTAGTGATGGTGAGCATTTGGAGTGTGTTCTACATGATACCGGAATACGCAAAGTCTCCCTGCGTGCTGAAGTTGAACTCCTCCAAAAAGCGGATCCCCGGGGAGGTTGATAACAAATTTCAAACGTCCCCCACAAAGTAGCACTCGATAAAAAGCGGTGAGTAATGTAATATTAGGTCCTTCTTCCCTCGTAGAGCACTTTTGTATGAAGTGTTTCCCCCGAGCACTTCGGAATTCCGTAAACCAAGCACAAATACAACAGTCGACACAAAACAGAGCATGGAGAGACGAGTCAATCGTATGCGGACACTGCGATGCAAAAAACAAATGTGAAAGTACGCAGACGTCTGCAGCCTGCTCCGTATAAGTAATAACCAAAGCTCTGTATCCATGTAAGGTTATTTAAAGAGCGTAATTTTCTCATACCGTTTCAGGGTTGCCGGCTGCATGCGTGGAAAAGAACTCCATTACTTGATAACTTTTGTGTAGTTACATTTCTGCTCTGAGTTATCCTTTCCTCCAAACTTGAATTCTCCAGCTCAAGTAAAGGCAACAGTACATTGATGATGCTTGAGTTTTCCCTGGTTCTGTTTGCGCTCGTGGGCAGAGCTCTGGCCATACCAGCAAGTATTCGAGTCACGAACTTCGAGAACACAACGGATCCAAGTATCGAGGTACGGGCTGCTGAGAGAGAGCAATACACCTCACCAGATGCATGTCTGTCACCGAAACTTCTCAACATGCTTAGAGAGGGAAGTCACTGGTCGCAAATTGCATATTGTACAATATGGTTCGGCTATAGAGACGGTCCTATGGAGAAAGCGTGCAAAATATATAACTTCACCGTGCCAAACACTGACATTGTCTACTCGTTTAGTCCTCCTTTGAACGACGTGCTCAATTCTGGAGCTGGCATTGTTGCCGTTGATCATGATCAGCGCCGGGTGGTTCTGTCCTTCAGAGGCTCGGTGACACCAGCGGATTGGGTGTCGGATTTGTTTGCAAGACAGTGTGTTTATAAACCTGTCATGGGATTTGATATTGGGTCTCTTGAAAGGGACGAAGGAGATCATTCTCAAGAATTGCCGGAATGTGTGGATTGCAAGGTCCATTGTGGTGTTTTCCTCTCCTTTGCTTCCTTTTTCCGTAATGTATACAATGAGCTTAAGCCCTGGCTAGATCAAGGACATGATTTGCTTATAACAGGGCATTCGCTCGGCGGTGCTTATGCTCAATTGGCAGGTTTAGAGCTCAAGAGACTGGGTCATAACCCGACATTGCTGTCATATGGGCAGCTCCGTCTTGGTGATCCAAACCTTGCCATTTGGACTAATGAACTGTTCAACAGCCAAGAAGAATCAGAGCACATAGGAAGTGGAGGTCTCATTCGACAAGGGACGTTTGTAAGAAGCACGCATGAGTCCGATCCAGTGCCACGTCTACCTCCGCAGCAGCACCATTTTTCATTTCTTTCAAAAGCTCGATATTCGCACTCAGGTGTGGCCATTGAAGTCAAAGGTTACAATCTGCCACAGAGCAGGGAAGAGATCAAGTTCTTGGGTATCACTGACCCATGGAACGATTGGGAGTTTAAAGCAGACACCACAGACCCACGGACGTTCATTGGTATATCACACGCAGCGTACTATGTACCAGTGCAAATACCGCAGCCAAACTTTGACGATGGTACTTTCTGCACGGTGCTCTACACTCTGAATGAGACGATGGCACCGTATCTTAGTCCTAATAGGAAACCATTGAGGCAGATACTCAATGATTTAAACCCGCTCGTTGGTCTCAACAAGCGGTCACATCTGTTCATCAGTCCATTCTATGACAACGATGGGTACACCTTGGACGGGTTCACCAAAGACATGAAGAAATGGCAGACACAGATGTCACAGGTGTCGATGTTAAAAGAGATGGATGACGCCCAAGGCGATATTGCCATTTATGAACCGCTGGGTCAGTTATCTGAAGATGCATCTGATGAGGTGCAGCAGGATTATCTCGAGGAGCTGCACAAGTTCATGTCACAATCGGAGGATTAGAAAATATATATATCATTCAAGTCTATTTAATGTCAAACTTCTTGAGAGTCAGACTATCCTGTTCATACTCGTAATCAATGGTAACCGCATCTCTCTTCATATCATCCTTGTTAAGCTCCGTGAAATCACTCTTGAGTAGATGGAACAGCTGGTTGAACTTGTTAGAATATTCGCCATAATCACCCTTGTAGGTCTTTAATCTCAGTCTGCCTGCTGAAGATTCCTCCTCGGTGTTTTCCTCCTTGGAAATAACGCTGTCTTCGAGTTGGACAAGCCCGTGTTTCACCCTCTTACGATAAGCATTCTTTCTCAAGGTCTTGACTGAGGTTCGCACCTTGTCAACGTCAATATCCTGTCTCAAAACAAGTGGCGGTGGTGGTGGTGGCAGTTGTACATGGTGTGACGGCTGCTCGGCCTGTTGCGCCTGATACGCTAGTTGTGCATCTTGTGCTTGCTCTATTTGTTGTATTCTCTTGGCCTGTTGCACCTGTTTTGCCTGTAACTGTTTGTCCAGTTCAATCTCTTGTGATTGTTGAGCCTGTTGTTTCTTCTGCGCCTGTAACTGTTCTGCATGTTGTAACTGTTGCTCCTGCTGCTCCTGTTGTAGCGTTTCCACTTTTTGTTGTGGTGTTTGAGTGGTTGGTGGTTCGGATAAAGCATCTGGGATGGACGTAGTGGCAATATGGGTCTCAGTTGTTGATGGAGAGGGGGGAGATTTGACTTGTGCTAGAGGTACCCTTCTGTCAATGGGAGAGGACGATGAAGATTGAGTCGGAGCTGGGAGGGTTGCCACTGGTGAGCGGACTAATGATTCTGAGTGCGGTACTGCATGTTGAGTAGGATGTGATGAAGCCACCGTTGAAGTTTTGTTTACCGGGCTGACGATCTTCTTGTCAGAGTTGGCTGACGTTGTCTCCTCCGCGAGGTATTTGATTCTCTGGTCAAGCAATCTTACACCAAATTCTCTTTCCAAAGGAGTATCAATGTCAAACTCCATCACCGCTGGTTTCAAGAAGGGTCTCTTAGAGCCAAATGGGTTCATCATGAACTCCTCGGGTGTTCTTCTTGACTCCAAGTAAGTCCACAACAGCCACAAAAACAGATCAGATCTGCTTCTTGGGTCGTAAGTTGGGTTGACAAAGATGTCAAAGAAGGAGTATGCAGTGTCTGCAAAGAACTCACGCAACACCTTGTCCTCCTCGTTACACAGGACAAAGATCATGTTGACACATGAGGTTGTTGGAAGAACGTTTCTCTGTTCCAGTGCCTCCATGGTGGATGGTTCGTTTGTGTCGTCACAACATGCCTTTAAGATAGACTTGAGTCTTGGGGTATCCTGTAGTTGTTTGTCATTGGACTTGTCATTCCCCGTGGTGGCACTGTCATAGTTCACCTGGAGTGAAGGGATCGGGTGGTACGTTCTCAGCTGGGACTTCATTTCCGGGACAAAGTTGATGGTGGTGTTCATACGGCCAACGTTCACGAGAAGGCAGATCATCGAGGTGGGCATGCTCATCTTCATCTCGTGGAGGAGCCGGTCTTTCAACACTTTGGAGCACTTGGAGCTATGAGCAATGCTCTTGATGTACAGTTCAGCAAAGCTGAGTTTGCCCCTCGGGTCCAACTTGCGGTCCTCCATGCGTACGTTCTCCTCAGAGTCAGGGAACGGGTCCGTGAATGCCTTGACGTCGTTGTCAAAGACGGCCTTGAGGAAGGAGTATTGGATGTCCTTACGCCAAAAGGGTTGGCCATCCTCCTTCTTCAGATGGCGCGAGCGGGCAGACGACAGAACGTTGTTGTGCAGCTTGCGTGCCTTCTTCAGTGGCGAGCTACCTCTTGGTGTCGTGTCCAGCCTGTGCTTCAGGATGATTCTGCTGTCGATTGCTGGGGGTGTCGCTATGTGCTTGTTGACCCTGTTGACGGTCTGGCCAATGCCCAGGTTGTCCTGTGGTGGGATATCCGGGTTGTACGTCGCCATCGGGATGTGAATAGGGTGTGACCGTGGGGCGTACACCCTGGCTGGCGCTGTATTGGCCATAGTGGCAGTGGTAGTGGCGCTGGTCATGGTTGATGAGGCCAAATCATCGGACGCGGTCTCAGAGTCCGTCGTTTCGCGTGTGTGCGGCTGCTGCTCCTCAGATACGCCCATTGTGTCGTGCACTGGATCGTAGGGCATCGTATTGTGTGTTGTTGATGTCGTTGATGATGTTGATATTGTTGTTGTCGATGATGTTGTGTGCTTTCCACTGTTTTCATTTCGATGATTTCAGTGGGGGGGGGGGGTTTTTTCTTCAATTTCCCTAATAAAAAGCTGTTGAGAGCTCCAAAAGCTGTTGAGAGCTCCGGGGATCAATTCATTATCGTCAATTCATTCCATTCTTGCTATATATCCATCTCACTATGTTCACCGTGTTCAATGTGCTCACCGTGTTCACTGTATTCATCACGCTGCTTGCGCACATTATACGGCAGCCTGTCCACCAATCCATCGGGCGTGGGCCCCGTCACGTAGAAGTCGCTCTTGGGCACAAACTGCGGGTTCAGCACCGTGTTCCTGAACGTCTCTGCACTCGGCCGCTTGCCATTGCCACGTGCCATCAGAAACTGCGTCCAGTCCTCGTCGACATCCTGCTGCTGTGTCTTGAGCATCGACTGTAGCTGGGTCTGCGACTGCGAGTACTCGGGAATCGCAGACGAGACACCACCACTTTTCAGCTTATTTGCCGCAAGCATCTCTGGGTTCACCTTGCTCACGTTCCTTGCGTTCTCAGGCACGTGCCCAACAACCCACAGAAGGAAGTTCTGTGCTGCCCTGTTCTCCGTGTCGTACTGCTCGTACACGTCCAAAGAGTCCACGGGCTTGAGCATCCCAACGTTCACCAGCGCCTGCGTGATGTCCTGGACCTGGATCTCCGTGCGGTTGCACGACTCCGCCAGCGACCGCACCTCCGTCATCAGCAGCAAAAGGTGTCGGATGTACAGGTCTGCCACAATGTCAATCAAATGCGCTGGACATCTGTCAAAGCCGATTCCTCGAAGGATCTATGTCCATTGTTAGTTTACAGACCAACGGTAGAGCAAGAAAAAAAAAAGAAAGAACAAACACCGACCTGCATCGCCGTGATACGCACGACGCCGTAACTGAACTGTGCCTTGGCCATTGCTTCCTGTTTGCCAGTAGTCTTATTCTTGTTGTGCTTTCAACATTGTTTGAATTAAAATATTTAAGACCTCATATATAACAAGAGAAAAACAGATCGGTTACCCGGCGTGCTGCTCCCAGCCAGCCAGCGAAAGAACAACAACAACCTCATATCAATCAAACACCAGGACACACAGACAGCTGTACAACGGCCAATTGATCTGTACGACTGCTCCTGTGCACCGTGCAAGTCGACCGAACACAAGAACTCTCCTGCAGAATTATGTCCGGCAACCTGGGGCTCTACGCCATCAAAGCGCTGCTCATCCTCGACAGCGATGCTAACAGACTCCTGGCAAAGTACTACACGCCTCCTAAGCAGGAGACGCTGGACGATGACAACAACGCCCTGGCCACGCTCAAGCAGCAGCTGCAGTTCGAGAAGGCGCTCTTCAAGAAGACCGCAAAGCAGCACGCGGAAATCATCCTCTTTGACAAGTACATCGTCGTGTACAAAGAGGTGGCCGACGTGCTGATATACGTCGTTGGCGGGCTCGATGAGAACGAGGTGGCGCTCTCCTCGGTGCTCGACGGTTTGAAGGAGGCTTTCGACAAGATTCTGGGCTTCCAGATGGACAAGAAGTCCATCCAGGACAACTACGACAAGGTGAGCATAGCCGTCGATGAAACCATCGACGACGGCATCATCTTGGAGACTGAACCTTCAATCATCGCCTCCAGAACTTCAAAGGCGCCAAAGAACGAGCCTTCGCTCAACAACATCGATCTTAGTGAAAGGGGTTTCATGAACGCTCTCAGCTTTGCCAGGGGCAAGCTTGCAGAGAGACTCCAACAGGGCTTGTAAGGTAATAATACTACATGACTCTTTTCCACACACCTATCTATATTGTAGGACGATCACTTCTTTTTCCCCTTCTTGCTAGTTCCTCCCCTTGCGCCGCCTTTGGCATTGGCACCGCCTTGAGGTTTTCCAGGAAGCAAAACTTTTAACTTGCCCACATAGATCGAGGGCAACAGCTCGGTGTCCTTCAGCCCCTGAATCGTATCGTGCTCCCTTGGCCAATCAAACATTCTGTCATGCTCCGTTGGGTCTGTTGGTCTAATGGACAAATAGTGCAATGCCTCTTGCAGAGCCTTGCCCTTCTTCGTAGTGCCAGGTTGCACTTTGACACGATAACGGTACTTGTTCAGTGCACTCCATGGGGCAAACACAGGAATCGCCTCCAAGATCTCATCTTGTTTCAAGATCGTTGGTGTCAATTCGTTCAAAATATCCTCATAATGAATGTCCTCCTTCATGTTCGCATACTTCGCAGCGGTCAACTCCTCCTGCCGCTTCTTCTTCTCAATCTTCTTCAAATGGTGAATTTTTTGCAACTGCTGCTTCTTCAACTCGTCTTCCTGTTGCGCCTGCCTCTTCAGAGTACCCAACGCCTCCATTCTAAGACGACGTTCATCCTCATCCTGGTCACCGTACTTCTCTTGGATCTTTTTGAGCTTGCCCTTCCTACCACGAACACCACCTTTCTTCTGCTTAATGGATTGCGAAAACGTGGAATACGTGTCGGTTTGGGGCTCGGCATCAGATTCTTGCACCTCCTCTTCGTTGACAACGTCCTCGAATTCTTCCTTGTCTTGTTCATCAACCTCAACCTCTTCATTCTCAACGGTTCCCTCGTTAACCTTATTTTCCACATCATCGTCCACACCATCATCCACAACCTCATTCATATCCAGATTCTCAAACTCTTCCAATTGTTGCTCCAACTCCCTCTCATTCTTTTCAGTCTTGATTTTCCAGATAAATGCAATACCCATTGCAAGTTGAGCAGGTGGTAAGAATTGCTTCTCCTTCAAGTATCTAAAAGAACCAGCTTTCAAGATAGACCCGTCAAAATCGGTCTTACTAACGTCTGCAGCATAGCACCACCATGCACTTGTGACCATCTTGTTCTCCCATGCCTTGGACGTGGCAAGAGACATGATACCAGCTTGCATCAACGTGGATGGAGAGACTTCTCCCTTGTTTGGGTTCTTGATAAACACATGCGATGCACCGTCAATATCGGCAGAGACGTAGATATCATCCTTAGTCACGTATCTATGATAGATCATGTCCGTTTGAGAATCATCCTTACCAGAGAGGATCAGATAATTTTCATTGGAGATGAACCAGTTGAACTTCTCAAAGAAGTACGGTTGGCGCAACTTTCTCAAGATCTCCGTCTCTTGTTTTAAGTTCTTCTTCAAATCTTTTTCAATCTTATGCTCAATGTTCCTCAAGGCTCTAGAGGCTGATTGTTCAACCTTCTTTTGCTTCTCCACTGTGGACTTCTTCACTGTGAAGTAGTTCGATGCGTTGGCGTATGAGGACAATCCAAGGTCGATGGTCACGTTAATAGTGTCCTTGAACTTTGGCTGGCACTTCTTTGCGGTGATGCTCTCATCATCTGAGGAGCTCTCAGAGTCTTCATCATCTTCACCATCCTCGTCCTCGTTCTCATCCTCATATTCAATCTCAGTAGGCAATGTCAAACTGATCTTGTTCTCTTTCAAGTTCAATGGCAAGTCAATCATTTTTGCAACCTCATTGTTCTTGCCCTGTTCAATCTTGATCAACTTTTCCATGGTCTTCCAATCCATCTTTTGGTCAACAAGTGTTTGAACAGCAGTCTTGGCGAGCTCGACTGAATCGGCATTGAGCAGAATGGTTTCACCTTTCAGTTTGTTCACCTCTTGAACATCGATGAGACGTTGCACTTGTTGATGCTTGTCATTCCTAGCAGCTTCCAGCTTTCTCTTTGCCTGACTTTCCTGGTTTTGGATACGAAGGGCATATTTGGATGATTCAATAGTTGAGAAGAACTTATCCAAAGTGTTGTTGTAACCAGAAACTTCAATCAAAGACTCTTCTGAAGTCTTCAACAATGGTTCAAAAGGATGGAATTGGTCGTACAATATTTTCAAGTCTTCCTCATCCTTGTCTGCATCATAAAGGGGGTTTGATTTGGTGAGAATGTAACCTTTGATAGGTTTGGCTGCAAGGATAGTCTTGATATCAGATTCGGTGTCCTGAAGCACCTGCGCAATGACGGTACAGTTTTGCAGCTGATCCAAACTGGATGAAGAAGGGTTGATGCCATGTTTATCCAAGTTCTTGGCGATCAAGTCTGCAGACAAGTGAGGAACTCTCTGGTACAGGATCTTTTGGATGGACAGAACCTTCTTCTTCTCCTGTGCTTCATTCTTGGATGTAATCCACTCTTTGATATCCTCAGGGTTATAAACCGTGGCTTCAGAGAGCAATGGTTTCTCCGGTTCAGTGAACAAGGTCTCGTTAAACTGGTTATAGATCTCACCGACAGCGTATCTGTCATTGTTTCCCTTCTCCTCGACCAATCTCTGGAGGGCCATAATACGACGGTTCTCGTCCAAGAGCACAATATTGCCAGCGCTGAAGAATTCCAACACCAAGTGGTATGCACCATCGCTGAATGTGAGCACGACGACTCTGTCGATGCCGATCTGCTTGATGCTGGACAATCTTCTCGTCTTGAGATGCTTTCTCAGCTTGGTGACAAAACTGGACGGGAGTTGTGGCGTTGGTCTTGTGAAGCTCGTCAGGTGGGCCTTGAACCCGGAGTCCAGCACCAAGTTTTTCTTGGAGTCTGGGATGGCAAACTTGAGCAGGTACTGCCTGTTGGATGTCTCAATGTTGTAGATGTTCGACAACCTGTAGTTGGTGATTTCGTCCTGGAGCTCCGCAACCAGGATCTGGATGTCCAGCGCAGTGACTCTTTGCTGTGAAAGGGAGAGCGAGTTAGTTCCTGTGAGGTAATGTATAGGTCCTAACAAGACGACAGACGTACCTTCATGGCGTGAAAGCGAGTGTCACGGGGTGCTTGTGGTAGTCTTGCTTGTCCTTTTGCCATTGAGAAACCGGTGAGATTTTTCAAAATTCAAGGTCCCAGCACTACATGGATGTTCACCCAACCTCGCTGTGTATGGATCTTGGTTCTATGAAGGAGACCCAGTGCTAACATGTGCATTTCACCTACAGCCACTGTTCAGTGTTCTCTACACGATGGTGTTCTCTCTAATTTGAGGCACTGCTCGGCGAGCTGGAGGACTTATCCAGTTTAGCACTACAGTTTCGTATAATCGTTTTCATTCGTTAGATCACAAACAATAGCCAAAGATCTGGTCACAATGACGATGTAAACAACAGTGGTCTGTTTGATCATAAGTGTTTAAGCAGTGTTTACCAGGGTCCAGCTGTGCACTATATATCTCAAAATTATTAATAGCACAGCAGAGGAACGGCAGCTCAAAGAGTGAGTCGTGACTATCACAGTCGACAACCCATTGTCTGAAGTAGTAGACTGTTTAATGTTTCTGATCAGACTTGCACTAAATTTGGATTTTAAGTCAATCGAGGTCAAAGCATATCAACGAGATTGAGTGAACTGGTTGTTGGAAGGTATTCTGTGAATAAATGGGAATTTCCTCCTTTATATATGGCCCACTGATGAAGAAACTTTGTGGGGCTACATAATTGTGAAGAACAGAACAGCGGAAATCCATTGCCCAATTGGATGTAAACAGAGTCAACAAGCACATAGCTACATTCCCAGCTATCGACAGCAGAATCGTTATGAAGCACAGGCTGGACACTACAGCAAAGCTCACCACTGAAGAAGGAGGATGGCCAAGCGTAAGGACATCTCAAGGCCGTGTTTGACAACGACCATTAAGGCATTCATGGACCCGTTCCCTGACTCTGAGGAGAACGTACGCATGGAAGACCGCAAGTTGGACCCAAGGCGAAAACTCAGGTTTGCTGAACTGTACATCAAGATCATCGCTCATAGCTCCAAGTGCACCAAAGTGTTGAAAGACCGACTCCTCCACGAGATGAACATGAGCATGACCACCTCGATGATCCAGGCAATCAGATGCCTTTGTCATCTCTTCTGGCTCTTCCTTCGCTATCACTTGACACAACTGTTAAAGAAACCTTGCTCATTCATTTGGTCGACAGAATTCGTTATCCAGTTGTTGCCGTCGTTGGTGGACCATTTGCACCTCCTTGATTCACACGAGGAATGTGATGTCTTCTTTGACTCCAGTTCTTTTGCTTGGGGATTTGTTTTCTTGCAAACGTCATCATACAGATCAGGCCAGTTTGCACCCATTCATGACAACGAAGTCTATGCCGTTGTCAATGCATACCAAAGGTTCTCATGATACATTCATTGCCGTTCAACTACCACCGCCAGTTACATAGATCACCAGTTACATGGATCACCAATCCATTTGCTCAGATCTTCCAGAAGACTCCTGCCGATCTCTCTCCGGACGCTTAACTCTCTTACGATGAACGCTCGTGCACTCCGGCGTTAGTATCACCCACATCTGTGCTTCATCACCTTCTGCTTGATCTCTTCGATGAGCTTTACATCTTCTAAGGAATGTGATACACCACAAGGGGACTCTTGACTGTTGGACGCTGATCACAGGCGTATAATAACACCAGCTTGTGCTGCTTTTTTGTTCTTGCACATCACCACGGAACTTGTTTAACCGGTTCCATGCTACTGTTTATTGACGCGAGTATATCACTTTATTATATGTTGGGTCGCAAGTATACTTGTTAGCCAATAGCTTGATTTCATTTCTGATCTCATGGTAAGCCCTTATAGTACTTTCTGAAACGCACCCTAAGCGCTGACGGTGTGTCACCAAAAAAGACTTCCATCATGGTTTGGATGAGTTTATCCGCGTCCTTATCAGCCAACTCAAGGTAAGCGACGATCGAACCATCAATGTTCAGTTGAGAAGATCGAGTAACGCCCATCGAATCACCCGCACTTTTTTTACTCTTTAGCTGGTTTAAGCTCATTGACTGGCCGAAATCCACTATGAAGGGTTCAACCAGTAACTTATCACCACGAGTCTCAAACTCGTCGATCTTCTTTTTCACCTTTTTCTCATCCTTTAACCCAAACAACTCTGGTGATCTGACTAGAATGTTCCCACGGTGAAGATCACCGTGGGTTATTCCCGTCAGATGAATATCTCTCATCACGGAAAGCGCACGCTTTATAACTCTCACGGCATGCTTTCCTCTGCGATGTGTGCCAAGAACCTTGAGTATGGATGAGCTGTCAACCAATTTATCTATGAGTTCAACCTCAAGAAATAGCCCTTGGGCTCTGAACAGATTGATATCTTGGACACCAGGTACCTTGATGAGGTCTCTCGGATCAGAGCAAAATATGAAGCCTCTCCTTTGCCCTTTGCAACTTTGGCACGTTCTCAACACAACGCAGAGTGAACAGCGCCACTGACTCTCTAAGAAATGAATTGTATGAGGAGAGCAAAACACTACCAAAAGTCTGGATTATTCTATAGGAGGCAGCGGCACTGTTCTCAACTCTCTGTTGTTCTTGTGTTGCAATCTCACCCCTCGGAATCCTTGGACGATTCAGGCGAGCACCACCTTCACCTTCAGCTGCAGTTCCAAATTCAAGTAACGGCTGGAAATATTCATCAATGCGCTTGGGAGTCATAGTGGATGACTTTGAAGACCTGATCCTGACCGCATCATAGATTTTAAGAATCGCAGATTTCGGTGTAGGATCAGCAAGCAGGTCGACCTTGAGAGTTACCGACAATCCTGCGGTCTTATCGTCACACCTCATAATCCTTGAACCTTTGATCATACGTACCGGTTTGTAAGTTGCGTCAAAGTTGATCACTTCACAGAGTGGACTCAGATTCTGAAAGATTCTCCTGGATTGTTCATATGTTGATGGACGTCTAAGACGGGAAACTTTAGCCCCAGAGGATGGCACTGCATGCTCAGCAAGATATTTAACAGTTTGAATTAAATATGGCCAATCAAAATCACCAGCATTGATAAGCGAATTGATTGACTTGGTATATGCTTTAACACCACTTTCCATACATGTAAGAATACCTTTGGTGTGACCAGGTAATTCAGCAATGAATGAAGAAATTTTCCGTGTGGCTCTCCGAATCCCTCTATCCGCCTGGCGACTGTCGCTGTCTTTGACTGACATTTTTTCAAACACCTGCAACCGATGGAAATATAACCAAACAATGCTGTTCGGACAGGCTTGGATAAGAGCATTCAAAGACTTGACCATGAAGTCATCTCTCGAGGATATTGAAAGTTCTCCGTAGATCTTGTGACATATGGCATCTGGATCAACTACACTAACTTCTGCAAACGGATTTGGCCATGCTGTTTGCAAAATGGTCCAAGTGTAAAAAGCAGTGTGACTGTCTGCAACTCCGGAAGCTTCGAACAGATCCACCTCAACATTCTGGAGCTGAAAAAGTAACTCCTTAAGTTTAAATTCTTTGCCTTCAGTACCATCATCACTTTCGCTCAGTTTTCGCTTGTTGGAACTGGGCTCTGTGGAGTCATCATGCTTCGTTGTAAGAGGTTCAAACTTGGTTTCTTTCTTGAAAGTGATACGAATTGCAGCACGCCCATTCGTGAGTATACCCATCTTCGATCGGGTGAGCATCATCTCGAGGATACACTGTCTCAAGCAACGTAGAAACTGTAGTTGACCCGAAGATTTCTGGGGACCAGATGAGAGAATGGGCTTTATATGACCATTAGAGGTAGGAAATTTGTGTTGCTTGAGTTCAATAGAACATAAAACTAATCGCGACTGGCCAGCACCTGCGTTACTCTCAGGCATTGGAGCTCCCAGGATCACATCAGGTCTCATGTAGGTCTGCTGTAACAGAACCGGGAATTCCTCGGCGCTGCCATTGGTAGTCTTGGAAAGAGGCTCATAAAGCTCAGATTTGGCTTCTGAACGTTGAAACACAGCCGACTTCATCATGTCAGCCACCAAACGTGAAGTGGAAGCATTCCTCAGATGAAGAAGAATCTTGTCAAATACAGTGTAATCATCGTTTGAAACATTCCTTTGCTTTATGAGACACTGAATGTACGTGGCCATCAACTTAAAGAGTAGAGATGCAACCCTTCTGGTAAGAGTCAAAATATGCTTCATAAGTAAATCTTCGACCACGGCCTCCGTTACCGAAGAATCCTTCAAAAGTTCCACCTCTATTTCAGCCTCCTCAGTAGATTCTGGCGACAAGATGTGGCCCTCGGTCAGAAACATTATAGACAGGAAGAAATTACCAATCTTCATGGGCTTCCTGATGTCAGAACAGCACGAGCTGATGGTCAATGTGAAGTAAAAGGCCATCACTAAGTAACTGCTCTGAACAGAGCTGATCTCACATGTTGTGCTTTTCACGCTCTCAGGATCAACCACGAAGAGACAATCCTGGAGGATGTGTCTCGTAATGTTGTTATCATGGGTACTTGCGGAACCTCCCGATTCGCTAAATTTTGGAATATCAAATCTCAAGAAAAGTTTGGTCAACAGCATGGCTGGGAGTATGAACTTCTTCAACATCTCTGTGGTAAGCTCCAATTTCAGGCTCTCATTCAAACCATCGATGCTCTGTTGGAGGACGCGTATGTTTCCTGAAACTTCAACACCGTCATTCACAATGGATTTGAGGTATTGCTGTACCTCATCCCGAGAATTTCCTTTGTAGAAAAGAGTATCCGCATCGTATCCCGAGACCATAATGTGAGGTTCGTGGAAGAACTTTCTGATGGCTGCATGCTCCACTTTCACTCCGGTGGTGTTACGTTTGGAACCAGGTCTGGTCTCACTGAGCAAGTTTTCTTCCAGCACTTTGGCGAACTGCGAGGGTGTGACCAAGGAGGAGATGAGCCTCAGAGTCTTCTGGGCAGACTCTAGACTCACTTTGACTTTGTATTGGGCGTCCATTGCAGATGTGTGCTTTGTTGTTGAATGGCTTTCTTCCCTCAGACATGTGACACCTTTTTGCCTTGACACATTTTTCGGTTTCCCGAATAAAGCAGCTAAATCAGGTGAAGCGACAGCTCCGTACGAATTTGCGTTTGTAAGATGCAACCAAAACTCAGCCGCTAGCTTCTATGAATTTATACTTGTGAGAAGCATGTAGAGTTGGGTCGGATCACTCAAAAAGGCTGATCCCCCACCCACGGGTCTTTGGGACATTTTGAGTAGGAGACCCGAAGAACTGATTCGGCGCAAGTTCGTGATATTTCCTAATTGGGTAAACGGAATTTCTCTTCGGCGCGTCGAGCCGTCCACTAAGAATTTTCTTCCTTCACAAGGAACCATAGTTCTACATTTTGAATGATTTGATCACAAGAGAAACTTGGTTCAGTTTTCGGACCTCCATAATTCTGACTTCTTCCACCCCCAGCAACTTAAATAAGCACTTCAAACAATTCAAAAGCTATGTTTAGACCTGATGTTTCTGAGTGTCAATGAGATCTTAGTAGAATCTTCCATCAGGGATGAGGGGTGGTTATGAACGAGTCAATCATAATAAATATATGGAAGAGTGCATTTTGCAATCATTATTAGCTCATTGGTGTTGCCTTCTATATCACGTCGACATTCGCAGAGTGGTCCATGGATCATGGTATTCATTAAAACTTTCGAATAAAAAAGTTAACCCATTTTCTACGAAAAGGGCCAAAAAGCTTAGAGCGATTTGAAGAAAAGACCCATAAGATTCATTGAACATAGCTTAAAGCCTACAAGTCATTATAATTCAAGATTGGTCCTATTCACTGACTTTTCTAACTGGAATATTCATTCTTTTTTATTGGTGGTTTATCCAAATCTTGGATGATCAGTGATTTTAGTGATCACCCACAAAACCACTGCCGAATCCTCCCCACCACCCCGTCGCCTTAGCAACCTCGAATCAGAAACGGGTCAGAAAAAAGGATCATCAAGAACAAATTGACCCATGCGACCCGAGGGCCCGAACGAATCGCGGATCACGAATCAGTTTTGGAGCCGCGACCAACTCTAGAAGCATGCAGCATCATGCTTAAGTTTAGCCGGTTAAAGAGCCTTGGAATGTGGACTCCTGTCGTCCTGTGCTTGGATGTTTACAGTTACCCGTTCGTAAACTTTGCTTTGATTCCAGCCTCATCAGCGAGGGATTTCCCTAATTCGGTGAACATCGATCACTGATCAGGGTATAGAAGGCCTCAATCCAGTACGACCGCCGAGTTACTGAGGTTCTGTGATCATGACAGGAGTTTTTGGTTTTGAACAAGTCGTTGAAGAGCACTCGAGTAATGCTTTGTGGCACGAATGCTCTTTTCTCTTAGAGCAGATCTCAAGAAATATTGTTCAGTGTCTGAGGAAGGCTGATGCCCAACGATCATTAGATTTGACATCCCTACCAGATAAAACTCCACTTGACAGATGGTCAACAAAGCTGGAAAGTGCCCCAATTATTGGCGGAGCTTGGAATCATTCTCCTTTCATTCAAGAAATTGACATCGCTATCAAGCAGCGTGAAGCCTGTCGATCGGCTTGACAAGTGCTTTGTTGTATTGTTGACTTTGAGCTGAGTGAAATGCGGGAATACTTGAACGAACGAGTTGGGAAACCTGACAAACAGTATGTTCCAATATCTCAAGACAGCCACTTATGCTTTGAGGTTGTTAGGAATGTATTTGTGGATTACCCGACAGATGCGAGTTTATAGGATGTGTTTATAGTCTCGATCATCATGACGGATCTTACTATCTGCATTCATTCTTTATAATGATTGACTGTCTAATGACTAGGATATAGAAACATGAAGTCAGGCCGGAAAGCGGGAAGTGATTCAACAGAGGAAGATCGTTGACAAGATAGGTTCTTAAGTTACTGATCATAAACATTCCTTGTATATACACACTGATTAACATCACACATAGACATCATTGTCTCAACTTCTTTATCTTGGCTTCAGAGTCCAAGATGGTTTGGTTGGAGACTTCAATCTTGTTTGCCAAGAACTGGATTCTATTATTGAATTCTTTCTTATTCGTGTACCACGACAAGCTCCCAAGTTCCTGTTCCCATTTCTGGATTTTTGTGGTTTCGAAACTGATCACCCTGTATAAATAGGCTGTCTCCAACACGTTGGCAGTACGTGGGTCTTCCAACAAATTCCTGAAAGCAGCCCTAAAGAGTGGCTTGGCAGGTCTCACTTCACGAATGACACCACGATCACGAGTCATAGAGATCAATCCATGCTGTTCCAATTCGATCAACGAGGCCTCCGGCGCAGACTTGAACAAAACGTGGTTGATGAAATGCCTGTACTCAACACACTCATCCTTAGCCAGCATCTTAACCAACTCCCACGCCTGTGCACTTGCAACACCTTTGTCCTTGTTCAAAAATATCTGTGTAATTTGCTCTGCTGTTTGTTGAACCATACGGTCCAGGGCCTCTTCTGGGCCTTCACCGGATCTCACACGACGGACAAATGCCTGAAGATCCAGCATTCTACCTCCGATTGGGTCCAATGACTTATCCACTTGTGATTCCAATTCCAAGATCTGTTGTGAAACTTTCTTCTTCATCTCAATGTCCTTAGGACTATCATTGGAATCATCAGAATCGACATCTTCATGCAATGAGCTCATAACGTAATCCTTCGCAGCAGCCCTTGATGCATCTTGTAGCAACACGTACTTGAAAACCTGGTCTGGGAGAGCATCACTCAACAGTCTTTGAGTACCCACATCTTCAGTGAGGAAGATGACATGGGCAATGTTCATAGACACAAGCATTGCAGCCCAATCCGCCAACTCCTTGTAGACAAAGTTGTTAGACTCAGATCTGTTAATCGTGGTGAAACGATCAATTACAATGACTGGCTTTTTCTCAGGGTGTTGCTGTAGGTAATCCTCCTCCTTCACTGTGATTTCCTCGCTTCCATTGTGAACTGCAGGTTTATAACCTCTAAGTGAGATATCTCTGATAGCAACCAGGGCGGTGGACAACATGTTTCTGTACTGTACATCCTTAGATTCACTCAATCCTGATTTCTGACCGGTTAAAGATTGTAATGCCAAATCGATGATACCAGAGATGGAGTTCAACCATGGGAACACAGGGAAATAACCAATGGAATGGGCAGCGTTTCGAACGAAGACGGTGTCATTTCTCGATTTGACCAGCTTGTCACAATCGATGTAAAGAACATCCTTACGGTCGTGCAACGCGTGCTGTATAACCAACTCATGCTTACCCGAGCCTCTTGGACCACGCACCACGATAAATGTGTTTGCGTTTTCCTCGATCCACATCTTCAACTCCTGGACAATATCCAGTCTCTCACTCCAAAGACGACGCTTGTTGACATTTGTTCCTTGCTGGCCTAACATGTACTGGATACGATTCATGGTGACGTTAGATAAGTCATTAACCCATTTGATCACAACGTTATCGCCTATGGAGAATCTGTTGGTGATCTTGTTCTCGATGAAGAACTCTCTAATTGGGTCAAAGATAATCACGGCCAATGCAGCAAATAGAGCAATGAACAATGGAATACTGATTCTGTTGTGGTTGACGATAACCTCCCAGATAGCATTCTTACGAGTGTTCTTGTCGTACTGAACGTGCAAGGTTGTGTCATTGACTGTCATACCAGTGATACAGTTCTTTGAGCAGATGGCACCTCTGAACGAGGCAAATGAGATCGTCGCCTTTGATGCTTCAGGGACGATGTCGATGATCGTACCATATCTTCTGAAAAGGGAGTATATCTCTTCCTCACTCAGCGGAGAACCTTCAAATTTCACAATGATTGTCTTGTTCGGGAATCTCTGCAAGTCCTCAATCCAGGGCGTACCTTTGACCTGGAATGCTGTTGGTTGTTGTATCCAGTTGGCGAACCCATGCTTGGACTGCTCCTGTATGTTCTTCTGGATCTTCTGGTTGAACTCCGCAAGGACCCAATGAGATGGCACTTTGAACTTGATGAACGCACCACCATCTCGCTTCATGGGGGCAACGTTTGTTATCTCCAGACCGGGAATCGAACCAACACCGTTACAGTCCTTAGGATTTGCCAATTTGAGAACATGCTCCTTGATTGCGCTCGGTTTCTTCTCACTGACGAAGAGTGTAGCAAGCCATTGCTTCATATCCCACACGCTGGTGCGGAAGGGAAGAATGTGGTCAAAGTACAGTACCGTTTCCTGGTCGTCCTTCTCCATCACACCGGTCTCCTCTGCGTCCATCACCTCACCAGCCTCCTTGTCCCTCTTGGTGATCTCATCGGAGACAAATCGCCTTCCCATGAGCGCCACAGGGCCAATTGGTCTCAGAGAAAGCGGCGTGCACACTGCACGGGAAGCCAGCCGGGAAGCCAGCCGCCACGGACGCGCTAGAGTCCTCAGTTGGTGCAGCATTGGAAGAGTTTCACTGCTGCTTTTGCGTTCCAATTGGCGGTGATTTAAAGTGAGAAAGTGGCGTTTCATTGTTTAGAATGAAAGATCCGGGGGGGGGGGTGGAAAACTAACTATTGGTCGGAAATTCCGAAAGCGGAAATCTCATTGACACATTTTGGTTTTGGTGTTTGTAGTAGCAGTAGCAATAGTAGTAGTAGTAGTAGTAGTAGTGGTGGTAGTGGTAGTGGTAGTGGTAGTAGTAGTGGTGGTGGTGAATTACAACTCATAAGGATATTCTCCAGCTGTCAACAAGGAATGCAATATTCGTAATTTTGTTAAATGGACTTTTGTGCTTCTCCTTTGCCGGTATTCATCAGTAGCTCGAGGAGTCTGTTGTTGAAAAGTGAATCTCAATTCGTTTGACTAGCCCTTCATCGTGTTCTAACTTCTCTGAGTCATAACTGTTTTTAGTAATACTCGATAGCAACTAGTGGTAGATTTTCGTTTTCTTGGTTCCTGTATTCGGGAAACCGAAAAATGTGTCAAGGCAAAAAGGTGTCACATGTCTGAGGGAAGAAAGCCATTCAACAACAAAGCACACATCTGCAATGGACGCCCAATACAAAGTCAAAGTGAGTCTAGAGTCTGCCCAGAAGACTCTGAGGCTCATCTCCTCCTTGGTCACACCCTCGCAGTTCGCCAAAGTGCTGGAAGAAAACTTGCTCAGTGAGACCAGACCTGGTTCCAAACGTAACACCACCGGAGTGAAAGTGGAGCATGCAGCCATCAGAAAGTTCTTCCACGAACCTCACATTATGGTCTCGGGATACGATGCGGATACTCTTTTCTACAAAGGAAATTCTCGGGATGAGGTACAGCAATACCTCAAATCCATTGTGAATGACGGTGTTGAAGTTTCAGGAAACATACGCGTCCTCCAACAGAGCATCGATGGTTTGAATGAGAGCCTGAAATTGGAGCTTACCACAGAGATGTTGAAGAAGTTCATACTCCCAGCCATGCTGTTGACCAAACTTTTCTTGAGATTTGATATTCCAAAATTTAGCGAATCGGGAGGTTCCGCAAGTACCCATGATAACAACATTACGAGACACATCCTCCAGGATTGTCTCTTCGTGGTTGATCCTGAGAGCGTGAAAAGCACAACATGTGAGATCAGCTCTGTTCAGAGCAGTTACTTAGTGATGGCCTTTTACTTCACATTGACCATCAGCTCGTGCTGTTCTGACATCAGGAAGCCCATGAAGATTGGTAATTTCTTCCTGTCTATAATGTTTCTGACCGAGGGCCACATCTTGTCGCCAGAATCTACTGAGGAGGCTGAAATAGAGGTGGAACTTTTGAAGGATTCTTCGGTAACGGAGGCCGTGGTCGAAGATTTACTTATGAAGCATATTTTGACTCTTACCAGAAGGGTTGCATCTCTACTCTTTAAGTTGATGGCCACGTACATTCAGTGTCTCATAAAGCAAAGGAATGTTTCAAACGATGATTACACTGTATTTGACAAGATTCTTCTTCATCTGAGGAATGCTTCCACTTCACGTTTGGTGGCTGACATGATGAAGTCGGCTGTGTTTCAACGTTCAGAAGCCAAATCTGAGCTTTATGAGCCTCTTTCCAAGACTACCAATGGCAGCGCCGAGGAATTCCCGGTTCTGTTACAGCAGACCTACATGAGACCTGATGTGATCCTGGGAGCTCCAATGCCTGAGAGTAACGCAGGTGCTGGCCAGTCGCGATTAGTTTTATGTTCTATTGAACTCAAGCAACACAAATTTCCTACCTCTAATGGTCATATAAAGCCCATTCTCTCATCTGGTCCCCAGAAATCTTCGGGTCAACTACAGTTTCTACGTTGCTTGAGACAGTGTATCCTCGAGATGATGCTCACCCGATCGAAGATGGGTATACTCACGAATGGGCGTGCTGCAATTCGTATCACTTTCAAGAAAGAAACCAAGTTTGAACCTCTTACAACGAAGCATGATGACTCCACAGAGCCCAGTTCCAACAAGCGAAAACTGAGCGAAAGTGATGATGGTACTGAAGGCAAAGAATTTAAACTTAAGGAGTTACTTTTTCAGCTCCAGAATGTTGAGGTGGATCTGTTCGAAGCTTCCGGAGTTGCAGACAGTCACACTGCTTTTTACACTTGGACCATTTTGCAAACAGCATGGCCAAATCCGTTTGCAGAAGTTAGTGTAGTTGATCCAGATGCCATATGTCACAAGATCTACGGAGAACTTTC
The DNA here is from genome assembly GCA_020995425.1 of Williopsis sargentensis. Lineage (NCBI taxonomy): Eukaryota > Fungi > Ascomycota > Saccharomycetes > Phaffomycetales > Wickerhamomycetaceae > Williopsis > Williopsis sargentensis. The sequence goes on along the minus strand of CP083466.1, from coordinate 464,721 downwards.
AATATCCTCGAGAGATGACTTCATGGTCAAGTCTTTGAATGCTCTTATCCAAGCCTGTCCGAACAGCATTGTTTGGTTATATTTCCATCGGTTGCAGGTGTTTGAAAAAATGTCAGTCAAAGACAGCGACAGTCGCCAGGCGGATAGAGGGATTCGGAGAGCCACACGGAAAATTTCTTCATTCATTGCTGAATTACCTGGTCACACCAAAGGTATTCTTACATGTATGGAAAGTGGTGTTAAAGCATATACCAAGTCAATCAATTCGCTTATCAATGCTGGTGATTTTGATTGGCCATATTTAATTCAAACTGTTAAATATCTTGCTGAGCATGCAGTGCCATCCTCTGGGGCTAAAGTTTCCCGTCTTAGACGTCCATCAACATATGAACAATCCAGGAGAATCTTTCAGAATCTGAGTCCACTCTGTGAAGTGATCAACTTTGACGCAACTTACAAACCGGTACGTATGATCAAAGGTTCAAGGATTATGAGGTGTGACGATAAGACCGCAGGATTGTCGGTAACTCTCAAGGTCGACCTGCTTGCTGATCCTACACCGAAATCTGCGATTCTTAAAATCTATGATGCGGTCAGGATCAGGTCTTCAAAGTCATCCACTATGACTCCCAAGCGCATTGATGAATATTTCCAGCCGTTACTTGAATTTGGAACTGCAGCTGAAGGTGAAGGTGGTGCTCGCCTGAATCGTCCAAGGATTCCGAGGGGTGAGATTGCAACACAAGAACAACAGAGAGTTGAGAACAGTGCCGCTGCCTCCTATAGAATAATCCAGACTTTTGGTAGTGTTTTGCTCTCCTCATACAATTCATTTCTTAGAGAGTCAGTGGCGCTGTTCACTCTGCGTTGTGTTGAGAACGTGCCAAAGTTGCAAAGGGCAAAGGAGAGGCTTCATATTTTGCTCTGATCCGAGAGACCTCATCAAGGTACCTGGTGTCCAAGATATCAATCTGTTCAGAGCCCAAGGGCTATTTCTTGAGGTTGAACTCATAGATAAATTGGTTGACAGCTCATCCATACTCAAGGTTCTTGGCACACATCGCAGAGGAAAGCATGCCGTGAGAGTTATAAAGCGTGCGCTTTCCGTGATGAGAGATATTCATCTGACGGGAATAACCCACGGTGATCTTCACCGTGGGAACATTCTAGTCAGATCACCAGAGTTGTTTGGGTTAAAGGATGAGAAAAAGGTGAAAAAGAAGATCGACGAGTTTGAGACTCGTGGTGATAAGTTACTGGTTGAACCCTTCATAGTGGATTTCGGCCAGTCAATGAGCTTAAACCAGCTAAAGAGTAAAAAAAGTGCGGGTGATTCGATGGGCGTTACTCGATCTTCTCAACTGAACATTGATGGTTCGATCGTCGCTTACCTTGAGTTGGCTGATAAGGACGCGGATAAACTCATCCAAACCATGATGGAAGTCTTTTTTGGTGACACACGGTCAGCGCTTAGGGTGCGTTTCAGAAAGTACTATAAGGGCTTACCATGAGATCAGAAATGAAATCAAGCTATTGGCTAACAAGTATACTTGCGACCAAATATACATCACAAACTGTATGACTGCACTGATATACCCACGTCCAGTGGAACTGACTAAACAAGTTCCGTGAGGTTGTGTAAGCAACAAAATAGCACACACGATAAGAATGTCCATTATGAATCTTTCACCAACGGCCAACGGCACAGTGACCAGTGAAGGAGCAGTAATTGATTCCATTATAAGCCAGTGATCAGCTTCCAGGCGCCAATGGACAAAAACCTCATGCACTCCAGGGCCATAAAGGGTAAAATGTGGTTTCTGCTCTCTCTTCGCACGGAATTGAGCAGCTGGATGAAGTTATTCTCAACGACTGTATGCGTGATCACCATTTGGTTCTATTGTGAGGTCTGCAATCTTATCCGTAAGATCCTGCGATTTACTCTTGGAATAGACCTTCTTCTCCGGTTCATCTTTGTTGTTGTCTTCAACTTCAGTCTTCTTTGTTTCCTTTTTTTCCTTCATCTCCAACTTGATGTCTTCCTTGATCTCTTCTTCTTCATCCCTTGACACCTCCCTGGCCGACATCTCAACTTCCAGTCTCAACTGTTCCAGTTCCTTCTCCCAACCCAATTCTTCACATAGATCTTGTACAAAGGCATCAGTCTGTCCAAGATATATCTGATCATCATGTCTTGGATCATCTTCAAAAGTTCCCACGAGTTCTTGGTTGATCAACACTCTTGGTATAAACACTGGTAATTCCTCCGGTAGACTAGCAAAGGGATGGACTTTGAGACTTGTACCAGCAATCAATGCAACAAATTTCGCATCTCCATCAGGTTCATAGGTCTCATTATATTCGGCGGTATCATCCTCCCAGCATTCAAAGAACCTTTGTGGGAGTCCCTCACCAAAGAACACGATGCTCGGTTTGACGTACCCTTTACAAGCATCACATTTGATCAATTCGTCCTTGAACAGTTTCTCCTTGAAAAGGGCACCGTCATACTGTTTGTGACACTTGACACAGCGATGATCATCGAAGCAGCCATGGGCCTCGATGATCAGATCTGGAGGTACACCGGCAATCCGTTCAAGGGTGTCGATATTCTGCGTGTAGATTCTGTGCAATAGGTCCTTCCTATGGAGCAAGGCCATGAACAGGTGGAACTTTGTAGGTGTGAACTGGCCAGGGTAGAGCTCCTTGGCCAGGGTGTAGAATGGTTGTGGGTTCTTCTTGAAGAAATCGATGTCAAATACGGCTTCAGCATAGGGTAGGTTGAGCTTTGCCAGGTTGTTGTAGAGCCCAGTGTCTGGGGAACGGAAGTCAGGGATGCCTGCTGACGTTGAGATTCCAGCGCCGACGAAGAACACCAACCGTGTACCCTGTGTGATGAGCTTTGCAACGTGCTCTACGGGCATATTTGTGGGTGTGGCCTTGTGCCCTATCGATAAGGCCTTTTAAAGCTGTTGATGCTCACATGATTTTTTTTTTGTTTGCTTCTCAACAGCTGATAAGAAGGAAGCTACAGAGGCAGAAGAACATAAAAAATGGCGTCTATCAAAGGAAGGTCATCAGAGGTGGGGGCGGGGTGAGTCAGCAGTCCAGGCAGGATTGGATTAATTAAGGTGTAAGTGTGTATATCGTGTGTGTCGTGTGCGTGAGCGTGTGCGTGTGCGTGTGATTTTTTGAGCCAGAGGATAAATCACATCACCAGCATTGATAACCACCATCAACAACGAGGTTCTCACCCGTGGTGTAGGAAGAAGCACTTTGGGAGGCCAAGTACAGCAGGGAACCAACAAACTCCTTTGGCTCGGCCATTCTGTTCATTGGCACCTTTGACTCCCATTGGTTCTTCAAAGTTGCGTTACCACCGATAACGTGCTTCGTCAAAGGTGTCAAGATGTAACCTGGGGAGAGACAGTTGACTCTGATGCCGTACTGGGCCCACTCGCAAGCGAGGGACTTGACCAAGTGGATGACACCGGCCTTGGACATGTTGTAAGCAACCTGTGGCTGTGGGTCGTTGACGATGACTCCTGACATGGACCCAATGAGGATAAGGGATCCGGTCTTGCCGTGGTCCACGAGCTCTCTTGCGATGGACTTGGAGATGTAGTACGAGCCCAACAAGTTCACGTTGACGAGGTCATGGGCCTTCTGGTTCGGATACTCCAAGGCGGAGAAGTTCTGGCAGTAGCCCGCGGTGTGGATGAGCAAGTCAGCAGGCGTGCCGTAATGCTGGGTGATGGCCTTGACGGTTTCTTCAACGTTGTCGGCGTCACCCACGTTACAGGCCCAGGCGGAGACGGTTGCGTCGATGCCATGGCCCTTTGCCCATGCGGTGAGCTCCTCTGCGGCAGCCTGGCACGTCTCCAAGTTCAAGTCGACGAGTGCCACTGCGGCACCCTGGGCAACGAGGGCCTTCGAGACGGTGACTGCGAGTCCGCCAGCGCCTCCGGTGAGCACTGCGATGCGGCCGTCCAGACGGAAGGACGGGACGATGGAGTCGATGGTTTCGTTGTCTGCGGTCATGGCTGTGTGTGTGCGTGTGTGTGTGTGTTGTACAGATGTGTAAGAGAGAGAGCAAAACAAAACAGAGAGCAATCAGAAAGAAAGATAAGAAAGAGAGAGAGATTTTCAGAGAAAAGAGAAAGCGGCCTTATATATAAATGCGCAAAAAGCAACGCGACGATCGACCCCAGAAAAAAAAAAAGAAAAAGAAAAAGTGCGCTTGGGACACAAAGCGATGACCTTTTCTTGGTCAACGAGGTCACTGAGTGCTGTGTGCTGTGTGTGCTGTGTGTGCTGTGTGTGCCTTGCTGAGTTTTGTACGGTGTACCAGTGGTTCTCTCGACTCTCCCCGGTCATCGCAGCAGTTCCCACGTCCTTTTGTGTGCCTTTTACGAGTAACTTCTCAACCTCTCAGGCACAACGTTACAACCTTAGATAGCGTTTGCACTTCTGATCTTGATTTCTCTGTTTGTTGAAGTTTCTGTGGGGGGGGGAGAGATACAGGTTATACATACAGCACAGGGGGGGGGTCACGAATCACGAATCACGACGATCGCCCTGTTATATCTCAAGACTGGGCCCTGTCGCTCGCATAATCGCTGTGCACAAGAGCTGACGTCTTTTTCTGTTATTCATTCTTCCCCCCCGCCCCACATATAAAGAGATAAAAATAGAACGTTGCTAAACGCGCGGAACAACCGCGGATAAACTTTTTTGCTTATATAATGTTTTAACACCCGGACACCGACGTGCCCCTTCACAAAGCTTACGTAATTGCTTACGCAAACAGTGCCACGTGCTTCAGATTCGAAATTTCCCTTTCAGCAGCTATTTTAAATTAATTTACGGGGAAAAGATCATGACAAGCAGCCATTTTTTTTCAGTTTGTACTTTGTATATATATATATATACTTTGCACTCTGCACCCCTTTGTCTCTATATCTCTTGTTTGGTGGCCTTGCTATATAACAACAAACAACGGCAATGCTTTTCGGTGTCAGACTCTCCAACGAAATCTACCCTCCGTGGCACGACCACTACATCAACTACGAGAAGCTCAAGAAGCTCTTGAAAGAAAACTCTTTGGACGCAGGCTCCCACAAGTCTGCCAAGTGGACAGATGATGACGAGTCCAGGTTCGTCCAGGCGCTCGACGGTGAACTCGAGAAAGTGTATGGCTTCCAGAGCTCGCAATACGACAACCTGAACAAGAGGATTGAACAATTGGAGAAGGAGGCCGATGACATTACTTCGAAGGTGAACAAGGACCATGTCGAATGGTCCAAGTTCCACCAGGAGGTGGAGAATGCCCTTGCAGAGGCTCATGAGCTTGATCACTTTGCAAGGTTGAACTTCACCGGATTCCAAAAGATTGTTAAGAAGCACGACCGTGTTCATCCTCATTACAACTCGGTTAAGGCCCTCTTATCCATCAGATTGAACGACTTGCCCTTCCACTCCGAAGACTATTCGCCATTGTTGCATAAGATCTCCTTCTTGTTTCAATTCCTCAGGGAGAACATGCAGACTGGTTCCGTCGTTGCAAGTTCAATGACCCCAAAGAATACACAGCAAACCCCTTCGGGTTCGTACATTAACGCTGAAAACTTGGAATTCCAATCATTCAAGTTCTGGATCCATCCAGATAACTTGATGGAGGTCAAGACTACCATCCTTAGACACTTGCCAGTGCTTGTCTACTCCAATGAGGCGGAAAACAAGGACTTTGTCGACCCAATTGTTACTTCTTTGTACTTTGACAACTCATCTTTTGAGTTGTACAACATGAAGCTCATGAAGTCAAACACTTCTCCATCTGTGAGATTGAGATGGTCCGGTAACTTGGCTGATAAGCCAGAAATCTTTTTGGAGAAGAAGACTGTCGATAAGACCAACGAAGAAGAAACTTCCCATGACATCCGTTTGAAGTTGAAGGAGAAGTACATCAACGACTTTGTCATCAATGGTGACATTGACCAATTCAAACAAAAAACCTTGAACAAGTTTAGAGAGATGGGCTCCAATGAGACCATGGTCCATGCCATTGAGAATGACATTGATGAGGTTGCTAAGCTGTTGCAACAGTACGATTTGCAACCGGCAATGAGATCCGTCTACACCAGAACAGCCTTCCAGATCCCAGGTGATGACAGAGTCCGTATCACCATCGATTCAGACATCTTGTTCATCAGAGAGGATGCCTTTGATGAGATGCGTCCAATCAGAAACCCTCAGGAATGGCACAGAACTGACATTGATCAAAACATTCAGAACCCATACTCCCTCTTGAGAAAGAATGAGTTCTCAAAGTTCCCACACAGTGTCATGGAGATCAAGATCAAGAACACCAGTGGTAAGAGAGTCTCTGACGCTAATGGAATCTCTATCCCATTCTCTAGAAAGAATGGTAAGTGGATTGAAGAGTTGACTACCTCTCATTTGGTGAAGGAGGTTCCAAACTTCTCCAAGTTCATCCAAGGTATCGCATCTCTGTTCATTGAAGATGACAGATTGGACGTTTTACCATTCTGGTTGCCTGAATTGGAGGATGACATCCGTCAGAACCCACATGATGCCATCGAGGAGGAAAAGAAGAAGAAGAAGACCCAAACTGATTTGCAATCCCGTTTGCGTCGTATTGAAGAGACCAAGAAGTCCTCCTCGGTTAATGTGGGCTCCTCATCGCAGCAGCAGTACCAACAGAGAACGGACTTGGATGACGAAGACCAAGAATCAAGTGATGGTGATGGTGACCAGGTCCATGAGGATATCATGAGACGCCGCAGAGCTCAGAAACATGTTGACATCATCCCATTCCTCATTGGTGGCTCCAAATTGGCCAACGTTGATTCTGAAGATGAAGAGCTTGAATTGCCACCAGGTGTTGTCAAACCAACTTCTTTATTGAAACAAGCTGGCGCTGTGAAGATTGAGGCCAAGGTCTGGTTGGCCAATGAGAGAACTTTTAACAGATGGTTGCACGTTTGTACATTGTTCTCTGCATTGACATTCACCATCTATTCTGCTGTCAAGAAGTCTGCCAATGAGGCATTGGCTACAAACTTGGCATACATCTACTTTGTTCTCACATTGTTCTGCTTGGGTTGGGGTTATTACATCTACAACAAGCGTCTCGCATTGATTAGAGCCCGTGATGGTAAGCATTTGGATGCTCCATTGGGTCCTTTGGTTGTTTCTGTTGGTGTCATCATCGCCATCACCATCAACTTCATTGTTGGTTTCAAGAGTGCCGCTGAGAGATTGAACGTTTTGGACACTGCGCCGTTACATCCCGTGATCCAGTGGGTCTTGGAATCCATGTATCACATTGTGGGTGCTGAAGGTTATTGAACAAGAACTCCCTGTATTGTACAGTATTGTGACGCACATTAATTAATAGAGTAAGTGAGTTTTCCATCCCATTCGTAAGCAATATATTAAACATCAATCTTATCGTCAACCTTACGCAAGAATCCAACAACCCTGCCCATGTCAACCTCATCAGGATCACTCTCAACAGCTTGTACGAGACCGTCCAATATGCTGTCCACCTTATCTTCTGGAACACCAGTGCACAGTGCAACAACCCTTCTGAACTTACTTTCCAAAGCCTTGGAGTTCTCGTTCAGTCCCTCAATGATTTTCTTCAAATTTGATTCGTTCTGTTGATAGGCACGAACTCTTGCCTTTAATACCGCTGAAGGAGGTAGCTCATTGTCGTTGATATCGATAGATCTTGGATCGATCCGAACCTCATCCAATGTCAAAGATTTGTTCTGTTCCAACTGTTCAGTAAATGTGTTGTAAATCGGCAAGATGCAAAAGGGTTCATCAGCATCGAAATCGACGTCATAACTACCTATTGAGCCCAGTTCTGTCGTTTGTTCAATGAATCGTTGTTCTTCATCTGCGGTTGCTCTGTCGATATTGGCAATTTTCTGCTTCAATTCACTCAATTTGACCTCTGATTCTTTTAACGTCTCCAGGTTCTTTCTTGATTCTGATAACTTATTCGTCGCTGAGCGCAATTTGGCATGTAGGTCATCAATTGTTGTTTGCTTTGCAGATATTTCACCTTTGAAGTCTGAATCAAGTCGTAGCAATACCTGCTGCATGGAATCAAAAATCTTCTGACTGCTCTGTCCCATTGCTGGAATGTTGTTATAAGAGTTTGTATTGTTGTTGCTGGCTGATGTTGGTTGTAATGATTTGGATGAGGTGAAACCATTCACATTGATACCGAAATCCACAGGTCTCAACCCTGCACGATTAGGTATTGAAGGATCAGCACCAACGTCAAACAGTTGTTGCACGATGGCCTTGTTACCAATTCTGGCAGCAATATTCAAACAGGTATCACCATTCTTATCCTGTGCATTGACGATCTCATTCATAAATTTACCCAGCGTTACCGAGCCCTTTTTCACCGAAGAGCCGGTCTTCACAATCCATTCAAGCAATGTTTCCAAGTAATATCTACTTGCAGCACTTCTCTTCTTGATTCCTGCTGTCAATGCAATGTGATGTAACACTGAGCGTCGTTGATGGTCCAGCAATGGGATACATGGATATAGGAGATCCAATAACTCGGCAAATGAACCCTGATCATAATTGTTTGTCACCAGGACAGCTCTGATCAAGGGTGATTCTCCCTGATTGTTTCCTCTGATTCGGACGCTTCCCCGACGGACCAATTCCTTGACCAGGGGGATTCTTGCCAATGCAGAAGCCCAATGGAGAGCCGTGTGGCCCAATTCATCAATGGATACGTCCAAGTTGACATCAACAAGGACGGACTCGCCGCCAACGGCATCTGCCAGAGTTTCGATGTCTTGTGATAAGAAGATTTGAGTGATGATTTCCTTTGAATGTTCATACTCTGGGATGAATCCCGATAACGGTGAAAGTGTAAAGGGTGAGTTTGGGTTCTCAAGTTCCAGATCATGTTCAAACACTTCTAAAGCTGAGAGTGGTTGCTGTTGTATGGACGACGTTTCGCCATTTTCCAACTTTTGCTTCTTTGTGGGGGACATCAGAGATGAATCCTCATTGGTGTCATCCATCAGTTCGGTGTCATCATTATTCGTCAAGGTGGAGTATGCCCTGCCCAAAGTCGAAGGCTGTCTAGAGATTGAGTTGTAGAAACTGTTCGCTGTGCTGCCCTTGATGGTTCGTTCTTGTATTAACGACTTTCTCTGTGCCATGTTGGCCTGTTCCTTTGTTGGGGTGTCATCGATGTCTGCTGAGGAAATGTTGAATAGAAACAAAGGTTTCAGGTCTTCATACACACCATACTGTTGTGAGAGTGCCACTGCACGGTCGTAGGGTATCCAAGTTCCCTGGAACTTGCCATATCCTCCCTGGACCTTTTCATGGGCAGCTGTGTGGACTTCCTTCTCAAGGATCTTTGTCCTCTTTGCCTTGTCGACGCCAGCCACCTTCAGTATCTGCGTGGCGTTGAAACTTGAGTCGTGGCGCCTTCTCATGACGGTGACACCCTTTATGAGTGACTCGATGACTTTGATTCCGGAGTACGTTGCGGTGTATATGGTCCCATTGTGTGGTGCTTGTTGCAACATTGACGAGTGCTGCTGCTGCTCAGCGAACGAGTGCTGTGGTGTGACGTACATTGACGAGTCCTTTATCTGTGTGGACGAGTTTGCGAGCTCGATCTCCGTGGTATCGCCCTCATTTGGGATTGTTTCCGTTCTCTTGAGTGCCATTGTGTGTAAGGGGACAAACGTGCTACTGGTGCCAAAACGGATGGTCCGCGGGTGTTTCAGCGTGTAAATTGCGCCTGCAGAGATGGCAACGATGGGATAACGCGCTCTGTGCTCGGTCTCAGGGGCTCAAACTGCGCACAACACCGTGGAACAGCTGCAAGTTGAACGCCAAACGGACGAGGAACTTCAAAGCTTTTTGGCACAGAATTTTTCGCGTTTGGCGGAAGCGCTTCAGAGAAATTCGGCCCAAAACGGAAATTGTACTTAGTCAGTAATTAGTCAGCAATTTATATAATATGTTACGTCATCTGATTATATAAGACGGAGTATATTACATCAGCAGAGCCCGCGAATTCGTTTTGTTGTTTACGTTTACGTTTAATCGGAACCCTTGAAACTCGAAACTTCTCAGCCTTCTCAACGTGTCCACAGCGCACTCCACAGCACGGCTTGAGCGATATGGAGAGACAGACACCCGTGCTACAGCGCAAGAGAAAGCGGAACGCCAACGTGGGCTTTACGCCGCGCAGAACGGGCTCTTTCAGAGCAAATGGCGGCAAAGAGGCACTGAAGACCGACAAGAAGCAGCAGTGGGAAAACCACCAGGGAAAGGACAATGCCAGGGATAAGGACTGGACCAGGGCATTGGGAAACCTCGATGCTACCGAGAGCGAGACGAGTGGGCTTGTGAGGGCCGTGTATGGTGCGGCAAGAAGCGTGTTTGTAAAGACATTTGCAAAGATCACGGGACATGGAGGCAATGAGCCCATTGTCGCGGATAACAATGCCAGTGAAGGCCATAGCGACCAATCCAGTACAACCACATGCTCAGATACCGTTCCCAAGAGACGCCGTGTTGATGCAGATGCAGATGACTTTGTGACTCCGGTGAAACCTTCAAAGTCTTCGTTACGAAAGGACCTTGAGAATATGCCGCAGATCAATGAGTCCAATGTCGATTACAAGTTTGCAACCCAGTCGCCCATCGCAGAGTGGGCAAAGGTCCCATCAACAACGCAACAGCATAATTCACAATCCCTGCAACAGCAGGCACACTTTAATAACTATGGCACCTCCTTCATCAGGTCGAAGAAGAAGCTGAGGTCAACGGACCACAAGCTGGTTTCTCATCTCCAATCCATGTACAAAGGTGAGTTCAAAGAAACCCCATTGAAATCATCATCCCCAAGCCCAGCGTTTCAGACTTCCAATGATCAGACGATGGCCCAAAACATGTCCTCATTGTCCAAATTCATCCAGAGATTCTTCAAAGACAAGGCAGATAATTATCCAAAGAAGCGCACCGATGACGATGTTATCTTCCTGAGAGAGGTGAAACTTCCTCCTCCACCAACCAGATCCAACTTGTCGCTCACTTTTGATACGCAGGGTTTGACTTTCGCAGATGATTTCTCATATTATCACAAACTTTTACAAGAACGGAGAGAACAGAGTGAAAGAATTCATAAGGAGGTTCTGGAAGCTTCGAGGCCGAAATCAACGCTCATAAACCAACTGACGCAGGACGAAGAGAAGGAAGTGACGAGTATTTGGAAGAGCAAGGGTAGAGATCATCAAGTGCTCAACCAGATATCTGGAATTGATCTCAAAGTCCATGATTTGAAAAGTTTGGCGGATGGTCATTGGCTGAACGACAACGTCATTGATGCATTTCTTAGCACTCTCTCAAATGAAAGAGTTCATGTGTTTTCCACCTTCTTCTTCACTAATTTAGAATCTAGAGGCTACAGCTCTGTGAAGAAATGGATGAAGAAGGCAAAGAAGGACATTTCAAAACTTGAGATGATCATTTGTCCCATCAACATAAACCAAACGCATTGGGTCACTGGCGCAATTGATTTAAAGAATAAGAAGTTGTTATACATGGATTCGCTTGCCGGACTCGAGACTCCTCATGGCTCAAGGTCCTTGTGTTCCCTGAGTGAGTATCTCACCGGTGAGGCGGAGAAGCAGGGACAAGCACAAGTCTCCCAAGGGTTCGAGATGGTGCAGGTGACGACTTGTCCACAACAGAGCAATGGGTATGACTGTGGTGTTTTCACTCTGATGAACTCGCTGCATTTGGCCAAGGGTTCTCCCCTGGAATATGACCCGAAGCTGGCGCGGGCGTTCAGACGTGTGGCAGCCTACAGGATCCTACATCACGCCTAGAGACACACAGCAATTGGCAGCACTAATACACGGCACACAAAACACAGCACGGAACAGCGATCGTGTAGATCTGTTGATCAGGTGTGATCAGGTGTGCCCATTGCATGCACGCGGGCAGATCAATTGGTTGAGTGTGGGGGGGGCGGGGGCCGGTTGCTCTCTTGGTACTGTGTTTTTTAGTGCAATGACACACTGTACAAAAGCAGACCATAAATCATAAACATGGCATGGTGAGGCCTCGGGCCACACTGCCACAGTGCTTATAGTTTGCTAGTTACCAACCACATCTGTCTAATTGCCTAATTGCCATTTTGCGGGGCCCGGAGGGGCTCGTGATACTCGTCTCTGTCAACTCTGTGTAGGGGGGCCAATTGCTCCCGGAACAGCCGTTTTTGTGTTCGGGCAGTTGAGTTCTCCTGCATGGGAATCTTGCCACGATTGTTTCTCCTTTCTCCTTTTCCCCACGGTAGACGAACACATGCTTTAGCAACGCTTAGATAAGAGATGTGAGGGGGGTATATAAAGAGGCGGTGGAGATGCTCTATGTAGTGGGTATTGTGTAGTGTCTGTTTTTAGGGAACCAACTAAGCACAGATTTTAAAACAACAACAACAACAACAACAACAACGATGTCCACGATGAAAGCACTTGTCTACGGGGGAGCCGGAATCAAGGCCCTCAAGCAGGTGGCCCTCCCAGTCATCAAGGCTCCTACTGATGCCATCATCAAGCTGACCTCCACAACCATCTGCGGCACGGATCTTCACATCATCAAGGGCGATGTGCCAGAGACCGGGCCTGGCTCAATCTTGGGCCACGAGGGTATTGGCATTGTCCATGAGACTGGTGCCGGTGTCTCGGGCTTCAAGAAGGGCGATAAGGTGCTGATTTCTTGCATCACCGCCTGCAGCAACTGTGCCTACTGCAAGAAAGGTCTACAGGCCCATTGTATCGACGGTGGCTGGTTGTTGGGCCATAACATCAACGGGACGCAGGCCGAGTACGTTAGAATCCCACACGCGGATCATTCGCTGTACGGCGTTGACTCGTTGAAGGGCAAGGTATCCGACGAGGCACTGCTGATGCTTTCTGACATCCTGCCAACCGGTAACGAGATTGGTGCTTTGAACGGAAAAGTACAGGAAGGTGACATCGTTGCCGTCGTCGGGGGTGGTTCTGTCGGTATCTCTGCCCTGGTGAATGCAAAGACTTTCAACCCATCTCTCACCATCGTTGTTGATTTCAACGAGGAGAGATTGAGGATCGCCAAGGAGGTATTTGGCGCGGATGTCACGCTGAACCCGGGGAAGTGTGACGTTGTTGAGGAAATTATGAAGCTGACCGCCTCCAAGAACGTTGGAATTCGTTCGCAGCTACACCCAGGTGTGGACGTTGCCATTGAGGCTGTCGGCATCCCGCAGACGTTTGACACTTGTCAGAAGATCCTTGCTCCTGGCGGACGTCTTGCCAACGTGGGTGTCCACGGCGTGAAGGTGGACCTGGCTCTGCAGGACCTGTGGATCAAGAACATCACCATTGCCACTGGCCTGGTCAATGCCAACTCCACCCCAGACTTGCTGGACAAGATTGTCAAGGGAGTGCTCGACCCTTCCCCACTGGTGACACATCACTTCAAGTTTGACGATATCATCAAGGCGTACGACGTGTTTGCACACGCTGAGAAGGAGAAGTGTATCAAGGTGTTCCTGGAGGTCTAACTAATAACTTATGAAAGAAAAAGTATGTTTTTGAGAAGCTAATGTAGGATGGCAATGACGTCATGCGGAGAACGTCCATTGTTTTAACTCCGCCGTTTTTTTTTTTTGTTCTTTTTATAGCCGCATCGCATTGCGCAGACGATTTTGATTGATGTGCTTTCAAACACAGAGTGACAAATGGAACAGTGTGAACACAGTGACAACAACAAAGGCGAGTATGTGTGTATGTAGGTGTCAGGCCTAAGATGCCATGGCTTTAGGACCCTTGATCATCTTTGTCTTGCGTAAAGTGACCCACACAGCCACGTTTCCAAGCCTTTTTTCTTTTCGTTCGCTTCCCTTTCAGTTTCAACACGCGTCAGCGGTCCTGCGCCCGAATTGCGCCCCCTGGCAGTGGCAGCAGCCTCGTTATTAAAAACACGAAGAAAATTCCCTACGCTCTTCCCAAGGTTGTGTCACACACACTCACACACAGGTCAAGCCACAAATACAAACATGAAGCTCGCCGTACTTCTTCTGGCAGCCGTCGCTGCCTCCAAACGTGTCGTCAATCTCCCATTTGCCGTCTCGAGAGGCGACTCGTTCGAGACGAGTAAAAGAGGTGCGCAGGCACGCCTCGTCAAGAGAGTAACAGCGGATGGCACCGTGCTCATGGATATGGAGAACCAGCAGAGTTTCTACTCCGTGCAGCTGAAGCTTGGATCACAGGGTGAGGAAGTGACTGTGCTCGTGGATACGGGCTCCTCTGATCTGTGGGTCACTGGGTCAAATAACCCATATTGTCAGTCAACGTCCAAGAGAATGGTAAAGAGATACAGAGACTTGGATGATGCTGAGCTCAAGCACGAATTGGGTCTCGGCAAGCATAGAATGCTGGATGATGCCGCCGGAAGAGCCGAAATTCTAAAGGAGGATGATGAGAGCTCGGCAACAGAACTCCCGTCTGGCTCGGTAAACAAGGCTGTGACCACCGCCTCCGCTTCATCGAGCTTGGCAACCATCGACTGCACACAGTATGGCACATTCAACAGTTCTGCATCGACATCCTTCACTTCGAACAACACAGAGTTCTTCATTCTCTATGGTGACAATACTTTTGCATCCGGTGTTTGGGGTTATGACGACGTTGCTATCAATGGAGTTGACATAGCAAATCTTTCCTTCGCAGTGGCCAACCAGACGAACTCCACCGTGGGTGTCCTTGGTATTGGTCTAGAAGGCCTGGAGACAACGTACTCTGGCTCCACCTCTGGCTCAAATCCATACACATATGCCAATCTTCCTACAAAGATGGTTCAGGATGGGCTGATCAACAAGAGAGTGTATTCTTTGTTCCTGAATGGGGCAGACGCATCCTCTGGAAGCATCCTGTTTGGTGGTGTTGACCACGCCAAATATGAAGGTACGTTGACCACTGTGCCAATCATCAACACTTTGCAGTCCTCTGGTTATAAGGACCCAATCAAGTTGGAGGTTACCCTTTCCGATATCAACTATGGTGGTACATCTGCGTTGTCTAGTGACATTGCAGCACTTCTAGACTCTGGTACCACGTTGACATACTTGCCAAGCTCTGTGGTTTCCGCATTGGCTAGTGCGGTGGGTGCTACTTACTCCAGCAAAATTGGATACTACACAATGGCTTGTCCTTCAAACTCTGCAAGCCTGGGTAACATCACTTTCAGCTTCCAAGGTATCGACATCGATGCACCATTGTCGAACTTCATCCTCGCTGCTGATACAGGGGGATCTACGTGTGTGCTTGCCATCATCCCTTCCAGCACTGTGATTTTGGGAGACTCCTTCTTGAGAAGTGGATACTTTGTGTTCGACTTGGATGAGTTTGAAGTTGCTATGGCACAGGCTGTCTACACCGATTCTGAGAACATTGAGGTTGTCACATCGACAATCCCTAATACGGTGATGGCATCCTCCTTCTCAAGCACTGCCAGCGGCAGTGAGAACACGTCTGCCGTGGGCAACATTGGTGGTCTTTCCACCACTACCACACGCTCATCCACACGTTCATCCACCCGCTCGTCCGCCACTGCATCTTCATCCTCATCTTCCTCGGGAAGCAGTGGCTCATCTGCTTCGGCCAAGCCTCATGTCTCTGTCGTGTGCTCATTGGTATTTGCCGTCATCATGACTCTGTCGCTAGTTGTTTGATACTTCGCTCATTATTTGTATTTACTCAAGTACTTAAAAAGACATCTCACGCCTCACATGACTACTCTTTGTGCGTGTACTCACTACTATGACCCTGTGCTTGTAGTTAGCTATCCAATTGCCTTGTTCAGCTCCATTTTCTGTCTTCCATATGAACACTGGGCTTATATAACCGGAGTGCAGCAACAAAATTCGTGGGGTTAAATAAAAGAAAAATGCTGGGAACAAGAAATGAACTTGGACTGAGAACACTGAAGAAGGAGAACGCAGAACTCAGCCCAATGAGCAAAGGATTCCCGTTGGTGCTCGTCTCGCGCACAGCACAGGCCCTCGTTAAACGTACTGTGAAGGCACAGGCATCTCGTCCCTTTTCGTCGTCACTGATCAGGGCGCTGGCCACAAACAAGAGGCTCAAGAAGAAACACTCGATGAAGGACCTGAACATTGCGCTTGCAAGCGGTGTGTTGTTCATAGCGTCGTACTTTTCGCTGCAGACGCACTACCTGAGCGACAGCGGAGACATCAGGCCGTTCAGCACCACGCAGAGTGCGCAACAGCAGCAGAAGTCGCAACAGAACCTCTTTCTGATGTCGGATGAACAGGTGACAAGCAGGCTGCGCAACCTGGAGGAGTCCTATTTCGTTAAAAGAGGCAAGGGTGTTGTCCGCTACGATATCTCGCAGCTGCCCTCGAACAGCCCAATTGAGGATGATCGTTCCGAGGCCGTCGTCACCGTGCCAACGCAGGATGGAGATGCTGACTTCTACTTCTGGGGCATCTATGATGGGCATTCGGGCTATTACACTTCTCTGAAGTTGCGTGACGAGCTCATCAACCGTGTTGTGGGTTCTCTGGGTGCCATCTACAAGCCTGACGATGCCGGTGTGAGATTGGTCCCCACGCAGGACGCCATTGACGATGCCATCAAGAGTGGGTTCTTGCAACTGGACAATGAGATCATCCATGAAGGGCTGAGCAAGTTGTTTGAAGATCCTAATAACAAGGAGACCGCGATCAAGGCTCTGCCAGCAGCAAGTGGCAGTTGTGGGCTGTTGACTTTCTACGACTCGAGCACGCAGATGCTCAAGGTTGCCGTCACAGGCGACTCGAGAGTGGTGCTGGGCTCACTGGATGCGAACAACGAGTGGACTGCCAGGTCGCTGAGCGTTGACCAGACGGGTGACAATCCTGAGGAGGTTGCCAGGATCAAGAGTGAGCACCCTGGCGAGTCTGGCTGTGTGAGCCGTGGCCGTGTGCTCGGGTCCCTGCAACCAACGAGGGCATTTGGTGACTTTAGGTACAAGGTGAAGGAGGTGAAGGGCAAGGCGATTGAGTCGCTTCCAGAGCACTTGAGGGTGTACTTCCGCGCCCCACCAAAGAACTCGCTGACACCTCCCTATGTCACAGCTGAGCCCGTGGTGACGACGACCAAGATTGAGCCGTCGAGGAACGACTTTGTGGTTATTGGCTCTGACGGGCTGTACGAGCTGTTGTCCAACGCTGAGATTGTCGGACTCGTTGCTGCGTGGCTGGACAAGCACAACCGGGCTGAGGACAAGAAATGGACGCTGTTTGATGAGAAGAAGAAGCTGCCACATGTGGCTGACGTTTCGGACGACAAGTACAACGAGTTCCAGAGACCAGCGTTCAGAAACAAGAAGAGTGCGCAGCAGCACGAGTATCTGCTCGAGGACGACAACGTCGCCACCCATCTGATCCGCAACGCACTCAGTCTGGGAGGCTCGAAGGAGTACGTGTCCACGCTGGTGTCGATTCCGAGCGCATCGTCCAGAAAGTACAGAGACGATCTGACGGTGACCGTTGTGTTCTTCGGTGAGGGCGAGCTGGACGAGCAGGGAAAGCTGGAGGTGAACGCTGCGGCCACGAAGAACGGCTCTGTGGCTCCAAAGCTGTGATATGTGCCACCTACTAACTACAACTGTCCTTTAGCAACTTGTATAGTACAAATCATTTTGACACATCCAAACACCACATCCGGACATCGCGATAATAAATGAAAAGAAAACAATTAATAAAGAAGTACTAAAGAACCAAAAAGGGACGAAACACAGCCACAGCCACAGGGCGAAAGACACCACACAAACACAGCATGTCCAAGCAACCGACGCCAGTAAAGCTCGTGCTCTTGGGAGAGGCCGCCGTCGGAAAGTCGTCCCTGGTGCTGCGCTTCGTGAGCAACGACTTCCAGGAGAACAAAGGTGAGTACTATGAGCTGATAAGACAATGAGACATCCCCCTCCCCACTAACAAGCACAACCAAAAAAGAACCCACAATCGGCGCAGCCTTCCTCACACAACGCTGCGTGATCGGCGATAAGACCATCAAGTTCGAAATTTGGGACACCGCTGGCCAGGAGCGCTTTGCCTCGCTGGCCCCAATGTACTACCGAAACGCCCAGTGCGCCCTCGTTGTGTACGACGTGACCAAACCAGCATCCTTCATCAAGGCCAGACACTGGGTCAAGGAGCTCCACGAGCAGGCTAGCGCAAACATCATCATTGCCCTTGTGGGAAACAAGTGCGACCTCGTGGAAGGTGAGAACGATAACGACTCCCGTAAGGTTGCCTATGCGGAGGGAGAACAGTTGGCAACGGAGGAGTCACTCATCTTCTTCGAGACGAGTGCAAAGAGTGGCCTCAACGTGAAGGAGGTGTTTGTCGCTCTGGGTGCAAAGGTCCCTAGCCTTGATGAACAACAACTTGTCGAGACCCAAGAGAATCGTGGTGTCCAGCTCAACGTGCAGAACGACAGCGCTGCCGGTAATGGGTGTAACTGTTAATAGTTATACCTGTTGGTAGCTTATACACTTAGATATATCTAAGTTTGTACTTCTTTATATAACTAGGAGCATGTTTATGATTATGTGTTGTCGACTTGTACTATAACTACCAGGATCATGATAAAAGCGACAATATACTGCATTGGTATGTACAAAAGGGCGGGAGACGTCTTCGATCCCAAGACTTAGTTGCCTGACAAGGCTGCTTGAGCTGCCTGGGCCTGTGCTGCTGCTGCTGCTTGAGCTGCTTGAGCCTGAGCAGCAACGGCTTGAGAGGCACCAAGATTGTCAACAGCCTCCTTGATCTTCAAGCTCAGAATCGGATCAGCATGGATTCTAAGCTGGATCTTGGAAGCTTCGGCAAAGGAGGTGGCTTGCACCTTCTCCTCCAAACTTCTGGCCAAATCAGCAGATTCTTCAAACAACTTGATGGCATCCTCGGTCTGACCGGTTTGCAACTTCAACTGAGCCAAGGTGATCTTACCAAGCTCGGATTTGGCATCAATGTCACAGGCTTTTTCAAGAATCTCAATCGCAGTTTGGAGAGACTCTGGGGTTGGGTCTCTTGACAGGAGAGCAGCCTTGTTCACCAATGGCATGATACCAACACAGATCTTTGGCAATGCCTCTTCCAACTTGTAGGAAATCTCGAATTGTGTGGCGGCGCGTTGGAAATCACCCTTATCAGCAAGGATCTCACCATAATAATTTGGAATCTCTGGAGATGTTGGGAACAACTTCTTGGCCTCTTGGAATGCCTTGTCTGCACCTCCAAAGTCACCCTCTCTGTAAATGATACAAGCCAACTGGATGAAAGAGTACAAGTTCTTCGAGTTCAACTCCTTGGCCTTTGCAAAGTCCGCCTTGGCCTTGTCCAATTGTCCAAACAAGTAATACATCTGACCTCTCTGGTAGTAAATCTCAGAAGAGTTTGGATCAAGGGCAATGGCAGATGCAAGACACTTCTCAGCCTCTGCAACCTCCTGCTTATCAGCGGAGATCATGGCTTTGAACACGTAGGATCTGGATCTTGGGTGCAATTCAATGGCTCTGTCAACTTCCTCAAGGGCCTTCAATGGGTCAGATTTCAAAAAGTTGAAGATACCGGCGTACTCAAGGGCAACAGCCAGCTTGTGCTTGAGAGAATCCGTTTGCTCCTCCTTCTCATAGGCTGCAATTGCCTGTTGGATGAAAGAGTCGGCCTTCTCATAACCTGTGTAGGATCTTTCGTTGATCTTCTCAACGGCAGACACGAGGAAGAAGTCACCAGTGTTTGTCTCCAACTCAGCAGAAGATTGTGGCAAACCTTCAACGAGCTTCTCCTCGGAGTAACCGGAGAAGAAGGATGCAATCGATGAGGCAGATGGCAACTGTGGGACCCTGTCCTTCAATTTTCTGGCAACAATCTCGTAGGAGTAAGTCTTCAAGATTCTCTCAAGGGCCTCCTCTGTTGGCTTAGTGTTGAATCCACCGTAGATGGTAGCAGCTGTCAGATCATGCATGGCATTTGCGTACTGGCCCAACTGCTCGTAAGCGGTGGCTCTTCTCAAGATACACTTGGAATACTCTGGGTTCAACTCCAATGCACTTGTGGTGTCCTCAATCACCTTCTCAAAGTTCTTCAGGGCGATGTAGCATGCGGATCTGTTTGAGTAGAATGCCGGGTCCTTCTTGAGGGCGATGGCAGCGGTGTAGTAGTTGATGGCATCAACGTATTGCTTCTTCTTGAATATCTCATTACCATCCTCCTTCACAGCCAATGCGATGGTCTGTCTCTCCTCCTCGGAGAGCCCGTTGATGAACTCCTCGGACACGTCTGGGTTTCCTGCGGCGTCGAGAGGATATGCTCTGGTCTTCTTCTTGGACTTCTTGGACTTCTTCTTCGACGAGACGGTCGACTTCTTCAAGTCGGCGGCGGCGGCCGAGACGGCAGACGAGGTCTGTGTGTACACGTAGTACGCGGCAGCGGCAGAAGCGGCAACACCGACTGTGGCGACGATGGCGGTCTGGTGCTTCTTGAAGAACGAGGCGTCGGACATTGTGCTGCTGTACAAAATTTGTGCTTAGAACGTGTAAATTTATGTGTTGATTTGTGTGTGCGTTCACAATGGCCACTTCTTCATTTTTCACCAAAGAAAATAATAATTGTGGAAAGGTGAAAAAATGGGGAGGTCGGAATATTATGTAATACTGGTCCGTAATGTTATGTAATACTTGTCCGTAATTTACCCAAAAAGAGAAAGTGACGTCAGAAGGGGTTGTTTTTTTTTTAAATTAGCATAGAAAGAAAAAAATTTACAAGAACAAAACAATGATACAAACATAAAAAAAAGACAACTTATGCTCTCACTTCAAGTCAGCAAACCATTCGTCCTGCAACGCAGCCCGTGCGCTAGTTCTCGTCGTCGGGTTGAACAGAAGGAAGGTCTCGAGGAAGTTGAGCACGTGGATGTCGCTGGCGTTGTTCAGGTTCTTAAAGATCCGTGACAATGGGATCTTCTTGATGAGCGGGAACTTATGGTCAATGTAGTTGTTATTCATCGCCATGATGTCATCCGTCGTGGGTGTTCCCAAGATCTTGATGATCTCGACGAGCTGGTCGATTCCTGATTCTCCCGGGAAGAGCGGTTGGCCTATGAGCAACTCTGCAAACACACATCCAGTGGACCAGATGTCAATCTTTGTGGTGTAGTTCGTTGCACCAAAGATGAGTTCTGGTGCTCTATAGTATCTCGAACAAATGTAGGAAACGTTCTGCTCGGAGGGAGAGAGCGTTTTGGCAGAACCAAAGTCGCAGATCTTGGCAATACCATTCTGATGATCCACCAAGATGTTCTGTGGTTTGATGTCTCTGTGACAGATCGACTTGTCATGGATGAACTCCAAGGCACCCAATATGTGGAAGAGGTAGTTTCTCACCTCTGGTAGGGGCATGTTCAACTTGCGCATCGTAAAGAATTGGTTTCTCTTGTACAACGTTGTTGGTAAGAACTCCATGATCAAGTTCAGGTACAAGTTATTTGCAGAGTTCGTGGCAGTGTCATTCTCATAGGAGTAGTAGAACAACTTGGTGATGTGCTCGTTGTCCAAGTCCTTCATGATCTGGAGTTCTCTGTTCTTGAAGAGCTTGTCCTGGAGCACACGCTTGATGGCGATTGTCTTGCGCTCAGGGGTGATGAGCTGACACTTGGACACCGTGCCGAAGGAGCCATGGCCAATGTTCTGCGGGTTCTCGTACTCGATGACAACCTCCCTGTCCTCGCAGTCGTGCACCGTCACCTTTACCGTGTGTGTCGAAGTGGCAGCCTCCATGTCATAAAGCGGTCTGTTGGACGTGGTGCGTTTGCGGTTGCGTGTTGTGTGACACCTATGTGTGTGTAATGTGGTGTGGTGTGTGGTGTGTGTGTGTGTGTGTGTGTATGGCACGTATGTGGATGTGCAAATGCAAAAGTGGTAGGCTGTGGTTGTGTGTGTGTGTGTGTAGGTATAAACGTGTGTTTGTAGGGGAGGGATCACCTTCCAGCTTTTGTTTTTCCTATTGGAGAGATCTCTGTGTATGTGTGTATGTGCGTGTGTGTGTGTCAGTCAAGTCAAGTGAGCACACTTTTTGGATGTCGATTGTGTGTTTGTGTGTGTGTGCGTGTGTGTTATATGTTTTGAGTGCAATTGAGCCGCTAGAAGTCGGTGGTTCTAAGCTGTCTGTTGTGTATATGCTGCTGTGTCTGTGTCGAACGTTTTGTGGAGCGCCCCGCCAGCCGGCTGTTTTTTCTTTGCTGTCTGGCCTGGTTTTTTTTTTTTTTGTGTCCAGGGACTTGCGGGGGGCTTTTTTTGGTGGGGGGGAGAGAAAGGAGTAAGAGCCTTTTCTGTGTGGGTGTTTGGGTGCGTGCTTACTGTGTGTATGTATGTGTGTATTACTTACTATATCTCTGTGTGTGTTTGTGTATGTATGTGTATGCGTATATGCGTGTGACACCATAATACTGTGGTCCATGGAGGTCATCAGGATCCGCTCGTCCCCCTCAGCCATCACCTGAAGCAAAAATGAAAAAAAAAAGTGGGACTGACTGGTCAGTTATGGGGACTCGAGGAGACTGTTAGGAGAGAGAGACTAAAAGGACCTACAGGAGTGTTTAAAACATATAGAAGCAGCAAAAGATGAGGGAATATACAATTTACAACTTGGCCTTGATCGACTTGACAAAGGCAACGCCCTTGGTGATGTTCTTCTGCAAGGTGCTCACTGCAATGTCAAAGAGCTTCACCTCGCTCGCGTCCAACTTTTCCAAGATGGTGCCGTCAATGGACTTGACACCTTGTGGTCCAAGCTCGATTGGCAACGACAAGTACTCAACCTTGTTGCCGGTCTTTGCAATCACTTGCTTTGCGCCTGGAGTGGATGGGTCCAAGTACACAAACGAGTCCTCAACAACACCAGTCTCGCCCTTCAATGCTCTCAGGAGTGCCTCGGCAAACTTGTAGCCCGAGTATGCCATGCTCAAGGTGGCTGAACCAGCACCGTTCTTGGCCTTGACAACCTCATCACCTCCAAACTGCACCCTGTTGACGAGCTTATCCTTCTGCTGCTTGGACAACTTGTTGAAGATGTGCTTGCCCTTGGACGTGGAAAACACTGGCACGATCGTCTCACCGGAATGACCACCAATGACCTCGACCCTAACTTTCTCAATTCCTGAAAGAGATGAGTCGTACTCCTTCAAAAAGGTGTTGGCTCTGACAATGTCCAGAGTGGTGACACCAAAGAGTCTCTTTGGGTTGAACACGCCAAAGGACTTGAAAGTCTCAGCTACAATTGGCACCGTGGAGTTGACAGGGTTGGAGATGACCAGGACAAAGGCGTTTGGTGCGGTTTGTGCAATGGCAGTGGCAAGCGACTTGATGATTCCAGCATTGATGTTGAACAAATCATCACGCGTCATGCCTGGCTTTCTAGGGACACCCGCAGGGATGATCACAACGTCGGTGCCCTTGAGCGCAGCCTTGATGGCCTCTTGGTCATCCATGTCCTTTGGCTCGTACCCGGTCACCTTGACGTTGGAGTTAATATGGGAGAGGTCCGTGGCAACTCCATGTGCCAATCTGATGTCAAAGAGGGACAACTCGTCAACGTATGGCGAGAGCTTGAGCAGAAGCGACAATGGCTGACCGATACCACCGGCAGCACCGAGAACTGTGACTTTGGTCATTTGTGTAGTTGATACTTAGTCAATAGTGATGGTATATGACAACAGTATTTGGGAGGTCTTTTTATCCTTTTTTTTTTTATATATACATACAGCGGCCGTACAATCCCGGAACGGCGGTCAAGAGGGGGCGTGAAGGAAAATCTGGGGAAGTGGAAGTCTGAAGACTCAAGAGTGCTTTCCCGGTTCTCGCACTTCCCAGCAACTCGGAAGAAACCGGATAATTTTTTCATTACAGATGAGTCACGTGAGTCATTGGGGAAATGGTCACCTGACTGAGTCACCGGGTGAACAAATCAAAGCTCAGCTACAAGTTACAACAACAACAACAACAACAAGAAACGGTTCGGTATCACCGGGGTCAAGACTTTTGTATAGAAGCACTTCGGGATCTGTGTTCAGCTCTTAAGAAGCCATGGCGGCGCCGTCAATGGGTCCACCGTTATTGTCCTCTTGTCAAATGCCTGTGAATTCTCATGTTAGTGCCCTGGGCGGGTTTCGAATGAATGATGATACCATGTCAATATGGAGGAGCCAGTTACAGGGTGTGTTTATATAACTATCTCTCTCTCTCTCTCTCTCTCTCTCTCTCTCTCTCTCTCTCTCTCTCTCTCTCTCTCTCCATATGACACGTTAAGACAATACTCACCTCTATCAACAGCTCCACGAGGATTCTGCCTCCTCGACTCCCGGTGAAACGTCTATATTCCTCACTCACCGTCGCAAGGTTCCAGCCCTGGAGTCGCCTCAGACACCCAATCACGGTGCCTGTTCTGTGTCTGCCCATGCCGCAGCACACAAGCAGCGGATAGTTGTCCTTGTTGACGATGATGTCCAGTGCCTGTCCAATGCTGTTCTCCGTCAGCCCGTCCCACGGGTTGTAGTCGCCGCCATCAGGGTTTATCCCTGCAAAGTGCAGCTTGATCTGCTCGGTCTCGACGAACTCGATGAGCTCGTCGATCGGGTCCTCCGACGCCAGCCACACGATCGTCTTCAACTTGAGCTGCTGCAGGAATTCAAAGTTGATCTTGGATGGTTGTCCTGAACGGTACAGTTGGCGCTCCACGGGACAGAAATTCAGTGGTGGTACAATGCGCATCGTTGGTGGACGGTCGAGCGTGAGTGTGATCTCCGTGTCCATCTGTATGTGTGTCTATATGTCTGTGTGTCTGCCTGTCTGCCTGTTTGGCTGTATGTCTTTCTGTCTCTCGAATAACTTTCCTTGTAAATAACTTATAAGTCCCGTTTAAGACAGCTTTTTTTCACGGGCTGCGTAACCGACAAACTGTTTTATTCTTTGGTGGAAAACGGTGTCGGTGTTCATTTCTTTAACAACACAGTGGAAGAGCGTATTATAAGTTGAAGAAAAGAATAGAAATACAGAGCAATGGCCCAGAAGACAGCACAGAAGACCGTCCCGAAGACCGTTCCAGCTGCTGCTGCTGCTGCAAAGGCAAAGGCAAAGGCGAAGAGCACGGGGAAGAAGGAGTCCGCCTGGAGCGAGTTCTCCCAGTCCCTCGCAATGTCATGCAACTCGTACTTCACCACCCTCACCCCACGCCTCAGGCTCGTGGACACATTCCTCGTGTTCCTCGTGGCAGTGGCCCTCGTTCAGTTCGTGTTTTGTGTCCTCGTGGGCTCCTTCCCCTTCAACGCCTTCCTTGGAGGCTTCATCTCCACGGTGGGCCAGTTCGTCCTCACGGTGTCCCTCAGACTACAAACGCTCCCTCAAAACAAGACAATCTTCAGGACCGTGGGCCCGGAAAGAGCCATTGGCGACTTCATCTTTGCCAGTCTGATCCTCCACTTCACAGTTTATCACTTCATCAACTGATTTTCTCTGTTTACCTCGCTACTATTCTACGTATATAGTATAAACCACAACTACATACATGACATGACATCAGTTCCATGAAACACTTCAATCAAACAATAAATAAATCAAAAGAAAGGGAATAAAAACATCAAAAGTACCAATGGCTGTGGGAATGGACGTTGGGTAAGGATGCAACTCTATACTGTACCCCCATATTAGAGCCTTTTTTTGTGTGTGCTCGCTCAGTCGTGGATCAACAAGCTCACTAAATAATGCACAGCAATAACAAAAAAAGAACAACAAAAAAGACACCCCACTCAAGTACACTCATGTGCACACCTTTTACATCAAAACACAACAGCCACCAGAGCTCTCTGACTTGGCAGTGCTGTGTTGTCTGGTCTTTGCTCCATTTGCGGTTTGCTCACTGGAATCAGCGCTCGTTTGGTTGGCCTCATGGGTGGTTCGCTGCTGACCTTGCTGTTGATGTTGGGAAACATTGGCAGAGTCCATGGCATTCGACTGCTTGGAGGTGATGGTCTGTGTGATGTTCTCGTTCTTTGCTCTGATCTTTCTCACCAGGTCGTGGAACGCCTGGTCAACGTTAAGTCCCTGCTTGGCACTCGTCTCCAAAAACTCGCATCCAAACTGTTCGGCAAGTTTCTCACCCTCTTCAAAGCTCACCGCTCTCTCCTCTGTCAGATCAGACTTGTTTCCCACAAGGAGAATTGGAACGTCATCAGTGTCCTTCACCCTAAGAATCTGCTGGTAGAAAGTACTCAACTCGTTGAAGGACTCTCTCTCTGTGACAGAATACACCAGGAGGAACCCCTCGCCCGTTCTCATGTACTGCTCCCTCATGGCACTGTACTCCTCCTGACCGGCAGTGTCCAAGATATCTAAAAGTGCCACCTCATTGTCAATGGCAACTTGCTTTCTGTACGAATCTTCAATGGTAGGGTCATACTCATCGACAAAATGCGATAGGATGAATTGGATAGTCAGCGCAGACTTACCGACACCACCGCCACCCACAACGACGAGCTTATACTCCTTCACAGTATGATTCTGTAAGATGCACGTTAGTAACATTCTTGGGATTCATTGAAGGGGAGGGACGACTGCTGCTTGAGTTATGTTGCTCCGTCTACCTCCCCCCTTTTACGTAACCACTCAATCGATGGACTCACATTAGACATTTCTTGGCTTTAAATGCACACTTCCAGAATGAAACAATCCAATGGTCCTAATACTGGCCTTGTGTTTTTTTAGTGGACTGGGTCCTGTCTCTCAAACAACGCTTCTGAAAGTTTCCAATTTTTTGCTTCCGTTCGACTTCTGGGAAATTTTGGGTCTTTTCCTTCTCCTTCAGGTTTTTTCAATTTTCGGTGCTGTGTTCTTCCCGTCGGAATTTGCTGTTTTAGGCGAGCGATGCGCACTTTGGCGCTTTCTGCACACGTATGCGCACTTTGGCGCATTATTCTATATGCTTTCCTGTTCAGGAAGTCAGGCGTGCAACTTGGCGCTGCGGAATTCCTGATCGGCATCCAAAAGGGGAAACAACTTGAAACTCTAAGTTAACGCCGATCTATGGAGGCATTCTCAATCTCATTGATTCATTCATTCATTCAGCATCAGTGATCACTCGGCATAGATTCCCCAAAACTTCTCCACCCTGTGGGACCCATCAGCCTTCCAGTAATCGTTGTGAGTGGTGAAGAGAATGGTGTCCGGGCCAAGGGTGTCCACTATTGACTTGAGCGCAATCAACTGGTTGTCCTTCGAGGGAACACCACGCTCACCAAACCTCAATCCTCTTGTCGGCCATCCGGTCTCACAGAGAACAATGTTCTTGTCAGTGCCGCAAATGCTCAGTAACAAAGTCATCTGCTGTTTCAACCAAGGACCCGCATCCTGTGGTGCAACATAACCGTCCCAATATGGATGGGAATTTACAGAGATGTAATCAGAAACATCGCACAACTCTCTGTGGTTCATGACAGCAACAAGAGTATCTGTACTCACAACATACCCTTCAAACCCCCTGTCATTCAACAAGTGTCTCGTTCTGTCAACGGCAATTGCAATCTCAGCAGGGGTGGCCTTGTTAAAATTAATCAACTCATTGCCGACACTTACGGTATGAATAACTGACCAATCTCCATCAACGGCATCAACGGCTTGAGAAATGATATCCACAGACCTTTCTATATCGTCCAAGTAATAGATACCAGCAAAGATTTGTTGACCTGGTCTCAACAGCTTTGCAACGCTCAAAAGGCCTTCACAATCTGTGTCATAGACTCTGATCACATCAAATTCATGCAATTTCTTCACATCACTTTCAATTTGCTGTGGGGATTTGCAACCTCCTGTTGATTGGTAGAATGAGTAGGTTATTCCCCATGCGTTCTTGACAATCAGATCAACACCAACATCTTTCAATCTCTTGACGTACAGTTGGGAATAAACATCGTCCTCCTCAATATCCTCTTCTGATGTCAATGTAGGGTGGGATTGAAGAGTTGAAGTGGTCAATGTGGTGATGGCAATCTGGTGGGCATCAATGGCAATATCATTACCAAATCTCTCAAAAGTATGCACGTCTGTCTCATCGGCAAATACAATACCCTCATCTTGTTTCAACAAGTAGTCATTCGCACTCAGAATTCCGTTCAGCCAGGTCTCTCCGTTGTTGGTGTTTCTGAAAGTCTGATCCCAACTGTCACATCCATGCGCCCTCAAGGCCAATGCGAAAACGATAACCAGTCTAAGAAACATTGATCTGTTCACCCTCACAACTATTTGTCTATCTGTATTATTTCAGACTGTCTTTGTGACAGGATAACTAAAAAAAAAGTCTGTATTGTGAAACGTTACACAAAGCCAGAAAGCCCACCAAAAAATTTCAACTAGAGGAGTTCGACGCTTAACCAATGAATCAGTTCACTTCTTCTTCTTCAACTTACAGTCATCACAGTACCATTTACCCCTTGGAAGTGTTGCAAGACCCGTGCATGGCAAATGAAACCATTCTCTTTGACAGTCATCACCATCACAACCAACCATCTCACCATATGACACCTGGTTGCAATAACAGTAGATTGGCTCACCTGCGGAGTTGCGTTTCTGGCCCAGGGAGTCGATGTAGAAGTCTTCCTCTTGCTTCTTCTTCGATGCGGTACGATTACGCTTCGTAGAGGGTGTTTCTGGGCGTGATGAGTTTTTCTCATCGTGTTCAGACTTAATCAGAGCAGCTGAAGCGTTTGAAGCTGTAAGTGAGGCATGGCTGTTGCCCATTGGTGTGGAAAGAGCGGAATGTGCGCTTGGAAGATGGCCGTTGTTGGCCACTGTTGGTGTTGGGGCCATAATGGCGTGGATGCCATTGGCAGCACCACCAGCAAAGTTCCCATGGCCACTGTTGGCTGCGCCATTTCCAGCACCAACAGAGCTGTAGTTGCCGTTGGAAGCTGTCTTGCGCTTCTTTGAGGTCGTTGTTGACGTGGTGGAGGTGGTTGCAGCGGAGAGTGGGGTGCCATCTCGGTCACGTCTGCCCTTTCCTCTTCCAGAGGCCGAGATGGCGCCCTCATCGCCATCGGTCTCGTTGGCAGCCTTCTTTGCTGCGAGTGCCTCCCTTCTACTCTCGCTTCTCTGTGATTGGGCCGATTTGTTGTCTGCGGTCTTGGAATCGTTGATCATAGCCGGGTGGTTGAGTTGGCCAAAACGCACAGCGTCCGGTATTTCGCCCTTCATGATGAGCTCGTAGTCGTCATTGATGCGGTCGACGTACTTGGCAGCCCTGTCTGAGGCGATGGAGGCAACGTGCATCTTTTCCTCCATGCAGGGGAGCATCTTTGCTAGCAGCTCGCTCACCTCCTTTATCAGCCTGATGCGTTTGTGCTGGTTCTCAGGAGTTTTAGGGGCCTTCCTGAACTGGTCAATTCTGTGGTGCAGGAGCGGGATCTGTGTGATATACTTGGCGTCAATCTCCTTGTACAGCGTGAAGTACTTCACAATCTCTGCTGGAAGGGCCTCGAAAGCGTCGGTGATGTCGTTGAGCGCCGGATATGCCTCCGTGCTCTTTGTCTCGCGCACGTTGTTGCGCAGGGAGCGTAGGCGCATGGAGCGTGGTCGTGGCGGGATGCTGGACATTGTCTGTGTCTGTGTGTATGTCTGTGTTTGTATTTGTGCTTGTAGTTTGTAGTATCTGCTAAGTGAGAGAGCGCATTAAATTGTTTTGATGTTTTTCGAGACCGCAAAAGTGCTGCGCGTAACATAGTTTGAAGCCAAAAAGTTCATATATTCATCTTATGCTTCCATTGAGTGTCTGCTAAGTGTCTGCTGAGTGCCTTTGTGCTGTTCGTTCAATTGGTGTGCGTGGTGTGTGTTTGACTTTGTAGTCCTTTTTTTTCACCTTCCTTCGCTGTCTGTCTATATATTTACGGCCAAAAGTGGTTCAGTCAGTGCTGGTGGGAACAACTGCAATTGTTGTAGAAGTTGTCGTCGTCGCTGAACTCGTCATCGTCATCTTCATGGTCATGGTCATGGCCATGACCACACTGGCTGGCATACTGGAAATCCAGACGGAAAACGCCGTCCTCTTCGAACTGTGCAAAGTCCTCGTCGCCCTTGAGAACAGTGCCCTTCACAGGGTGTAGCAGTTGCACGTTCTCCACGTCTTGCATCAGGTCATTGGCTACACGCTCCTGTAGGAGCCTGACCATGTCCTTCTTGCCAACCCTCACGAGGTATTGGAGCCCGATGCCCGAGATGATGAGCTTCTTGAACTTGGACTCATTCTCCTCAAGGTACGGTTGGATGTCTGCAAACACCGTCTGGCCTTTGAGTTGCTTGATCTCCGCCTGTAGTTTCTCTATTTGTGCTATCAGTGCCTGTTCGCTCATCTCGTTACCCCCTGTAAGTTCGTTCGTTGTATGTGACTGCTACTTGAACAACTCTTCCACCTACGGACATACACACAGGAAATTTTGACAGGGTCCAACGTGTTCTCGACAATGTGAACAATGTGAGCAATGTAAGCAATGTAAGCTCACCAATTGGCCAATTTGAGCATATTAATGGCCTACTCGTACTAATTATACAGCTATAGGGTGTCTAGACACACACGGGGCCTCAATTTCCACCCCCCCCCCACGGGGTCGTCTCTGGGATACAATGACCAGAACGAGACAGAAAAGGGATGAAAACATACACTACAAAACACACAAGATCTAAATCGTTCTATAAGAAACCAACTAGAATCCTTCATAGCTGAGAATTGGAGAAAAAAGAAGACAAAAACAAGAGGGGTGCAACGTATTAAGGAATAGAGAAACTCAGAGTAAGAGCTAAGAACAAACATTTAAATGTCCACTCCAGACAAGCAACTTTATAGCAAAGCAAACTTACAACAAAAAGGCGGCCAAACCGGCAACGGCGGCGAAGGCACCGGCATTGGATACCATGACACCGGCAGCAGCGTTGGAAGAGGTGCCGTTAGAGCTGTTGGAGTGGTTGGCAACCTTGTGCTGCACAATCTCCATGTTGGAGTCCACGACGGCAAAGTCCTCCTGGACGGAGACCTCTTGGGAGTCGGCGTTGCCCTTGAGCAAGGAGGAGGAGGCGAAGAAAGAGGCGACGACTTGTTGGATCTGCATTGTTTGTAGTGGTTTGCGTTTGGTGTGAACAGCTTGGTTGGAACAAAAAAAGGGAGGAGGAAAGATTAAATAAAACAGCCAAAAAAATTTGACCTTTCCGCTCGCTCAAAAGGGCAGGAGCTCGCAAGACACGAACACGCAATTGCAAATGCTCTGCGGCCACGAGCGTCGATTGGCTGATGCGCTCACATTGATGGATCACTGGTTCTGGTGTCTGGTGTTTGGTGCATTACACAGTGGTACACCACGTACAGTGTGGTGTGGTGGTACAGGGTACAGTGGCTTGCCCAGCCGTTATCGTTATCGGCACAAAAAAGCCACACCTTAAATCTTCATTAATTGGCCCATACACAAAGGCACAATCACAAGCCTCTCTGACTAGCAGCCCTCGACTTGGCCTTCATCTTCTCTATACGCTGCTTCAACTGAGACGTTACCTCTGCAGCCCTGCGCCAACTCTCGTCAGATGTGTCCAGTGTTGCCCTGTTGAGCCCATTCTCCTTGTGCTCGCCTTCAATGCTCAACCCACTAACCCGTTGGTCCAAGCCATCAATCGACTTGGATACAAATGAAGGTCGCACCGTGTTGTTCGACTCTTGTAATGGCACCACCAACGTCTTGCCTTCGTAACTTGGTATTGAAGAAGTTTCAAGCGAAAATGAACTGAAAGTACTGTTCCTCTGCTTTTGGATCAACTCAATCTCATTCTCCAATTGCGAAATCTTAAGTCTCGCTATCTCCAAGTCTGATTGTGCTCTTTGAAGTTGAGTCTCCTTGGACTTGATTGCCATTGCGTCACTGGTGCGTTGCTCATTCAACTTCTCAACTTTACTAGATAGAGCTTGTATCTCTTTCATCAACTTGGAACTCTCAGAGAATGCTTCCTCAATCTGCCAGCTCTGCTTCTCCCTTTCTTCTGCCCATTTGGTCTTCTCAAGTCTCAACTTTTCCAACTCTGTGCGGTCTTGATCGTTCATTCCTTGAAGGTCTCTTGAGATGGAATGTGATAACGACGATGACGCTGACGACTGCAATGATCTCCCGGTTAATCCATTTCTCCCCAAGGCACCAATTCTTGACAAAGTTGGACCATTCTTTAAAGGTGATGTCGGTCCCCTCTTGGAAGGAATCGTAGAACTTGTCTTCTTCTTGAGAGTGGATGTTGAAGGTATATGACTTGGTGCAATAGATCCCGCTGGTCGTCCAATAAGAGAATTCCTCTTCACAGATGTTGACTTTGAAATTGACTGCGACTTCACAGAAGATTGTCTTGATGGAGCACTGGAGTCAACAGGCTTTGGCTTGGAACTTGAGCGTTTAGTCTTAACTTCGGCGTTCTCATAAAATTCCTTGATTTTTTTCATTTTGATATCATCAATGGAGTCCAAGTATGGATTGAGCTCTCGTTCTCCAGTAATCTTCATAAAAGTACCAACAGCCTCGAATCCGCAAGATCTAACATCAGGAAGTGTATCACCAACAAGTTTCACGGCACTGGCAATAATCTCTGGGATCTCCGATTTCAGAGGAGCGGTGGTGGTCTCTTTCAATAATCTAACAAGGTATTGACACGCTGCCAATCTAACTTGTGGTGTCTTGTGCTTCATAGCTTGCAATGTTTCAGGTAATACCTCTGAGAAGGAGGAGCTTTGGAAAACAGCATCCAGAGCACCGTTAAGTGCATCCAACACACTAGGCTTCTTCTCTTTGCATCTTTCAAGTAAAGGGTTCAAGACAACGGTGAGGTACTTCTGGAATTTTGTACGTAAACCCTTTGCCATTAGTTCGATACAGTTTGCAGCTAACGAGACAACTTGAATGTTAACATCTTTGACACACTTGGCCAAGATTCTGACAAGATCAAGGTAATCTGTATCAGCGTATTTCATGACGTTCATCGCCTTCTGTGTCTCTGTGAGAACCTCAACTCTGTCCTTCCATTTTGCAGCAGTGACTCTTGTTGTCAAGTCAGGAGGCAATCTTGATAGGACATCCACAGGATCAACCATGTTGTAAGGGTCAACTGGGGCCATCTCCTCTGTGTTTCCCATGACCACATCCTCATTATCCACTGCTGCGCCTGAACTTTTGTTCTCCTGTGCAGCTTCCATGGCCTCTCTTTGGGACTTTAAGTATCTCTTCTGCAAAGGTTTCTGTTCCTTGGCCTTTTCAAAAGAAGCTGTGAGATCTTTCTGTTGAACAGGTTTAAGTTCAGCGAATAGAATCTGTTCCAAGGCGGCGCCCATCCATAAGTAGAGCTCAACAGTCAAGTTTGACGTTTCAGCTCTGACTGTTCTATCGGCATGCGAGAATAGCTTTGGCAAGCTTGGGAGAACAAGCTTTGGGTTCACTGTCTGGGCACCAAAGTTCGCGTAGATCTCATGTAATGCCTTCACAGTACCTGAAACCAATTTTGGGAGTCTTGCCCTGAGGGAGGGAAGCATCAGTTCAATTACCGGGTCCGGTGTATCCAATTCGATGAGCCACAAGAGTGCCTCTGTGGTCTTTGCCTTTGTTCCTGCTCTGGAAGATGACAAGCCCTTCTCGCAAAGACCTGGGACGACGTGGCCTCTCAGTCTTGTTGCGGCGGATGGGCCACCGTATTCCAAGAAGGCACAAAGGGCGGCAATTCCACTCTCCTGGGCAACAACGTTACTATCGGTCACGATCTTCTTGAAGATGTCTGGGCTGGCCAAGAATGGCTTGAACACGGGGTCGTCCTCATTGGGGGACTTCTGGAACTGGCTTGTGATCTCTTGGTAAGCTTCCAAACGCGCCTTCCAGACCTGTGATGATGTTGTTAGTATCTATATATATGTACTTGTACTTGTGAATGGCCTCCACGAGGACAAAACGAACCCACCTTGTGCTGGAGACGGTCCTCGAGCGGAAGCTGTGAGTAGTCGGCTTCCTCTGTGTTCATTTGCTGCGTTCTGCGTTCTCAGAGTCGTCTTGTTCGTTTTGTTTGTTCGTTTTGTTCGTTTGTTTGTTTACGTTTTCAACTTTTTGTTGACAATGAAAAACAAGTTCCGTTTCGAGCAATTTTCGCTTATTTAAATTTACGTGCGCAATGCTCAAAGCTCGAGGACCAAAGATCAAAGATCAAGCAAAGATCAAGCAAAGCTCAAAGCTGTGTTCAAGTGCTGGACAACACACAAACAACAATGGACTCGGACCGGTGCTGGATCTGCCTCGAGAACGAAGGTGACTGGCCGCCCATGGCCCGTCCTGGCGAGTCCAGAGAGCTCATACAGGTGTGCAACTGCTCTCTCAAAGTGCACAAGAGGTGTCTGCTCAGCTGGGTCGCCGAACTCGAGAAGAAGCACAGGAACGATGCTGACGTTCAAGGCGCTGCTGCCCCTCGGGACAACAGGGTCTTGGTTGGTATCAGGCGCAATCCAGTGCTGATTTCCGTGCTGGAGATCAAGTCGCCCATCGGCGCAAAGCTCACAGCGTCCGACTACGCATTCTGCCCACAGTGCAGACGGCAGATCGTGCTCTCAAAGAAGCCGAGCTGGATACTGGGCCTCGACTCCATGTTGAGGTCCGCTCTCAACACCACCGCGCAGTGCTTTGCCCTCATCGTCATCCCCAGTGCGGCATTGAGTGTCGTGGCTGTGACTGTCTTTTGCATGCTTGCCAGTGCTGGAACTGCCATGTGGAGGGCCGTAGCCCCGGAGAGCGTGATAACGACGATCATGGGTGTCAAGGAAAGGAGCCTACAGGCGGCGTTGGACTCAAACTCCTTTCATGCTCGGCACCTGTGGCTGCTCTCCGGTTTCCCCGTGTTCCTCTACACAATGTACTCAGGCTCCCCATTTGCAATGACTTGGAGAGTGCTATACCCTGCATCTTTTGGATTGGTCATGCCTAATGGGGTCGTCAATCCTCGGCATTACCTCTGGTTCTTCAAGGTTGCTTCAACTTTCTACGACCTGTTCTTTCAGTTCACATTCAACAGGCTCTACTATCGCTTTGCTCAAGTCGTTTCACCTTCAATGGGAGGACTTATTAGCCCGCAAGACCTCGAGAACTTGGAAGACGAGGAAATTTCCGTTTGCGAAATACGTCAAAGACTCTACGATGAAGCTAGCCGTCTGCCCTGGTACAAGAAGGTATGGAGCTGGGTATTCCCATCTTATACGGCAGAAGATCGTGCAGCACTTGGAAGACGATCATGGCGTGAGTATAAATCATGCCTTCAATCAGACTTCTCCAAACTGTTCAATGACGAATCCTGTTTCGTGAGAGCTGCCGCTATTTCGCTATGGCCATATGCTGGTAGTACTGTTGGAACTCTCCTTGAGAGATTCACCCCCATCAACCACTACCTAGCTAAAATTGTCCACACTCCTGATGAGGGAACTTATGCTTGCAATCTGGTTGGCATGGCTCTCGTTGCC
Organism: Williopsis sargentensis; assembly: GCA_020995425.1. Lineage (NCBI taxonomy): Eukaryota > Fungi > Ascomycota > Saccharomycetes > Phaffomycetales > Wickerhamomycetaceae > Williopsis > Williopsis sargentensis. The sequence continues at coordinate 429,041 of CP083466.1, read as the reverse complement.
CTTGGAAAGGACTTGCTTCAGCTGTTTCTAGCTTGGAAACAGACAAAATACCATCAGGATCTGGACATTGTTGATCAGACTTTCACTGGCATCAAAGTAACGTCTGTGGTGGACTACTCGGTCTCACAAGGTGAGGACGTTGATTATGTGCTCAGACTACACAGAGCCGGTACCCAGGACCAATCAGTGATTCAACAGCCACTACCAGGTGATCTGGCCGTCAACGACAACGGTTACCCAGCAGAAAACATGTCCATGTGGACGAGGACTCTGTTGAGATTCATCTACACAATGCGTCTCTAACTTGTTGATGCCATCGTGTGTGAGGTGCGGGCTTGCTCATGACGGGCTAAAGATATGTGAATGACTCCTTGATCGACTTGTGACTCGGGTTTATTTCCCAAAGAGGAACATGCTTTGAGTCGCATTATGACTTGACCAACGAAACGCACATGACTATCCCCAACAATGCAATTGGACGAGCGACGCTGGGCTAATTTATTCACTTTGGCTTTGTACCCATGTTCTACTATACCCATTCATTTCCCTTTTGAACCAACGACCTACTCACTTTCTTTTTGATCTTACACCAATATCATTGACCCCCCCCCCCATCATGTCACTGTCACTGTCACTGTGTCTCTCTGCCACAAGACCTTCCCTCGTGGGCCTTGTCCGCTCCCAAACCGTTGCATTGAGGGCTGCTGGATTTGCTACTGATAAGCAAACTGATGCATTTGAATCCAAGTTCCAAGAGCAACCCATCCCTGTTGCTGCTGGAACTAATGGTCTGTCTCCGCTCCAGTATGCGCTTTCCCTTCAGACGCCAGTTAATACCTGGACAAGAGAACAGATAAAGGATATCTTTAACACACCCTTGTTTGACCTTATGCATAGTGCACAGGTCCAGCACAGACGTTTCCACGATCCTTCTGAGGTCCAGCTTTGTACCTTGATGAACATCAAGACTGGTGGTTGTACTGAGGATTGCAAATATTGTGCTCAATCCCAACGTTATGACACTGGTGTTAAGGCTGAGAAGGTTATTCAAGTTGACGACGTCCTTGCTGCTGCGAAGGAAGCTAAGGCTAATGGATCAACTCGTTTCTGCATGGGTGCTGCTTGGAGAGATATGAAGGGAAGAAAGTCAAACTTGAAGAAAGTGAAGGAAATGATCAAAGGTGTTCATGAGCTTGGAATGGAGTCTTGTGTTACCCTAGGTATGGTTGATAAGGACCAGGCAACTGAGCTAAAGGATGCCGGATTGACTGCATACAATCACAACATTGACACTTCAAGGGAACACTATCCCAATGTCATTTCAACCAGAACTTTTGATGAAAGGGTCAAGACCATTGAAAATGTTCAGGAATCTGGGTTGAAGGCCTGTACTGGTGGTATCTTAGGGCTTGGTGAGACTGAGGATGACCGTGTCTCGTTCCTTCACACGTTGGCTACGATGGATAAGCACCCTGAATCTCTTCCTATCAACAGACTTGTTCCTATCAAGGGTACTCCAATGTTTGAAGAGGTTAAGGATAAGAAGGTTGAGGTTGATGACATTGTCAGAACTATTGCAGTAGCTAGACTGATCATGCCAACTTCCATCATTAGACTGGCTGCTGGAAGATACACAATGAGGGAAACTGAACAAGTGATGTGTTTCATGGCTGGTTGTAATGCCATCTTCACTGGAAAGAAGATGTTAACGACGATGTGTAATGGTTGGGATGAAGACAAGGCTATGTTGTCGAAGTGGGGCTTGAAACCAATGAAGAGCTTCGAATACAAGCCTAGAGAGAGAGCATCAGCATAGGTCAAACTAACGTATAATACACAAACTTCATAAAAATAGGAAAGGAAAACGAATGACATACAGTAGGTTTATGACTGGCTTGTCAAGCAAGTGATATAACATAGAACAAGGCGTGAAAAAATTAAGCGCCAGGATTTCTCTTCAATTGGTCCTCAAGACCAATTCTTTTCAAAACATCTGGAAGAGTGTTGTATAACCATGCGATGGATCTCTTTGTGTTATCCTCTGCAATTCTCAGGTTGTCAAAGAATAGGAAACTTTCAGCTAAAGAGCAGCCTTTAACTTCTTTGTATCTATCGATTCTGACAGCCAAGGCCTTAATCTTTTGATACTTTCTGATCTTCTTGATCTTGTAAGCCTTCTGGACTCTCTCCACTTGTGGCTTTAGGGAGTTGTAGTACTCATAGTATATGTCTTCAACCTTGTTGAAATCATTGTGAATGATCAAGTCGTAATTCTCAGCGGTATATTCACCTTGTCTGTTTGCAGATTTCTGTAACCTGCTACCAGACTGTGGGGGTGTCATTTGAGACATCGGTGAGTTCTCCTCTTCTGGGCTCCCATCCTGGAAGTTGGAGGAGTTTGATCTGTAATGTCTGGATCGATTTGCACTTGGGTCCATGAACACAAAGTCAATTCTGGAGTTTAGGTGATTTGAACCACCAGTCTGGTTGTTTAAATTCTGTTCATCGTCAACATATTGGTTGTTAATGAATCTCAGCATACCACTATTAGCAGAAGCTTCTCCCAGTGCAGTTTCCAAGACGCCGTTGGTAGCATTCTGATGGTGACTGTGGTGATGTTGACTCTGTTGTTGAGGAGCTTTAGTCGGTTGCTGTTGCTGCTGTGACTGCTGCTGTTGCGACTGTTGTTGTTGAGTTTGCTGAGTATGAGAGCTGTGTTGCTGTTGTTGTTGTTGCTGAGACTGTTGTTGCTGGGATTGTTGGTTGGGGTGTTGACTTCTCTGGTCAGGATGGACAGCAGAACTTGGTATCCCATTGGTTGGAAGGAAGCTGTCGGCAAGTGGGAGGGCCAATGTGTTCTGAGATGATGGTACAATCTGGGATGAATGCGATTGAGAAGCCTGTGGGCCTTGCTGGAATGGATTGACAGGTTGGATTATGAATCTCTGGCTTGAAAGAACTGCCTTCAGTTCTTGATTTTCCTTAATGAGGAGATCGATCACCGAATTCAATTGGCCAATCTTGGAGTTCGTACGGTCAATGAATTCATTGAGCTTCTTCTTGATTGTGTCTGTGTTTGTGAAGGTGACGCTCTTCACATCTTGGATGGAGGATTTGAGTTTATCAAATTCGTCCTTCAAGGCAACAGGATTGATCTTTCTGGGTTAGTAACTATATGAGATAGTGTATTAAAAGAACAAAGTGGAGAGAACCAACTCACGCTCATGGTGGATATAGAGTATCACTGGCAAAAAGTTCCTCTTCTGTGAGAAAGAAGGGTGTAACTGCGTGTCTGTGTTGGTGTGTGGTACGTTTGTTATGATCTGCACCAGGATGTTGTTGGCAGCGGTATTCGTGTGTTCTTCTAGTGGTTTCCTTTCAAGACGAGGTCTCTGCTGTGTCGAATGCTGTGTCTGTGGTGTAATGCTCTTTAAACTGTGGCCAACGCGTCTCCCGTTGGTTGAGAGAAGGCTTTTTGACGCTTTATTGTTCTAGTCGAAGCGCTTTGTTTATGTGCAAATGGCCCCAATTTTCAGCCAATGGCGAAATTTTGCGCAAGTTTTTCATTCGCCCAACGAAATTCGCGAAGTTATACCAAAATGGCCGAAAGCGGAAGTTTTCCTCAGATTTTTCCACCCGAGCGCGGGCTCGCAATCATTGCCTCTTCTTTATTCTGGAAGATTCCACCGAATACGCGGGGGGGGCACAATCTTTTGATCTTTTGTTCTCTGTACTCTTTGTGGTTTATACAGATCTGTGCTCGACGGGCAAACGTACACAGCCACACCCACAATGCCACAGGGTTCAGAAGACCAATCGTTGCAGAACGGTTCGCAGAACGGTTCACAGAACGGCTCACAGAACCAAAGCGGGAACCACAGTACAAATGCTACCGCTCTACCGCCTTTCATTGTGCCACCAGGAGGCATCGACCTTGAGATCATACATTCCACACACCCAGATGTGCTCTTCAGAGGTGCATTTGGTGATGCCTTCCCGCAGTTCTCTGTAACAGTGAACAGAACCAACATTTCCGCCGATGGAAATGTGTCTGGTGAACCGGTCTTCAACTTCAACAACATACCATCTTTCCTCAGGGACCTCATCGAGGACGCCATCAGATCTAACGGTAGGCCGACGAAGAAACAGGCCACAGAGGAGGCCATCAAGCATTTGGAACTCATAGACCCTGACGAGTTGAAAGAGGGCGAATGCTCTTGTTCCATCTGTTACGAACCATTTGACAAGCCGAACTTTGACATCGCGGGAGAACGCAAGCAAGAGTTACTGAAGAAGAACAAGGCCCTGCGTGAGAGGTTGGCTGATATTGAAGGTGATCCTGGCATTCCACTGCCCATGGACGCAACGGGCAAGGCCCATACTGAACTCCACTTTGTGTTCAGAGAAACTCCAGAGATGAACGACCCTCTGCCGCAACCTGATCATATACCAGTGAAAATGCCTTGCAATCATATCTTTGGCCGCTCATGTTTAGTCGAATGGTTGAAGTCGAACGTCTCGTGTCCCTTGTGCCGCCGTGAGGTTGAGTCCCAGCCAGTCGACAGCTCATCTTCTTCCTCCTCCCAACCAATAACAGTGAGTAGGGCTCAGTCTTTGGTCATCAATAGGAGTTTCTGCCCAGCTGACTGGGCGTCGCCAATGCTCTCTGTTGAAGATCCTTCAATTCCTTGTCCACTGGCCACCAGTTCAAGGAGATCAGGGCGAACTTCATACCATGGAAGACCTGTGATACATTTCGCTCGTCCAACTTTGTGAGAATCTTGTGCTTTGTTCTTTGTTTTTTGCACTGGTTATGGATTAGTCCTTTGTGCTCGCATTTTGTTTTGCTTGCTGACTTCCAATCATGCGCATCGGTTTATTGGAGTTTTCCTTGCTTTTACTATTGGTATTTAATTAATGACTTTCAATGTTTAATGAAATGGTCCTATTGTCTATTAGTTAGAGAGAGCCCATGTAGTATTTCACTCAGTATGTTTAATGGACTTGATAGAATTCTCTACCAGCAGCTACAATAAATTATAAACAAAACCTCACAGTAGACATCTACTCACATCTACTAGTATTCAAATATTAGTATAACTGGCACTATATAAGATCAATTAGCAGCTATATAGGGGCTACTTAAAAAGTCTATTTAACGAATAATTATAATTTTTTAAATGATTTTCGATTCTGAAATGAAATAATGGCTGAGCTATGTTTTTAAGAACTGGTTAAATATGAACCAAAAAATTTAATAATTACAGATTAATTAAGATTTCTGGAAAAAATGCTAGTCATAAGACAGCAAGGCTTATTCTTAGAACTCGTTAATCGTACTCCTGCAGATCAGCGATCTCACAGGAATAGAGTAGTCACCCTGACGGCTCCATTTTGATCTTGTCTTTTTGGAACTTTGCGATTTTCTTTTTTGCTCATCTTTTGAAAAAGAAGATAGATTAACTGGGAACCATTGAGGACACAAATCCAGGACATCTGTCTGTTCCAATACTGAAGCCAGCTGATACTCGCACCTCATATAGCTAATAGATGCCACCGGAGATACCGGGATTCTTCTTTGATCCCGTGAAGAAGCGCTACTTCAAGGTCGAAAGAAACTCCACTAATGCATCCCACAACTACACTTCCGAATGCATCAAGGCAAATGAAGTGATGCACGAGAGGAAGAGGAAGAAGGTCTCAAAGGAGAAACTTCTACTGGAGAAGCTTCCCATTATCCATTACGATTATCTGAGTGTCACGAACAGGTTATCCTTCCAATGCAAAGATCAGTCTCGGAAGAAGATGAGGAGGTTTGCTTTTGATGACTTGGCTATGGACTTCGATATACCCCACCAAGCTGCTACAGACCTCAAGCAAATATGCCCGTTTTCTGATCAGTCTTTTCTGGTCAGTGACCTGGTCAACTTATATCAATACGAGAGTGTCGAGTCTTGTTATAGGAATGACTACTCTCCGAGACTGTTGTTGAGCCGGATTGATAAAAACACTTCCTTGTTACGGACGTTTGACACCTCAAACGCACTTCCACTCACGGTGAGAACTTGGCTAGGATCACTGGATGAACCCAGCGAGATCGAACTGTCTTTATTCAACGACATTGGAGAATTGATTGATTCTGAGAGGATCATTAATCCCAAGGTGTCCTTCAACACATCACTTTACAATCAGGTCTCCCAAAATATCATGGTATGCTGCAATAACAATCTAATAAAGTATGACATTGAAAAGACTTCTTTACAGACCACGCTGATTGCAAGAGTAGAAGGTGATGCTTTGGCAATTGATATGAAAGATCCACATACAAACTACGTGGGTTTCCGTAACGGGGAGTTCAGAATTTGGGATTCAAGGTCAAAAATAAAGGAAAAACAAACGTTCAAGTCGAATCCAATGAAATCTATCATAAATCTCAAGTGTTCTGGAGAGTTTGGTGTTATTTGCTCCTCAATTGGTTCAAATGTGAAGCTGTTTGACTTGAGAATGGGAATGCAGAAAGTAGATCGTTCCTTCAACTCAACCAAAAATATCCATAATGCCTTCGGGGAGAGCATAGGTATGATATCAAGTAACGAGTTCCTTCTTCAGTCGAAGAATCTTGTTGAGATTTATAACATTGGTGAATCAGACCCAATCAAAATCATTTCTGACCTAGAACGTGATGGAGAACCAATTTCAGCAGCGAGATGGCTGGAAAATCACGACACTCTTCTCACGCTATCACCACGGGGGATTCAGCATTACAACTTCAGCACTTGATATCCGAAGAGGCTCAGAATTGAAGCAAATGAGAATATATTCGCGGTGGCTAGGTATGAAAATTTAGCCCTCCTAGATTCCATACCCTCTTAGCCATCCCCAAAATACATAAATCAACAGAAATACCAATCAAGAGCAAATTCTACACCACGGTGCCACTCTCAAGCTATCTAACAAGACCTGAGTCTCCCCTGCACCGCAAAACGGACTTCTATCTGTCGTTCTTTGGGCTCCGCCTTAACAAATTGCCTCGGAAAATTACCTGATGCGGTAAACATAGTGATAACACTTTTTTGATGTCCAAAGTTACGGCGTTTGGAGCTGGAAATACGAAAAAAGGTTAACCATAAATACAGAAAACATGTATCTTTATGTAAAACAGGTTTAATGATGATAAACAAAGTAATAAACAATGGTATAGTAAAGAGCGATAGTAGTGATCTCAGCAACTATGCTTAAATCGGATTGTAGTTGGCGTTCAGATAATTTGGCTGATACTTCATTTTGGTCGAGCAAACATCGATGTTATCGGCACGACTGTACTGAGAAACATCTGTGGTGAAGTATGAGTTGAAGTGAGGTGGAGGCCCATACTTGGAACTAAACTCATTGTGGTGGTGCTGAGAAAAATCGCCACTAACGTAGAATGACTGAGGCTCAATGAAGTTCTGAGGACAAGATGGCGGAATGGAGCACATTGATACTGGGAGCTCATGAGTGTAACTTGTCTCCAGCTGCTGAATCTTGAGTTGAATCTTTCTAGCGTATGGTGCTGCCTTGATAACTGGGAGGTAGTTCTTCACAGTGTTCACCAACACGTTCATCTCAAGGTTTAACTCTTGGACGTCATAGAACTGATCAATCATTGTTTGTATGACATAATTGCCAAACTTGTCCTTTATCAGTACTTCAAAATTAACATTGATAAGCTTAATGATCTCATTCAAATACTCATAGTTCATCTTCACCTTGAGAATCTTGATATACTTCTCGATGACATTAGAAGAGTACTTCAAACATGAAAGTTGAACCAGGTTTGGATACACCTTCGAAAAAAACTCCACAATCAAGAAGTCCAGATCGCTTGGTTCCCTTAAGAAGTTAAGTTCAAACACGAATTGAATAATGTAGTTTCCAAATTGATCATCAATAAGCTCTCTCAGGTAGATCAGTAGGATCTTCGAGATCTTCATAAGCTGATCGAAGTTGGCACTGTTCAAGAGCTTTTGAAGAACACAACAACCATGCTTATGTGTGGCAATTCTCACAATGTTATCATTCAAACAGATAGAGTCGATTATGAACTGGAATTTCTCAGGTGGGAACTTGAAAATACACTTCTGAACAACATGATTACCGTTCAGATCTTTAATGAGCTTCACCATGTTGTTATCCTCGATACCAGCAGCTCTGTCATTCAGCTGTAACCCCTTGATGATCAGATCCATCTGATAATGAGAATCGACTCTATCAATAATCTTTTGTAAACTTCTCGTACCATACTGGTTAATAGCAATGACGAACATATAAGTGTGTGTCTTCTCAATCAAGAGATCCTTCTGATAAGTGGAAAGATAGTCAATGAGTTTCTGGATCAAGTAGTTACCGAAGGGATCGACAATGAGATCAATCAGGTTGTTAAAAACCTTGTTGAAAACAACATCCCTGATACTGTTATCAGATTCGAGTTTCCGCTGCAAGTACCGACATCCATATTGGTCAACAGAAAGCTTGAGAATGTCCAGATTTTCAATAGGTATCAGATTCAACTCATCAAAGTTCTTAAAATTGGAAACAGTCATATTTCCAAAATCCTTCTTGATGGTATTCTGTTGTTGTATAGATGGAAGCGAAGAGCGGTGGTGATGATGCTGGTTATTCAATCTGCGGGGCTCTATATCATGCTGTAGCTGCGACGTCTTCTTTCTGCTGCCACATTTGGTCGAGTGCTGCTGTGGGGGAACATAAAGATTCAGCGGAGCCTGCAACAGAACCTGTGGGATCGAGTTACCTGATGATGAGTTGCTCTGATTTGGAGTCGGAATGGATGACTGTGAGAGATTCTGAAGACTGTTGATGTTGAACTGATTAAACTTATATTCGAGTTCATCGACCAAGGGCAACGACCTAAACCTTGAGCGGAACGTGTTGCCTCCTAGGTTTGAGCTTAAACCGGATAATGGAGTTGTAGAAGACGAATGAGCATTGGATCCTGCGGAGTTGGAGGACTGAGCTCGTGATGTTACGAACTGTTCTCCAAGATCTGGAGGTGTGAGAGGTTCCACGACGGATCCGATGGAGGCAAGCGAGTTGATGGAAGGGTTCTGGCGGTGTCTAGATCTGTCATTCTGTTGCTGCATATGACGTTAGTTGATGTTCAGTAAACTTTGTCTTCCTCATATCTTATGGCAGATCACGATAAATCAAGCACACTCAAGGTCGACTACCCCTATGATCTTGAGGGCTGATCCAGTACATTGGTGACGAGCACTCACCCCAGGAAGTCGCAGATCAACAAGTGATGAGATGGGGTTGACTTTGAGACACATACCATGTTACCTGTTAGCTTCGTCCAATGTTTGTATGTGGTCGATTTGTCAAGCGCAAGTGACAATGTTGGATAGCAGTCGAAAGGTGGCAAATATGGGTTTAAATACTTACCCTGCCCCCCTGTGTAAATTAGATCATCACCAATTTGTCCTCTTGATTTTTATGTATGGTGTAACCAGGGAAATATCAACAGAAATGGGTAATGCTGTGTTCTTAACAAAATGCACAGTATCTTTTGAGGCCTAGACATCAGGTAATACCTGGATATCAACTACCGACCCACGCTCCAAAATATAGTCTTCTTTCTGGCGATCTAAATACAACAGAGCGTAAGAACACAGTAACTGGGACAATAGCATGTTCTCTCTCTCGGGTATTCTGTGATAGTTAAACCCTCTGCAATAGTGCCACAAACCACCTCTAGACTCCCAAAATTTCAACTGTCCTGGATTAGTCCTTTAAGTCTTGTCCAGACATAGCGGACTAAATTGTGTCAGATGCCAGTGCGCATACCAGAGAAGAGACTAGGGAATCGGATGTACGACGAGGTGAGGAGACTATGTTTGAAAAGAGTAATGTGAGACTGAGTCCAGTGCTGTCTTTGGATAGTCTACGGGACACCGGAGGACTCGGAAAGTTGAAACAACCAAAGCTCACCCCTAAATTTGTCCTTAGACCACAAACACTGGACAAACCCGACGCGCACATTATTATCACTAAGCATGGACTAGGTCCTGTCCTGTCCTGTCCGACGACGGTCCGCTACAATACTCCACAATGACCAATGGTACAAGTCAGGTCACAGTGGACTGTCGACACATACCATGCAAACCCAAGCACTCTTGCTTTGGGCGCCGGTCTGAGAACAACGCAATGTTCAGAGCTCAGACAAATGACAAAGGCTTGCAGACTTATGAGATTCTCAAACACCATAATTGTTGTAGACTCACGAGCTGATTACCAGCTCGTCATGATGACCCGGCCAGTAGTCTTGGAATAGACATTCCGAGATTTATACCCCTATCAATAGTCTGCGGTTAAAAAAAGGCACATCACTGATTCGGCGGTCGATTTCTCAGCCCTAATTGCTACTGGCAGTGTATACATGAGTCCAGAAGCGGAAGCCATTCATTGCACCATACAGAAGGACGGGAATTAAGAACTTAACGATATCAAAAGAATCTATCTGTGGGAAAATGACGGGTATTCCAGCGAAGAGGAGTCCCGAAAAAGATCCATCAAGTAATTATCCATATACTGAATTCTAGCTTAGCAAACGGAGCGTCTCTTGATCCTGGCCCAGTCTCCAGACTCCTATATCACTGATCATATTTCTACCCACAGAACTGTCATAAAGACTCAACCCTCTATTCCTAATACCAGCTCACCTGTAACCTGTAGTCCTAAGGAAACAATTTTGAGGTTCAGAGTCCCCAGACTTGACGTATTTGGCATAGTGCTTCAAAGTAATGTACTTAAAAGGGAGCAATCAAACAATGAGTGTACAGATTGGGAAACAGAGCTTGTAGTATACCCTGTTCATTTGAATTCACTACGATAGTACCACTTCCACACACAGGTGGCTGATAATGCATTATTTCGTGAGTCAAAACCTCCAAGATGGCTGCAACCATCAACCCAATTGTGTTTTGACGATTATTGAGACAATTGGCCTCCTGGTACTAAACGGTGATTGGTAGCATACTCTATACGGTGTCGTCGTAAACAATTGGGATCACAAACCCCTTTTCCATCTTATTTCCTCTTGCATCCGTTGCTTCTGTAGTGAGAATGTCAATGAACTCATCTTCTTCATTCAATTGCTTCTGGTTGAGTTCATCTTCAGGGACGATATCAAACTCATCTTCCTTCTCTTGATAATCGATGTTCTCCTCGATTTCAACGAAGTCTGGGGCAAGTGCACTCCATTTTTGTGGAACGACAAGACTCCACGAGTAAATAACTCCAGTATCTGTCCCTGTCGCACATATAATACACTTCTTATAGTTCCAGTCAATGTCTGCAAGGTCCTCTTTGGGTCCCTCAAGAATCTTAATAAGAGAACCCATGGATGTCTCCCAAACATAGATATCATGAGAAGACCCAGAAGCAGATGCAATGAGGTACTCCGAGTTCGAATTAAACATAACTGAGTTCCATTGCAGCCTGTTCACCAGATCCTGATATTTGTGTTCAACCTCTAGATCCCATAGATCTGGTTCAGCTGCGAAGTCAGGTAGTGAAAGTTGCCTTATGATTCGATCTGAAGAGTTGATTGCCAATTTTTTCCCATCTGCTGAGATGACGATATTTTTGATACTAGAGTTCCCAATCTTTTGACTGAAGTTAACTTCTAAAGCTTCCCTTGATATAACAGTGATAAGGCCCTTGTTTGTTCCTGTTATGATGTGCTCACCGTTTGGATGAAATGTAGATACTTGTACAGTTGTAGATTCTTGAAGCTCTTGAGCAATGCCGTCGGATCCAACAAACTTAGGAGATTGGCCACTCAGAGATACAACGAACTCTGATGGGTTAAAAGGATTGAACTCACAGTTCAACACTGGACCGTTGAAGTTGAAAGTCCGCACCACTTTACAAGTCCTCAGATCCCATACCAGGCATTTCCAATCAGGGGACGATGACAAGATGTATCTTCCACAACTTGACCAACACAATGAATTGATGGGCTTAACATGCCCCACGAGTGTTCTTATGACAGTTTTCGTACCGTTATCAATGATAAGTATTGCTCCAGAGTTAAGACCAGAGGCAAGATAATCTCCCTGGGCGTTATACTTGACAAACACCGAATGACCAAACGAAAAAGTGTGAGTGAGACTCTCGGGATACTCCCGAAGGGCAGCAAAGGGATCAAGCAACGAAAGGTTCATACTGGTCGCTCCCACACAAAACCTGCGGGCTGTAGACCTTGGTGTTGGGGTTGTTCGCATGCCCATTTTAGAACATGGGAAAATCCCGAGCGCGTTTTGTGCGGCGCATACCCATTTCTTTGGAAGACGACGTGTCACCCGAAGGAGGGAAAAAACACGAGAACTTGAACATCAATAACAGCCTAGAAATTGATTTGAAACCAGCTAAGAGACAATGAGACTATCACAGTTATCCACATTGGTACTTTTCCTCTCCATCGCAAACGCGTTCCACTTCTATTTGACGGGAGGTGAGCGTAAATGCTTCTACAAGGAGCTGTCTCAAGGCACATTGCTTGTTGGCAAATACGAAGTGGAGGTGTTTGAACCAAACACCGACTCCTTCCAGAAGGCATCACAGAAACAACTTGGTGTCATCATCGACGTTGAGGTGAGTAGCTTTTTTGCCCGTCTGAAGACACAATTTACTAACATGTTTGCCCAAGGAAGTCTTTGACGACAACCACAGAGTTGTTCATCAGAAGGGGTCTCCTAACGGTGAGTTCACGTTCTCAGCTATTGACAGTGGTGATCACAGAATTTGCTTCCAACCTCAGTCTCAAGGATGGTTGGCTAAGATCAAGACGAAGGTTGATGTTCAATTTGAGCTTGGTGATGGTGAGAAACTTGACTCTAAGAAGAAGGGCAAGGTTCAGTCCTTGACCGACAGAGTTAAGGTGCTGAATAACAAGGTCCTTGAGATCAAGAGAGAACAGCAATTGACTAGGGAGAGGGAATCGGCTTTCAGAGATATGAGTGAGATCACCAATTCTCGTGTTGTCCGTTGGTCTCTTATTCAATTGGTTGCATTGGGTGTCACATGTTTCTGGCAATTGAAGCACCTCAGATCCTTCTTTGTCAAACAAAAAATCCTTTGATAGAGTCGAGTCTGCTATATTCGTGAGTCTACAATCATATAACGCGTTCGTCCACGTTCTCTCTCTTTCTATTCCAACACTATAAAGACAGGATGCGGACATTGCACGTATTACAGAAATCTGTAACGAAAGTCAACATGTAGATTTCTGTCACCTACCTCCTTGTAACTTGGATATTCTCTCAGCGAGAACTCTTTCCATGTTGTAAACAATGTTAGACATAGCTAATTCCAGTGGAAATAAGCATTCTTTATGTACCCGACATATCATTCTCCGAGGTCCCCAAGAAAACATTCCATCTCTAATAACATCCTTCTCGGAACCATATACTATTTCTGGTCCCCTTCTAGTACATTCTCTTGGGAAACTCTTTTCCTGCATCATTGCCTTAGAGATTCCAACATACATCACAGAAAAGGGCCACTAAGCGTTGCACCGTCCCCCTGGTAGTATCAAACAAACATCGACATGAGCAGCGATTCAGAGCAAGAACGCTCTCTGCGATATAACGCCCTGCGTTCTTAATCTTGAGTCACCTGTCATTGGCATCTTCGCAGCCTGGCAATTGTCATAGCTTCCAATAATGCCTTCAAGCCGGTGTTGGAATGTGAAATTCTGTGAGGATACTCCCCATTTTGGGAAATCCACTGCTACTACAGACGCTATTGTTACTACTTATAATCGTTTTGGAGGATCTTCTGGCGCCATTACTGGCTCAACCGGCTCTGGCATCCTTGGAGGTATTAGTGCCGAGCATGCAGAGAAACCGCCATCGGATCTCGACGCTGACCCAACTGCTGACCATGATATTACTTCTAAGCTTGATTCCGATATCGAGATGTCTGACTCATCTGAATCTGTTGTTGATCATGATATTGATATGGAAGATACTCCATGTTGGAATGTGTGTGCCAAACCATCATTACACAGCCCCAAATTGTATGGTGGGGTATATAATCTTGTAATTTGCCTATCCTAACAGATAAAAAAAGAGTTTGATCCATATTGTAAGCCTTACATATATTATACTTAAATATAACTAATTCTAGTTGGTATAACCATCCTTTATATACCCAACTGTTAAATAACACACCACCTCTGATCACGTTGTTCCAGAGAGTGGTTCCACTTGGATCACCTGCTTTCAACATCACTCGACTTGGGACACACATTCCAACATTCAATATGGATACAGTGATATTAAATATGATATCCAAATTACAAGGGCCGGCAATGCCTGGCGGCGAGTAAAGTGAGTTTATCAACTTTCTCAAGACTCACATTCAGTTAATAAAGCTAAAAGGTCAGATGCTTGACACGCAGTCCATGATCAATGATCACCAGTCAGACGTAGGAGTTAGAGACCGATTAGACCACTCGTTGTCGAGATATCGAAGAGCACACAGTGTTGGAATGTGTGTCCCAAGCCATCATTACGCAGGATATGAAACATGCAGTTCATCTGTGGCCAACTCATAAGTGCCAACATCACCAGTCTGCAAGTAAGAATGAATACCAAGACCAGGCATTTTGAGTCCAGGTCGAGTGCCACTTTGGATAGGTGCTCGTAGAACATAACTTCATTTCATCTGGAAATTGAGCGAGGTACGTCATGGACGTCATAACCTCTTATAATTTGGATATCCTATTTGATATCACTGTATCCATATTGAAAACCTTTCTTATATTATACTTAAATATAACTAATTCTGGTGGGTATAACCATCCTTTATATACCCGCCATATCATTATTCTCATGTGAGCACCCTTACCATTTTGGGGCTCCACATTGCATATTATGAAACAAACCTAGATGAACTGCATGTTTCATCGATTAACAAATTCGCCAATATGGATACAGTGATATCAAATAGGATATCCCAATTACAAGACACACAGTCTATAGAAACTTAGTGACTCGTATGTTTGGAATCTTTGTGACAACTAATCTATGGCTAACAATGAGTTTGGCTTCATACACCGCAAGAGAGCCTCTATGGTAGCTCTAACGGCACTGGATACGTAAGTTAGAGGTAAATAGACTACTGGCAGTCGAGATACCGATACGAACACACTCTATAGAAACTTAGTATCTCGTATGTTGCGAATCTCTATGACAACAGATCTATGGCTAGCAATGTGTTGCAATGTGTGTCCCAAGTCGAGTGTCTTGTAGTTTGCCTATTCTAACAGATAGAGTTTGATCCATATTGTAAACCTTACTTATATTATACTTAAATATAACTAAATCTAGTGGGTATAACCATCCTTTATATACCCAACTGTTCAATAACACGACACCTCTGATCACGTTGTTCCAGAGAGTGGTTCCACTTGGATCACCTGCTTTCAACATCACTCGACTTGGGACATTCATTCCAACACCCTCTCTTGTACCAAGATGTCTCAATAGTTGAGATCAGTGGAAAGGTCTCTAAGCTTGTTGAATGTAACAGCTGGCAATGCTTTGGTGAGTATATCAGCAACCTGCGATTTGCTTTCCAAGTATTGTAGGTCCATATCGTTTGCTTCGAGATGTAATCTCACAAAGAATAGTCTCACATCGATGTGCTTGGTCTTGTGATGATAATATGGATGTTTCACAAGCTTGAGTGCTCCTTGATTATCATTGAAGACTGTGAATGTTCCCACATCAATTCCTAACCCTTTGAAGACTTGCTTCAACCACAAACCATCCTTAACAGCTTCTGTGATTGCCATGAACTCAGCCTCAGTGGTGGGTAAGGCGACGGAAACTTGCAACTTGGATCTCCAGCTGATTGGACCTTCTGCCATCTTGAACATGAATCCTGTAGTAGACCTTCTGGTTGATAGATCATTAGCATAGTCAGCATCAGTAAATCCCTGTAGCGGCAATCTTGATCTTCAATAGGTGATGGTGAAGTTCTCTGTAGACTTCAGGTAGCGAACAACTTTCTTAGCTGCGTGCAAATGAATCTTCCTTGGATTCTGTAGATTTCTGGATAAGACACCAACAATGTAACTAATGTCATATCTGACAACATTAGCAGCAAACAACAGCTTTCCAACAATGGATCTGTACTGAGTTTGGTCTGTGGTCTCACTTTGTTCAATTTCATGGCCAGTCAAGGCAACTCCAACGGTTGCGGGGATACTTTCTCTGGAGGCATTTCTCATATCCAAGTCCTCGGTCAACTTGCTGATATAGTCCTGCAGTGACAACTTGACTGTGTGGTCACTATCCTGGTGGATATTCAACCCAAGAAACTTCTCTACCTTACCAAGATCCTTCATCTTATATGTGTTGATCAACAGGTTCTTGGTTTCTTGTAGCAACTGTTGATCATTGGAGGCCAATAATATATCGTCGACGTATAAGCCCAGAATGATAGTCTTACCCTTAACTTCTCTGTGATACAATCCTAATTCAGCAGGATTTCTTGCAAAGCCAATCTTCTCCAAGGTTGCATTGATGTTCTGGTTCCATATCAACGGTGCTTGCTTTAACCCATATATACTCTTTCTTCTTAAGTCTCAGAACCTTACCTGGAACTTTAGTATATCCTTCTGGCTGATGCATATACAATTCGTCTTCCAGAGATCCGTTCAGGAATGCGGTAGATACATCCATCTGATGAATCTCCAAGGACTTTTCTGCTGAGGCAGCCAACAACAAGCGGACGCTCTCATAGCGTATGACAGGGGCAAAGGTCTCATTGTAGTCAATTCCTTCGATCTGACTAAATCCTTTTGCAACCAGTCGTGCCTTGTATTGACCACCATCCTTGATACTCAGAACCCATCTGCAGTTGATGGCTTTCTTTCCTGGTGGTAACTCAGCATACTCAAAGGTCTCATTGCCTGTAATAGCATTCCATTCTGCTTCAAAGGCCTCTTTCCAAGAGTCCTTATTAGGTCTCTTCATAGCTTGACTATACGTCATAGGAACATTGTCAATTGAGGTAGAAGCCGCCATGAAACAAGTAGCAGCAAGATTGGTATGAGAATCACTCTCCGAAAAGTTTGTAATTCTTCTTATTTCTGATTCAGGTACTTCCTTCTCGTCTGAACTTTCTGGTTCCTCGATTATCGGGACAGATGGACCAATCGCCTCAAGTTCTGTACCAATAGGAACAAAGGAAGTGATACGTTTCTTCTTTGATTGCTTGCCTTTTCTTCTTTCCCTCTCTGGAGCTGGATCAGCTAATAGAAGAAGAGGATCCGGACCATAATCATGGTTGCGATCTGGAAGAGCAGCCAAAAGTCGATACGGATTCTGAGGTGGTGAAGATGGAGCAGAAGCTGGCGCAGATGCCGGACGTTTCTTGGAAGACTGACCAACATGATGCCATTCGCTGTCAGCAGAGTCAGCAGTATTCAGCACAGAAGAAAGTGACACGGGAGAAGGAAGAGGCTCATCAGTGGAGGTATCTGCCATGGCAAGATCAAAGTCCTCAACTGGAGTATCTTCCATATCAATATCATGATCAACAACAGATTCAGATGAGTCAGACATCTCGATATCGGAATCAAGCTTAGAAGTAATATCATGGTCAGCATGGGGTTCAGAGTCGAGATCCGATGTCGGTTTCTCTGCAGGCTCGGCACTAATACCTCCAAGGATGCCAGAGCCGGTTGAGCCAGTAATGGCGCCAGAAGATCCTCCAAAACCATTATAAGTAGTAACAATAGCGTCTGTAGTAGCAGTGGATTTCCCAAAATAGGGAGTATCCTCACAGAATTTCACATTAGATGAAATGAAGGCCTTTTGTGTAACATGGTCAAATAAGCGGTAGGCTTGGTGATCTCTGTCATATCCGAGCATCATGCATTTCTTGGCAGAAGCATCCAACTTACCATTTCTGAGAGCAGAGGGTAGGGTGGCATAGCAGAGGCAACCCCACACTCGAAGATGATCAAAACCAGGAGATGAATTAAACCATAGTTCATATGGAGTCAGTCTTTTGACCCGATTAGGAGTACGGTTCAGTAGGTAAGCAGCAGTGGTAATCGCATCGGGCCAAAAAGCAAGGGGAGCGTTGCTAGATGATAACATAGTACGAACTCTTTCTTGTAGAGTCCTATGGAATCGTTCAGCTTTCCCATTTTGGTAACTATGGTGTGGAACAGTCAGTTGGTGGTGTATGCCATGGGACTGGAAGAAATCATGTAACTTGCGATTAACAAACTCGCCACCATGATCAGTTCGAACTGCACCACATACGTAACCGGGACCAGAGACCTTGAACTGCTTTTCCCAATAAGTGATGAAATTGATGATAGAATCAGCGGCCTGATCCTTAGATACAATAATCTTGACATCAACGTAGTTGGAAAAGCTGTCAACGATTGTGACAAAATAGCGTTCTCCAGTTAAACCGGTGTACTGGAATGGGCCACACACGTCAACATGCACAAGTTCAAGTGGCTTGGAAGCAACAAAAGTAGAAGTCTTTGGTTTCCTGGTGACTGCTTTCCCAAGATTGCAATCAGAGCAGTCAAGAACAGAGTCAGTTTCAACAAATTTCAAATCAAAACGCTTCTTGATACTGTTCATGGCACCGAGTGCTGGATGACCCAGACGTTGGTGCCACAAGTGAAAGGTATCAGCGCTGGTGGACGTTGCCTTAAAGGCATGGGGCAAACCAGCCTTGAAGGACTTAGAGAGGCCTCGCTGGAGATCGAGTCACCAAGCGGTAAAGGCCTCCGTGAGCTTCGGACTTGATACCAAGGGAACTTTTGCTATCATAGCTAGCATCAGTGACCGTGTTGCCCGCAAAAAGTAGTTCGGCACCTGCCTTGGTTGCCTTGGAAACACTAACAAGGTTCGCGGCAGCCGCAGGAATGAACAGAGCATCCTTCAAAGAAAGTAATCGACCATTCTTCATCAATAAATCAACGTTTCCAGTTCCTTCAACCTTAATCTGGTCACCATTCACACTGGTGATAAACCGGTCATTGGTAGGAACGATATCAGCAAAGTAGGTGGGATTTGCAAAGATATGATCAGAGCAACCACTGTCTAGATAGACGTCTGAGGATGTTGGAATGTGTGTCCCAAGTCGAGTGATGTCGAAAGCAGGTGATTCAAGTGGAACAACGCTCTGGAACAACGTGATCAGAGGTGGTGTGTTATTTAACAGTTGGGTATATAAAGGATGGTTATACCAACTAGAATTAGTTATATTTAAGTATAATATATGTAAGGCTTACAGTATGGATCAAACTCTATCTATTAGGATAGGCAAATTACAAGAAAACCGTCAACGATTGTGACAAAATATCGTTCTCCAGTTAAAACCAGTGTACCGGAATGGACTACACACGTGGAAAGAGTATATATATAGGGAAATGCTGGCACATGCCACATGCTGGAATTATTCTCACCCTATAGGCTGGTTGACTGATGAAGTTCAGACCTGTTGTTGGTTGAGCGAAGAACCCATGGAATTTCCTCCGTGTTAGATGGTATCGATGTTCCTGAGGTCACCAAAATATTCCTGGTTGGGACACTCTTTCCAGAATGAGAAGGGAAAAAATATCCGGGGAGCATGATTCTTCAGTTTTATGGAGTATTTGTTTGCACAATTTATCCACTGCTCATGAGAATGAGACTGCATCAGAAACTAAAGAGTGTGAGATAGACATATCAAGAGTTATGAGCGATCCATCAATGAAGATAAAAAGAGTCCGTACTGGGTGCTGGACTTGCAAAAGACGGTGAGTTGTCTTGAGAGTGTTGTGTATGAAGCGAGAAACCGCGAGGTACTAACAGTTCTAAAGGCGAAGAAAATGCGATGAGGCCAAACCAGAGTGCAATAACTGTATCAAGATCGGTAAGGTGTGCGAAGGATATGAGCTCAAGCTGTCATTCGACGTTGACGATAGCCGAAACAGTCCACATATCAAGATCAACGCAAAAGGCGAGACAGTACATGGATTTAGAGGCAGACCCAGACTTAAAGAAAGTCTGATGAAGAGAGATAAGATGAAGAAGGAGCATGTTGACACCTCGAGTGTTTCAGATTATCCGATAACTTCGACACAGAAGACTCATATGACATTATCTACATCTGACTCGAGCACGATCTCCAAGGCTGATGATTCGGTACCGATGTTACTTACAGACTCCGAAACTATATCCACTCCTGGTGAAAGTTCCAAGAAGAACATTGTCGACGAGTTCCACACCTTTCAGGATCTTTTCCCGTCCTTTGTTAGAGATGAAGAAATTCCGTCCTTCATCAACAACATTCAGGAATCAGGCTTTATGACCAGTAATAACAATCGTGATGCATTACCACCAACAGATTCAAAGATGTCGGATATTGATGAGAACTTGATGCTGAAACATTTCTTCAAGAGATTGCTACCGCTCTTGGATGCGCATCCCAGTTCCCCGTGGCCTCAGTTGGCGCTCAAGTATTGCGATTTTGAAATTGCAAAGAGTTGCTTCATCGCACTGGCATGTATTCATCTATATGAAACAAAGGGAGCGCAAGAGTTTTACAGAACAGGTATGGTCTATGTCAACAACACACTGGAATATCTGATAGACTATCTGAAGGGAAAAAGTGAAGACTCAGAAGGAGATGAGGACACACTTGATGTACCCAAAATTATCAGCAATTTGAAGAAGCAACCTATAGAGAAGCAACGGTCAAACTTTTTTGTTATTCTTCTGCTGATCCATGTTCACTTTCTATTCAGCGTTGTGGAATCTGGAAGATCTGCTCTTGTCAGAAGCTTCAGTGAGTTGTTCTCTGCGATTGTGAAAGATGTATCTTTCAAGTCGTATTTACAACAGATAGAGGAAAGTTCTACGTTAATTGCAAATCTTTCGTGGTTTGATACTATATCTGCGGTTGTGTCCCCAGATTGCAGATTACCTTATTGTGATGAGAGTTGGTATGGAACAAAGGATACACCTAAATCCACCATAAGATTGATGGGATGTCCAGGTGAAATCATGCGAACCATATCGAGATTTTGCAGACTTAGGAGGGAGGTGAAAGAGAATTATAGGGTGATCGACTTAAATATCGAAAACAAGTTTAACGCCTTGAAGTTTGATCTTCTCAAATACCGAGACTATGTGATTTTCCGTGATGATATGTCTGATTTGGAGTATGACATGACTTTGAAATGTGCTCAATGTTGGGCTTTGGCAGTTCTGATAAACCTCTACAGACTTGTGAAACCAGATGACAAGCAGACAATGAGATCGTTGACCAATGAATTCATCGCCGTTTATTCCAGTATGGAAACGTCGTCTCCACAAATCACCCAGATGATTTGGCCAATTTTCACTGTTGCGTGTGTCTGTACTACTGAATATCAGAAGGTGAAGGTTGAGAAGCTTCTTGACAACCTTCACTCTACTATTAATATGGGAACGATCAGTTCCATCAAAGCCATATCAAAGACATGCTGGGAGACTGGGACAACATGGGAGGAGATTTTGGATGGTAAGGAGTGGTTTGCATCAGGGATTGACTTCCTCGTGGTGTAATAGAGCAGTCAGCTTCGCTTCGAGTGGTTATTTTTTTTTAGATCTTACTCTTTACAAAATATAGTCACTGAAGTCGGGGGCAGACCAGAATGAGACCAATCGAGACATAGTGTGAGGCCTAAGAGATGGTGTACTTTTATTTCGGTTTGAGTACATATAATTTCATAATACATTAAGACCATTTCATAACATAACCGTAGTAGTACATTACACTATAGCATGGTTAAAAGTGGAAGAGCAAACGAGAAAAAGGAATCAAAATACAAATGAAGACCTGCTTACAACTTCTGCATAGCAGCGATGTCCGTGGACTGGACGTGGTCCTCATCCTCCTCAATCTTACCCTGCAACTCGTCCAAGGAGACCAAAGCATCTTCGATGACAAGGTTGATCTGCAACTTCTTGATACCGAAACCAACTGGGATAAATTGGTGAGCACCCCAAGTCAAACCCTCCATCTCGATGGCCTTGACGTTAGCCAACAACTGCTCCAAGTCGGTCTCGTCATCCCAAGGCTTAACATCCATGGTGACAATTGACTTAGCAGCTGGCTTTGGACCCTTAGCAGCCTTCTTAGCAGCGTACTCAGCCAATCTCTGTTGCTTCAACTTCTCGGCCTCCTCATCAACCTCGTCGTCGTCAGAGCCGAAGAGGTCAACATCGTCCTCATCCTCCTCAGCGGCGGCGGTGGCGACTGGAGCCTCACCAGCTGGCAAGGACTCGAAGTCCTCAGAGAAGGAGGCAATGTGGTTCAACCATCTGGTCAAGGCTGGGTATTCCTGCTGGAAAGCCTTGTAGGTGGTGACATCGGATTGAGAAGCCTCAGTACTGTGAAAACGTTGTTAGTTGACAAAATCCTCTTGAATTGGGCTGGAATGAAAACCAAACGTAAGCGGTCCACAAAACAGTGACGCTATGATCATAAATCAGGAAAAGTGAAACTTGAATGGGTTTGATACTCATGTAGAGGGTCTTGACATCCTCCTCATAAACACGGACCAATTGAATCATCATATAGAGATCATAGGGCAACGTCTGCTTGCTCGTCTGGATCATCCACGCCGAGGGAAAAGAGAGACACATACCCGGCAACGTAGGACTTCTCGTTCAAGAGAGAGTTCAATTGCTTCAAAGTTTCAACCTTAGAGAAGTCGGAGAAGGACATTGTGTGTGAATTGGGGAAAGGACAAAGCGTTCTTGGTCTTCTCTTCCAAAGATTGTTTGGGAGAGGGAAAATTTTTGTTGCTCGAAAATTTTTCTTTTAAAATCGCACGTTCGCGGCGGTTTTTTTTCGCCAAAATTTCGCCACGTTTAGTGCGCCGCCGTGCTGGCGTTTACGCGAGCCTCTGGTGCTGATATTTACGCCGGACGGCTGGGTTTTTTGTAGGGCAGAATTGTACCTGTGTTAAGGAACACGACGAACAACAAGCACAGGCACAGGCACAGAAACCTGCACCTGGCACCATGGAAAGACCAATCATACCACAGGCACTCGTGACGAGCTTCCACAACAGAGTGAAGAACGAGCAGACCGCGCTCTACATCGAGGCCGTTCCTGCGCGGGCCACGAAGAGAACAAAGACCGTGGTGAACTATGCGGAGGTGGAGGATCTCAACTTTGACGACGACAACGACGGCAGCTACGAAGAGGGATACCACGCTTACACACGTAATGGCCTTAATCACACCACGCCTGCACACAATGCTGCCCCAGCGAGTGTTGGAAAACTCGCATCCAAGACCAGGCACGTCCACTTCACAGACCATGACCTCAACATTAACGCACAGAACGAGGAGATACTTATCCCAATCAGAATCGACATCGAGCACAACTCTGGAAGAATCGTCGACTTCTTCATGTGGAACCTGAACGAGAACCTCATATCGCCAGAACAGTTTGCAATGATAACCGGACAGGATATGGACCTGCCTTCTGTCGTGCAACAACAGATCGCAGCCTCTATCAAGTCCCAAGTGGAGGAATACACCGACTTGGTAACGATCCAACTACCAAGAGACGTCGACATCCACGTGATCATCAACATGTCTTGCAATCTGGACAAGAACCTCTACGAGGACAAATTTGAATGGGATCTTACCAACAACAACGTGACCCCTGAGCAGTTTGCTAAATACGTGGTAACAGACATGGGGCTGCCACTCGAGTTCCTTCCCGCAATCTCCCACTCGCTCCACGAGACGATATTGAAGTTGAAGAAGGATTGTATTGATGGCCGCTTACCACAAGAGATCTTTAACCAGTCGGCATTTGGATTCGAGGCGGGCATCAGACTTGACCACGAGGCATTGGGTGCGGGATGGACTCCTTCAGTGGAGGAGCTTTCACCTTGGGAGATTGAAAAGAGAGAAATGGAGAGAGAGAGAAACATCAGAAGACTGAAGAGAGAATCAATGAAAGTGGAGGACGGCTCACACAAAAGAAGAGCATACAGAAGAAGACACGAGGATCTGGAGATGCGTTAGTCCCCTTACAGGTGTCAATTAATGTGTAACTACATTGTATATTAGTGAGTAGGTTATTCTATCGGCTCACCAATGACCATCAGTAGAACAGAAAATCGCTGGGCGGCCTTAGAGATTTATACGAACAAACAAATTCCAAGACGCGTTTTGTTTTGTTACCGAATGTGTTCATCACCTCGTGAAAGAATAACACAATGGTTTCTGAAGCT
The DNA here is from genome assembly GCA_020995425.1 of Williopsis sargentensis. Classification (NCBI taxonomy): domain Eukaryota; kingdom Fungi; phylum Ascomycota; class Saccharomycetes; order Phaffomycetales; family Wickerhamomycetaceae; genus Williopsis; species Williopsis sargentensis. The sequence continues at coordinate 404,713 of CP083466.1, read as the reverse complement.
GAGATCTTGACGTTGTTTCTTCTCGAGCGCGTTGATCTTACAACCTGCTTCTCACTGGAGAAGCTCAGGAAGCATTTTCCGAAGGATACTCCCCAGGACCTCTTAGGAGATGTCCATAGCCTTCTGGCCAAAAGATTCACCAAAAGGCTTGATACGGTCAACAGCGTGATCCACTCGGTTTCAGAGCATGAAAGTGAAGGGCTTACAATATTGCAGAGACAAGATCAAGCAATTCTGACTGAATTCCCGCAGTTGCTCAACAAGATGGAAACGATATGCTCCCTCTTAGATTCTGAGATTACCGATCTGGAAGAGAATGTTGGAGAAAATGAGCAGTTACTACAGTCTGCGATAGATCAACTGAAGGATGTCGTTATTCCCACAGTGGAAGTCATGAATGACAAGGCCATATCGACCGTTCTCGAGCTGATGGAGACGCTTCAAACACTACATTAGGAGACTCTCACTTGTCCATCATCACGCATTCACGCACTGGTCTATATTTTGAATATCGTACTCAGATCCCAACCATTGGAAGCATTCAAACTTGGAGTTCAAAAGCTTGTGGTCGTGAATTGTATAGCCTGCTCCAGATGTCGGATCCACAGCACCAGTTTTGGAACACCTCTTCAAGAAGATCAGTCTCGCAAACCTAGAGTGGATCAATGCCATTGCGCACATCGTGCACGGTTCATGAGTGGTGTAAACATGATAGTCATTGCAGAGATAGTGATAGTCTGCTGGATCGATTCCATTTCTTCTTTTTAGTTCCTTCTCAGAGACCTTTTGAATGCAACGCATTATGCTATGGTTCAGAGGGTGCTGCTCTCTCTCATCACACGAGACTGAAACCAGTGTGTTGTCAACAGGATTGACGACTGCCGTGACGATTGGAAGATTTGTGGTTCCAGACGATACATCAGATATGTACCTTAAATGTAATTTGATGTGATCCATATTGAATATCATTTCGTTGAGGACCTGATCGTTGGGATTTCCCTTCCAGACTAGTGGCCAGTAGTGGTTACCCCATTCCAATGCTAACTCTTTAGTCGGTGGACAGTGACGAGGCACCTGTCGTATCTCAAGTTTATGGCATTCAACTCCACTAGCCAGGAGTCTTGATTCTAGTTCGGGTCCCTCTATCATTTCTTTACTGCACAATATCACGGTGAGCTCTGAGACAGATAACTTCTGTAGCCTTTTGACATGCTGTAATGGGTTTGGATCGAGATTGCTCATCTCGCGTATGATCCCTAGTACCGTTGGTGAGTTCTGAGGTTGGATCTTAATGGACCACACTTCAACCAGGGCAAGTTCAGAGGAAGTCTTTTGATTTCTCACTTGCAGCAGTCTGTCTTCGACAATACAGTTGACATAATCGATCTTCGTCTTATTCTTTCCCTTTTTAGCCATCTCAGCCCGTGACGCTGTTTTTTGGTTTCGTAGTGCTCATGAGAAGGCCATTTCATCATTTTTTCTTGTCGTGATAAATATAAATTGGGTAAAGTCGAACTTTAACAAAAGGACCCCACTGGAAACGATCGCAGGAAAAGCTCATCTGGCGTACAATGCCTGGAGGAGACCATGGAATCCAACGAGCCCCTAACACTGAGACGATTCTTGGCTAGACAATATCAAATTGCAATTGATGCGTGTGATGAGGAACTTGACACACTCCTGGACACGGTTTTCGTTCTCCAGGGATACCAAACGTGCGTACTTCCCAGTATAGATCCCCATTGGTCCTTTCATCAGCTGCTAGAACGATGCCAACTGCATCTATTGAAGAATGGGGTAAAAACGAACTCGCTGACCGACGGGTATTTTGTCGGCAAGGGAACCAAACTACACACCCCTGCATGTCTTGGAATTACCAACAGCTTGAGATCTCACGCGTGGCGTAAACTCCATTGGCTACTCGGCTGCAAGAATATGGCAGAAGTTCTTCTAAGCCACTCGGCGTTTAAAAGCACCGGTTCAGGCTTTGTTCAGCTATTCGGTACATCACTGAAGAGGTCTTTCACTCCACCCAAACCTCGACCCAAACTTTTCAGTTTAAACAAATGTCTTTACAGATCTGATCATCAAACTGAGAGATGGAACCCGGTTCCGATGACGAAATTGTCTTTCGCCCAAACTGTTTTCAAGGACGAATATCAAGGGATGAAAGACATCTCGAAGGTCCCAAAGAAACTAATTCCCTTTGTGAAGTTGGCCGGCATAACGATAGACAATCACAAGAAGTGCAGATATCTCCCAATATTCGATCAATTATGTCCAGAGCCCACAGAGCAAGACTTTCTGCAAAAGGCAGTCAAGAAGCACGATGTAATCAAATTCTGTTCCGTTATCTTCGAAAAGGTGTTGCCATTCGAGATGTATGGGTCTCGTAACAACAAGTCAACTATTATGAGTAACATGTCTTCTATCATATCCGGTAATAAGGGATTTGAGATTGACATTGAAGGCTGCATGTCTGGAATGACTACAAACGAAGTTTGCTGGCTAGGGAAGTCATACTTAGGATCCAGGAACAAACAAGATGCACTAAAGAGACAGAAGTTACTGAGAGAATTTGTTGTATGGATATTCTCGTTCTTCTTACCAAGGCTGATTATGTCGTTCTTCCATGTGACCCACATTTCTTCCTCCACTAATTTATTGTTCTTCAGACATTCTTCGTGGAGGGCAATCTCCAAATCTTTCATCAACGACTACAGATCAAATCACCTCCTGCCAGAACAGGAAGCGTTGAGTATTACCCAATCAGAGAAATCGGTCGCATTAAGATGTAATTTCAGAGTCATGCCAAAGAAGAATAACGACTTCAGGGTCATCAATGTTCCACTTCGAGGTAAGGATCCCACTGAAGACAGAGAATTCACTGCCCATGTTCTGAATGAGTTGAGACCAGCAAAGAGAGTGGTTAATCGTTTGAGGCTTTCCCAGAAAACGTTCTTCCCTCAGCTGACGTCAATCAATCAGCTTCCCCTACATATTTCAAGATTCAAGAGGAGCTTGCTTTCCAAGAATGGTGTCATACCTACGTTATTCTTCCTCAAATTTGATGCCAAAGCATGTTATGATACGCTCCCACAATCAAAAATCATGGAGTGTGTGGAATCTCTTGTTGATAGGAATGTGTCATATTCAATTTCCACCATCACCAACATTGATCTACAAGAGAAAGGTTCAATGAATATCTCGAGGCACCTTGACCATCTGGGTAACCTCAAGCGCATTGAACAGTTATCTCACCATAACAGTGTTCTGCATGGCAATCCGCGATGTGATACCCTCAACGGGATAGAGATCATTGAGATCGTTAAGATTCATCTGGAGACTTCAACTACCCAACTGGGAGGATCTCGATTCGCTAGAAAGGATGGAGTATTTCAAGGTCTCCACTTGTCCAGTCTTTTTTGCGATCTCGTCTACGAGAAGTTAATTCTTGACAGACTCTTCTTCTTAAGCGGAGACCATTCTCTTGTTCTGCGCATTGCAGATGACTTCCTTGTCATTTCCTGTGTACCGGATCTTATTCTAAGAGCTAGAGAACTGGTGGCTGACGGTATGCATGAATATGGATTGCAGATCAACAAGTTGAAAACTGCCACAAATTTTGATTCGCAGAGGAATATCAACTACGATTCTTCCATCACTTTTTGTGGGTTCAATATCGATGCGGCCCACCTTGAAGTGGTGAAGGTGTTTGACGGACCTTATTCTCCTAATGTGAGATCTGGGAGGGAAGCGATAAACAAATTGTTGAATATTTTGAAAGTTCGGTCTTCATACAATACACTGTCTACCAGTGACAATGAAAAGTCTAGTATTTTGAAGCAGACCCACATTCTCATCAAGAACATCGCCGTTTCTTACATTAACATCACAAGAAGATTAGACGTGCTGCAGGATGAGTTTATCGCTTTCATCAGTGAGATTCTAGATCAAATAACTGAGAAGGTTGGCAAAGCAGATCGGGAAGCATACGCGGATATCAGACGAGTTACTCTAGAATCATTCCTTAACGAGCTGGTGAAGAAGAACTCGAAACATCGAGCATCGATAGAATACATTCAAGGACAGCTATATAGATCAAAATATGAAAGGTGATCATTGGCCTGGGACTAGAAGGCAGCTGGGAAGTTTGACCTCAGATTCTGCTCATCCTTTAAGCAGCGTATCCTCTCAACTTCTTCAATACCTCCACTTTTCTTTAGCTTATGTTCTTCAACATAACCACCAAGTTCCTCTTCGAAACCATTCATCATCGTTAACTGTCTCTCTTTAGCTCTCAATTTTTCGGCCCTTTCGATAGCTTCAACACGGCTATTATGATTTGGTCTCAATGCCTCCACCTCTGAGAGCAGCGCATCCCTAATATTTGGCAGGCTACCAGGTTCGGCAAGGGGTAAGTTGGTAGACCTCATTCTTGGGTTCTTTGTCTGCTCCACACAGCATCGTTCAACCAATTCGAACGTTTCAGTGGCCTTGGAGAGATCTTCCTTTAGATCAAATGCTAAATCCTCTTGAAGGGTAAGGAATTGCTGTTCTTGACAGACTGTGTCCAACTCTGATTCCCAAATCTTCTTCCAGTTAGGCTTCTCCAGCTCAATATATCCCACCAGATTCTGAAGATCAGTCTGTGCTTCGTTGATCTGTTTGTTAACGTAATCCAATTGTTTCTCAGATGGACGAGCTCCTCGTTGTGCCACGTCCTTTCTTAAGGCCTCAATCAAGTCTTGTAGGTCATCAAACTTCGTGAGCAAGTCATCAGAATCTTTAGACAGCTTCTGATGAGATTCCTCCATGTATTTTCTTGTTGAGGCCTTAGATGTATCCAAAGATAATGACTTGAAATCATTCACTTTTTGAAGAACCCTTTCGATAGCTTTGGTGAATGATGCCTTATTGGTGTTGTTGATCTGTTTAATGATAGAGACATCATGCCTTATATCCAACAGATCTGTTATGTCTGAGAGAACTGTGGATGTTTTTGAAGGAGTAACAACCGTAGGCTTTCCATTACCTGCATCAGCCGAAAGAGCAGGTGTCTCGATACTTCTTTCGATAATAGTCTGGAACTTTTTCAGAGAATCATTATTAGACTGATCAATGTAATCACGAGTGTTCTGGTAGAACTCAGCTTGTTTTAAGTACAGCTGCTCCTTCAGTTCGTCCATATTCTTCTTGATAGCCATCAGAGTATCGGAATCTTTAGTGATGTTCAATGAGATGACAGAGTCTTGTCCAACATCCGCAAACATGGAGTCCTCTAGTTCATAGGACACCCCGCTAGTCTTATCAAGGATGTATATATCTGGAAATTGTCCAGATCCAGGAGAATAGGCAAACTTCTCCACGAATGAAAGACGTAATTCAGTGAACGAGATTGGTAAAGCGATCTGAGACTTCTTAACACGGTCGCCTACCTTTAAAAACACGCTGATGGTTCCAGTATTTGACAATTCTCCTTTTTTTTTTGTGACAGGTGCCTGGTCCATGCTCTTGGCCTGTAGCTTGCCCTTTTCAAGAATGGACTGGTCTGGCAAGTCAGGATCCCTACTTGGAGAGTAGTTTGTAAGCTTGGCGTATTGATAGGCAGAAAATCTCCTTGAAGCACGGCGTTGGAGAGAATCACCCTTCTGTAACTGTGCAAGCGCGTTGTTGGTCACCTTTAGGTTGTTCTCCTTTGAGAGATGAGAGGGAGTAGCACCAGATGGTTCGCTTATGGAGGGTACACGGTGCTTAGGCTGTTCCAATGAGGTCGAGTTCGCAAGTGGGGTAGATGACTGGATACTGTTCTTCCTTGAGACTTCACCACTTGCCGTTGACTTGAGCGATTCCCTAGATTTGTTGTTCTTCAATGTACGAGCAAGTGCCTGCTTGGTCTTCAAACTTTGCAACAGAGACACAATGATCTCCCTTATACCAGGGAGAAATTTATCAAGACTTTCCTGAGACGGGACCTCGCATAATGCCTCTTCCAGCACAACCCTCAGTGAGTGTGGGACATCTCCGAGATCACTCACATCGACACCAGCATTGGAGAAAGCGCGGCAGGCCACCTTGAACTCATTCCCCAGCTGTACATAGGAATCAGAAATATCAGTTTCAGAAGCAGAGCCCTTAGCCCATTGAGTGAGGCTCTCCAGTAGGTGCTTCGTGGCAACGAGCAGTCTTGTCACGCTGGACTCAATGGTGCTCATCTACGCCAAGCTGTGTTAGTAGAGAAAACAAAGCAGCCCAACAAAGAGGTTTGAACATACCGAATGCCTTTTGGATGGTGACTGTGACATTGCAGATACGTTGACTTGTGCGACAAACAATACGGTGAGTGAAGCTCGCTTCTAAAAGATTCGCCAGTCCTGGTTCAGCGTTATTGGTTGTAATGGCAAATAGCCCTGGAGCACATCTGATCTGGAAATATCAACAGGCAGGTCTTCACCCGAACACCACAAACACGGTAAAATGAAACCGGCAAAATCAAACTTTTTGTTTACATATCGCGAAGTTTTGATCTGGAGAACCTTCCTTTGAGTCTTTGCTTATTAGTTGTTCAGACAGTGACCTACAGGCTGCTAGCATAGAATCTGGAGGCGCGATTGATCACCGGGACCCGGTTCCACTAAAGGAGGGAGCGGGAACTGAAGCCAGGCGAACATGGTCTCGGAGGGTGTATACGACTCTCAAGGGGAGGAAGAGAACCTCGAGTTCTCCCATACTCTCATGCAACAGGCTATCGCAGTGAGATGCCAACGGTCTGTTACTTCAATAGATCGATCACATGCTGTTGACCTTGATCTTTTCAATCAGTTCGAGAAGCTGCTTAACGCATCTGAGACCGGCCATCGATTGCCACCACCCTCAGCTATAGTACCTATAGTCAACGAGAACAATGTGCCTGACGCTCTTGACGATGAGATCATGCACTATGGTCGAGGAACCAACAAGAGAAACAGATCATTCTACCAGCAGCATATTTACACCATTGACTATGTGTCACACATCCTCAGACTTGGGAAAGAGGAGGCAACAGCGTTGGTCAAGAATAACGAGGAGCTCGTCGAAAAGTTTCATAATGGTACTTTGAGACAATTCTTGTTGAAAAGGAAACCGGCTGAGAAAGTACCACAAAATCAGAAGAAGAAGGTACAACCAAAGACTGTTCAGGGCTCTCAGCATTCTGATATAGAGATCCAGCAACTGAGACAACAAGAGGAGGAAGGTGAGTCCTACTCAGATGGCTCAAACCACACAACGGATGAATCATCATCATCATCAGAAGAAGAATCCTTTCAAGAAGATGATCCACTTCAAGTGACTTTCAGAGGTAGAACCTATAAGAGCATCGACGAATTGGCTCGTGTGTCTATGCTACCCAAATCGTACTTCTCAAAGGAGAAATCAGACGGATCCACCAAAGTGGCCAAGAGAAACCATACCAATGTGGAAAGCCGAATCGGTGTTGCAAGGAGGACGAAAGCATTGGTTCAGGAGGATATACCTCAATCGGAGCCAAACTTTAGTGCTATATTCACAACGGGAGATGATTCTCAAGAGCATGGTACATTCTCCCCGACTGACGTCTCAACAAACCTTCAATCCATGATCGTTATCGGATCGGATGAAAATGTTAATGATGATAGATATCTCAGCCATAAAGAGGATACAGAGCTGTTCGACGGAGATGACGAAACATTCTACTTGTCTCAGGCTGTTCCCAACGACTCTGCCAGATATGAATCTGATGTTGAAGAGGAACGAGGATTTGGTGGGGATGCAATGCTTGCGTTAGGTCCACGAAAGATGAGAAAGAACAATTCGCAAGTATGCAAGAGAAGAAGGGCATCATCTAACTCTACCTTGATCAACTCTTCAGCCCCAAGAATATTCAAGAGAAGGTCAAGAGGGTCGTTGAATGGAAAATCTCGTTCAGAATCAAAACACTCCGCAGTAAACAAGTTGGCAAGACATTCATCATCTTCAAAGTCTGACAGGATATCACATAAGAACAAAGTCAACACTATCTTTGACAAATCACAGTCCCATGCTGGTAAACATGGGCGCCTTATAATGGAGAATGTCTTCGGAACTCTAGATCGCACCAAGAAATCTCGGATGCAACCAATGGAACTTGAAACAAAGAAGAGCGAACAACAACTGAGCTCGCGAAATTATTTCTCCTTAAGTCCTAATGGGAATGTTGTTCTAGGAAGACAAGCTCATACATCAACAGTGGTGATTGAAGCTTTGGGAAATGAGTATGCTATTATACCAAAAAAGACGAAGGCATTTAAACCAGCTTCTGATGAAGCTGAGGTGCATGACCCATTTGATTTTCAAGGAGACGTTAAGTCTGACTTGGAATTTAAATCACATTTCACTTCCACGGAAGCATATAAGATGCTTTTCACGTCTCATGTTTCTGGTCGGAACCATGATTGCCACATCAAATTTGGCAAAAACGCGTTGACTCTTTCCAAGATTCTTCCCAATATCGAAGATACTCTGAAAGACTTGTTTGTCATATTGGGTGATTCCTCGATTTTTCATTCTGTTTCTCCAAAGGTATTCATGGGAAACTGCCACGACATCATTGCCTTCTGCTGTGACTTGAACGTCAATGAGGCGAAGTCCTTGTTGGCCATCCTTGATAATTTCAGGTTTAGGCTTGAAGCTTACATTAGATCCAAGGGAACAATGAGAGATGTAGAGTTCTATTGCATTGGCCTATGCTGCATGCTCTACTACTGCTCTCATCGAATCTTTGAGAACAACTACCTTACGCTGTTCGACTTCAATGCTAAGTCGAAGGAAGTCGCTCTCCTGTTCTTTGAGTTTGCTTCATATGTCAGTGGGGAAACTCTCAGAGAGAAGCTCAGAGAACAAGGTTTGTTCTCAGAAGCCGTTTCCTTCTTTTTTCTTGTATCTAAGAAAGCTTCCTGGGAAGCCTTGGAAGGTTCCAGATTACACGATTTGACAACCGTGAAAGATCTCTGCGCAAGATTTCCACCCGAAGCTCCTTTGTGGAGGATAGTCACCCAGAGCATCCACACCAATCTCAATAATGGAGATTCTGCTGCTGCTAAAGTTTCCCTAATGCGAGTGGGTGACTTTGTTAGCCTCGGTTGGAACGTTGATGAACACATTCTCCTCACAATGTATGGAAGCATAAAGGAAAACAGGTTTAAGAATTTTCCAGGTGAATCGTGCAATCCTACTGTAATGTCCATATATGGACTCAACAGGGACACAGTTGTGAACCTTTACTTGAATCTGCTTCTTGAATATGGCAGAACCTTGGATGGTGAGATTGCAGGAAGATTCCTGGAACGCATAGTACCGGTTTCGAAGGCTTCGGCAACTGACTCGATTGTGCTATGTAACAGGTTGAATATCCTGTTATGCTTGTCTTCTGTTGCGAAGAAGAACTTTGATGCCAGATTCTCTGAACTTGTTGCTTCCCGTGAACTTTCTAGATTTTCAGTACAGAAAGTCCTACAGGCGTTCCAGGTATTGATTGAAATAAACACGACTAACAAACTAACCACATCCATGAAGTTCTTGAAAGATCTCGTCGAGTATGGCATTGAAGACCGTGATTTCATCAATCTTTGGGCTAACTTTATGATAGCAATCAAACCAAGCACCCTTCCTCCGGAGACGCAGCAGAATCTGATGGTCGTGATCTCGCAATTTACATCAGACAAACCTTTTCTGGTGGCAAGCTACCAGTTCATTAAGCATTTCATATCTGAATCCGACGATGAACACGCGTTGAAATTACTGGCTGAAATGCTTGACAGTTTGAGTCCAGTTTTGTTTCCGAAGCTTTGGATGGCTCTTGCTGGTAAGCTCACTAAGGCTGGAATCAAGAGTTGGAGCAAGCTCATCCACTTTTGCAATTTCGAAGATGAACCTCAGGTTTATTCATTTATGTTGAATCATTCGGGACGCTCTGCATATATCCACGAGCGTGAGACAATTTTGGTGTCCTTCATCAAGAATCTCATACGGAAGAACTACTCTCCAAGCATGAACTCTTTTATTAGAGAGCTTTCAAAAGTTGATCCAAAGATACTGTCATGCCACAATGCCTTGATTCAAACTAATCGTCTCCAGATCACCATTAATTTTATTCAAAACATCTTGACAAATGAGTTGCCTAGTGCAAGGTCGAGATTCCTGTCCGTATTGGTGAATATGTTGAAGTTCGAATTTGATAAGGCTGGTGGAAACACTGAAAGTGCACAGGGTGTATTTGTGAAGAGAGTCACTGAATTCGTGAACATATGTGGATCTGAGTATATCAGTACATCACGAGCCTTTGAGATTCTTTGTACGACTTTTGGAATCTCAAAGAAGGTGCCAACAAAGGACTCAATTGGTCTCTTAAACCTTGATGGGAATGTTAGTGAGAGTCTCAGATTTCTGCAAGAGAAATTGCTATCATGTCTCAAGACGAATCAGGACGTGGGTAAGTTCTTTCTTCCTATAATTGTTGGGCACTCGAAGAAGTCTGCTGGCCTGCTACATAATATCACTGATTCTAAGTTGTTCGTTTTGTGCTGCTCAATTTCAGCTCATATCGAGTGTCTGAATCAGAATTCTTCATGTTGGGTGCTTCTGGCAGAACTTATTCATTTCCTGGTGAAGATCCTTACGACTGATAGAAACTTGACTCGTGTTGATGTATTTTGTGTCTTAAAGACCATTCAGTTGTTCCCTTTCGTTCTGGCTCACAGAAATTCAAGATTTGAGTTCTACGAGATGTTCACGCTGAAAAGTATTTACCACCTTTTGATACTTGTGGTTCAGCTGCTAGATGGAACCAACGATCTTGGTTGCTTTCTAAAGCTGGTGACAATATTTGTCTCACGTGATGCTATTCATGAGGTAGTCATGCCTCCATATCATCCTCAGTTTCTGATTAAGACGCCAGAATCAATCAAGTCCATGATAATCAGATCAAACGTTACATCTAGTGAAAAATCACAACAGAGGACGCTATCATCTGTCCGTGAGGAGCTGGATGGTGTATTCAACAAGTTTGTTCACCACGTGGATGGTTTGGAGAGGACTGACTATGAGTATGGAACAGAACCCTGATCGAATGTTTAATCATGCTTTATAGAGTTCATATTTATTCCACGCAGTACTCACAAGTTCAGGCCACGTAGTGGTATACCTGGCGATCATTCTCATCTCTTTGAAGATATTCTCTTTCTAGAAGTGCATCGATTCTCTTTTTGATGAACTGCGGAGATGGCTTGAATCTGTGTATCTGTTTAACAGTCTCAATAACCAGTTCGTTGTAAACAAGGGTCTTTCGACTCTTCATTATTCTCACAATGGCAGCATCTAGTTCGAATTTTCTGTCTTCTTCGACCTTCTCAACTGTTTTCGATCTTTCAGAATCTGTCTCAACCTTACTGGCAACTGTAAGGACTTTAACCTTGGTCATCGGAGCTGTGAATGCGAAGTTGAAGGTGAAGGTATCACCTGGTTTAATCTCTTTTGACATTGGTGTCTTCTTCAGAATTCTTGTACGGGGTGCAACGGCGACTGACTGTAAACTCCTTACGAGATCTTGCTGTGGAATCTTTGTGAGGATCTCAATTTCTGTAAAGGTCAGTTCATCATGCTCTTCAAACAGCAAGACGATGAGACCACAGTATAGAGACATATTCAACTCATGAATCTTCTTCTCAAATTGTATTCGGATATCAACCGATCCAAAGTTGTAAGCCCAACTCAAGTTTCTCCCATGGTGCAATTTGAGATAATAGTCACTGAATGATGTCTTCATCTCCTCCAATTTTGGGGATAATATTACGTCTTGCTGGTTCGTCTGAGGTTGTATTGGCCAGAAAGTCCTCGTCAATACATTGATACCAAAGTTTTTGTGATTGAAGTTCTTTGATACCTCTTTTGACAAGTTGATATCTCTAAACATACCTTCCAACTTGGAAGTAAATGATGAGCCTATCTCACTTTTCAATTTAGAAATGAGAGATCTTTCAATATCGTTGTATGACTTCAGTAACCTCTTTGCCAGATGGTTCTTGTAGTATTTCTCAAATATGTCCTTATCTTTGATGAATCTGAAAATCACAATTGCGTTGTCCATCACGGCCTCAATCTCATCTTCAGATTTGTCATTGGCTTTCTTGATATGATCATCAATGAACAAGGACAAATACTCAGACAATTTCAGATTCTGATTCAGGAACTCCACAAACGAATTATCAATCGTCTTTTGCGCCCTGGAATCAGTATCGAGATTCTTAAGTACCATGTCGTACTTGCTCTTTAGAGCTATTACTTTCTCTATCCATAAGATTGCCGCAGAACTTGCCTTTTTACCTTTGTTACCCCTTGATTTGGAAGCTGCTGGAGGCAAACTTTGAGACTCATCGCCCTCTTGTTCTTCTAAAGAGAGTCCTTCTTCGATGATAATCACCTTCAACTGTTCCAAGAATCCATCCAATTCGTCCACTTGTATAAGTAGCTTGTATAGGAGCTTGAGTTCGTCATATCTGTTGTGAACGATCCAGAACTTCAATCCTTCGTTTTCAAATCTCATCACTTGGTCAATGTTGGAAGATATCAGTACTTTCCCAACGAGGGACATCAGTTTTTCGTATGTGATCTTTGGCAGATAAAGGATACACTTTCCCTGTTCGTTCGTTATCAGTTCGTCAACCTTATGGATGTACGATGAGCCATGACCACTTGCAAATATTTCATGGCTAATCTTGGTATAGTACTCGATTGTTTTGTCAAGATAGAAAGGCTCAAAGTACCTGAGATAATAGTTGTCTCCAAGCTCCATGCTCTTCTCATCCTCCAATAGTGATTCGAACATTGTGATGATGGACTTGACTAAAAAGATGTCCACAATGAGTCCATTTCGGTTGTTTGTGATCTCTTCGAGAACGTATGCGTTCAGTGTCTTTCCAACAAAATTATTGTCAAACTTGATGACATTGTCACGAAATAGATTCATACCAACGTCATAAATCAGAGGGAAGTGGTTTTCTTTGGCATAGACTCTGTCCAAGTACATCAGCACGTCACTCACCATTCGCATCGAGAGCAAATGATCTGCCCATTGGTCTGAAACCTCTTTCAGGATGGTATGAACGTTGCCATTATCGGCCAATTGGGCGTTGATTCTGTCCTTGATTGTCAGAAGATGTGAGCCAACCAACTGGGAGACCGAGTCGTAAAGCTGCTTGCCGTACTTTCTCAGAACCAAGTTGTACGACTTCCTGTACAGTTCCTCAAAGGAGAGTCTGGAGGCATTCTTGTTCTGGATCTCTGCGATGGCATCTGCCAGCACCGACCACGATTCCTCAAAGTCCACCTCGTTCGCCAAATTCTGTTGGCCGCTGTTAGTAATATGTTCGGGGAACGGAGCGGTGTGCACATTGTCACATTGCCACGCACCTTTCTTGGGGCCCTGATCTTTCCTCTTCGGATGCCGCTGGATATCATTGTCCTCGTTGTCCTCGCTGTGTGTTCGTCCTCTTGTAACTTGTGTGGACCAAGTGAGAGTGTGTTGTAGCGTGTAATCTATCAATGCCATGCAGCAGCGGTCGCTGTTTTCAAAAGCTGCCGCTGGTGTCCGGGTTTCCTCTGAATGTAACAAACCAACATTAAGAACAACGGCACTGTTACTATTGTTACAACTGCTGCAACTGTTATTACAACTGACACACAACTGACACACAATACTGACACCATGTCGTCAGAGATCCTCGATGTGCTCAACATCCAGAGCGGGCCGGCGAAGAAGAAGCAGAAAACGGAGCAGCTGAAGGCAAAGCCGCTCACGGGCATCAACAGAGAGCTCTATCAGCTCTTGGGTCAGAACACACCGCCTGTGGCGGTCAGAAACCAGCAGAAGTTCAAGGACCGATTGAACGCGCTGGAGAAACCATCGTCCTGGACCTGGGCATCGTTCAAGAACAACGCAAGAGAGGATGGTCTGAGGCTCCACCACTGGGTCAAGGGCTCGAAGGAGACGGTCGAGGCATCTGAGCTGCCATACAAGTTTGAAAAGTACAACACAGAGCTGAATATCCCTGACTTCACAGAGGAGGACTACCTCAACTTCATTGTTGAGGCGGAAAAGGCTGTTGAAGTTGTTACCGAGATGCATGCCGAGACCAAACAGACCTCTGATGCCAGCGTCGAAGTGAAGGTTGAGCCTATGGATCAGGACATCACTGCTGCTGCCGATGAGCAAACAAGAGACGCTGGTTCCGTTCCTAATATTGACCCTAATGCTTCTACTGCTGAAGGGGCTGATGTTGCAACGGAAGCTGGAGCTGCTGCTTCTCAGTCGAAGGAGACTGAGACAAACGCCCAAAAGAATGAGGAGAAACGCTTGCCCTGGGATTACAAAGAGACTAGATATCTCTTCGATCTCTCCAAGGCCTTCGACTTGAAATGGGTTGTCATTCATGATAGATACAATTATGAGGTGAATAATGGACGTACGGTCGAAGACCTCCAAGAAAGATTCTACTTTGTCTGTCAGACGATTCTGATAGCGGAGAACGACAAGGATGAAACTGCGCAGAACTCAAACTTGATTGCCAATTTGAACTTTAGTCGCACAAAGGAAGTTGATAGAAAGGCATACTTGAACAGACTCCTACAGAGAAGCCCTGCTGAGATTGCGGAAGAGGAATCTTTATTGATTGAAGCTAAGAAGTTTGAAGCTGCTGCCAAGAACACAATGACTGAGAGAGTGCAACTCCTACAACTCTTAGACTCACCTAAGGCTACTGACTCGATTTCACAGTATTTGACCTCCCAAGGATTGACACAACTTTCTGCACAATTGATGACCGAGAAGCGTAAGCGCAGAGTCGATTCACCAGCACCAGAGAACCCCCTCACCGCATTAAATGAGAAGTTCAAACAGCAGCACCTCGCAAGACAGAAACAGCTCCAACAGGAGAAGCAGGAACAACAGAAGAAAATTAAGGACAGCTCTATTTCCATGTTGTTGTCAAAGAATTTGACCCCTAGGGAAGAGGCGGCGTTTGGTATCAAGGTCCACCAAGAGAGAATTTCACCAGGTGTATACTTGAGATCCTCCAAACTGTCAACTTACAAGCCAAATGTCCAACAGAGAATTGCTAGCATCCTGAATGAGTTGGGTCTCAGTAAGAAACCTGTGATGGCTACAGAGAGGATCGTGGCAAAACAGGATGAGCTCCATAAGACAATCAATACGCTGTTAGAGTTAAAGAGACAGGTTGATAAGCTTGAAGCTGAAGTTGAGATGCTCAAATAATGAATGACTAACGTATTATATCACTTCCTTACGTTACGTAGATTTACAACTTGGATTGGAAATTTGCCTTTCTCTTCTGAATAAAAGCACTCATTCCCTCTTGTTGCTCTGGACCTCCAAACAAAGCATGGAAGAGAGTTCTCTCCGAATCCAGTCCGTTAGACAGACTTGTTTCGTATGCAGTGTTTACGGCCTTCTTGCAAGCCCTTGTTGCAGTTCTTGGACCCTTTGCCAGTCTCTCTGCTAATTCAAGAGCGTTCTCGAGAACAGTACCAGCTTCAAAGGTCTTTGAAACGAGACCCCATTGCTCAGCTTGTTCTGCGGAGAAGATATCTCCTGTCAAATTGAGCTCCATGGCCCTGGATTTCCCAATGGCTCTAATGAGTCTCTGGGTACCGCCACCCCCTGGGATCACGCCCAGCTTGATCTCTGGCTGTCCGAACTTGGCCTTCTTAGATGCATAGATGATATCGGCACTCATGGCCAACTCACAGCCTCCACCAAGGGCAAAGCCTTCCACAGCAGCAATGATGGGAATGCCGAACCGAGAAACATCGTTCCAATTTCCCAGAAAGTTCTTCTTCAGAGCATCCTGTGCGGTCAAGTTTTCCATCTCCTTGATATCGGCACCAGCAGCAAACGCCACATCATTGCCAGTGATCACAACGGCCCCGTACTTATCCACCTCCTTGTCCGCAATGCCGATGGCCTCCATCAGCTCAACAGTGAGGTCAGACTTCAGGGCATTGAGAGCCTTGGGACGGTTCAATTGGATCTGTAGCACACCCTTGCGTGGCTCTGTGACAATGATGTACTTGTACGCCATCCTCTCTACTCAGTTTGATGCAATTCTGGACTGCACGAATAGTCTTTTATTTTCTTTCTTGATTAGGAGAGGTTACAATGTTTATATGCCAGTTTTGAGCTTCCCCACATTTCACATTTCGGCCCCAACAAGCCGAGAGCGTTTTGCCATATTCGAACTCGACAAGTGAAAATCAAGGCCTTTTCACTCGGAAACTCGCACGTAGACCTCCTGCTTGTGTGACTGTGCGGTATCCGAGATCGGCAAGGTTGGCAGGTTGACTCTGTAGTTCAAGTCGTAGACCTTCAACTGTGGCAGTTGGAGCCATCCTGCCGTGAGAGGTGTAGCGTGGAAAACAAGAGGCTGTCTCGTACACGGCAACACCGACAATTGGTTCAATGACTTGGTACCACTGACCTGGAAGCTCTGGTTCTCAATCATGTTCGTGGAGAAGGAAAACACCCGGGAAGTTGGGTTCTCGATGAGGTAGTTCAACACGAGGTCATTGTTCTCCTCGTTGGTCTCAACGTCCAGAAGAACCCTTGGATCCAGTAATGGAAGGCTCAATTTCCACTTCTCATGAATATATTCATCCACGTCATCACAACCCTTACGTTGCCATTTCATTCTCAGCGTAGCCTCAAATCCAATGTTTCTGTATGTGTGTCCATCTGCAATCACGGTCTCAACAAAGTGATCGGAGATTATTTTACCCTCAGTCTTCTTCCAATTGCGATCAGCAGTGATCTCTCGGCAAATAACATGTTCATTGAGCGATTTTATTCCCAATTCATCCTCAAGAACACTGATTTCAAAGCCAGGCTTCATGACAATGTTTGTTCTCATCAACCAGAACCTGGCTGGTTTTGTAACGCCAGTATCTTTATCCTCAATTTCAAAGGCACTTGGCATATCATCATCTCTAATTCTTGGATAGATCGATACCGTGATGTCGAAAGGATCCATAATCGGCAGCGTGAACTCGATTGAATCTTTGATTGGGACATCCTTATCGTGGTTGACATAGTAGATGACATTAACAACCAAGTTGATTGTCCTCTGCTCATCGTCTTTAGACACGCTTGGAACTTGGAAAGATAAGACATGTCTCGCATCAGTACTCTTCTCGATGGACGTCAGTTCCAAATTATTCTTCTCCGATCCGTCCCAAATATGTTCAATTCTCTGTTCACCTAGAACAATATCCGCTGAGATATCAACATCGACATTCTCATGATCCTCGTTCTTGATAGAGAGAATAATCTTCAATTTTTCACCCGCAATTACAGAGGTTGGAACGTCCACCAGTGTGACTTTAGTCTCTGGGACTCTTGGAATAACTTCACATGATGAAGGATCATTGGTACCAATAACATCTTGCGTTCCATTGGTATTGGTCCATGAATGGTAGTACTTGAATGCATTGTTCGAAATTGGGGTTGACAGTTTCACTTTGAAACCATCATGGTAGGACATCGTTCCAGATACCGATGAACAGGTGTTCTTACCAATTTTCAGTGCCGAAATGATGATATTGAAAATCTTTTGCTCCAAAGATTTGAACTGAAGGTTTGCAGTTCCAAGGTAGCAGTTCTTCTCGGAGTCGTACTCCATGTCCTTCAATGTCACCATACATTTCAGTTCCGCAGTAGGATCATGGTTCAGAACAACCGATGACAACGTTCCATCAAATGTCAACAACAAGTCATCCAGCACCGTTGAATCCAGGACATCATTAGTCTTCGATTTTACCTTCAGCTGCATCTGAACATCTCTTGAAAGTGGGACAGTCGCTGTCTTGAACAAAATGCTTGTTTCGAATACATCAAGGCTTGAGTCCATAGCAGTATTGATCACCAATTCTTGTTCACCTGATTGTAACAGTGTCTTAAAGTTGCTCTCCTTATTGGTCAATTTGTTGGCTTTGTTGATGTAACCCTTTGGCATCAAATTCTGAGGTAAAATACTTAGCTCTAGGAGATTTAACACGGAGGAATAATATTTCTTCAGTTCAATTGAACATTCCAGAAGTCTTAAATGAACCACAGCTAGAAGATATGACCAATCATCCTCTTTCAGGCAGTCCAGAGTTTGTTCAAAACAGTTAAAGGCCTTATCAAAGTCCTTCAGCTTGAAATATTCTTCAGCAAGCTGATAATTCACATAAGCGATGCTTCTATTGAAAGTGTTATCCTTCTTTTGGAATGCCAGCTTGGAAAATTTGAGAAGGTTTATAAGAGATTCCTCAAAATTCTCATTCTCCAGAGTTTTTGCATAAGGATCCACATGTTCATCTTGATCAATTGTGCCTTTCCTTCTCCAGAGATCAACAGATTGAAGGTATAAGTAGCCAGAATGTGGCAGAACCAACGGTGAAACCTTATTCAACGAATCCACCTTGTATGGAACCTCTGATGGGACGAGAGATGTCGGTGATAGATCGGATAGTTGTGCAAGCCACTTGAACTGTTGAGAGAGCCAGCAACACACGCTGAATGAACCCACAGCCACATTTTTTTGCTTCAAGAAATATATGACACTCTGCAAATGGATATCAAACTTTTTAAAAGCGGTATTCGTTTGCTCCAGGTAGAAATATATCCTTACGATATGGAAAAGTGTGATGTCCAACAAGAGTCTGGTATGGTTCCAGTCTTTGCTTTCAATAGGCATGGCGTTAAGCAATTCAACAAGATTCTCATACCCCGTTTCGAAATTCTTCACAGACAGGTCATATTGCTGTCTCATTTCGTTCAAGAAGCCAAGTTTCAAAGAGTATCTCACCTCAGTTATGCTCTTGGACGTGGCACTCGAGGTTGAATCAATCGCTGCGAGTGATTTTGCCCTTCTCTGACAGATGACTTTATCAAGGTTACTATAGAATTCTGATGAAACAATCTTAATAATTTGCAGGATATTGAGGGCGAACAGACTGACCTCTTTCTGAGTTCCAGATGACAGAAGAAGAATGCCATTCCTGGAATTCATTCCAGTAAGTCTTCTGATGCTATTCACACGTTCTTCCAGTTCCGGATTCAAAGCTGTAGATCTCTCTGAGACAATGATTGCAAGTAGCTTGATGTTCCTTTGAGTCAATTGTTCTCGCAGAGTGTTGATCTCTTTGCTCAACTCCTCATCTGCTTTCTCCACGCTAAGGGGATCTGTGATTTCGGTATCGATGCCATAGAATGAGATGTAGATGCAAGGTATCATTGCCCTGTATTTCTGTACCCATTCCAAAGAGAGCATACCATTTGAATGCGTGGGCGATCCCTCTGTCAGTGGTGATATTGGGGACGGCTTGGATTTCTTTGGTAGTGAGTATTGGTCCACGGGCTTGAGTCTGTACCGGTGGGGATGTGTGGGGATATGTTGCTTGGTAGAGTTGGAGTCCCAGGCGACACCGTCAACGTGGTACTTTCTCCAGATCTTCAGGACATCCTCAACAAAGGGAATTGACGCTATTGGTGGATGCGAGCGTTTCAATTGCTCAGTGCTGCGGAGCAGAGGGTTGTCCTTGACTTCCTCGACGTCTCTGGATGTGGTCTCCACGGGGAGGAACTTGCACTGGGTGTGGTCCACCCCCTGGACCACCACAAGGGGCGCCAGGTGTGCGAGCAGCTGTGTCGGGTACGACTCCATCGTATCGAGACTCCTCCTGTGGCCATTCACTTGTGAGCACCACGTATGAGGATAACAGTGATATTATACGTGATTTCCAGTGTTTACCTCTTGGTGTCTGGATGGTAAGTATATTCCCCCGATTAGGCAGTTACCCCAATCCAGTCATAAACAACCATTAAATCCCCCAATAAGGAAACTATCCCTTTACAGCTCAGACGGAACGGCCAGCCAGCCGGCCAGCCAACCAGCCATTTTTTTTTTCTAATATTTGCCCAATTTCCAAAAAACCAGCGAAAACGTCAGAGCGCGTCGTCGTTTTGCCCATTTGAGAAGCTCTCGAGTTTCGAGTCTCTCAACCCAACGTGCCGGAAATTTCGAAACGAAAATGCTCGCCAGGGCCTTCAGAACAGCAAGCGCACGGACATCCACAAGAACATTCACAGGCCTCCGCAACATGTCCGACCTTAAGATTGAGAGAATTGCCCCAGGTGACGGCGCCAACTTCCCACAGGTCGGTGACAAGGTCACCATCCACTACACGGGCACCTTGGAGAACGGCAAGAAGTTTGACTCCTCCAGGGACAGAGGCTCCCCATTCCAGTGTGTCATTGGTGTCGGCCAGGTCATCAAGGGCTGGGACGAGGGTATCCCACAGTTGTCCGTCGGCGAGAAGGCCGTCCTCACCATCCCTGGTGCTAAGGCTTATGGTGACCGTGGTTTCCCGGGTTTGATCCCACCAAACGCCACCTTGGTGTTTGACGTTGAGTTGTTGAAGATCAACTGAGTGCTGACTCTCCCTCACCTCCACTCAATTGATGAATTAAATACACCTACAAGTGGCTCCCTAATGGATGTCACGTTTCTTCTATTTCATTTCGTAGTCGTCATCACATCACCACGCATGTCGTCATCCCCTTCTTGTACGACGCTTCGTTTGGCTTTGAGACCTCGTTCTCTTGGTCGGTGCCCCTGCAGCAGTGGTAGCCCCGGTCTTTCCCCTTGTCTTCTTCGTCTGCGTCTTGGTAGGCTCCTCTTCCCCATCACGGGATCTTGTTCTGAGCTTTCTTGGTGGAGATTGTGTCTTGACTCGTGTTCTTTTCCTCGTGGATCTGGGTGGTTTCTCAGTAGCTGGTAGGGTTCTTGCTGTTCTTGTTCTTGTTCTTGGTGCGGACTCTTCCTCCTCTGCATCCTCACCATCTTCTTGTTCTTTTACTTCCCTCTCTTCTACTTCTTCTTCTCCTTCTTCGTCTTCTTCCTCTTCATCTTCCTCTTCCTCGCCTTCTTCTGTACCCTCTTCATCAGATCCATCATCCTCCAATTCCTCCGTTTCTTGCTCTTCGTCATCTGTTCTCATTTCCTCCTCTTTGGCATCAACGAATTTCTCCTCCTCCTCTTTGTTTTCCTCATCCATTTCGGCCTCTTTCTTCTTGTTTCTCTCTTCATCCACGAGTTGGGCGTTTTCATCTTCATTATCATCTTCAACCTCCACGTTTACATCTATTTCCTTCTTTTCATCCTCTTTCTCCCTCTCCTCTGTATTTTGCTCCTTTGTTTCCTCCTCTTGGGTGGTGTTCTTCTCAACTCCTTGATCAATACTCTTGATCTCATCTGTGTGCTTCTCTAGGTCATCACCACTATCCGAAGGGTGGGTTATATCCACGCTTTTGGCATTCTCCTCCATGATCTCGCCGTACTTCTCAATGGGCAGTGTGAAATCACGCATCGTGGCGTTGTCAGCCTTCTCAGTGGCATCGTCCTTGTCGTCCTCATCGCTTTCAGGATCATCCTCCAGTGCATCCAAGCCCTCGAGATTGAACAGCTCACCAAGCTTTTCCCATACATCCTGTGCACTGATCACATCTGCATCCACTCCCTCCTCCTCATCATCGTGTCGCTGGTTCAACGCCTTCAGAATGGCAATCATGTGGAAGTGCTTCTTCTGGCCTGGCTCTTGTTGTTAGTCTTCCCGTCTTCGCTTCCTCCATCGGCCGTCCAACACACTCACCAACAGGCTTAAAATGGCAGATCGCACGCAAGAGCACAACCTCCTCCTCGGGTGTCCACTCCCTGGCCATCGTGTGTGTCTGTGTCTGTATCTTTATCTGTATCTGTATCTGTGCGTATTTAACCAGAACCTCCACAAAGATCCCAGTAAAGGCCCGTTGTTAACTTCTGGTGTCCGGGTGTCGGTGCGCTCGAAAAAATTTCAGCTTTTTGACCTTCAACTTCAACGAAAACAACGGACGGGCCTGAAGAACAACGAGTTTTCAGCCCACAGCACAGGACAACGACCCAGCCACAATGCCCAGAAAGGCGGAGATCCTCAACTCGCTGTCGCGTGGCCGCGTGCGCGCCTCGTGGAACAAGTACAACCTGTTCAACCTGTACAAGAAGGGCCGTGTGAGCTTTCAGGGACAGAACCTGTACCAACAGAAATGGACAGCCAAGCAGGAGACGAGAGCTTACCACGGCGAGCACATGACCGAGAAGCGCTTCCAGGCCGACTTTACGCAGAAGCTGGAGTCCGTTGCCCATCTGGATGCCTCCCTGCGTGGTGAGAACAACGTCACAACCCCAGTCCCATTGCAGACGTATGCAGTGCTGGAGAAGAGACTGGACTTTGCCCTCTTCAGATCCATGTTTGCCTCATCGATCAGACAGGCCCGTCAATTCATCCTGCATGGCTATGTCCACGTGAACGGCATCAAAATCAAACAGCCTGGATACACGTTGACATCGGGGGACATCTTTAGCGTAAAACCTGAAAAGGTGCTCCTTTCCCTGGGTGCTACGAAGCCATCAGTGAAGCAGGCCACCAAAGTGGACAACGTCCAGATATCGAAGTGGAATGAGTATGTCGCTAAGGCAAAGAAGAACCCAAAGGCAGTGTGGGACGCCCAACAGGAAAAGAACAAACTGGGGAAAGCCTTGGAAGAAGAGGAAGAACAGGCCCTTAGACAAAGAGTGCTCAACTTCAACAAGGGCCTCGAGTCACAGATGCTCAAAAGTCAGAAGGAATTCACCAGAAGCAAAGTGTTGAAGGATGTCTTGTCCCTGGGTATCAAATCCGAGACTCCGTCTATCAGCACATTCAACAATTTGTCTGATGAGGCCGCTGGAAAGGCCCTTAGACTTTACGAGAAGGCCATCACCGCTCCAAACATGGATGCTGGGTCTCTGAAGGTTAAATCCTCCGAGGAGATTGATGCACTCGTTGTTGATGCTCTTGATAAGAACAAGCAGGCTCAGAGAAACGATGCTGAGAAGAAGGTTTTCGCTGAGATCAAACAACTCATCGCCTCAATCCAATCAATCCACTGGGAAGACTTGAGAAAGGCCAGTGAGTCCAAAAGACTTTCCGAAGATGCTAAGTATATCCCGTACAGCCCTGACTGGGCTGAGAAGCTTCAGTTCCACAACCGTGTCGATGTCTCTCAAGTCCTGGAAAAAGAATCCACCGCTAACATTAAGTTACCATGGCAAAAGGGCCTCTTTGGCCGTCAAGAACCAAGCAAGGCATACTTCACACCATGGAAAGTTCGTCCATTCATTGCTCCATTCGCCA
Source organism: Williopsis sargentensis (assembly GCA_020995425.1). Lineage (NCBI taxonomy): Eukaryota > Fungi > Ascomycota > Saccharomycetes > Phaffomycetales > Wickerhamomycetaceae > Williopsis > Williopsis sargentensis. The sequence continues at coordinate 381,397 of CP083466.1, read as the reverse complement.
TTTTGCCATCTCATATTGAAATCTCCTTTGAAACTTGTCATGCGGTTTACTTGAGAGACCCAGTTGCTCTTCCAGGTAAATCTGAAGTCATCTCGCCGTTCGGTTTGCCAGTTCAACAAAGAGCGTACATGTGGTACACCAGAAGGGTCAAGGTTGTTAGAAACTGAAAAGGAATCAACAAAATGAATATAGAAAGGAGGGTGAATAATGCTGTATATATAAACACACATCAAGAATTCATAAGACTAGTGTAATTCTTCTTTAAACTACATTGCTTTGTTTACACGTTTGTTTGGTTTGCTTGTATCTGAAAAAAATTGCTGATCACCAGGGCATCAACCAGAATGTTGAACAATAGAACTTGTGATTTGACCCTTGGAGTTAAAAGTGTGCTTAAACTGCTCTGGGATGGACAACTCTTTGAAATCACCACTCTCCTCGTCTGGCACGTTGATGTTCAGAGAAGTAGTGGAAGAGGTACACACCTCAGTGTCCAAAGAGCTCTTGGACAAGTAGATCTGTCCCTCGTCACTCTTGTCAATTGAAATCTGTGGGACCTTGTCCACGACTTGGATACCAAACTTCTTGGAGTTGACGATATCAATACCAGAGACCAAAGAATCAACAACAACGGCAACCTTGAAAGTTGAGGACAAAGAAATAGCGTTAACCTTACCCTTAACCTGAACAGTAATATCCTTACACTCGCCAATGAACACAGATTGGGACATTTCTCCGTCAATCACAATGTCATGCTTGTCTTCAACGTTATTGATCATCCATTTGGAATCCTGAAGTTCGATCACAGGCTCCGGTCTTGGTTTAAGGGACAATGAAGATGGCTTCTTTGGAACAGGCGGAGACTTCTTACCAGAGGAAGGAGCGCGTACCACCGAAGATTCGCGGAGCTCTGGGTTCTTATGTGTCATCTGGGACTTGTCAACCTTCTTCAACCCCTTGGTGATACCTTCACCTTGGTTCAATTCACTAAAGACAGCATTCAAACCGGTAGTTGGGGCGGCAGAAGCGGGCTTCAAGTCATCAAAGATATTTACCGGTGGTGGAGGCGGTGGAGGAGGTGGTGGTGGTGATGGTCCGCCTGCAGATGGTGAAGTTGGGTTCGGTGGTGGAGCGGCCATTGATGGCACTGGGGAATCTGCTGAGCTTGCAGAATGCTCCACAGCCTTCAGGTTGGTGGCGAAATCACCACCTTGAGCCTTGTATGTCAGTCCAGTAGTGTGGAACTGCTTGACATAGAGCTTGAGTCCGTCAAAGATACTCAAGTATTGCTTGACCCATTCAGCGGTGTTTGGGTCCTTTTCTTTGAACTCCTTCAACACCTTATTCGTCCAGAAAGTGGCAGAGTCCTTAATCTCAGGGATAAACGACATTGGGGTCTCTGTGAGGAACCAGCTGAGGACTCCAGTACCCTCTGCTATAGCATTGAGGTGGGAAAAGTACTCAGACTTGCGGTTGGCATCCTTGAAGTCATTAATGGCCACAATACCCTCTTGCAAAGATGACAGCAAAGCAGCGCTCTTTGGGTTGTTAAAGTCTGGTTTGGCTGAGACTGAGGCAGCCTTGATGAAATTCAACTGCTCCTTGAAGGTTCTAGCGAGAGAGTTTGCCTCTTCACCAACGACTGGGTTGATCTCCTGAGATAGGGATGCGAATGGGTCCACGTAGAGCTCAAGGAACTCGTTGAAAGCCTTGATTGATGGGAGCACCTCGACGACATTCACAGAAGTAGATGAGATATCAGCTTCAGACATGTCTCTAATGGCTGGCGTGGCCTTGGTTTCACCACCTGCCGAGGTGTTTCTCTTGACGATACCCTCGAGGGCAGTGGTGGCCTTTTCAAGACTGCAGTGGTGTTAGAGCGGGCCATTTCCAGGAGTACAGAGCCGTTGCTTGCAACTTACCGACTGAAGAGGTCAGAAAACTTCTCGTGGTTGATTTCACCCATTGTGCTTGTGATCAGAGTGCCAATTGGTGTGTCTCTGTGTTGCCTGTGTTCCAGTGTTTCTAATTAATCCCTACTGCGATCCCCCTCCGTATTCGCGCTATTTGCCCGTTGCAAAACATGGCAGTGTTTGGTGTTCGGGTGTTGGTGTTTGTTGATGGTCAACGCTTTCAACAGCGACGACCTTTTGGATTGGAACTTGGAACTTGTTTTGTGCGCCAAGCTTCTGAGAAACTCATCCACCTGGGCTCTACACACGATGACTGCTACTCCACGTGACGCCGATCTTTCCAAGCGCAAAGTGTTCGATCTGAGGGACCATGGACCACGTCAGCCAGAAAGGTTTTACACGGACTACAGTGCTGGTGTGCCCATCGCCATCGATTTCGGCTCTTCCCATGTGAGAGCGGGTCTTGCCTCCAAGAGTGATCCTTCGTTGAACTTCCCCACGCTGCTCTCGAAACATAGAGACCGTAAGACCACAAAGACGTCCACGTATGTCGGAAACGATGTGTTCTTGGATCCATCCATCAAGGCACAGGCAAGGTCTCCTTATGACGGCGCGTTCGTCTCCAATTGGGACTACGTCGAGAGTATCCTGGATTACACATTCAAGCATCTGGGTGTCAGCTCCAATGGCCGTGTTGATAACCCGCTGGTGCTCACTGAGAGACCGGCCGCTTCCCTTCTACAGAGAAGGGGCTTTTATGAACTCCTTTATGAATCCTATGGTGCACAGCAAGTGTGCCTGGGTATTGACAGTCTCTTCTCATACTATCAGAACAACGGTAAGAATGGTATTGTCATTGGCACCGGTCATGAGGCCACACATATCTTCCCTGTGATGAACGGTCAGGCAATGATGCCAGAGTCCAAGAGAGTCAACTGGGGTGGCCACCAATCATCAACATACCTGAGCAGTCTGCTGACTCTCAAGTATCCTTACTTTCCTGTGAAGACTTCGAACTTCCAGATTGATGACCTGGTGAAGGACTTTTGTTACGTTTCCAAAAATTACGAGGAGGAATTGAAGACTATGTTGGATCTTGATGTGTTAGAGGACCAAGACATCACCTGTGAAGCTGCATTCACCGAAGTGGAAAAGCTGCAGAAGTCACCAGAAGAATTGGCTCGTCAAGCTGAAAAGCGTAAAGAAAGTGGAAGACGATTGCAAGAACAAGCGCAACAAAAGAGATTGGAGAAATTGGTCCAGAAAGAACAAGAATTTGAATACTACACTCAACTGAAAGTGAAACTTGCCGGTATGAATAAGAAGCTCCAAGCATCAACCATCAAAGACGAAGGATTTGACGATGAGAAGGACTTTAACAAATACGTCTCCAACATTGAGAATGCGCTCAAGAGAGCACGTAAACAGGATGTTGGAGATGAACCAGAACAAGTTGGCGAACCTTCCTTCCCACTCATTGAAGTCCCGGATGAAGATTTGGACGACGATCAGATCAAAGAGAAGAGAAAGCAAAAATTGATGAAGGCCAATTACGATGCTCGTCAGCGTGCAAAGCAAGAGAAGGAGGATGAGAAGATGCGTCTCGAAGATGAAGCTAAACGTGATGCTGAATGGCGTGAAGCTGATATCGGTGGATGGATCCATGATCGTCGTGACAAGTTGAGGGTCGTAATTCAAAAGCGTAAAGATCGCCAGAAATTGAAAGAGCAGCTCAGTGATAGAAAATCTCTTGCCGCTCAGATGCGAATGAAGAGTATTGCTTCGTTGGCTGCTGATGAAACCGTTCGTGCCAGTGGTGCAAAGAGAAAAAGAAATGGTACTTCCATCGATAACGACCCTAATGACACATTTGGCTCCAACGATGACGATTGGGCCATTTATAGAGATATTGCCAGTGTTGACGATGAAGAACTCATTGAGGAGGAAGACCAGGAAATCTTGAGATTGGAAAAGGAGTTACTTGAATTTGATCCGAACTTTACTGAAGAAGATACACTGGAGGCACAGTACGATTGGAGAAAGAGCATATTGCACAAGTTCCTTAGGGGACCCAGACCTTTCAACTCTGAGGATTCTCATGAGAACCATCAAATGCATCTAAACGTTGAAAGAATACGTGTTCCTGAGGTGATTTTCCAACCAACAATGGCTGGTATTGACCAAGCCAGTGTTATTGAGATTGGTGAGAATTTGTTGCTCAATAGACTTGGTGGAGGTGGCTTCTCGGGTGATAGTTACAACGCTCTTCAGGATATATTTGCCACTGGTGGACAAGCCTTATTCCAGAACTTTGAAGAGAGATTACATTCTGAGTTCAGAGCATTCTTACCTGCTGATGCTCCGCTAAAGGTTAGACTGGCTCAGGATCCTCTGTTGGATGCCTGGAGAGGTATGTCCAAATGGGCCCAGTCTAATGACTCCAATAATTCATACCTTACAAAGGCGGAGTATGATGAGATGGGGGCAGACTACATCAAAGAACACCGTCTGGGTAACTTGAATGTTCTATAGCTACAATTAATGAACAATTTGTTTTAAAAACTGAGGATTGTGAAATCTCTGTAATGGATCTAATGTACATTGAATTTTATGACCTAACAACATTCTTCACTTCTTCTGTGTCATGTTAATACCCCTCTTCTTCATGTGTTTCTTCTTAGACTTCTCAATGAGGTCAGCATCCTCCTCGTTGTCGAAGCTGGCGAAGTCATCGTGGATCAACTTCTCCTCCTCCGCCTCAGCTCTAGCAGCATCCTCCTTCTCTCTGGCACCAGCCTTGGAAACATCGTGAGGACTTGGAGCAATCTTTTTGAATTTAGCAACGTAGAAACCGTCAACGTTGTATGTGTGTGGGTAATAACGTCTTGTGAGCTTCAACTTTGGGTTGAAAGTCTTTCCTCTGAAAGAGGTGAAACCTTCCTTACCAATCTCCAAACCGGAGTCAACGAGCTTAACGTTTGGACGTTTTCTCAGTGCATAATCGACAACGGCTTCATTCTCCTCAACCATGACGGAACAAGTAGAATACACAATGTAACCACCAGTTGGTGAATTAGCATCGACAGAGTCGATGGCACTCAAAAGCAATTGTTTCTGCAAGTGTGGGATCTGGATGAAGTCCTTTTCAGTTCTGGAAACCTTGACAGATTCATCCTTAGCAATAACACCAGTACCGGAACATGGGGCATCCAACAACACTCTGTCAAACCCACCAATCACCTTTGGGAACTCTCTAGCATCGTAGTTACACACGATGGTGTTTGTACAACCAAGACGGTGGATATTGGCAATCAAGGATTTTGTTCTGGCCTTGTTGGCATCGTTGGCAAACACACAACCGGTGTTCTTCATCAAAGCAGCCAAGTAGGTGGTCTTACCACCTGGGGCAGCAGCCATATCAAGCACTCTCTCATTCTCCTGCGGGGCCAATGCCATCACTGGCAAGAAGGAAGAAGCAGCTTGTAAGATATAATGACCAGCCAAGTACTCTGGGGTGGCACCAATTGGAACTTGGGAGTCAAAGATTTGCAAACCAACCTTAGTCCATGGACCAATTGGTTGAAGATTCACACCACGATTCACAAGGGTCTGGGCCAAGTCACGACGTCTGGTCTTCAAAGTGTTTGTTCTGATGGTGATTGGTCTTGCAATTTCGTTAGCCTCAAAGAACTCCATGGCCTCCGATGGGGAGAACAAGTTGAAGAGCTTCTCTGCAAGGAATGCAGAGTAACCAAAGTAGTCACAGATGTCCTGGAGCAACCTCTCTGTGTAGTCCTGTCTGGACTTTCCATCCTCGGCCAAATTCTTGAAGTCCTCCAACACCTTAACGAGCTCAATCATTCTGGTACGCAAGATGGTGAGATCCTTAGGGCCTTGTGACTCCATGGCAAGCTCCTCCTCAGTAGGCAACACCTTAGCCTGTGGCTGGGCGATGTTTGTCTGCAAGAGCTCCTCCTCTGCCTCGAGCTCCTCCTGTGCGGCCTCCTCGTCAAGCTTAGCAGAGAGCGCCTCCATGTTGGCAGCGTTCAAGGTCTCCAGGTCCTCATCCTCATCATCGTCAGAGAACATTGGCTGGGCACGAGCCTCCTCGTCCGAGTCGTAGAACTCTTCGTTGTCAACATCAAACTCGTCATCCATAGCCTCCTCCTGCTCCTCCTCCTCCTCAGAGTCGTCAAACAAGGACTTTTTAGCGTTGGAAAGCTCCTCCAGGTCAACCTCCGGCAGGGCCTTCTCCTCCTCCTGCTGCTTCTTGAACTCGATCTGCTCCTCCGTGAGCTTCTTGCCCTTCTTCTTGGTCTTCTCACCGCTCTGTTCAACGGCCCTCTTCTTCAACGGCTCAGGCTGCTGCGACACAGAGTTGGATCTCTTGCGCTTCTGGTCCTTCTGCGCCCTCTTGGTGGTGAACTCCTCGTACGACGGTGGCGCTGCCTGTTTGTTCTTGTGTCTTCTGCTTCCCATTGCCTCTCTGTCTGCTCTCTGGTGGATCGAGTTCGTTGATATGTCTTCACACTGTTTATGATGGAAATTTTTTTTTTCCTCTGTGCGATGCCCTCTGCAAATTTTCCAAACTCGGAAATTTCGAAGGGCCTCGAGAAGGGTACAAAGCGGACACAATTGATTGAGCACTGAGAGAAGAGAGAAGAAGAGAGGAGAGAGAACATGAGCACAGGCTCAAGCACAACACCAAGCACAACCCCAAGCTTCATTGCTAAGAAGACGCGGATCGAGTTCCACCAGTGGTGCCTCGTCAGGCTGCCGTCGGAGGGCATCAAGCTCATCGAGGTGAGGCCACAGGGCATCGTCAAGCTGGGCAAGTTCGGCACCTTCGCCGCAGACCAGATCGTGGGCTTTCCCTTTGGCCAATCTTTCGAGATCCTGGACGACAACAACGTGCGCCCGATCGCCGGGAGCCTGGTGGACGCCGTGGAGGACGACAAGGCCGTGGCTGATGACCAGGAAGCTGAAGACGACTTGACAATGACGGAGAAGATCAACTATTTGAAACAGCTGGCCGTGGAGTCCTCAGAGACCAACAAAAACCTCGTCGACATCGGCAACGCCACACAGGAGCTCACCCACGAGGAGATTGAGGCGTTGAAGAAGACCGTCAATGGTGCCAATGTTGGTGAGGCCATCATCGACAAGCTCATCAAGAGCCATATCAACTTTTCGCACAAGACCAAGCAGTCACAGGAGAAGTACCTCAGAAGAAAGCAGCAGAAGTTCCTCAGAAGATTCACCGTTGATCGATTGGGTGCCTCCGAGCTTCTACAACACTTTTTGGCGAAGGAGCCAACAAAGGTCCTTGACATGAGTGAGGAATCCCTCGGTATGCTCCTTGCCCTGGGTAACATCCAGCCAGGAGGAAGATACCTGGTCATTGATGAAACCGGCGGTGTTGTGGTCAACGCCCTCCTGGAGAGAATGAGAGGACATGGTGAGATGCTCGTGGTACACGAGAACGAACATCCAAGTCACAGTGCCCTCAGATATTCGAACTACACCGAACAGGTGTTGAAGAGAATGGTCAAGACCATCAACCTCTTGCAGTTCTTTGAGCCACAAGAGGAAACAGTGGAATGGAATGACTTGCCAGAGGAGGAAATCAAAGAGATGAAATCAGGCAAGAGGCAACACTACTACCGTCGTAAGGACAATGCCAAGGTGATAAATGAAGCCATCGATAATGCCACGAGGGGAAACTTTGACGCTTTGATCATTGCATCCACGCTATATACACCTACGCTTGTCAAGAAGATGATTCCAAGCTTGGCAGGCTCAAGACCTGTCGTTGTATATTCCCAATTCAAAGAACCATTGCTGGACACCCAAGTGGAATCCATGAACAACCTTGAGCTTTTGGCTCCAACGATATATGAAACGAGATGCCGACCATACCAAACCATCCAGGGAAGATTACACCCATTGATGACAATGAAAGGAGGCGGTGGTTACTTGTTCAGTGCTCTTAAGGTGTTCCCTATCGAGAATGGTGTACAGGCAGTTGGTAGAGGTATCAAGAAGAGAAAGCTTGAAGAGTCCAACGATAACTCCATGGTTGAATAGATGAGGAAAGTTTTTGGCTAGAAATCGTGTAGTTGTTCGAATTTCCCACTTTTGATCCATCCAACGACACATCTCTCCTTCCCATTGCCATCGTAGTATAATTTACACTCCCATTCCGGAGGCAGTATTCGCTTGGTGAACTCATATTGTTCCTTGTATCCCAACTCAAACACAAAGCCCTGCGCCTTTGAAGGTATCACCACCTTCCTTATGAGTGCTTCGAAGAATTCATTACCTCCAACAAGGGCCAATTTCGGTTCATATAGCCTTACTGACGTCTCTGTCTCTGAAGATCCATAGTCGCTGATGGATATATAAGGAGGGTTCGACGTTACAATGTCTACCGTCTCACACTGGTCCCAATTGAACAGATCTCCTTGGATGAATCTCACATCGTCCAAAGAATTCCTCAGTTTGTTCACCTCACTCAAAGACACACACTTATCACTTATGTCAATACCGGTGAACTCACCATTGAGCCTCTTGCTCATCAACAATGGAATACACCCTGTTCCCGTGCAGATATCAACGGCCTTCAATCCCGTCATCCCATCCAACAGCCTCGTCAACCTCAACGTCCACTCCTCAGTCTCCCAGCGAGGAATCAACACGCCCTCCTCACACTTGATATCAATCTCGGCAAATGGCTGTGAACCCAATATGTACTGCAACGGCCTTCCCTTCCCTCTCTGCGTGCAAGCATCGAGCCATTGTTCCTTGGGAAGTTCTTCCCTGATCCATTGAAGCTCCAGTCTTGCGGATTCAATCGTCTTGCAAGTGGGCAGCAGCAACGGCAACAACTTCGATGATTGAGCTGCTCGGAGGATCAGTGATGGCGAATTAACAGCCATTTTTATCGGCTGTGTGGTTGTTTGTTTAGTGTGTTTTTTTTGGTGAACCGATGCTCTTTTTTTTGGTGGTGGTAGAGATGATCGCGATGAGGTGGAATCTCTGACACACACAAGGTAACGAGGATCTACCAATGGTTCCCCTGTCACGGGATAACCACATACAAGAAACCGGTACAACAATTCACAGACGTATTTTGATTATGCAAGGAAAAGAGGCCTTTGACAGAAAGACATTGCAACAGCAAAATATATAAAGGAAGGTTATGCAAACAAGGGAGCGAGTTACCAAGGGATACCAAAAGTCAGTGCTCCAAGATGGACAAGTTACCAGTGATGACAACGTTCTCGAGGACCGAACCGTTTGGAATATCGATTCTCTGGCCATCTTGACAGACAATGATGACGGTACCTTTAAGAACGACACCTTTACCAAGGCTCACGTTACCGGTGATGGTCAAGTGGTCCAACTCCAGGATCTTTGGGATATGGCCAACTCTTGCGTTGAAGTTCGAAACCTTCTTGAAATGGGAACCCAACTTGATCAATGGGTTTGGACCGAACCTTGAAGGATCCAATTTTAAGGCGCCGTGTTCCAGGTAGAACAAGTCTGATTTGACCAACAACAGATCGGAACAGGTCTTGACTGGCAAGAATCTTGATCTTGGAACAACGATACCGTGTGCACCATCAAAGTGTCTGATAGCGGCACCAACAGCGGTTTCCAATTGCAAAACGTTAACTTCCTGACCTTGGGCGTTGGTGATGACCTTACCATTTGGAATGATTTCACTCTGGATGGAGTTGGACTCGATCAATCTCTTGATGGCCTTAAGGTTGATCCACAAGTTGTTGGTGTTGAAGTTCTTGAACTTCTTGATGGACTTGAACTCTTCAACGTGTTCCTTTGGGACCTGGGCAATCTCCAACAATCTAACCTGTCCACCGTAATTGATCAAGGTACCACCCTTGACGTCTGCTCTTGTCTTGTCGGTCAACTCCATGATATACTCCGAGCCAGTCTCAATCATGTGGTTCAAGATCTTTGTGTCAACGGTTGCACCCAAGTTATCACCGTTGGACACGAACAAGATCTCCTTGCCCTGTTCGATCAAGGCATCCAACTCACCCGAGGCATGCAATGACTCAAACAAGTCGCCATGGCCTGGTGGGTACCAGCAGTCAATGTCATCCTCCTGGGAGGAAGGGACTGGCAAGAGGGAGTCCTTCATGACTCTTGGGTACTTTGACTGGTTGAACGTTCTGATACGGATACGGTGACCACTGTACTTGCGGATGATCTTGTGGGTGTCGTCGTCAGTGTTGAACGAGTTCATCAAGAGCAACGGCACGTCCGAATCGTACTGTCTGTTCAAGTGTTCAATCTGACGAACAGAGAGATCCAAAAAGGTGTTACCGTCTCTCACCTCAATGACGGACTTTGGACCGACACAGCCCATGGAGGTACCGAGTCCACCGTTCAGCTTCAAGACGGCGAGTTTGTCCAAGTTGTCCGCAGCAGCATCCGAGGAGATCTTGGTGTAGTCGACAACCTCCTCCTGGGTTGGGGAGGAGATCTTCTCCCAGTCCAAGGTGGTCCCGGAGGCCTTGTCGGTGAGGTATCTTCTGAAGAGGGCAAAGAAGGAGTCCATCTCATTCTCAAACTTGTACTTGTCCTCCTTGTCAGTGACGGTGTCAGCCAGCTTGTTCAGGGCATTACGCATCTGACTGGCAGCCACGGAGGTGGTTGTGTTGTCAAATGCCTGTCAGGTGCGTTAGTCTCTCTGTTCATGTGTGGAGTGGATGTGGTGGTATACTGGGTGGCCTCTTTTGCTGTGTGAATATGGGGTACGGGGTATGGGGTACGGGGTATGGTAGTATCACCTGTCACTCGCGCTGCCTTGATCTGAGAGGGGGGGGAGAGAAAACACAATGAGATCGGAGGACCCTGGTGGATCCCAGCACGGATCGAAGCATACAGCCGTGTTCGCCATGCTCTGTTCATTGGAGGAGTGTCCCTCTGGATAGTTCTCACGCTCACCCTCACCCTCACCCTCAAGATTCACCCCCCGTGGACCCCACTCCCACGCACACCCCTTGGAATGTTCTTCATGGAAACGCTGCCATCCCAGACCCAATTCCCCAGTCCAAAAGAAAACCACATCCCCCACTCTCTAGCTGTGTACTCACGAAGGTGCTCTGTGTCTTGTAGTGCTTCTTGGTGCTCATTGTGCGTTGCAATTGCCCTTAGAACTTGGAACTTGTTTTGTTTCGGTGTCAGGGCAAAGAATGAGAAGCGGCTTCAAATTGTTTTTGGCTGCCCCGCGAGTTACCCGGAAACTGTGGAGAGAGAGAGGGGGGCAAATTGCAAAATCTGGGCTGCTGCTGCTGCTGCTGCTGCTGGTGGGGGTTTCAGTGGCCAATTGAGCTGCTGCGTGTGCTGTGCTTGCTGTCGCCTTTGTTGGGTGTCTGTGCTCCGTGTTTCTGTGGAGATATATAGCGGGGAGTAAATAGTTATACTCCCGCCTTGCTACGTACTATGCCACTATGTTGCTGTAATACTACGATGTACACTGTCCACACAGTAAACACACACATCACACTACCTACTATGATATCATGACAGTGTGCCACTATCACTGACGCAAAGAACACTCTTCATATTAGAACAAGAATGCTGCCCGAACCGCACAATCCCAAGAGTGAAAAATTGTTCCAAAGCAATGGACACAAAAGCACGTTCAACGCTTAGAGCCTTTCCACACACACACACACACATACTTTATACAGCACAGATGTCCTTCCTCGGTTTCGGTGGCTCACCACAGATCTCCTCGGAGCAAAAGATCGCAGCCGCAGAGGCGGAACTCGACATGGTCACCGACATGTTCAACAGACTCGTTGACAAGTGCCACGACAAGTGTATCTCCAAGAACTATGCCGAGGGCGACTGCTCCAAGAACGAGGCCCTTTGTATCGATAGATGCGTTGCAAAGTACTTCCAGGTCAATGTCCAGGTGGGCGAGAACATGCAGAAACTGGGCCAGGCTGGTGCATTTGGTGGTAGACCATAAAGGGTCTCAACATCCCTCCTCCACCCCCCCTCCCCCTTTTTAATGACTGCTTCTGTACATATGAATATGAATGAGCCTTGTTTATCCTTCTCTTAAAAACCCCTGTATATCCCTTTTGTTTTTCTATTTACATGTTACATACACAATAATTCTCACAAGCCAAAGAACTTCAACACTCTCAACTTGACACCCTCCACACTGTTCAACTTTGGTCGAACATCCAGGTAGAAACTCGCCATACCAGCCATCTTTGGGTTCGGTCTCCCCGTGTAGAAGTCGATCACATATGCAACCTCCTTCCCACATCTATCAATCGTCCAATCGTGTCTGTCAAAAGGCTTCTGGTATCCCAACATCCACTTAATCCAAGCCTTTGGAGTCATTTTCTTAGAATCACCTTGGAAACTAGTCAATTGGACTCCTCCACATGACTCACCACCACGTCCTTCCTCCCATTTCAAGATCTGGAACCATGCTCTTTCATTGACGGCATTATGGATCGGAACAACAGCCTTCATGATCTCAGCTTCAGGATCCCAATTCTTACGCTTCATAGCTTCAAAAAATTGTTTCTGAGAGGGATAGATCCAATTCTGGTTAGAACCTGTTCTTGGGATCGATGAAACCTCTCGTTCTTCAGGAAGTACAACGTTAGTTTCATAGATCGGAGTATCTGGCAAATTGGCTGACGAATGTTCCACATCGGTGGGAATGGCACTACCATCAACTTTCTGACCAAACTGTGTCCACTGGGCCCTCGCACTATGGTCCACGGGACATTTGTCTTGCTCTTCTGAGATCTTGGTCTTGGCAGCCTTGATGGCCTCACGGTCCACAGGACACTTTGCATGGTCATCGATATTGGAACTCTTTGCTGCTGGGATTGGATGCGGTGGGACAGAACCCAACTCTGCCCACTTGGATCTCGCCGAGTGGTCCACAGGACACTTTGGCTGCTCGTCACTCATCACCCTCAGCGTATTGTACTGATAATCAAAGCGGGATTTAGGGGCAGAGTTTAGAGCCAATGACTTTGTGAGCTTTTCAACTTTTCGAGCCCATCGCGGTAGACAATTAAACCAGTGAGTGAGTCGAGGAAAATGGTGAGTTTGAAAGAGGGATAACACCATCAACTATGGGATGACATGGAGGTTGAATGGCATCCAATTAAGGTTTAACCGTTACAGCATTTAGTATACAGTACTCTTTACCTGGCTAATTTTACACTCAAATAGTGATATTTTAGAACTGTTTTAGTCAGAAAATGAAATGAATTATATGCTCAGAACATTTAATGACAGGTATTGAGGTTTTAATTATATGAATATTGACTAATATCTCTGCCAGAAGTTTCCCAACCCCTAGATATAACAACAATGCTCATATTACTACACATTCTTTACCATTAGAAACCTGTATTGTTGAACTAAAGTGATATAGAATTTCTAAAACCATATCGGGTCATGGATCATAGTTTACACCATTACCCGCCCTGATCTGTACAGAAATAACAGAATGTGTTAAACAATCAGAAACCAAATTTCATTAATTGGATCTTTGGCCGAGCGGTTTAAGGCGCTTGACTCAAGATCAAGTATCGTAAGATGCATGAGTTCGAATCTCATAGGATCCATTGTTTTTGCTTCCACTAGACGTAACGTCAGCACTTGCGGGACATAGTAATATTCGATTTGATATAATTCACGTAATTATATTATAACTTGATGATCATCATGATGATCATATATTTATATATATATTTGATCATGACCGGCACCACATATGAGCTACGTCTAGCGCCTACTAGCTGTATAAGTATAAATGCATGATCAGGCGAGAACATGTTAAAACGGGTCACAAACATTATTATAGACAGGAAGAAATCATCAATCTTCATGGGGTTCCTGATGTCAGAACAGCATGAGATGATGGCCAATGTGAAGTAAAAGGCCATGAATGATGATCGAGTGACTGTGCTGGACAAGGATGGTTGTCGTGCTTTTCAAACTCTCAGGATCAACCACGAAGAGGCAACCCTTAAGGCCAGTTCACACCGCCTGAGTTCAGCCATTCTTTCTCAATGATTATAGAGAAAATAGTCACGAATCAGAAATGCCTAAGAAAATGTTGGTTGTATATAAAGGAAGAGTTAGTTGTCTTCCATGTTTACCGTTCCATGATTCCATGAGAAAGAAAAGTTGTGGGGGAAAATCCTTTTATATACAATGAGCAATCTGCCATTTTTGCAAAGTGCAACTAGCTGAACGGTAAGCGCCACATTTGTACGAGCACGTGACCTAAACTATCAGCTGAGGTATCAATGCATTTGCTTTGAGCTGGATCATTGAAGCATGAACAGTAAAGAAGCTAGTCCTTAAGACTGCTTATTAGTTTGTAGAGCATGATTCACCTTGTTGTCACACATGAATAGCCAGCAACTTTGATATTTTTATACTGTTGTTCATCGCACGTTTTTCCCCTTTGACCTAAACATAACATCCAACTCGAATTAATACCGGAGACAGAGCACAATCGAACTGGCAGACAACAGAAGAAACATGTCTAAGACGGCCAGATCCTTCAGCGCACCGGGAAAGGCTCTCCTTGCCGGTGGATACCTCGTGCTCGACAAGCAGTTCAAGTCGTACGTTGTGGCATTGAGTGCGAGAATGCATGCCATCGTCCACGGTGAAGAGATCACGGGCTCCACGACTTCCTTGATCACAATCAAGAGCCCACAGTTTGCAGAGGGTGAATGGTGTTATTCCATAGATGATGATGAGTTCAACATCAAGGAGATCAACGGGAGAATGAATCCATTTGCACAGTATGCAGTGCTGACGGTATTCTCCTTCATCAAACCCTCGACTGCTTCAAACATCACAATCACAATCTTTTCAGACGCACCATACCACTCACAAGAGAACACGGTTCAGCGCAATTCTGGATCAAAGAAGTTCCACTATCATTCGAAGAAGATCACAGAAGTGGCAAAGACCGGGTTGGGCTCTTCAGCTGGGTTGGCTACAGTATTGACAACGGCATTGCTCTCATACTACAAGCCAACGGCCGATTTCACTCAGATGAAGCAGCTCGAACTGATCCACAACCTGGCACAAGTGGCACACTGTCAAGCTCAAGGGAAAGTTGGGTCTGGGTTTGACGTTGCAGCTGCGACGTTTGGTTCCATCACCTATCGCAGATTCGAGCCAACGTTGATCTCAAATCTGAAGCCAATTGCTGAAACCAGTGCAGATGAGTACCACCAGCAGATTGTTGAGCTTGTTCAGAATACAGATTGGGACATACAAATGGTTCCTGTTGGCCTCCCACGTGGTATCAAGCTGTTGATGGGTGACATCAAAGGTGGTTCAAACACACCAAAACTTGTTTCCAAAGTTATGAAATGGAGGGAGGAGGACCCTCAGAGCACAACGGTGTATGCTGCAATCGACAAGGCCAACATGTCCACCGTGGATTGTCTCTTTGGGCTGAATGCAATGTCGAAGGAAGCACCTGAGACGTATTCCAAGTTGTTGACGTCCATCTCGCAAATGACCACACAGGAAGTGCAGGACTCCACCTCGCATGACGTTGCCATTTTCCAGAGACTCATTGAGGATAACCAGATTATCAGATCGAGCTTCAGATACATCACACGGGAGTCCGGTGCAGAAATCGAACCCGAGCCTCAGACGAGGCTGCTGGACAGATGTGCGCAGGTCCCGGGTGTCATCGCCAGCGTCGTTCCCGGTGCCGGTGGCTACGATGCAATCTGCGTGCTGATAGTGGAGGAGTCTCTTGGTGCCTTCTACAATGCCACACGCAGCGACGAGCTGTTCCAGAACGTCAAGTGGATGGACCTGGGCGAGGAGGACTCGGGCGTCCAGGAGGAGGACGCAGCGGAGTACGCTGAACTGCTATAAATAGGGAGCCATCACAACACCACCAACAACAACACGTCGTCCAAATCTCCATCTCTTGAGTCTTTATCAGTAGAACAGAGCCGAAGCCCCCCAACAAAAAAGCGCTTGCTGACTGCGTCTACTGACTCCGCCGCCCTTCTCGCGACTCGGGCAGCGTTTGTGACTCCGAGGCAGCCAGATTTTGACACAAAAACCCGTTTGGCTGTTAAGCGCAGCAGCCGAAGTCTCGAAGGGCACAAGCTCATGGAGGGGACCAACGCCTGCGCCGTTCCCTTAAAACTGATGGCCAGCGTCTCCTTTTCCTCCTTCTTTGCAACATTGGAAGACTCGACTCATACGCACAATGACCGTCACAGAGAACAACACACCATTCGTTACCACACCGCTTGTACACTCCATCAGCCTAACGAAGAAGGCACCATGCAACGTGCTGCTCAAGCAGGAGTTCGTCCAGCCATCCGGCTCGTACAAGCTGCGTGGGCTGTCCAACTTGGTTGCAAAGAGACTGGCAAACATCCCTAAGGAGCACCAGGGCAAGCCCGTGAGAGTGTTCGCCGCAAGTGGTGGGAACGCTGGCAATGCCGTCTCCCTGGCTGCGGAATTCTACAAGGTCAAGGCTACTATCGTGGTGCCACAGAAGACAAGCGAGATGATGAGGGAGAAGATTTCTGCCAATGGTGCGGAGTTGATCGTCGCTGGTGGGAACATCGGTGAAGCCGACGAGTACTTGCGTAACGTCCTGATCCCATCTTTCGAGAAGGAATACTACGTCATCTACTGTCACCCATACAACATCCCAGAGATCTGGGAGGGCCATTCATCGGTGGTGGATGAGATTGTCGAGGAGCTGCAGAAAGGAAACAACCTCCACCGCCTCAAGGCTATTGTCTGCTCCATTGGAGGCGGCGGCTTGTACAACGGTCTTGTCCAGGGCTTGAAGAGAAACAATCTGGACACCCCAATTCTTACCCTGGAGACCGACTCTTGTCCAACTTTCCAAGCTGCCATCGACAGTGGATTCCCAGTGCACTTGAAGACTTTCGACAGTATCGCTACAAGTTTGGCATGCCCATTCATCTCACAGCAATCACTGGACAACTACAACTCGCACAAGACAATCAATGGGCTCGTCACAGATGCACAAGCTGCAAATGCCTGCTGGAGTTTCTGTAACGATTTCAACGTGATCGTTGAGCCAGCTTGTGGCGTTGCCCTTTGTTCTGTCTACGAGGGAATCTTGGAGAATCTCAAGGAACAACTCTCACTCACAGAGGAGGACATCGTCGTTGTCATTGTTTGTGGAGGAAGTGCTACTTCAGTGTTTGACTTGATGAACTACCATGCAATCTATGGAAGCAAGGACTAAGATCCCGGAATTACCTTCAGTTACATTCATTACCTTCAGTTATATTCATTCAATTCAATAGCGATTAATTTATGGAGTCAAAAAAACAAAAGATAACTAGGCAACTTCAGGATAACTTCTCAAATCTAACGTCAGCGTTCTAGAACTGTTATCATCTTGATCTCTGTAAATACCAACGAGAGCATCAGATCTTTCAAACAAGGCGTTCTTCAAACTGATGACGATGAACTGGAACTCTGGGGAGGAATGTTTGGCGATGTAGTTGGCAATCTTATTCACGTTGGAGTTATCCAAAGCAGCATCAACTTCATCAAGCACAAAGAATGGTGATGGATGGAATGAATGAATCGCAAACAACAACGCCAATGCGGCAATAGTCTTCTCACCACCAGACAAGAACTCCATATCCTTGAAACGCTTCATCGGCGGCATAGCATGGTATCTCACACCGGCAAGGTATGGTTCATCTTCATCTTCAAGTGTAAGATAGGCAGAACCACCACCAAGTTGTGTTGATGCTTGTGCCTTGGTAAGCTCTTTGTAAATTGGATCAATGTGTGAAGAAATGTGTTGGAAAGACTTCATAAACAGATCATAACGTCTAGCCTTCACATGCTGGAAGTTTTTCACAATCTTCATCTCATTCGCACGTTGGATTTGAAGCTCATCATCCAAGGCATTAAGCTTGTCACGAACTTCCATAAGGCGCTCAGTAGCTTTCACATTTGGTGACAACTGCTCCAAAGTCTTTGAGATCTCTGTAATCTTTGTCTCCAATTCTTTATCAACGGACTGGGACTGAGTGTACATCTCAGGAAGACCGGAATAATCAATAACATGATCTTGAGTCGTGTCAATTGGAAAATCAATTCCAGGTAACTTGATATTATCAATATTACAATTGGTGAACACAGCAACTCGTTCACTGTTGATCCTGTCGAGATCTTCCATGAATATCTCAACCTCCTTCTTCAAAGACTCTTGATTAGCGAGAACATCATTTAGTGCTTCCTCAGCAGTTCTAATCTCTTGAACCTTTAATTGATTCTCCTTCTCGAAATTGTTCAAGTCTTCAATTGAAACTTCCAACTCACTCTCCAAATGATCAATAGAATCCTCAATAGAGTCCTTCTCCTTGAATAATTTCTTCAAAGTAGCATCATACTTCTCAAGTTCATTGCAGACTCTTTGAAATCTTGATTTCGTCTCTTCCAATCTCTCTTGTTCAAAAGTCAGCTTGTTCTGAAGTTTCAACAGCTCAGTCTCATATTGACGAAGTTCACGACTATGTTCTCGAAGTTTTGTACCAGTTGATTCTTCATAATCTTTGACACTGTTAAAACCAAGCTTTGAGCAGAACTTGGCAAATATTCCAGATTGAAGCTCTTGAATCTGAGTCTCTTGCTGGGCAATAGATTTCTCCAAATTATGTAACTTGTTCAACTCTTTTTTCTTCTTCTTCTTATAATCGTTATCCTCATCATAATACTTGATCTCAGCATCGACATCCATCAATGCTCTTTCCAACTCGACCCTTCTTCTTCTTGTCAAATCAACCTCATATTGCAGACTTTCCAGTTCAGTTTCTTGGTTATTTATGTACACGGAATCAGGTCTGTTTTGGTTTAAAACGTCCAACTCATGAGACAATCTATCTCTCAACTCTGTCAATTTCTGAACCTCACCCTTATTCCAACGTCTATCCTGACTTTTGGAATAACCAGCAGTCATAGAATTGGACTTGGAGATCAAAGTACCATTCAAACAGACGGCCTTAACTTCGATTCTTTGACCCCAACGGATCCTCTTAGCAATCTTGATATCATCGCAAACCATGGAATCACCACATGCAAACAAAACAGCTCGTTCCAAATATGGCTCAAATTCGACAACGTCAATAGTTGGGCGAGCGCCTGGATCTATATGACGAAGTCTTGGATCCACTGGTGTAGTCTCAATGATATCCAACGGGATGAAAGAGGCGATACCAGAACGCTGTTCCTTCAAATAGTTGATACACTGATGAGCGACAGATGAGGATTCCACGACAATGGCATCCAAGTGCTTTCCCAAGATTGTGTTCAAGGCGACAGAGTATTGACGATTGGAAGGTTGCACAAGATCAACAAGAAGGCCAATAACACCAGGAAACACACGTTTCAGAGTGGCAACGTTCTGGCGGAGTTGGCGTTCACGGTTCGTTTCACGTTGGTTGGCGCTGAGGTCATCCAATGAAACAAGAGTTTCACGTAATTTGGATTGGATCTCGTACTCCTTGGTGAAAAAGTCTTGAGATTGCAAGTTGATCTTGTTGATGAATGCCTTCTTCTGGGCAACCTTCTCATTCAATTCGTTCAAATCACGAGAGGCACTAGTCAATTCAGTCTTAAAGTCGGAATGTTTGGACTTCAACTCTTCAACTTTCTCAGATGATACAGATTTTTGCTTCTCCAAGTTGGAAAGAACGGCCTCGAATTGTCTCTTTTCGTTCAACAAGAGCGACAACTTCTCATCTTCAGCAGCACCACTCTGACTCAAGAACTGTTCTTTCAAACGGTGATATTCCTTTTGATCATCCAAGCTGACATCTGCAACGTCCTTCGTTAATTCTCTCGTAGCAGATTTCTGGGCAGATTTCACAGTGTTGATGTTTCTCTGGAGAGTTTCCACCTTTTTCTGTTGAGACTCAATGTCCAGAGAGAGTTGCTGTTTATTCTTCTTCAATTGGGTGGACTTCTTGCTCGCATGTTCGATGTTTGTAGTCATAGGAAGCAAGGCCTTCTTGGTCAAACCGATTTCAACCCTCTTGTTGTCAACAATCTTTTGATGCTTGGCCAATTTCAAAGTCTCCTTAGCGTATTGGGTTTTGACAGTCTTCAACTGGGCTTCCTCTTTTGCGATCTGGTTCTTCAAAGTCTTGAGTTTTGACCTTGAGTCATTAATGGAGATGACAGATGCGTTCTTCTTCTGGTCGAGTTGGAAGAGCTTGGATAATGTGGAGAACAACACAAGTTCATTCATCACAGCGAGCTTTGTTTTGTATAGTTCAGCTTCATCACTCTGCTCTTTGTACTGTTTCACTTCACCGAGTAGAGTTCTTCTCTTGGAGAGCGTAGAGGCTGTTTCCTCCTTTGCTTGGTCCTGCTGTTCCTTTAACTGCTCGTACTCCTTCTTCAGATCAACAGAGCCACTCACCACCTCTAGAAGCTTGCCCAGGTCCGACGAGGACTGGGATGCGATCTGCTCCACGTCTCCTTGGAACACCAGGAAGTTTCTTGCCTTTGTGAGGATGTTCTCTTTCTTCAAGGTGTTTGAGTACTCTGCAGCAGAGATTGTTTTGTTATTGATCCTGTATTCACTGTGGCCAGCAGCGGTAATGGTTCTCTTCAACTCCAGTAGCTGTCCGTTGGACTTCTCGTACACTGCCATGACGTAGGCCATATCCGGGTCCTCAGAGTCGTCAGAGTCGCTGGAGTTCTCGCCGTCCATCACACGGCCCCTGTACACGAGATCCTTCAGCTGATTCGATCTGAGGTGGCTCGATCTCACGCCGAGCACGAACGAGATGGCGTCCATCATGTTGGATTTCCCTGAGCCGTTTGGTCCCACGATGGAGGTGAAGTACGCTGAGCCAAAGCCCACGCTCACGGTACCGCGGTAAGACTTGAAGTTCTGCAATTCCAAACCCACAATGCGTCCCATTCTGTGTGCTGTGTGCTGTGTGCTCTGTGTTATCAGAACAATCGAGCTTTGAACTGAAATAAATTAAAAAAAGTGCCACTTTTTCGCGTTTCGCGTCAGGTGTCCGGGTGTTTATGTTTGATCCCCCAGTTTATCCAATTAAACCAATCGAACATTAAATTGAGCACCAAGGCAGACCAAAGAGAGTGCATAGACAGTGAACAAGATCACTGGGAGCATAGATAATACAGAAGTGAGGATATACACGGGGAAAAACAGCAGGGTCGACCGTGTGCAGGTGGTGGAAAATGGGGTGAAGAGGAGCGTCGTGGTGAAGACGTACTACAAGGACTTCATTGAGCGAGAGGCCAAACGTCTACGCTGTGAGGAGATCCAGCTCATGGAGACGAAGCTCAACCTGATGGAGGCCTTAGAGGATAACGAGGGGATCGTTGGAATCTATGATCTGAGAAATGAGACAGAGAACGAATGGAAGATGGTGATGGAGGACGGCGGCGATGCCCTCGAGATCAGGCAGTACCCCGTGGAGGACGTCCGTGCATGGATGGTACAGCTGAGCTGTGCAGTGTTCTACTTGCACGATCGTCTCAAGGTGTGTCATTGTGATATCAAGCCGGCAAACATTGTGAAGAAGAACAACGATGTTAAACTGTGCGACCTTGATTCTGCATTCTTCATCAAGTGTTCCAACGACGACACGCGGACAAGATGGGACATCTCACCAGCATTTGCCCCACCAGAGCTCTGCAGCTTCACCTCAAGTAGGGGATTGACACCTGAGGTGCATGGCATGGAGCTGGACATATGGTGTCTCGGCGTGACTCTTTACTGTCTTCTCTTTGGCAGAACACCATTCGACGCCAACCTGAGTGTTGTCAAGCTCTACGAAGAAATTGTCTCCAAGGACGTCGTGTATTCCACCGTGCTCAATAAGAACAACCAACAGGTGCCCCTGCCAGCTGATATGAAGGATATGTTGGACGGTCTTCTGGCCAAGGCACCAAGAAAGAGATGTAATGCAAGAGAACTAATGCTGTTTGCTACAGAACGGAATTTGAATTAACGTGATCAAGATATACTTCACACCGGGTGAATCCCATCACCACCATCCAGAAGCACGTCTTTGATGTTGGCCATCTGTTTCATAGCCACATAAGTGTGATTATCTCTGGTAAAAGGACCCATGTGCGGTATAATGGTAACATCATGTCTCTTGAGATATCTCGGGTCAATGTGCGGCTCGTGTTGGAAGACGTCCAGCCCGACAGAGTTCACAGTTCCATCGTCCAATGCCTCAAACAATGTATCTTCATCGATGGCAGATCCTCTTCCGATGTTGACGATCCTGATGCCCTTCTTACAGAACTTGAGAGAGTCCCTGTTTACGATGTTCACGGTCTGTGGACTATGCGGCACTGCAAGCATCAAGAGATCCAACTCTGGTAGCATCGCATCGATAGACGGATAATAAACAGGTATGAATGGCAATTTGGCCAACTCCTCCTCTGACAACGGGGACCTTTTTGTGTAGACGATGGTCATACCAATTGCCCAAAGCCTCAGGGCAATCGCCGTTCCAATGGATCCAAATCCAACAAGACCGGCTACTTTCCCCGTAGGACTGTCCAAGTATTTCCCGCCCACGGTGGCGAATTTGGTCCAGTTGAACCTCTCATCTGGAGCGTCACTCGGCTCACCTTGTTCATCGACCTGTGTGCCTCCCAGCAGGCGTTTCACCTTTGTCATGTTGCCCTTGGACTTTCTCAACACCTTGTCGAAGTAGTTGGTGAACCTGAAGGCGGATAGCGTCAGCGACAGTGCCATGTCAGCAACGTCTTGCGATGGGGCATCGCCAATGTTGCACACTTTGATGTCCCTTGCTTTCAACTTTGCAACGTCATACCTGTCATATCCCACACCGCTGATGGCGATGACCTTCAGCGTCGGTGGGAAATGATCGATGAAGCTATTGAAGGGAGTCTGTGGCTGCAATAATGCCCTGGTCATCCAGATGGCGCTGATATCGTTCAGCTCTGTATCCAGGGCCGTTTGGAACTGCTCAACGTCGTGAAGAGGATGAACCACAACCTCGAAGAGCTTCTTGAACTCGTCAAACTGTGGGATCTCAGGGACCTCGCGGCGGGCCGGGTTCGAGACAAAGAGGACTCGAGGCTTTGTCATCTATGAACTGTTGATGCTTAGTACCTGATAGTAATTGGAAGGACCTCAAAATGTAGAAAGGGCCTTTTGACACTTTTATATAACCGTTATCGAAAACTGTTATCCAAGAGCACCGGACATTACCCGATTCGGCAAAAGGGCCGGCTAAGCACAATTGGGAGTAAATACCGGAGGCTCATAACTTCATCAGCTCGACTTTACAGTGTATTTGTGGACAAACAAAGACGGAAAAGACGTTTAAACACATCAAAGAGCGTGTAGACCGCTCACTCCACCAGGTTCATAGAATGACGCCCAATCGAGTAATTTTCGCGCGTTTGTTTACTTTTCGAGGCCAAACTAATTCTCAAACAAAATGCCAAAAACTTGTCTGCTCAGCTGGTGTGAAAGCGCTGGAAAGCAGTGGAAAAGGCCTTCAACACACACAGACACGCACACACACACACTGAGGCAACAATGTCCGAGTCACGTATGGAACTGCTGAACTGGCTGAACGCCACGCTGGACTTGAACTACACCAAGGTGGAACAGCTGGGCACCGGTGCCGCGTATTGTCAGATCATGGACTCCATCTTCCTGGACCTGCCAATGGCCAAAGTCAAGTTCGACGCAACGAAGGAGTACGAGTACCTCAACAACTTCAAGGTGCTGCAGTCCGTGTTTCTGAAACACAAAATCAACAAGTCCATACCCGTCGAGAGGCTGATCAAGTGCAGATTCCAAGACAACTTGGAGTTCTTCCAATGGATCAGAAAGTACTGGAAGGACAACAAGGACGAGGCCGAATATGACCCGAGTGCAAGAAGAAAATATGCACCACCACAACCACCATCAGCGTCGGCCACACCAAGACAGCCGCGCACTCTTCCATCGTCATCGATCTCCTCCTCCACCGCCACAACCTCCCGTCGTTCCGTTTCAGGATCATCCACAATGTCAACTAATACCCTTCCAAGATCCAGGACAGTCAGCAATTCCGCTACAAGATCCAGAGTCACTTCTGGAGGTAGCGTCGCTAACAGAGAGCTTGAGTCAGAACTACAAGAAACAAAGAGTACGCTGGTAAAGACCGAAGATGAGCTTGCCGAGTACAAGAAGGCCCTTGACGCGTTGGAATTTGAACGTAACTTCTACTTCAACAAGTTGAGGGAAATCGAGATCCTTACAGAAGCCACCAGCGGCATACTGAAGGACGATGGTGCAGAGCACCCGTCTCTAAAAGACGTGTTGCTCAAGATCCAGGAGGTGTTGTATAGCACGGAGGAAGGGTTCCTCGTTCCAGATGAGAATGAGCAGCTTGTCTCACCAGAAATCGACATGGAGGAGGAAACCTTTTAACCAAATAAAATCAACTACAATCAGTATCTCTTTCAAATGCATATCGGTTTTTTGCTCTATTTACAGTATAGTATAACATCGTGAGCACTTATCTGCTCAAACAGGAGCAACTGGCCCAGTTTCATTCGTTGGTGGTGGAGGAGGAGAAGCACTCTTTGTTCCAGTGCCCAAGTATCTCTCGAAATCGGCATTCTCGGACCATTCTCTAGGACCAAGTAAATCAATCATGTCCTCTCTTGTCAACACCTCCTTCTTCAACAACAATTGTGCAACTTTCTCCACTTCAGCACTTCTCTCAACCAACAACTTCTTGCATCTCTCATAACAATCCTCAATGATTCTCTTCTTCTCCAAATCAATCGTTCTTGAAGTCTTTTCACTGTACGGTTTCTGAATCTGGAAGCCACCTTGTCCATCGGTATCATAAGAGATGTAACCAATCTTCTTGGACATTCCCAATCTGGTAACCATCGACTCGGCAATGTTTGTAACCTTCTTGAAATCATCATGGGCACCAGATGTGACAGATTTGAAGTGTATTTCCTCACTGACACGACCACCGAGCGCCATGGTCATCTTATCCATGAATTGATCCACACTGAGCAAGTATTGGTCTGGTGGCAAGTATTGGGCATAGCCCAAAGCACCTTGGCCTCTTGGAATGATGGACACTTTCAACAATGGGTCAGCCCATCTCAAGTACCAGCCGCAGATGGCATGGCCAGCCTCATGGTAAGCAACAGTCTTCTTCTCCTCAGGGGACAGCACTTTAGACTTCTTCTCCAAGCCGGCAATGACCCTTTCAATTGCCTGTTCGAAATGGCGAACTTCGACAAACTCATCACCATGTCTAGCAGCGATCAAAGCGGCTTCATTACAAGCATTGGCAATATCAGCACCGGAGAAACCTGGTGTCAATGCGGCCAATCTCCCACTCAAGTCGTCGGTCTTCTCAGCAACGATACCATTCTCGTTGATTTTCAACTTCAACTTTTGCAGATGCACTTTGTAGATGGCCTTTCTTCCCTCGATATCAGGTCTGTCAATAGAAACGTGTCTATCGAATCTTCCTGGCCTCATCAACGCTGGGTCCAAGACGTCAGGTCTATTCGTACCGGCAAGGACGACAATATGATCCGAGCTCTCAAAACCATCCATCTCAACAAGAAGTTGGTTAAGCGTCGCCTCTCTTTCGTCATTACCACCGCTCATACCACCCTTACCTCTCTCTTTACCAATGGCATCGATTTCATCGACAAAGATGATGGCAGGGGCCATTGCTCTAGCAGTCTTGAACAAGTCACGGACACGGGAGGCACCAACACCGACAAACATCTCAACAAATTCCGAGCCGGAAACTGACAAGAAGGGCACGCCCGCTTCACCAGCGGTTGCCTTGGCCAAGAGGGTTTTACCCGTTCCTGGAGGACCAGAGAGGATTGCACCTCTTGGGATTTTTGCGCCGAGTTTCTCGTACTTCTCTGGGTTCTTCAAGAAGGACACAAACTCCATGATTTCCTCCTTTGCCTCGTCACAACCAGCAACGTCTTTGAACTTGACCTTGATGTCCTTCTCCTGGTTGAACAGCTTGGCCTTACTCTTGCCCACGGAGAAGATGTTCCCCATGCCACCAGCACCGCCACCAGCACCGCCACCTTGCATTCTCTTTGTCATGTAGAACAAACCACCGAGGAGGATCACCGTTGGGATGAATGGGGCAAGGACGTTGAAGATGGAACCTCTCTCCATGTACATCACTGGGATTCTCTCCCTTGAAGGAATGGCAAGACGGTCCTGGATCTCATCCACTTGTTCTTCAAAGATGTCAACTGATCCGATGGTGAATGCCACCATTGGCTTCCCACCAAAGGAGCCACCCCCACCGCTGCTGGCCATTGAGTTGGCCTCTGGTCTCAACTCGGCCTCAACCAGGTACTTGTTGATCACGTAGATCTTCTGCACGAGCCCCTTCTCCAGATACTTTGCCTTGAACTCCTGGAACGTGAGCACGTTCTGCGAGTTCTCTGCGCTTGGGGAGAGCAGGTAGAAGAACACCGTGAAGCCCACAGTCATGTAGAGAGAGCGTAAAAACTCCTTGGACTTGAAGTAGTCCGAGGGAGACATGTCCTTGTTCTCCTTATCTTTTTCCTCGCCGTCCTTCTTGTCCTTCTTCTTCTCCTTGTCGTCGTTGTTCTTGTTCTGCGTTAGTCTTGACCCTTGGAACTGTGTTCTATGGCTGGTGGTAAAGGACCTCAACTCCTGCTTAGGACGTAATGGGGCCAAGGGCATAACCCACCCAGAGCGTCCGTGCGTAGCGGTCCGCAGCTGAGTGGAAGCACGCTGCACGAGCCTCGTTGTCAGCGTGTTCATTTGTTGTGTTGGGGAGGCGCTGCGTGGTGCTTAGTCGCTTCCAGAGAGCTTCGCTTCTTCGAGGGATGGCGAAATGTTGAAGAGGAGCAAAGGCCGGAAAGGTGAGGAGTTTTACGTAAGCTGATGCATAAAGCTTAGTCAGCGGTGATGTTATTTGACACCCGGACACCGTTGATTATGTCTTTGAGTTATAGACGGTTGTAGAGTAGTAGTAGTAGTACTGAGAAGGCCATGCTGTAAAAACAAGTTACACAACCCAACAAACTACAAGAATCCATAAAACAAAATCATACCCATCTAATATACAATGAAGATCAACCCGTCTAGGATCTCTCACCTCTCAATCTTCTAGCCAACTGAATGTCCTTCTTCTGGATGGTGACACGCTTGGCGTGGATGGCAGCCAAGTTGGTGTCCTCAAAGAGGGAGACCAAGTAAGCCTCAACGGACTCCTGGAGAGCACCGATAGCAGAGGACTGGAATCTCAAGTCGGTCTTGAAGTCCTGGGCAATCTCACGCACCAATCTCTGGAATGGCAACTTTCTGATCAAAAGCTCAGTGGACTTCTGGAATCTTCTGATCTCACGGAGAGCAACGGTACCTGGTTTATATCTGTGTGGCTTCTTGACACCACCGGTAGATGGAGCAGACTTTCTAGCAGCCTTGGAGGCGAGCTGCTTTCTTGGTGCCTTACCACCAGTGGACTTTCTTGCTGTTTGCTTTGTTCTAGCCATTGTTGATGATATGGAACTTGTAAGTGTGCGTTGTTCCCAAAAAAACGTGGGAAACGGGGGCCTTTATAGGGAGGCTGTTCTCCCTTTCGCCCCCTCCGTCCCCCTGAATCCTGAGCTGCACTTGCATACAAACGAGAAAACCAAAACAGACAGCCCGTGCTGCTGCTTACGCTGTACACGCTGTGTGAGCTGTGCTTGTGGTGGTGGCTGTGTGTAATTGTGGGAACGGTGAACACACCAGTGCTGTAATTTACCCGTAAACAGGGTAATTGTCGGTACTAACAACAATGCACCACGCGTACTCACAATTACACACTGCCACCGCACAGGCGTAAAACACAGCACATAACGACATGAAGCGGTATCACGTTTACCCCGTGCACACGCTCCAGAAACGCCACTGCACGCGTAAACGTCAAAACGTAAACAAACACACGCGTCTTCAAAACTTCAAAAGGTAAACAAAGCGCGGGCCGTAATACTTGGAGGGCGCGTTCCACGCGTTACTCGCTTCCTGGAGTATTTATACCACGCAGCCCGCTCCATCTTAACAGCACTTTTTTATTCTTTATCTCTTTATCAAACAATCAATCTACAACAATGTCCGGTAGAGGTAAAGGTGGAAAAGGTCTCGGTAAAGGTGGTGCTAAGCGTCACAGAAAGATTCTCCGTGACAACATTCAGGGTATCACAAAGCCAGCCATCAGAAGATTGGCCAGAAGAGGTGGTGTCAAGCGTATCTCCGCCTTGATCTACGAAGAGGTCAGAGGAGTCCTCAAGTCTTTCTTGGAGAACGTCATCAGAGATGCCGTCACTTACACCGAGCACGCAAAGAGAAAAACCGTCACTTCTTTGGACGTTGTCTACGCTTTGAAGAGACAGGGCAGAACCTTGTATGGTTTCGGTAACTAAGCTGGGTTATAAATTGGTTGCGGTTATAGGTTTATGAATGTACATTAGTTATTAACGGATAATCACTCTGTAGATGAGCTGATGGCTTGTTGGCTGTAAGTATTACTGCTGCCAACAACGCTTCAAACAACAGGTTTAACCGCCGTTTCTACCCATCCTACAAAATTTATCTAAAGTGTTGATGGAAGAGCAGAGCCGGGTAACGCAACTTACACGAGTTCAAAAGACTCACTTCTATTCCACCAGACTTAATGCTACGCCAATGATCGCACCGTACTGCGTACAACCCACCTGGACTCTGGAGTTTGAACAGTGAACGAGAATGTGACATCTGCACATTCCTGCATGCCCCTCAAATTTCAATATACCCTTCGAGATCATAGTTAGTGTCAACCGACTAATGACATCCATACACCGAAATAAAACCATGGCTGCATTCCGATTGAGCAACCATTGTTCTCTTCAATTGATCCAGCGTTCAGCCAGGTAGAGCATACTCACAACTTACAAGCCAGTATACAACCAAAACGTGGGAAGATGTTGTACACTTGGAACAACCGCCATGAAAGAACGTCTTCGCTCCCAAGGACCAGTGGGCAATTCCAACAGTGCAATTGACAAGTTCATCAGTCTCCCAGTTGAAATACAGCTCCAAGTTGTGCCCCATTTATCTCCAGATGATTTGATCAAGCTCATTAGGATTCTCAACGCATATGATCCTTCCAATTCGCTTTGCAGTGCCGTCGATATCATTGGGCGGCCAAGTGACCTGAACAGACGTTCTTGTAAACCCATTAAGGTGATCTTTATCACGTCGTTGTTCAAGTCAGAAAGCCAATATCAAACACTTGTGAAGAGGTCCCAGAAGTCGCTGAACTTTGTTCTAATGCGTGGAGCTGCACAAGACTCACCATCGTTAGTCTGGCTTCCAAAGTTTCTCACTGGTGAAACCATTGGACATAGAACAAAGATCCATGTCTCTGGCCATATACAAAGCCTCGATTTCAGAGAAATTTCTATAACGAGCTGTGGGTTATACTCGGAATCCCTGGCTCGTCTAGCATTCAGGCGTTGTGAAGTGTTGGAATTTTGTATTTCTGGAATAGACTCAAATAGAGAGAGATCTTTTCTTAGCGGCATCGGCGAAGTTTTGGTTTCATCAGGACTAGGTCGCAGATCAGATCGCCGCACGAATCACTTTATTAGATACTTATGGTGCTAGAGGTCCTGCTTTAGGATATCCACCCACTTCCTAGCTTGACCAGTGACTCCAATTATAGCATTTTTACGCAGCTTGAAAGCCCTCCTGCAACGACACAAATGACTAGCACTTCTCCTTCTATCTTTAACATTACCATAAAGAGGAACCTGCCAAATGTTGACAGTATCTTTGCCCGATTTACGATGACATTCTTGAAGAGTAACTAGGTGAAGAGCAAGCGATGAACCCTACGAAATGTTCTAGTCCATGTAAGACCCGATTGAGACAATGGAGCTCTTTGCTATCTATATCACCTTGTGGACTGATAGTACATACTCGTTCAAGCAGAACTGGAAAAGAGATGTCTGTTCTGATTGTAAGGAGAAGGACCATCTTTCAGACTTGAAAAGGTTACTCTAATAAGTTGGTTGAACCCAGAGCCACCTGTGACGAAGATCTCGTTGAGAGCCATATTGTGTTAATTAATTGATTTTGGATACTCTGATCACTGATGGTGGCTTGTGCTGTTCTCATGTTGGTATGTACATGGAAGTATCATCAGCTCGCCCCTTTCTATATATACCAATCTATATAGAGTCCATGTTGAGATCAATTCATGTTGAGATCTCTACCAGAGGTCAGATGGCTCGGCCATGAATCATGATGTATGTGGAATCCCCCATGAGCAGTTGAAATTCTCTTTAATTGGGGGGATTACAAGCTGGCGAAAAAAGCAGAAGGAAGCCTTTATGATTCCACAAGGACCCAAGCGACTGTGGTTACTGGTACACTCACCAAGTGCATCTGTAAGATAGTTCGTTAGTACTTGTCAACGGTCATTGACTTATTGTTCTGGAGTTTTGTGTCACCAGCCTGGCAGTTGAGGGCACGACTTTTTAGTGGCAGCAGCAGGAACAGCAATGTTTGTATAGAAGAAGACGATTCCAGCAATTTCATCCCCAAGCGCATTTCTACATACACCACCAGGCAAGAAATTGGAAGGATGCCAACGCTGCTAAGGTTTTGTGAGCTGGGTAGCGGCGACCATGGTAAAGAGGATGGGACTAGCCCCGATGAGGAGTAGCTAGACTTTGACACGGCTGCCAGGAAAGTCGAGGAGTACCGACCGTCTCAACAGACCAGTGGTGCCCAATGAAGAGGAGTTTTCTTTTCTGGGAGCCTCTGTTACAAGCGATACTTCCAACCAGCGGTGGATCGAGTCAAGCTCTCAGGATCGCTTGCGAGCCAAAGAGATACCTTTGTCGCTCATGACAGCTATCAGAGGTGTCGATGATTGGATACTGCTAGAGATACAAGTAGCTGACAGTCTCGCTGAACATTTGAATACTGCCTGTGATAGGGCAAAGGAAAAAGCAAGCCTAGAGATAGCGCCTTTAAGGCGTTAGATACTTAGTCATGAACGGCTAAACGCTTGTTTGACAGAGCAGTTGAAACAGGTACAAGAAAAATCTGACGTCTTGAACCAGGAGTTGGATAGAGAGGCCGAGCTATTCAATCAGTTGACGTCCCAATTGAATAGGTGGTCTCTGAAACTGAAAGAACCTCTTCCAACGCTAGGCAGACACAATACCTGGTATAACTCACCGATGCTGACGATGATGGGCATGGTGGTTGTTCTTTATACTGTTGGGCCAATAGATAAACGCTCATTCCTCTCGCATTATACAACAGCAGAAGACCATGAGGAAGTGCTCGTTGTATAACTCTCACTGAAGTTCAGAAACCAACTGCCCAAGGAGCAAGGTTTGCCACCCAACCAAGCTGTCGTTGGAGAGATCTCTGTCCACGCCACCAAATGTAGAGGGAGAGCAGCCAAGATAATTGACGCTCGCGGTCGAAGTTTCTATGTATGAAGATCACAATAGACTTGGGCGGCTAATTTCAAAGTGTAAACCTAACAAACATCCACATCAGCCAGGCGGATATCAAAACACAAACAACAGCCGCCACGATGGGAAGATACCACAAGCATCACAACAACAAGAGTAAGTATAAGAAGAGTCCAAAGAAGCTACAACTTTACATTCACAAAGTCCCTCCACAGCAGGAACTGCCAGTGCCAGTGCCATCAAAACAAAGATGCCTCAAGTGTTACCAAAAATTAGACTCCACCGCCACGTTGGTAGAGTTGATGAAGAAGACATGCCATCAATGCAGTACAAAGGAAGCCATAGAGAGAAGAGATACCAAGAAGATATCAGCAAGGAGGAAACAAGAAGAGAAGTTAGCCGCTGAGAAGAGGATTGTCATGGAGGCCGAACGTGCAAAGAAGGCAGCAGAAGAAGTCAGAATAGCCAACGAAAAGAAAGCCACCAAGAAAGCTGAGAGGACCAGACTGGAAGCAGAACTCCACTCAAAGAGAGAAGCCAAAATGGCACGGCTCAAGGCTTTCAAGGAGACAAAGCACAAAGCTGAGAACAGAGCCAGGGAGAACAGTCGAGAAATTGCAAAATGGACGGAGAAGATGAGGCGATTTGACAAGGAGAGTGCCAAGTACCATTCCAAACGGCTCTTCAACTATCATTGGAAGACAACAAAGAGAGTATTGATCAATTTGACAGTTCCCTTGACCGAATACTGCAGTTCCATCGATATCGATAACTTTTTTGATCAAGAGGCATCGGAGCTTGATATAGAATTTGCAAGGGAAAGGTTGACAAGCGACATTGAAGAATCCTTTGAAGAGTTGCTCTCAGAATGCAGCTATACCTATAAGAGATACTCAGAAACGGAGAACCATTCGTTCTTCAACTTCTATATCAGCTCAAGGGTTGGGGACTCAGACGATGTCTATTCGAAGCATCGGATTGGTAATGGAGAGAGGTGCAGAAGGGAACTTCTCATGAGAGTTTTACCAAACAGAACAGTGAGCATGACGTACTATCACGAGCTCCATCAGAATGTCGGGATTTGTGAATTGACTGATCCTTGCTGATTTTCAGACTTCTTTTATAGAGCTTGATGCACTTTCCAGCACGTCCGGGCAACCTCCATCGTCCAAATCAGGAAGTATGAAGATAGAGTAACTGCAGCAATTGTGTCGCGGTAGGGGCAAAATGTAAACAGAGAGAATCGGAAAATCAAAACAAGATTTGCAGCCTCAAAACCAAGAAACCAACC
Organism: Williopsis sargentensis; assembly: GCA_020995425.1. Taxonomy (NCBI): domain Eukaryota; kingdom Fungi; phylum Ascomycota; class Saccharomycetes; order Phaffomycetales; family Wickerhamomycetaceae; genus Williopsis; species Williopsis sargentensis. The sequence continues at coordinate 348,604 of CP083466.1, read as the reverse complement.
AGGAAGACACTTGCAACACACACCTTAGACCGCAAACTTCAAGAGGGTCTACAACTGGCAATTTCTCGCTCAATCATAGCACCCTCACACGTGAAGTTCAGAGATTCGGTAGCTTAGGCCTTGTTTTTTTTCTGTCTCAGCATCTGTGTCCAGTCTCATCTTTTCTACTTGCTACCCGATTTTGTGTGAAGATATTTGCTATTTGCTGCCATGCTACAGAACAAAGAGAGAAGAAACGGACTGATACTCACACAGAGTCATCACCGGTCGACATATGGCAAATTCAACAAGGCTCCAAACAAAGCTCGTTATAACCTCAGTGATATAGTACTGGAACTTGGAGGACAAACCAGTGGTAACAGAAAGTCCACTACAAATGATTTTGATATCTCCAATGACTCATTCAAGCTTAGTGATGACGAGGATGAAGATGTTGATGAGAATGACTATGCCGGTGCCTTAGTTGTCGCTGGTGATGATACCCTGGGGAGTTTTTCAGATGAACCATACGGATCTACACAATTGATCTCTATTGCCATCTCGGATAATGAATCCACTGAAGGTACTGGAAACATCGATAGCTTCTCTCCAGTGATGAGAACTCCTATGAAAGCCATCACAAAGAGGAAATCAGTACTGCAAGAGATCTCCTCGCCAAACACGCACATTGTGACTCAAGAAAAGAGACAATCTTTGGCACACGTCCCAACATTGTCGAGAAACGGGTCATCCGGGTTGAAGAACAGATCAAGTACTCATAGCTCTAGCAGTAAGAGATGGTCTTTGTTGAGTTTCAATGAGGATAAGGAGAACGTCAAGAGCAAGAGATTCTCCATCAGTTCTATCCAGAGTGGTAGCTCAAAGGACAAATCCAAGAGATTTTCCATGGCTTCAACAAGTTCAAGTTCCTCTAGTTTCAAGAATGTTGTTTCCAAGGTTGGTAACGTTCTGTCATCTGTATCGATCAATTCTGCAGATGCTTCCAACGAGTCTACTCCATACAAAAGTGTTAAACCTGGCGTTGTTGGAGAATTCGAATACTCGAATAAGAGACCATTGTCCAGTTCCAATGCTCCTCAGTTGAGCTCCCCAGTTGTTCCAAGAAAGTATAGTCAAGCCAGTGTCTCCGTCGCAACCGCTACCCTCCAGCAAAGCTCATATCAGAATAGCAAGAGAGCACAGGAATATTCAAACACCATCAGTGGGAGTGATTTCTCTCGTGTACTTTCCAATACAGATCAAATCAGCATGCTCAGTACGAATACTGTTTCAAGTTTGAAGACTTCACGTTCAAGATTTAGACTATCATCTCTGTTCTCATCGTCTAAGAAGGATCAACCGACTAACGATAACGAGTCTGTGAGATCATTAAGAGGGAGATCATCGTTTAGCGATATGAGAAAGAGCGTACTATCGATGTCGCAGAGTAAGCAGTCTCTTTTCAGACTGGGGAAGAAGGAATCGTTGCAAGATTTGAAGACAAAGCCATCAGTTGACAAGATGATGATTTCATTACCCAAGCCTGATTCCGATTCTGCTACTAAGTTGAAGCATAAGCTGCAACATTCATCTTCTATCATTTCCATCAACAGCATTATATCTGGTGCACCAACGGTGACAGCTACAACATTGGCCAGCCATGACGATAAACAATTGAAGACTTTGCTACAATTAACCACCAGGGGTGAAGTTTTGGATTTCAGACACTACATTGCCAGATTTGCTAATGCTGAGAATCAGATATTGGTCAAGTATGCTGAGGCATCATATAGTGAAGTTTTTGTATTGAAGAACTACAAGACTAATGAGAATTTGAAAATCTTCAAGGTGATTCCATTTGGTGAGGATAAACAGGAACAACCGTCCATTCAGAACATTATCCAAGAGTTGAAAGTCAATCTGAAGATGAACGATATGCATGGGTTCATCAAGTTGAACGAATCACATGTCGTGGAAGGTTGTTATCCGAAGTTGATGATGAAACTTTGGGATGATTATAACGACCTGAAAGATTCCAAGAACTTCAGACCTGAGTATGATCCAACACAGAAGTACTTAATCATGGATTTAGAATATGGTGGTATTGATCTTGAGAATTTCCGGATGTTGACATGGTCACAAGCCTTGGAAGTGTTTTGGAGTGTTGTTAGATCGTTGAGTGAAGCTGAACAGAGGTATAACTTTGAGCATCGTGATTTGCATTGGGGTAACGTTGTCATTGACTATAAGACGACGTCACTTGAGGATGCATTCCAAGATCTGAGTGTCATTGAGGAGGATTGTGACGATGAGTTAGAGGTGAAGATCATTGATTACACTCTTTCAAGGCTAGATGACGCTGAGACAGGTCATGCCATCTTTACGAGATTGGACCATCAAGACTTCTTCAAAGGACGCGGAGATTACCAATTCGACATTTACAGATTTATGAGAACGGAGTTGAAGTCTGTTCAGAAGGAGGCTGATTCCCTTGAGGTTGATTGGTCGTTGAGCTCATTCAAGACCAATTTGTACTGGTTGCACTACTTGTTGGACAAGTTGCTCAATAAGAAGAACGTGCTTGATGATGACGATGCGAGCCGAAGAAAGTTGAAGGATCTCCACAAAACTTTGAATCCCCGTCGCAAGAAGTTGAGTGATTCTGACGTGAAGTTCTTCGAGGACTTTGATTCGTGTGGGGATGTGCTGAGCTATGGGCACGAGCATGGACTTGTACGCTAACCTGTATATGATTATTACATCTTTTGTTTATTTGAAAGCGTAGAGAGAGAGAGAGAGAGTCGTGAAAAAATGTGTGAAGTTGCACTTACTTACAGGGAATACTCGCAGTTGTTGAACTCGGTCATCTCTTCCTGTGTCGTTGGCCACTGTCTTAGCCACTTCATTCTGCCGCCAACGGCGCTGAGGTCGTTCACCTTGAAGCCAAACAGCTTCAGCTGGAACTGCTCGTTGCGTCTGAGCCTGACCTGCTTGTCGACCTCGCTGTAACGCTCGATGAACATGCCAGGGAACGTTGTGCCGAAGAATGCGCCGTCAATGTTGAGATAACGGGACGACGTTGGGAGGTAGACGTCCGCACAGCAGGGACAGTACAGGCGCACGGTCTCCAATCCAGGGGTGTCCACAGTGCCCACGGGTAGCAGGTGCATCCCGTCACATCTGTAGCGAGGACACACGCCAAAGGCCTTCTTCTCGTACTTCTCAGCCATCATCGCCAGACCCTGCTTGGTGAGGATGAAACGCTGGTGGATCAGCCCAAAGAGCAGCTCCGCAGAGTGCTGCACCAGAGCCATGTCGTTGACGGCGATCTCGTGCTCGGGCTCAAAGTCCAGGATCATGTCCAGCGATTCCCTGTAGAAGGGCACGATCGACGCGAGCCCCGTGAGGTTGAACTCGTCCTCGATGAACTCCTGCGCAACCTCCACAAAGTAGTCGTGGCCGAAGAGCGAGCAGTAGTTGGAGATCCAGGTCTCGAGTTCCGAGGAGACGTCGCTCATTGTGTGCTTGCTGCTTGCGCTTGCTGCTTGCTGATTGTGGGGTCTGAGAGGCCTTTGTGTGCCTTTGAAGCTGGTGAGTGGGTTTCCGAGCCCTTAAATTTTTCACTCACATCAACACTTTTTTAGTACGAGAACCATGAGAACAGTGAGACACAACGACACTCTACAAAGGGCAAACACACAAACATATGCACCCCTTCACGCTTCTCGCCCTTGCAACCGTGGTGTTCTTCCTGCAGAAGACGCTGTCGTGGCTTTCGTCGCTTTTGATTGGCTTCATTCTGAGGTTCTCTGCCGAGTCCGCCCAGCTGGCCCAGCTCAAGCAACAGGCGTGCACCACGACGAAGCAGAAGAACGCCCTATCGCCACAGGACCAATACGCCAAGTGGACAAAGCTCAACAGACAGCTGGACTCGCTGGCAAAGCAGATTGAGGAGTACGAACAACTTCTTGTGGCAAAGAGAGAGACATATGCCTCGCTGACCACCACGTTGGGAAGACTTCTGATGGTGGGCTCCTACATCCTCAAGTTCTGGTTCAGGGGCCAGAGCGTCTTCTTCATGCCCAACGTGTTCCCCGTTCCCATCGTGCAACGCTGCTGGGCTTCTGGTGTCTCGGTCTCCGTGTGGTTGTTCCTCCTGGGGAGGGTCGTTTCTGGCGTTGAGTTCATTGTGGCCTCTATGTAACCAACCAATTTCATTTCATTTCATCTCATTGCCATTTCATTCATGAATATATACACTTTGTAGTAGGATGGAGCAACTAGTGAACCAAGTTCATAGGCTTCCCCCCTTCCCAATTCCTCATCACACCGTCAATGTTCACCCAGTATTTCAGCTTCACAGCCTCCTTGGCAGCCGCTTCCCATTGTCCCTCCTTGAACAACTTCTCCAGCGCAGCAATAGACAGTGCCATCCTCTCATCGTTCTCCTTCTTGAACTGCACAAGCTCCTCCTCCTCTTGAACGCTTTCCAGGGACTCGTGGATGTCCAGCACCTCGAACAGCACGTCCGGTTGGGCAAACTGCTGTGTGTTGGACTCATCCGAGAGGTCAATGCCCTGCAATTCCAACAGGTACTGTGCCCTCGTCAACGGCTGCTTCAGCGTCGTGTAAGCTCTGTTCAACAGCGACGATTGCGTGTCATTCTTCGTCAGATCTGGGTGCTCTTGCTGTTGCAACTGTCTGTACTCCTTTCTTAATGCCCTCTGATCCACCTGAAACTGCGGCTGGCCAAACGTCTTTGGGAACAGCGAGAAGAGCGTCGATTGTCTTCTCAACTGTTGGAAGGGAAACCTCAGCAATGCCATCCTCTACGCTCTGTTTTATGGGTCTTCTCTCGTAAACTTGTTCAACGGTTTTGTATGCTTCTTCTCTTTTTTTTTTATTGTTGAAGAAAAGTACAATAATTACATCACTCTCAAAGCCCAGAGAAGAGAGAAGTCCCATTTGATAGTACCAGAGCCGAGCACCACAATGAAGCTCACAGTGCCAGTTTACGTCCACTCGGACCATTGTGGCTATTGCAACGGCTCAAAGAAGTCTCCTTCAGTGACAATGGGATTCCAAGTCGAGGAGCTGTCTCTGGAGGAATATGACGAGTTGATCCAACTGGGGTTTCGCAGAAGTGGACACTTTGTGTACAAGATGGATCTTCTTCGCACTTGTTGTCCCATGTACACGATAAGGACCCAATGGAGTGCCTTCACCCCGAGGAAGGAACATAGGCAAGACGTGAAACGGTTTATGAAACAACTTGGGGTATCGATGGGTGGTAATGAATCGATTGATGACGTGATCAGTGGACTGACATCCATGGGGAGATTGGAGATCAAGATGGAGACCAATGAGTTCACATATGACAAGTATGAGCTCTTTGAGAGGTATCAAAAGGAGATTCATCACGATGATGATACGAGTAAACGTGGATTCATGTCATTCCTGTGTGATTCCCCTCTTGAGTCGTCGGTATCAGAAATGAAGGGCTCATTACATCAATGTTACTACCTTGATAACAAGCTCATAGCCATCGCAGTGTTGGATATCTTACCAAGTGGTATATCATCTGTGTATTTCATCTATGACCCAGATTGCAAAGCGATGGTGTTGGGAAAGATCAGCGCACTATTTGAGATGAAATTCACGCAGCAGATTGGATTAGATTGGTACTACATGGGGTATTACATCAACGATTGTGTAAAGATGAGATACAAGGCCAAATTTGGAGGTGAGTTGCTCAATCCATATGATAACAAATTCATCAGATTCCAAGATAGGGATGGCTTTTGGAGCATTGATTCCCAAGGCGAAGAAGTGAGCAAGCAACAGTTTGGTGATGAGGGCGAAGCATTCATACGATCAAATCAGGCGCTGCAGATCTTTGAGAGGCTAGGCATAGAGTACAAAGAGGGCCACCGTTCATTACCACCAGTTGTCCCAGGGATATTAGAGCTTCATCAACTGTTACCACTATTGGAAGAAATGGAACTCAAAGTGGAATTTGGCAATGACTTGATGATTGTGCCCATGATGAGACTGACACCGAGTTTCCAAAAGACGTGTTTAGACCTCGTCAGGCTGTTAGGGATGGACTTGTTCAAGAGATCAACACTTGTATAAGTTTGTCTGTGTCATTACCCGATTGAGACATGTCATTGCAGATGTTTGTCTTATCGCTTATCTTTGTAGATCACGGGGAGACATGTCCCACTTGGGATATGCAGATATGTGGACAGTGGACGGTGGACAGTAGACATGCAGATATGCAACCCTGTGGACAAATGTGTAGGAAGCTGATAACATGTGGACATGTGATATACTTCTGGACAATTCGATCTGGCCATGCGCCACACAGCAAACCAAGGGGACAAAAACTCTATAAACGCGTACAAGGTGCGGAGATCGCCCACAAAACTGTGTCCACAAAACTGTAACAGTGGACAAGTCACAAGAGATGCCCACAAACTGTGGACACGTCAGCACTCTGCGCGCGCGAGCAATTTAAGACCACGCAGGACTGTAAACTGGGTTTCAGTTTCAGTTTCAGTTCCAGATATAGGCGTTTAAGCAGTGTGGCCAGTTTCACTGTTTCAGCGGTGGAGGTGCCTGGTGTGTGAAGATAAGGACGTTGGAATCACGTTGCTGTGTGGGATAACCGTAGCACGATGTGTGCCACTGAAACAGGCGCTACAAGTTGCAAGTTACAACATCTAGGACGGTCATAGTCGTGTAAGTGGAGCCACCTGGCAAGTCTGTCTGTCCACATATGCCCTTACACTAGCGAACGTATGAGCTGTGGGGCCGTTCCCAGTGGCTTTGGTGGGTGTGGTGGGTGTGGTGGTACCAGGTGGTGGTGGTGGTACGGTGTGTCCGCAGATGACTGCCCTCCGTAACTTGTAAGTTGTAAGGAACCCTGTTACGCCCGTAGGTGACTCACATTGCGCATTAGCTCGTTCCGGTGATGTAATAATTTGTGGCAATGCGGGAGGAGAACTTTAGGAAACGCCGCTTTATCGGCGGGAGTAGGAGGGTTACCCCGGATTTTGGATTTTCGATTTTGGGGGGGGGGATCAGGTGATAGAGCCATAGTTGTTTATGTTGTAGCTTGTAGTGTGGTTGTTGTATATGTATGTGCAGGTGTGTGTATTATACACACACACACACACACATACACATACACATACACACACACACACACACACATACACATAGATAAACACCACACACACACACAACTGTGTCCTCTCAACAAAAAACCCCTAAATGACCACCCCCAAAAAAGTGCTGTGCCCCTCAGCGCGCGAAAACGTCACACTACCAAAGCCGATTGCGCCATCAACAAAATTGACGTATAAAAGGGGGGGGCAGGAACCCCAATCCATCAGTTCTGTTCTTGTCCTTTTCCTTCTCCTCCAGCATCAATTGATTTGATACAAACCAACTCTACAAACAAATTTTATTACAACAATGGCAAGAACTCACAAGTGGACAAAGCACGAGGCCAAGGCCGACTCCCACTACTTCACCCATAACGGACACGCAGACTCCAACCCAAACAAGACCAAGAAGAATGGTGCTGGTAAGGGTAACTGGGGTGTCGCGGGCGACGAAGTTATGGACTTGATCCAGAGAGGTGAGATCCCTCCAGTCACTGGCAAGGTGAGCCGTCGTGGCTCCAATGCTTCGCAGCATGAAGTGAAGTTTGGCGAGGTGCAGAAGTACGACGAGCTAATCAAGGAAGAGTGACGAACATAGCATGACTAGGGTGACAATGATAGTGATACGAAATACGAAATACGAAATACGAAATGAAACGAGATGTTAGAATGACCTCCTGCTGTAGTTGCCTTTATAAAACCGAACTAAGCTCTCTATTATTGTACAACAGAACTGAATTACGTAAGCATTCGCTACTAAATTCAAATGTGGTGGTGAAGAAGTTATATACTTGGAAGAACCAACACCAACAACAGCTCAGGTTCCCCTTCAAAGATGAGTTCAAACAGAGCATGCATGCTGTGTGGCATAGTGGAGTCGTCCAAGGTGAGTTTTCCCCCCTTTATCCCCTCTCTCTCTAGTCTCTTATGAGAACACCGTGATCGACGTCCCACAGACTAACAACACACATCCAGAGATTCCAAGAAGAAGGCTGTCCCAACTGTGCCGACATCCTTGACGTCGGGCTATCAACGACGTCTCCGACGTTCGAAGGACTCGTGGCTATAGGAGAGCCGGACAAGTCATGGGTCGCCAAATGGCTCAGAGTGAACAACTACTTGCCAGGACTCTACGCCGTCAAAGTCCAAGGAAGACTACCAAGAGAGTTTGCAGAGAACATCCCACATTACAGACCGAGGGATGGTACCGCTATGGATTGATCCCACAAAACCCCCACAAGACCCTGTTGTTTGTGTTTTATGCTAATGTTCATCGTTTCATTTTGTTAGAGATGTGTGCTTGTAGTTATGTTATTCCTTGGAGGGAAGTTGACTATATGTTCAGCGCGGGTTGAGGGTACTTCAGGTGAACGGTGTAGTAAACAACTCTCAACCGAAAGACCCCACCTTCAACCACAACTATACTACAAAGTTGCCGTACTAATCGTCCATTTAAACCCGCCATTACACAACTGCCCCATTCAACCTCAAAAGAGTTGAAAAATTCACCAGATCAATCGTCTTTTAAACAACAACATATAGATCAAGCGCAAACATGCTTCTTTCAAGGCCCCTGAGGACACTCAGACCACTACACCGACGCACATTCATCAGCTCTCCTTCGGATCTCATCACAACATGCACGGCCATGATGCAGGCTGTCCATGCCACAACTTCGATACCTTGGTTCGTGTTAATCCCAATGACAACGGTCGTGTTCAGGACAGTGTTCACTCTTCCATTGGCCATTCTACAAAGACGCAGAACGCAGAAACAGGCCTCGCTAAGACCAATCGTTCAATCCATGGGTCCCATCCTCAGATTGAAGCTCGCACAGAGGGCACAGACGGCAAAGGCTTCAGAATCTAAAAACTTGTCATCAGAAGGACAGATGATCAAAGGACAGGCTGCAGGATTGACATATGAGCAGATCATGCTTCTGTCCTCGAAGGAGAGAAGAAAGAGACAGAAACAACTGTTCAAAGATCATGGCTGTGAGATGTACAAGAACTTTCTGTTGCCAATGGTTCAAATTCCCATTTGGATCGCGATGAGTGCCACGATTAGAGACCTAACTGGCTGGAGCGATATAGGCTCTAATCCAATGGACTATTCGCTGACGACGGAGGGATTTGCATGGATCACAGATCTGACAGTGAACGATCCGTTATCAGTGATGCCAATCGTATTGGGAACATTAGCATTGATCAACGTTGAATGGAACGCAAAGACGATGTCATTGCAGAACACACACGTCCGTCGTTCCTCCAGAATCACACCACTGGACTCGATACTGAACTTATCGAGATTCGGAACGGTCTTCCTCATGGCCATCGCCACACAGGCACCCGTGGGACTCGTCGAATATTGGATCAGCTCCAATACATTTTCACTACTGCAGAACATCGTGCTTGATAAGTACTTACCGGTGCGCTACCAGAGCGAAGAGAGGTGGACATCCAAGGAGGCAAGGGACTCCGAACCACTGTATATACGTAAATGATGTCTATATCTCTGTAACATGGGTAGTGGTGATGAATATATTATACGCTAATTACATAAGCGCTCTCTCACTAGCTGAAATGCAAAAAAAATACCGTCACAGACAGGATTCGAACCTGCGCAGGCAGAACCCAATGCCTAACAGCTACTTCAGAAGATAGCAGGGCATCGCCTTAACCACTCGGCCACTGTAACGATTCTTGTTTGGTGGTGCGGTTTTCCGGACTAGATGATACCGCAAGGGAATTATGCAAAATATATGGGCGTTTTAAGGCTGTTATAGCCTTCTACTGCACTGGAAAACACTTCTGTACCACTCTTAGACATTATATGTACACATTAAAGCCATCTCTGCGAGCCTCAGGGTCATAATTGCATGCCCATGGTCTGATTCAGACGCATCAACATCTCATCGAATTGACGAACGCTTCCAAACAATTCATAACCCTTCATATCGCGGTTGAAGTACTCCATCTTGTTGAATTTATCACCAATGAGCAAATCTCCCTTGACGTTCTTCGCTATGAAGTCGATCTTACTCTCCTCGTGCTCCAAGATATTCTTCACCAATTTGGTCTTCATTGGGCCTTCTTTGATAAGGGCTTCTGCGACGAATGCCAATGTGTTCATCTTTCTCTGCATCGCCTGCTCTGTGGTATCATCGCATCGTTCACCGAGAGCGATCTTGAGTCTCTCTGGGTATGGCAGTCTCGTCTTGATGATGGAATTGTAGATGAGTTGATCTTTCCTCTGTGGGATCATCTTTGTGAGTCTGAACAACCGAGTGAGAATGATACGGTTCTGCTGGATAGTGGTGAGGTTGGACATAACCCTTGTGACGTTCGCTGTTACCTCTTTATTGGTCACCAGCTAACCGTCTCAACAGTATGAAAGACGTAAGATGAACAAGTCTATGACCCCAAACGTGAACAAATCATTGATTACATAAGTCAAATATATGCATCTCTACATATTAAATGACTTCATATTAAATGACTTCGATCCATAATCCACAGTTTCCAAACTCTTAAGGAAGGAGCAGTAGTCTTGGCTCATGACTCATGTTGAATACTGAATGTTCCACGTGTGAGTCGTGACGTGTGACATCGATATTCTGCGAATGAATGAGAATCACAAAACGAGATGAACAGGGAGCATTAGTTTATGGAAGTGCGGAATGTTAGACGAGAGATGTTAAGTGGTGTTCGAACTTCTTATATTCCTGAAGTCTTAGAGCTGCGAGCACTTGCCACTCAGCTTTAAGCTTCAAGTTGTCTTGTCACTCATGCATTGGTGGCGTTAACGGTTAACCGGAGCCAATTGGCAATTGGCCATCGACTATCTCGTCATACCGCGATGCAACGTAATTTATATATCCACTATCCACTAGCTTTGATACCAGAGTCTGTATTCCTAGGAATACCTAATAAATGGTATCATGCGGCTATCTGATCTGCGAGTTAGCCTTGATGTAACCAATACTTCATTGGTGGCGCCTAGAAGAGATCTCTCTGCATCTGGGTCTACCCCTGACATACAAAATTCCAATAGTCTAATCCTTCTGGAGATCTTACACTTCAATAGAAGCGATGGATCGTATAAACCATGAAGCTTTAGATTTCTGACTCTATTGAGGAAGGAGTAATCGTCGTGTTCCTGAACAATCTGTGGATGACGACCACTGACATTTTGCAGAGTGACATACTCCAGCCGACCGGCTTGGATATTGAACGGTGAGAAATTTCCCTGGAATCCAACATCCATATAGCGCATGAACGGCGCTTTCAGGTCTATGATCTCTATGCAGTTAGACTTGCTTCTGGGTTCCGTGTTCCGATCAACATCTTGCACAATAAGTTTCTCGCCTAGAAACACACAATTCTTCAATGACTTCAGGCAGATGTGAAACTTTGCATATCCCTGGAAGTTGAGCCTCATACCATTGACTGAAATTTCTGTACTGGGACACGATAAATTCAGGTCTCGGATGGACCAGAGCTCATCCATGTTTAACTTATTGATAAATCGTTGAGAACAATCAATGATATCCAGCTGACTGGATTTGATCAACTGAGTTTCCCGCGTTAGCTTACCAACCAGTTTGAATTCACCAGGACCATTTGCATCACAACGCCTGAATTCTAGACGAGCCAGAGATTCCGAGTATAACTCACAGCTCGTGATAGAAATGTCTCTGAAATCGAGGCTTTGTATATGGCCAGAGACATGGATCTTTGTTCTATGTCCAATGGTTTCATCAGTGAGAAACTTTGGAAGCCAGACTAACGATGGTGAGTCTTGTTCAGCTCCACGCATTAGAACAAAGTTCAGCGACTTCTGGGACCTCTTCACAAGTGTTTGATATTGGCTTTCTGACTTGAACAACGACGTGATAAAGATCACCTTAATGGGTTTACAAAAACGTCTGTTCAGGTCACTTGGCCGCTCAATGATATCGACGGCACTGCAAAGCGAATTGGAAGGATCATATGCGTTGAGAATCCTAATGAGCTTGATCAAGTCATCTGGAGATAAATGGGGCACAACTTGGAGCTGTATTTCAACTGGGAGACTGATGAACTTGTCAATTGCACTGTTGGAATTGCCCACTGGTCCTTGGGAGCGGAGACGTCTCGCAAGGCGGTTGTTCCATGAGTACAACATCTTCCCACGTTTTGGTTGTTTACTGGGTTGTGAGTATGCTCTACCTGGCTGAATGCTGAATCAATTGAAGAGAGCAAAGGTTGCTCAATCGGAATGCAGCCATGGCTTTAGTTCGGTGTATGGATGTCTTTAGTCGCATTCTCGTCATTCAAAAAGAGATGTTCTACGAAATCCACATTGCGATATGACCGTCAATCGATATTCAATTAGTGTTAGTTCTGTAACAGAGTTGATGTTGGTCCACCCATTCCCTCGTTCAGTGATTTGATCAATTTTTTTAGTACGCCTTGTAAACTTTCAACCTCACCATCGTCTAGAGAGTCATGCCCATTCAAATTCAAGTTCCTAAGCTTGTCAAGATACTCATTTCACAATTTTAGAGCGGGCTTATATCTGAGCCAGCACTACTGAAGCCCTGTGATCCATGGCTTCTGCACACCATCCGTCTCACCCCTCAAGAATGCCACCACTGCGTCTCCCCACGCCGGTCTTCTCTTGTATTGACCAATGACACCTTGCATTCCTTCAACACCACCAATGAGTTCATCTCCAAGGCCTTCATCTCTGATGTTCTTCATTGGAGTCAGGTATGTTCTGATGCTGAACACAATAGCGCCACTCTTTGGGAGCCTTGTCAAACATTGTCTCTCTGATCTGAAGAACACTTCTCTTTCAAAATCCAAGGTCATTGGATCGATAGAAACGATTTCTTCATCCTCCGTTCCCTTGTTGTCATTCATCACAAAGACCTTGTTATGGGTCTGGATACTCCAGTTGTTTCTTCTGACGAAGACGTCCGGTTTCAACTTGTCAAAGAATTTGTTCATCTGTGGTCTCAGCCTGGACTTGTACTCTGGCACTGGTCCATGCAACACGGTTAACGGCGTTTCAAAGATTGTCAATGGGTCAAATCCTGCTGCAAATGCAAACACACCACCTTTTAAGATGTACTCCTCGGTGTTATAATTCTCCTGATCCGGATACAGGATGATGTAGTCTTCCTCAAGGAATCTTGACAAGTACAGGTGTAGGTCCTTCTTGCTCTCCACTGATCTAGGATCTCTTGGGATGGTATCACCTCTGATTTTATTGAAGATGACGTCTCCCTGAACTTCAAAGCAGTCAGGATAACGATCCAACATGAACTGTGTACTTTTCTCGTAGAATTCCACGGTGGCTTCTTCACAACCCTTTGCCATGAATACCGTGTGGTCAACGAGATCAGGGTTAGATGTATACGACCACTTCAAGTCTGTGTACGTCTTATACGTGTTCTCCACGAGGAACCATTCCTCTGGCGAAATGTTGTGGATCCCCATGACCAACTTATACTCACCTTTTTTGAAAGGTCTGTATTTGATTGGTTCTTCCTCTGACCAGTTGAAGTTTATCCTTGGTGGGATGACCAGGTTTGTAGGTTCCTTTGCCGCCTCATTTTCCTTGGTATTCTTCTCATCAACTTTTTGAATTGCTTTATCAGTTGGCTTTGCAACAGGGTCCAATTTGATCGTGTGGTACAGGACAAAGGCCAAAAGCGGGAGCGTGACGTTCTTCGAGAGAAGCAGTTGGAATGTTTCCAAAGTGCACCTTTCCATTACTTTGGACATTGTTTCCCAGTGCCACCTGTGCTGCTTGTGGATGTGTGTGCCTACGGGGGCCAGTTGGACGTACGTTTTTAATCGTGAGGGTGGAGCCATGAGGATGATTCATAATTTTCGAGATCGGCTGGATTTTTTAACTCGAACCGGAAATGCGACCGGTAACGGCGGTGGCGCATTATAACATGATGCGGGTTTACAATCCCGTGAATTGTGATTCGTGATTCGTTTGGCTCATTCAGTTATAAAAAAATACGTAGGTTACATGTTCTTCATCTTCTTGTACTCTGCAATGTTGAGTGCTGCCTGCGCATCAACCTCCTTCTTCAAGTCAACTCTCCAGCCAAGGAGGAAGAGTCCTTCAAACAGAACAAAGAACGGGGCCAACACGAGCGCCTGTAGAAGGTTGTCGAGCAATGCCGGTGCCCTCTTCTCAAACACCGCATGCGAGACAATTTGAATTACCCAGGACAGGACAAACACCTCACCGAGCCAGAAGTTGTAGTCTTCGACAGTGGCGAGCCATTGTGTGTTCTTCAGGGCAAACAGATAGAGCAATGGTGCAGCAATGAGTCCTCCTTGCAAGTCAAGCACCAGGTAGAAGAGACCATAGCCCAAACAGCCGGCATTACCCAAGTTATACACAGCCGGATCACCAAGGGGCAATGGGACGTTCATGAGGAGACCCATTGAGGTGAAGAGGATGGTGGGGACGAACACCGAGTGCACGAGCACGTTGATTGTATCAAAGTGGAAGGAGCGATAGAAAATCAATTGCTTTTTCAAGTCGAAGAAGGCCATTGTTGGCTGTTTGTTCTTTGCTGTCGTGTGTACGCTGACAATGGGGATTGGGGATAGACAAAGCCCAGGAATAGTCAGTCTTTTATACCTGGTTCTCCAATGGAATAGAATTTCATCCCCTCAGCATTCGACCTTTTTTGCCGAATATGTTTCGGTTTGAGCGGTGTACGGGTGTTTTGTTAAGCAAACGGCCAGCGCTGCGCAGTCTGCGCGTCACTGCGCACGCAGCGCGCAAGGCGCCTGCACAGCCGTTGAACTCTGTTGTTTGTCTTCTTTGCTGTCGTCTTTGTCTTTGCTGTTGTCTTTGTGATTGTCTTTGTGAGCACAAGCACACAGGCTGACCTTCCACAGTCCAGAACATCCACACACAGCAGCTGTCTCCTACGCGAATCAAGCGGGACGTCGCCTATGCGGCGCACGATCTCCGGCCAGTGCTTCGGGGCGATGCGTACGCTCGAGAGTACACGGTAGTCAAAGTCGCCCAGTGGCAGTCCCGTGCTGATGTGTGGGTCCGTGTATGGGTCCGTGTCATTCTCCTCCAACGCATCCACAAGCTCCGAGAGCGCCAGCTTTATAGCGACGCCCTCTTTCCACACAATGTTGATCTTAACGCCATTGAAGTACGAGTTGTCACGACACTTCAACTTGAGGATGCAGCTATGGAAGCTGTCAGGGAGGAAGTGCACGTTCCTGGCCACGGCTCTGTCCTTCAGCTGCTGCACCAACTGTAAACTCGGCTCCAGCCCTGGGGAGTAGTAGTAGTCGTTGCGCTCACTGAACAAGTCTCTGAGCCAATTCCCCCACAGGCGACGGTGCACCTTAAAGTGCGGGTCCGTCCGCTTGTACATGTTCTTGGACGGCTTTATGGCGGTGCGTGATGCCTTAGTGTAGTGGTGCTTGGAGGTGGTGATATCCTCAGTGAGCACTGAGCACAGAGTGGGAGTCGATGTGCTCCATGTGGTTGCTGGTGGTCTGTTTGGTGGTCTAAATGGCATCTCTGTGTAGCTTTGTCCTTTAGTCTTGCTCCTCTGTCGATGGAGTGTAAGAGGAAGAGCAAGAGATGAATCACGAAGGGGGTGGACCTGCCTTTTTATATCTGTCGCTGTCGTGTCATTAGTGAGTTCTTTTGGAGAGTTCAGCGGTCTTTTGTGAAATCGGGTTAATAGCGCACTAAATGGTTCAAACGAAGGCAGAGAAACCAGTGACGACTGACCACTAATCCCACTGTTCTAACAGTTAACTATTAAATAATAAGTTACAGCTTGTAACTAGCAACCAATCAGGAGTTTGTTCTAACTAGACTACTCCCTCCCCCCACCTAATTAAAACAAATCACACACCGTCCATAGTTAACAGCAAGCTGAAACAAATCGATCCGCGATCCACACATAACATTCGCACTTTCTCCAAAGCAACAAACACAGTGAACCAAACACAGTAAAAGGCAGCACACCAAGCAAGATGATCGACACACAGCTGGTTCACTTCCTCAGAGAGAATGCGCATTTCCTCTGCAGCTCACCGATCTCTGGAGATTTCGGTTCCATCTGCGCGCTGTTCAATAGGGCACACGGGAAGTCGTTGACGAACGAACAGCTTGTGAAACAATTCCAACAGATGCTGCTCGTGGACAGCCACAGCATTGAGCTGTCCCTGTTCAAAGAGTTTCTCGTGTACATCAATGTGGTGAATCTGGGCCTGTTGCTTGAGTCCTTGACCCCGACAGCCGCGGAAAAGTCGACAAAGAGCACCATAGAGAGGTCCAAACCCAAGGCTCACAAAACAACACTGCAAAGGCTGAACGACGTGTTGAAGACATCTCCTGAGGGCGAACAACTCACAAGGCTGAGATCACTACTGTCCAAGCCGACAACAGGCTCCAGGCTATCTAAGGAGCACGTCAAACTGACCACTGAACGTACACCATTCATTGAGACTTGCAACAATGCAAGCCACTCACAGGTGTTATCCTCACCAGAGGGCAGATTCTCCAAAGAGCTCGTACTGTGTCTGAACTCCAAGATCCACTTCGTGCCGATCATCAAGCCTCATACTGACGTCTCCCTAGGGGACTGTTCGTACTTGGACACTTGTCACAAGCTGGACTCATGTCGCTATCTCCACTATGCGAAGCATCTACCAGACTCATTGACGAACGAGATCAGCGCATGCGATTCATTCAACGATCAAATCCCGTACTGGGAAAGACTGTCCCCCTATGTCCCCAATGGTGCGGTGAGTAACCTTTCAAGGGAGGTCCTCCCACCACAGTGGATCAACTGTGACGTGCGTACGTTCGACTTCACCACCATTGGAAAATTTGCAGCGGTGATTGCGGACCCAGCGTGGAACATCCACATGAACTTGCCCTATGGAACATGTAATGACTCTGAGCTGTTGAATTTGCCCTTACACACGATCCAGGATGAAGGTGTCCTATTTCTCTGGGTCACTGGGCGTGCTATTGAGGTTGGAAAGGCATCTTTGCTGAAATGGGGGTATGAGGTTAAGAATGAGCTGGTATGGGTCAAGACGAACCAGTTATCGAGGACCATTTGTACGGGGAGAACGGGTCATTGGTTGAATCACTCCAAGGAACATTTGTTCGTTGGAGCCAAGGGAAAGCCTGAATGGTTGGACAAGTTGAACGACATTGACGTGATGGTTTCATCCACGAGGGAGACTTCACGGAAACCTGATGAGGTATGTCCTTATTTTTATTCTGATCACCATGAGGGAGGGGATATACTAATAGTGACAGTTATATGGGATGGTGGAGAGACTGGTAGGTCCACACGCCCGTAAGCTCGAGATCTTTGGCCGTGATCATAACACGAGACCAGGATGGTTTAGTAGGTTCATTTGCTCTTTCTATGGTTAAAATGATACTAACTAGTGAATAAGCCATTGGCAACCAGCTCAAGGGCAATTCGATTGCTGAGAACGACGTGCTGCACAAGTACGAGAAATCCGTATCACCGGTGCTCTGCTAGGGGATAATGAAAGTGCTGTTCAGTGTTTGTGGCATGAGTGCATACATTCTGATCGGAGGCCTGTCATTCACAATTTGCCTGTACACAGTACAATAGACTACATATAGTTGACAAGTCACGACTCACAACAAATTGCAATGCCCATGAAAGATAAATCATAACCGTCTGTGATCAATGAGCATAGATACATCAGCTAATGTAACTAACAGCCTACACTAGTATTTCCATTCTGCTAAAGGCAATAGTAATAACGCAGAAGAAGAGGAAGTAGAAGAAAGAAGTTCCGGCATTTGTTACATAAGAACAAGCACGTGACATAGTCGGATATATCAATTTTACGTAAGTCTTTACATATAGAGACAAGTATAGCTCTTGATTACCGCATTAGGAAGTCAACTGGGCGGGCCAATGAGATCGCGGGCCAAAGCCCACAAAGAAAAATCAGCCAACAACTTCATACACTGCAACAAACCACGAAACGAATCAGACAACAACAGAACGAACGATGCTCAGACAGTCCTTCAAGACCGCTGCCAGACAGACCAGAAACGCCCACTCCAAGGCCTCCCTCCCACCATGGGCCAACGAGCCAGCCTTCCCAAAGGCCAACCAACAGGCTGCCGAGGCCTTCAAGAAGTCCCTTAAGGACGCCGAGCACCACGCTGAGTCCACCTCTGGTCTCTGGAAGAAGATCTCCTGGTTCGTCGCCGCACCAGCCGTTCTTGCCACCGCTGTCAACACTTACTTTGTCGAGGCTGAGCACGCTGAGCACAGAAAGCACCTTGCCCATGTCTCTGATGAGGACTGGCCAATTGCTTACGAGTACATGAACATTAGATCCAAGCCATACTTCTGGGGTGACGGTGACCGTACTTTGTTCTGGAACCCTGTGATCAACAGACACATCAAGCCAGAGTGATTTTTATTTATTGCCCAATTGGCCAGTTTTTACCATTCCAGCCACCACACATACAGATTATTTTTGATACTACCAATTCCATGTAGATGTATGTATGTATCTAGGTAAGTCCTACAGAAGAACAATAATATACATAAAAACTCCACTTTCTTACAACGTACTAAAGATGTACAAGTTATTCGTTGCTGCAATGGCAACAGAGTTTTCGAATGGATGCCATGACAAGTGTAAAATACTCTTTTTGAAATCAATGTTATCCATCTCCACATCACGTTTGAGCATTGATGGAACACCATTCTTTCTCTTGTTGAGTTGTTGTTTCTTTGACTTGAGTGCGGATCTATCAGCTTGTAGGACAATCTCCTCCTGTGGCCCCGAGGTTGGTGAAGTGACATCTGGGTAAATCATAAAGTTATTGTTGTAGGAGCCCGTCATCACGTTGTTGCCATCGCCACTAAACACACATTCAAACTTGTCAAAGATGGCATCGTTCTCATAAGTGTCACATAGCTTGTCTCTGAGTTGTTCATGGATGTTAATGGTCTTGATCGGCTCCTTTTCCATCTTGATGTCCCATATCTTGACCGTCATGTAGTCTCGGCTTGCGATATAACGGCCATCGCTGGAGAATCTCACGTCGGATATCGACGAGGTGATCTCCGTGAAGAAGTTATGGTTTGACGGGTCAACGTATTCTTCAAACACCTTGCTATGCGAATCGCATAGGGCATTTGATCTCATGTCACAGAGCTTGATGGCACCTTTCGAAGATGAGTACATGAACAAGTTGCAATCGCTCGGATGGAACTCCGCGCTTGTTATCACCTCTGTGAGTTCCTCCATGTTTGTCGGCTTGATATCAACAATGTTAAAGCTTTGATCAGGGATGTTCAAGTTCCAAAGGTTGATTCTCAGATCGTCACAACTCATAAAGGTCTCCGAGTCCGAGTTGATTGAGATGGAGTTGATGTGGTATGCGTGTGCGTTTGAATAGATTCTCTTTGGGGACGCAGCGATGATCTTGTCATGGAGGGTCATCTTTGGCAGTTTCAAGTTGGACATTGACACGGGTGTTGTTCCACCAAGGTTGTTCTCCGACACGAGTCTGATCTGCTTCTCGTAGATCTTCCATAGTTTGATTGTCTTGTCGTTGGTGGAGAGCAGGAAATGCGCCTGGTTTGTGCGCTTGCACCACTTGATCTTGTTGATCTTCTCCTCAATCTCCAGGGACTTGAGGTAGTCAAATTCGGCATCATGGCTCTGGAATTCCGTGTGGAACCTGTACTCGCAGCCGGCCTTCTTGTTGTTGCGCTCAAAGAGCACCACACGGCCACCACGGTCGCCCGTGGCGAGGTAGTCGCCCGTGTGGTCAAACTCCACGGTGGAGATGATGTCAGCCTCGGTGATGACAATGTCCGCCTTGTCTCCAAAGCACTGGGAGAACTTGAAGCTGTCCATTGTGTGTGTGTTGTGTTATGTGTTATGTGTGTGTGTGTGTGTGTTGTGTTATGTGTTATGTGTGTGTGTGTGTGTGTTGTGTTATGTGTTATGTGTGTGTGTGTGTGTGTTGTGTTATGTGTTATGTGTGTGTGTGTGTGTGTTGTGTTATGTGTTATGTGTGTGTGTGTGTGTGTTGTGTTATGTGTTATGTGTGTGTGTGTGTGTGTATGTGTTGTTGGCTGTGTACCAGTTGTATAAAATGATGTCGGTATTGGCAATCAGTATGATCCCTATATAAGCAATAAACTGGTGGGGGGGGGGAACAAGAACAAGAACAAGAACAGAACGTGTGGACACAAGACAGAGGAACAAGTACTTGTGTGTGTGTGTGTGTGTGTGTGTGTGTGTGTCTCAATTGGCACTTGGTTGTTTCCACTGGAAGGGCGCTGACACTCAGATTAAACACAAAAACGGACGTAGGGGTTTTTCTTTGTTTTGTCGTTTCCGCTGATTGAAATTTGAGAAAAGCGAGAAAAGGCGTCCACTTTTTTTCGGTTTTTTGGAGGCCGGGTAATTTGTCTTTTCGTCTTTTGATTATTATGTCATGCTTAGGTAATTATGTGCTTATGTCATCTTTTTTTTTTTTTATTAAATGTATGTATGTATATATATATATAGGGTCTTGATTGTTTTGTCCAGTCAGTTGTCAGCGTTTTCTGGTCACAATCGCCAATGGGAATCGACCACTTTCTCAAACACACCCACAACATACCCAGGAGCATCCGTATCACCTTGGCTGTCTCTACGTGTCTCTCTGCTGGAGCGCTATACACAATCTTTCATGGAATAAGCAGCAAGACATACGATGCCAACCGGGACGCCAAGGTTTGTGGTGGCACTGCTATCTTATCGGCACAGATAACAATACTATCAGGATACATATTCAACACATATTGCTTTGACACCGTGTTGGCCAGGTGCCATTTGGTTCCTCCACAAAGGACTGGTAAGGCAGGGTTCGCAGCAAGCTTGGCAGTCCTTGGTATTCTGCTCCTCAGTCTCTTTACCAGCGGTGGGGCAGCAACTGCATGGTGGACTTCTTAGTAATATTCAATAGGAGGACCACCACATAACCACTGGATTTGGCGTGTAAGATATCTCGCAGACGTCAGGTCGACATTGCGCAAAAGATTTGTTCATTGGAAGCATCTCACATATGTATGGATTGAACTACTTAATACAATCGTTCTATACACACACCGAATCATGGAGTACTGGTGTCACTGTTTTATATCATGTATGTGTGTGTGGTGTGTGTGTGTGGTGTAAGTCAGACAAGTGCTATGGACTACTACTACTACCACGCTCCATCCACGACTTCTCAGCCTCCACGATCGTGTTGTTGTTGGCCTTCATCTTGTTCATCGTCTCAATGTACTCGTCATACGGATCACTGTCAAACACGATACCACCACCAGCCTGCAGATACGCAACGCCATCCTTGACAACCATCGTTCTCAGTGCAATGCACGTATCCATCGTCTTTCCGTCGTACGACCAGGAGCCAACGGCTCCGGCATACACGCCTCTTTTCTCACCTTCCAGCTCGGCAATTAACTCCATCGCCCTCACCTTTGGAGCTCCGCTCACGGTACCAGCTGGGAAAATGGATCTAAAGGCATCGAATCTCGTCTTGTCATGTCTCAGAGTCCCACTTACCTGCGACGTCAAATGCATCACGTGTGAGAATCTCTCCACTGTTAACAGTCTGTCAACGTTGGTGCTCTTTGGATCACAAACCCTATTGATATCATTTCTGGCCAAGTCAACGAGCATCACATGCTCAGCTTGGTCCTTTCGGGAGGACTTCAACTCATTCGCCAGTTCATCATCCTCTTCAGAGGTTTGACCACGTCTGATCGTGCCGGCAATAGGATGTGTAATCACCTTATCTTGAAGATCCGATTTGACCAGCAACTCCGGGGAAGCACCAACCAACTGGAATGACAGGTAATCAACGTAAAACATGTATGGTGATGGATTCACCGTTCTCAGGTGTCTGTATATGTTGAAAGGATGTAATGAGGTTGGTCTAGCAACTCTTTGAGACGGGACGGCTTGGATAATGTCACCTTTCATGATGTGTTTCTTCAAAGTGTGAACGTGGTTCTCGTAACCCTCTTGACCAATGTTTGACGTGAAGGTTTGGTTTGCAGTGATTGGTCCTTGCTTTGGATAATGCACAGGGATGGTTTCATCCAGCAAAACTCTTTCAATCTCATTGATACTCTGCTGTGCCTCGATGAATTTGTCCTTGATAGTGGCGTCGTCATCCTCTTCAGATACCTTGATGTTATGGATGATCTGGAATCTCTGGTACACGTTGTCAAACGCAATGACGTTATCAAACAGCATCAAGGATGCCTCTGGCAATTCAAGAACATCCTTGAGTGGTCTCTTTGTTCTTGGTTCGAAATACTTGACACAGTCGTACGAGATGTAACCAATGGCACCACCACTCAGTCTTGGCAGACCTGGGATCTGAGCCTGCTTGTACTGCTTCATCTCCTGCTCGAGCACCGTGAGAGGATCAACCTCCGCGTTGTGCGTTGGGCCGGTGTTGATCACCTTTCTTGGTTGGAAGCCGATGAAAGAGTATCTATCCACGGTATCACCATTCTTTGCACTTTCAAAGAGGAAACTCTGCGACTTTTCAGCAGCATCATCACCGATCTTGGTCAGCTTGAGGTATGCAATGTGTGCAGTGATGGAATCGCTGGTGACGAAGGAGTACACCGGATACATGTTTGTGTGTGACTCCTCCACCCTGTCCTTGTGGATCAAGGTGGTGAGGGCGTCCAGGGATGGCTGAATCGGTGCCTGCTTGGGTGTTAGTCTCAAGGGAATGTGTGTGTATACGTAGCAGCAACGTACGGGCATTGGTTGTGACACTCAATTGGGGAAGAGAAACACACAATTAAGAGGATCAAGAGGACAAATTTAAATTTAAGAAGCTTCTCGAGGAATTTAATTTTCGCCCAGGTGAGTCAAAAAAATTGAAAAAAAAAAAACACACCGGGAAAACAGATCACGTGAAATACTCGATGAGAGCACGTGCAAACTTTCTAAAAACTATCACGTGAGCTTGTTAATGACATTCACGTGACACGTCGGCAAATAAAATTTTTCTTTTTCGGCAGCCCCGCCCGTCAAAAGTTCAACGAAAGCCAGAAACACGTCAACAAAAACACTCTGAAGAACGGTAACACGGCCGCTTGTAACGACTCTCCCCCACGTGTTTTCAGCATCTCTGAGGCACATCCACGGGCATCAGTACCAGCACCAGCACCTACAGCACACGCAGCACCAACACCAATGGGCCAGATACTCTCACAACCGGTCACGGAGAAGCACTCGTCCAGTGGCGAGAACGACAGGTTCTCGTACGCCCTCTCCTGCATGCAGGGCTGGAGAATCAACATGGAGGACTCACACACCACCGTGCTCAACCTCAACGAAGACGTGCCTGACAGCGAGGAGGTTGCCTTTTTCGGCGTGTACGACGGCCATGGAGGTGAAAAGATTGCGCTCTTCACCGGTGACAACCTCTTCAAGATCGTCAAGAGACAGGACGAGTTCGCCAAGGGAAACTACGCCCAGGCACTCAAGGACGCCTTCCTCGCCGCAGACGTGGACATCCTCGAGGATGACGTGCTCAAGAACGACCAGAGTGGTTGCACGGCCACCACGGCCATCATCACCAAGGACAAGATCATCTGTGCAAATGCAGGTGACTCCAGAACGGTCCTCAGTATCAGCGGCCAGGCTAAGCCCCTCTCGTATGACCACAAGCCGAACAACGAGGGCGAGCATGCTAGAATCTGTGCCGCTGGTGGCTTTGTCGATATTGGCCGTGTGAATGGTAACTTGGCCCTTTCCCGTGCCATTGGAGACTTTGACTTCAAGAAATCAGCAGACCTTCCCCCAGAGGAACAGATCGTCACCGCATTCCCAGACGTTATCGAACATACAATCACCAAGGATGATGAGTTTGTGGTCTTGGCCTGCGACGGTATTTGGGATTGTCTGACTTCACAACAGGTTGTCGAGGTGGTTAGAAGAGGAATCAACGACCGCTTGTCTCTCGAGGAGATTTGCGAGGCCATGATTGACATCTGCCTGGCTCCAAACTCATATGGCTCCGGTATTGGCTGTGATAACATGTCTGTTGTCATTGTCGCCCTTTTGCAAAAGGATCAAACCTTGGAGCAATGGTACCAGTCTATAATCGATAAGCAAGGTCCAATGTCAACCTCTTTCCAGGAGGTTGCTAATGAGATTTATAACGAGGAGGAACAACAACAAGCTGCCGAGGCGGAGGCTGCTGAAGAGGAAGCCGCTTCTTCAAAGACGAACTACTCCATTCAGCAGTTGTTGGACTCGAGCATCTTGACCAATCAAAATGGTGTGTTCTACTTGGACGGCCAATCTCTGATGTCATCGCTGGGTCAAGGTGAAGAGCCAACTGCAACCATTACTGAAGAAGATGAGGAGAAGGATAAACTCACAGAGGTCGATGAGGAGGCGGAGGAAGAAGAAGAAGAGTCCAAGTGATTCCCTAACCACCACCACCACCACCACCGCCTTTTACACGTTTATATTACTCTCTTGTTACTTCTGTTGTGATTGTTGCCGTTGCTCTGTTTTACTTATTTTCTCTATCTATTGCATTGAACCATTTAAGATCATTTCAAGATTTATAGATCTGTCATTCAATTCTCCTTGTGCTTTAAGCGAATTCTTATACTTTGAACAGTTATTGTAGTACAACAACAGTCTATCTTGATCTACATAAAACAAAGTAATGTTGACAAAACACATGTATAAAACACAGTACAAAACAGATATCCAAGTCATACACCTGTATAACAAAAGATGAATCGAATCAGGGGAAAGAAGACATAAGCAAGTCTCATCCTTGTACTTTTTGTACTCTGAGCTTGACTCTGTTGCGGTATAGTTCATCATATAAGATCACATCTTTGGATATCTGAAGCGTTGTGGTGTGTTAGTACAGAAAGTCCGGCACATTTGACTGTGCAAGTCAGTCAATGCACCCCACAGGGATGCAACGACACTCAACAGACTTGTGAGATGAGGCCCGTGGGGACAAGAGTAAGCTCCATTGGGTTAACCTTCTCGGAAGAGAAGACCAATTGTTATAACTATCGTCTAGACCCAAAGGTCCCAAATACCGAAGTAGAATCAACCTCAGGGAGGCGAACACCAGGACGCACTTGACAATGCCAGACGTGCACATCGCGTTCACATGTATCAGAGCTAACTCCTAGACACACCAGAGCGTTGGGAGAGATCATTGTGCATTGCCAAATGCCCCGTCAACCATAAGAGTCACTGATATAAAATCACGAGGGCTCAAGAGGAGCACGACTCTGGAAGACGGAACACATAGAAGGCAACACAAATGTCAAAGACCCCAAGCATCTCCAAATGATATCTGGAGCGAAAAGCAGCCCCAAAGCAAACGGAAAAGACAATCATGGCAACAGCATCAAATGAATCCAATGGGCTGATGAAGAACAGAACCCATTACGTTTCCGCGAGTGTTGGGTGGGAGACTTTCCCCAAAGCAAAATGCCAACCCCTTTTTACAGGGTCCTTTAGTAAGCTTCGAGTAACAATTCTTTGTCCACGGGCATTGAAAGGAAGGAAGAAGAAGAAGAAGAGAAATTAAAACGAATTTGGAGGAATTTATATTAAGACGAAAAAAAATTTTTCCCCCCCCCCCCGAGGAACAAAGTCCGGATACGAAGGGGATTTTAGGGCTTTCCACCGGTCCTTAAATGAGGGGGCTTTATACGGATAGTGGAGGCTTATCATAGTTAACGTGTCCGGATCTGACGGGATATGGCATTTGTGAAGGGTGAAATCCACTTTATGCTGTGAAAAGTAGTGTCAATGTGGAGTATGACTCCGGGTTACTGTGTAGAGCCACTCTCTACGTATTCATACCCCCTTTACTTTATGATGTAGCACTTTAATGTGATAGCCCGCGATTCATAAATGATACCCGGTCAGCTTCACACAACTTCAATTCCCAGATCCTCAGTTCAGTGTCACCGGCAACAAACACGCACACAGGTGGGCACCAAGCACAATGTCAGCGAACTACTGGAACTCCACGCAGCGATTGCACTGGCAGTTCACGAGGGAGTCGCTTGCACATGCTCGTGACGAGCTCAAACGATTGGAGACCACAATGGAAGAGTCAAGATTGATCAGCAGTGCGCCCTTGCAGTACGACATCTTTATGAGAATCTACATCCATTCGTTGGTGAACAAGCTCGGGAGGCGGTTGAACGTGCGACAGGTGGCCCTTTCAGCCAGTGAAGTCTACCTGATGAGATTCCTCACGAGATGTTCCCTCAAAGAGGTGAACCTGTACCTGTTGATCACTACGTGTGTCTACTTAGCATGCAAGATTGAGGAATGTCCACAGCACATCAGAACGATAGTCTCTGAGGCGAGAAACCTATGGCCCGAGTATATCTCACAGGATGCCTCCAAAGTTGCCGAGTTCGAGTTCTACTTGATTGAAGAGATGGAGACCTATTTGATCACGCATCATCCATACAGATCGCTATTGTTGATCAACGACGTGTTGAACGAGATGAAGTACACGTTGGCACCGGAGGAGTTGCAGTCGTCATGGTCGGTGATCAACGACAGCTACGTTACAGACTTACCACTGCTGTTCCCACCCCACGTCATTGCATGCACCTCGATTTACCTGACCATAGTGCTGAAGTACAACCACATCAGCCAGCTGCAGAAGGACTCACACACGCAGAACGAGCTGTTGAAAGTGTTCATCCAGTTCTTGGGCCATTCCAACGTGGATTTGGAGGAAGTGGTGGAGGCCGTCCAGGAGATGGTGACACTGTACGAGGTATGGGAGTCGTACGACGAATCCAAGTGCAAAAAGGCCCTGGAGGCCGTACTCTTGAGTCGGTGAGTATAATGAGACCACTGAACACTATACATACAACATACAACCAGTAGAACATCCAAAACGCCTCCATTGGAAGCCCTCCCCCATAGTTAAGACACAGCGTCCGGGTAAGGCTCTGCTCCTGTTTTAGGTTACTTTCCTACTCGGGATGTTTATTTCTTTTTTCCAGGCTGTATTTTTTTTTTTTTTTTTTTTAGTCTGAAAAATAAACAAAATGTTTTCGAAACCAGCCAACTCCATGCTGCCTTGCAACGGCATTTCAACGTGTTTCCCCTGTGTTCTCCCACTGTGCGAAGCCGCTGCCCCGTTCCACTGCCACAGACTTTCGCTGCTGTTGATTTTAAACCGTTCTGAACGCCCTCCTTCCGCCGCCCAATCTTTCTTCTCCATCGGAAGAACACGTTTTTAAGATCTGAGGACCCTGCTAGTTGGTCACAAGTCTGAATTTTTACTTTTACCCACAACTTGATTGACTGGAGTGACCCCGTACACACATCCAAATCCACACACACATTCACAGCTTCCATGGCACCAACCGCTCGTTTCGACATCAAATCCGAGACGTCCTCGTCTTCCGCGTCAGATGTCGATGAGAATGAGTTCAAACAGGCGAAGCACCACAGAAATCACAACGGCATCAATGCCCTTGACCGCTACCAGATCGAACTGTCGTTGTTTTTCCTCACAGCTCTGAAGTTGTCCGACCTGTATGTCCCTTCGCTGAGGCCAGTCACTCATAAGTTCCTCCACTTACAATATCGTTACCCAGGTACAAACAAATACGACATTGGCACGGATGACATCTATTTCATTATCACGGGAATGTTCCTCTTCACACTTGTGCGTGCAGTCACGATGAACTACTTCCTCAGACCTGTCGCTGGATCCTTGGGAATCCATAAGCACAAACCTGTGCAGCGATTCATGGAACAAGGCTGGTATGCAATCTATTATACACTATCGTTCTTTTCAGGTTGTTATCTGCTTTACCATTCGAACTATTACAACAACTTGGACAACTTATTCATTGGCTGGCCAAACGATATGATGGCACCTCTGTTCAAGGGTTATTATCTCATGGAGTTGGCCTGTTGGTTACAACAGATCTTTGTCTTGAACGTTGAGGAGAAGCGGAAGGATCATTACCAGATGCTCAGTCATCACATCATCACATGCTTGTTGATTGGGGGTTCCTATTACTATTACTTCACCAAGATTGGACATGTCATCCTATCGATGATGGACGTTGTTGATATCTTCCTCTCCACGGCAAAGATCTTGAAATATAGCGGCTTTACTACTGTTTGCGATTGGTTGTTTGGATTCTTTGTCATCTTGTGGGTTATCATGAGACATGGTATGTACAACTACGTGTTGTATCACCTTTTCACCAAAGGTAGATCATTGATGATACCTGGTAAATGTGTGGAAGGCATTCTTCAGAAGAGATGCTGGACTGATCAAATCATCACAAACTTCTGCTACTTGTTGGGTGGATTACAGATCATCACGATCATTTGGATGTATCTCATCATCAAAGTGTTGATCAAAGTCGTTACAGGTTCGAATGCAGAAGATGTTAGAAGTGACGATGAAGATGATGATGATGAAGAAGAGGACTAATGCTACGTTAATATTATATCGATGACCCCGTTCTATTTATCATCAACAGGTGGTACAGTAGACTATATCTATCTAGTAGTATAATGTGGCAAAAACAGATGCAACCATCACAACGATTCCAAATATCGTTAGTGCCAACGACGCCTTTTTCTCAATGGCATTATCCAACAGCTTGAATCCAAACAACCCTGGCAAGATGAAGCAGATCAAAGTTGACCCAGTGGCACCAACAAGCGCTAAGACCAACTCGAACGAGGTAACAGTCAATGCTAACCCGTAAGTTGATATGATCAAACCAATGGAGATCGTCATGAATCTTTGGTCAGATAATGGCACCTCCTTCGGTTCATGAACAGCATCGACTGGTAGTAGAGGGGTGGCCTCATCAGTATAAGCGTGAAATGATGTTTCTTGCAAGAAATGTACCATGTTGTTAACGGATAATCGACATGGATGTATCATCAAGGGATATGATAATGCGACCATGAGCGTTAAGGAGGCCTTCCCTATTTTAGTAGACCACAAAGTGGAATCATAGTTCATGATGACGTTACCAAGAACGTCTGAGCTGAATTGTAAGTATCCAGCCACTCCCACCAGGGAGAACAGCGCCCCCGAGATGAAACACGCGATGAGGATGACCACTGGAATGGCACTTCTGTTGTCAATCTCATTGATGATAGAACAAATGTTTTGAGCAGCTGTGAACGCAAACAAGATAATGCTGAAGGATGAAATCACTTTGCTGAATGGTCCCGTGGTCCATACGAGCAACGGTGGTCTTTCGATATCGGGTGGGTCGAGCATTGAATGACCAATCACCAACAGCGTCAGTAAGATAATTGCAGCAAGACCAATCACGGAACCAAACTTCAGAGAATCGAGTCTTCTGAAAGATATCAAGGGTACAATGACCACCAGACTTATAAGGATCGCCTGATTTCTCGAGATGGCCTCGTCAAACAGACCTGGAACCAGATCGCCAAAGATCACCAAATAGCTGATGGAAGTACCAAAGCATTGCAGGGCGATACTGAAATCGAACAACAACGACAGCCTTGGATAGCTGAGCGCACACAGGTTGAAGAAAGAGACCACCGTGTTCAACTTATAAGACACCCGATAGATGATCAACAAACCAAATGCGGAGGTCAATGCGCCAAACAGAATCATCATGAAGCCAAAGAACAAACCATCGGACCTAAAGGCGAAGGGCATTGCCAGCAACCCCGCGCCGATGATCGTCTTCGTCAAGTTGATCACTGAGGACGTCGTTGTGGCCATCGCAGTGTGATTTTATGTGGTGTTTAGTGGGGGTGATCGAGTTGTGTTTGCATAATTGCTGTTATCTATTGTTTATTTTTGGTTACCTGGTGATTCATTACTCATAACATGGAGTGCGTCATCCTGGGAATTGCCTAATTGGGAAGTCAACGATTAGCATGCACACTGCTCAATTAGAATTTCCTAATGCGGAAGTCAATGAAACCAAAATATGGCTCTTTAGAAGCTTTTGTTGTTTAAAGCTGGTTTCACACGCTCAGACACACAGTTCCACACGCCATGGAGTTCGAGATGGACGTCAGTGACGACGAGCGCGTGAATAGAAAGGATCTTTACATCGCCGCGGACGAGAAATTTGGCACGATATCGCCCATTGTGGATGCTAACGGTTCTGCTCACATGGATGATGAAGTGACACCGCCGGAGAACTTCTCGCCTGTGTGTGATCAGATCTATCGTTCATCGTTCCCCAGACAGGAGAACTTCTCCTTCCTGTCCAACTTGAAGCTAAAGAGCATATTAATGCTCATACCGGAGGAGTATCCGCCCGAGAACTTGGAATTCATCAAGGAGAACAATATCAAGCTCTTTCAGGTTGGTATGAGTGGTAACAAGGAACCCTTTGTCCACTTGGCAAATTCCACGTTGTCAGAAGCATTAGAGATTGCAATCAATCCAGAAAACCACCCGCTGTTGATACACTGCAATAGGGGCAAGCACAGAACCGGGTGTCTTGTTGGTTGTCTTCGAAGACTTCAAAACTGGTCAATGACGATGATCTTTGAGGAATACAGGCGGTTTGCCGCACCAAAGGCCAGACAGTTGGATTTGCAGTTCATTGAACTGTACGATGATAAAGAAGTGGGGACAAATGCACTAGAAAGCGGATGGCTACCATTAGCTTGGTGAGGCATTCGTTGTTGGGTTTTTTTACAGGTATTGCATTGGACACTGGTTTGTCTATTGTTACGTAGCTGTAGGTTGGTATGTTGTGTGATGATCAGCGGGTATTATTATTTCACTGGCTGCCGAAGAAGAATCTCTTCCCATGCAGGTAAGCTTCGCCCAGCGCAGTAGCACTCAGCATGACGGGCCATACCCTTCCATATCTCACACCATTGAACATCTGTCTACCGTTAACGACCAAATACAGAGAACTCCATGCGGTGATGAACCCAGCTCCACTTTCGACATCACCTTCATACATGATCCATGATCCAAGGGCCATTGCATTGCCAAAGAGCACAGAGGACACTGTGGTGGGACCAATGTGCTTCACCTTAAGAGAACGGAACAGACCTGAGGACGCACTGCTGCTTTGAACAGCAACGGGCTGCGAGGTCAACAGGGGAGTAGCAAACAACATCGAAGAGAACACCAAGGAGGGATAGGGGGTCTTTGTGGCATCGTAGAGCTGCTGGTTGAGGTCCTGTGCCTCGTCTGGGAGTTCTGTGATCTGGACCATGTGGGGCTGGGGCTCTGATTGAGGTTGTCGAGGGCCCAATTGGCCAGCAAGTTGGGAGTTGGGGAGAAAGCAAGTGAAACGAATGTACATCGGCTATCCGTTGGTGTTTGGATGCTGATGGAGTTCTGGTTGTCAGTATTATGAGACCTGGTGGGTTCTGGTGGGCTAAGTGTCTGTGTGTGGGATGGCAGAAGGGTTACCCCATGGTGGTGGTCCACAGGTGTGTGTGGGTGCTATCATACAGCATACAACATACAACATCCAACATCCAACATACAACACGATATGGAACAAAAGTTATCACCACTTTGACCACCTGTTCGCTCTAAAAAGCTCCAAACACATACCTGGCCCATAATGCTGCAGACACCTCAGAGACACACAACTAACACCATTCGAATCCACATCACTTGTACACTCCAACGTACACGCGCGGTATCACCCAACTCCAATAATACAGGCCCCAGAACCTGCACCGATGGCTTCCTCGTCATCTCTACTGAAGAAAAAAACGCCTATATAGACAAAAAAAACATGCCAAAACTTTTTCCACTCAGTTGGCTGAGATGGCCAGCCATTGAACTCCACGCAGTCTGAGTTCCTGAACAAACAACCAGTGCCACACTCCTCCACACCCATAGCACATACACAGAAAGACTCTGTTCTATGGCCAAACTCCAGTTGTTTGTCCTTTTGCTGCTGATATTTGTCATTCCTTTACTGCACACTCTGAACAAGTTGACCAATACAACTTCCCTTTACAACGTCAAGGCCCTTCTCATCTCGCTCGCTGTCCTTTTCGCATCCTACAAGCTGCTGCCCATGATGAACTTTGGCAGCTCGTCGAACATGCTGCGAAAGCACAAGAGACGCCCTGCTCAACTCGGTGGTCTCATCAACGTCGGTAACACATGTTTCATGAACTCGGTGATCCAGTCTCTGGCCTCGTCGCAGTCAATCACATCGTTGCTTGCACGCGAGGAAGGACCTTTCATCGATGCCCTTCAGCTACTCCTTGATAAGCTCAACACTAAGCAGAAGGGAGGACACGACTATAGTACCACCCCTCTGTTGAAGACCATGACCAGAACACCGGATAAGCACTTCCTGATGGGTTATAACCAGGAGGATGCCCAGGAGTTCTTCCAGACCCTGCTGAACGAGCTTGAGAGCGACCTGAAGAAGAAGGGTGCTGCAGCAATAACAGAGGGCGATGCTGAAGATGACAAGAAGTCCACGACTTCGTCATCCTCCTCCTTAAATGAGGCCATTGATAACGGTGACATCGTGGAGGATCCAAATGTGGTATACATCCCAGCTTCACAGATTGATCCCAACTTGGCCAACGCCACTCACAAATCGTTCCCATTCAAGTTATTGACCCCGGTTGATGGACTCAGTGCTGAGAGAATTGGTTGTTTGACATGTGGTGAGATGGGTGGTATTCGTTACAACGTGATTTCCGGACTCAGTCTCAACTTGCCAAGTGATAACTATGCCTCTTTGAAACTGAGAGACTTGTTGAAAGAATGGACAAAGCCTGAGATCATCGAGGGTGTTGACTGTAACCGTTGTGCATTGAACCATGTTTTACAGGTTCAAAAGGACCAAATTGCCTCGTTGGATTTAGACAAACCAACGACTGCATTCCTCAAGAGTAAGCTTGAAGAGAGAATCGCCGCCATTGAGCAAGAATTACAAAAGCCGATCATTGACGATGATGCGGTCAAGTCATTATACACGGATAAGATGGTTCAAAAAACTTCCAAATCCAAACAGATCCTGTTATCACATCCACCAAAGCTTCTTTCAATGCATTTAAATAGATCAGTGTTTGATCCAATGACTTATAGGGTGAGAAAGAACAATGCAATGGTGGCCTTCCCTATGAAATTGGATATGGATGAGTTTATTGCTGGAGTTGATGAGATCAACACCGATGCCAGGTTGCCGATGAGCAAGAAGGCTCCTCCTCCTATTGCAAAGGACAAAGAGGCCACGGAAGAAGTTTCGCAGGACAAGGAAGTTGAATCCGATAGTGAGGAATCCACGGAAGATGAAGATGCACAAGATCCATCCGGTCCATTGGCGTACCAACTTCGCTCAGTGATTGTTCATTATGGTACTCATAACTATGGCCATTACATTGCATATCGTAAACATCTGAACAAATGGTGGAGAATCTCCGATGAAGACGTTGATGAGGTTGAAGAAGAGGAAGTTAAGGGCACCAGAGGTGTGTTTATGCTGTTCTATGAGTTGGGTATCGATTACACTAGCATCGTGGCAAGCACAGAAGAGAGTGAAAATGAGAGCGATAGTGAAGATGAATTAGTTGAACAGGACGGTCCGCCTGAAAGTGAGATTCAAAGTGATAAAGAGACCGTTGAAGGTCAAGAGCGTACCGCATTCAACATCGCAAACTTATAATACGTCATTTAGGAACATTCTTCAGAGAGAGATGTGTAGTGAACTACCAGTTAAACAAACATACAAGTCAATTATTTGCATAATTTACAAAGCCTTCTTAGCAATGTCAGCTGGGGAAGATCTGGCACCACCGAATCTTGGTCTAGCTGGTGGGGCTCTGATCTTTCTAGCCTCTCTGGATCTGACTCTGATGATTCTGGAGTGGATAGCACAAGAGACACAGTAGTGCAACTTGTTGTACAACTTTGGCAAAGCGTACTCAGCGTAGACAGAAGCCTCGGACATGTCACGGACAGCAGCGGCCTCGACAATGTTCTTCACGGTGACTCTCTTGATGGCCTTGTCCTTTGGAACGGATCTAGCACAGTTGACACATCTGACTGGCTTGGTGTGACCTCTACCCTTCTTGTTTCTACCGTTGGAAGCTCTCTTTTTTGGCATCTGTAAGTGATTGTTAGTATTCCTGTTCTTGTGCTTTGATCTTGCAGTGGTGTGGTCGTGTTCGTTGTGTGGTTGGATTTGTGTTTGTGCGTATGCATGTGTATGTGTGTTTGGTATTCTCTGCTCTCTCTCTCTCTCAGTCTATCCCTCTGATTCCATCGTCTTGCAATCTCAATGTACTTTCATATCACACCAACGGGACATGGTTAACATTGAAAGGCGTACGGACGCCACTTGGCCATCTGAATTGAATTGAAATGTATCCATCCATCCATCCATCTATCCACCAAACCACCAAACCACCAAACCATCGAAGGATCGAATCACCTCTCTGCTCTCATTGCCTAAACTCACGTTGTTCGATTGCTGTGTTTTCTCCCCACTTAGCTGTTCGATTGTGTTGTTTGAAAGATGAAAAATTGTTTTGACGCTGAGCGGCGAGCGCGCTGCTCAAACGAAAGCTGGTAACTGCGGGTGTGCGGGTGTTCTTTAGGTAAGCGTTGCGTCCCTTTGGTGTGCGGGTGTGCAGATGGCAGTCACACTGTCACACACCCGCACACCTCCAAATTTGCTTTCCCCGCGAACTCGTTTTGTACAAATTAACACAAAAACAAATCCGTCGGAAGAAACACCGCGCACGCGGTTCGAACGGGAGAAAGCAATACAGGCTGATAACTTACGGCACTGCCGTTTTGGGAAGTCAACAGGCGGTCCAATGAAAGCGATTTCTTTGGCCAGCAGAAAAAACCGTTCGACTAAACAAATTTATCAGAAGATCTCAAACACCGTTGTATATATAAACACGAACAAACAGCGTCATACATCACAGCACATACACACACACGACACAATGTTCGCTCTTAGATTGTCCGCCGCCAGAGTCGCTGCCAGATCCTTCTCCTCCGCCCGCGTGGTTCTCAACGCCCCAAAGGTCACCATCGCTAAGAACTTGGCTGAGGTGCACGGTTCCGAGACCCTGATCTCCACTGGTGCTAAGGAGGGCACCTTCCCAACCGATCTCGAGCAGGCCACCGGTCTCGAGCGTCTGGAGTTGCTTGCCAAGCTCGAGGGTGTTGAGTTCTTTGACACCAAGCCACTCGACTCTTCTAGAATTGGTACGATGGCCGACCCAATCTTGGTTGAGTCCTATGACGACTACCGTTACATCGGTTGTACCGGTGCCCCAGCTGACTCGCACCACATTATGTGGTTGAAGCCAACCGTCGAGCAGGCTGCCAGATGTTGGGAGTGTGGTTCCGTGTACAAGTTGAAACCAGTGGGTGTTCCACAGGAAGAGCACCATTGATTGGGGAGAGTAGCATAGAAGTTATGACAAAGTTTTATTTATATGATCAACAACAAAGGAGTGTAGTGTCTCTCTATGCATCTATCTATGTATGTGTCTATCTACCTATCTATCTCTCTGTCTGTCTATCTATCTATCTATCTATCTATCTATCTATCTACATGACAACATGGGGGAAATATAGAGCATTAAAGACAAAACAAACTTCTAGCCTCATTGTCCGTAACCAAAGTTCTGATAACCATTGACATTCCCATTCATTGGCATTTGGCCATTTGACTGGTGTGGATGTTGGTGGTTATGGTTGTGGTTGTTATGGTGATGGGCCCTCTCTCTGCCCCATCCGAGTTTTAGAGGTCGACCACCGACGATACAGCCTTGCATTTGTAGAATCGCAAGCGTGGCACGCTCGTGAGAGTCATACTTGACAAATGCACAGCCTCTATCAGCATACATCTTGAAGTCAACGACAAAGCCAAAGTTTTGAACCAATTGGAACAATTCAGCCTGTGTGGAAAAGTGCGAGATGTTCCCCACGTACACCGTCGTTTGCCATGTTGGTGACTTTCTTGCAACTGCATCAAATGTCTGCTGGCTAATGATCGGTGGTGTGGAGGCCTGTTGATAAAATGGCGTTGTTTGTGGAGAACTTGCCTGATGATGGCCAGGTACACCACCATGACGATAACGATTGGTATGACCGTTATAACTGTTGTTGCTGTTGTTATTGTTGTTGTTCTGATTGTTATTGCCAGCATTGCTATTATTGTTATGGTGGTGGTTGTTTGGACCACGCTGTTGCTTGTGGGCCCAGTTCAAACGGATGGCACGACCAGCGATAACCTTCCCATTCATCTTCAAGAGGGCATCTTCGGCTTCAAAACGATCGGCAAAGGAGACAAACCCATAACCTCTGGAATGCCCAGTTTGCATGTCCCACATCACATGGGCTTGTATAACCGAAGGATACTCGTTGAAGCAATCCTTCAACTGTTCGTCATTGATCTCCGTGGATAAATCACCAACAAAGATGTTGATTGAATCTGGGTTTTGCTTCGATTGTTGGGATTGATAAGCCCAATTGATAACCACTGATTTTCCTTCAATCACCAACTTATCCTTCGTCATGCTTTCGTAACAAGTCTGTGCGTCCTCATCCTTGCCAAATTCCACGAATGCAAAGCTTTGACCAGGGGAGTTCTTATCAGCGAGAATGTTCACCTTAACGAGGTCGCCATGTGGAGAGAAAAGTTTCTCCAGTGTATCATCAGTCACGGTGGACTCCAACCCACCAACGTAGAGGATGGTGGTGGACACCTCACGGCCTCCGCGGGATGCAAGGGCGGGTGTTACTTTGGGAGAAGTTGGGCATGTCTTTGTTGATGTTGGCGCGGGCTCCTCCACATCGTGTGGAATCTCCGGGACTTCAACCTGTGGTTTCTCCACTGTCTCTGGTTCTTCGGAGACAGACATCGTGGATCTATTACCGGTGTGGTTGGTCAATAGCAGTATCTGTAGAGGTGGTGGTGATATGGGACTGTGTCTAACGGTGACACAATGCTATCAGTAAAACGTGGCTGTATCCAATACAACCAAAAAAAAACCAAAAATGGGGCAAGTCCGCACACAAAACGTTCAGTGAGTGTGTTCACTGGATAGGAATGCGTATGTGATCAACAGAAGGGGGCACGAGAAACACACGGCAAACTCCAGCTTCAACTATAACAGATAGAGAAGGGAACGGGGAGCAAAAACAAAAAAGGACGACACAAGCAGCGTGTACACTGTGTATATGTGTGCGGGATAATAAAAAAAACAGCTGCACCGGTGGTCAATTGCTCTGATCGAGTGCTCCTGTGGCGTCTGCTGCGTGCGGTTCCCGTTGGTTTCTGTGCTGTTGGGGGCGGGTCCACCTGGCGTTGTCAAGTGGCTTTTGTTTATTTTCCAAGGGGGCTTTTGCTAACGGACGTTGACTTCCCCAATCAGGCAATTCTGCGTACCAGTGTTTATTGTTGCTGTTGACTGCCCAATTGGGCAATGTCGGCAACAACCCGTCTTCATACCAACAAACAAAATAATATCCACCCCAGAACTTTTTTTTTTTTTATCTCCAAGAGATGAAATTACGTAAAGCTAAAAGACTCCGCCACTTTGCAGTGCCCGGGTTTTATTCACTAAAACAAACCTCCAAACTCTTGGTTTCCTGGTGTGTTGTTGTTGTTACCCCTGCGTCAGTGTGCTGCTGTTGTTTGTATTTTTACATCACCATTGTGTATATATACACAGGTACAACCAAATATGTCCAACGACAGGGAGTTTGAGCAACTATATGAGGAGCAGTTCACCAACTTGGGCTTTGCACAGCTGGACGAGCCACACTATGACTTTCTAGACCTGAATGAGCTGGACGACTTGGTCTCACAGGACAGTCTCAACGCTCCACCGGTGATTGTTTCACCGCCTGCTGTTGACCCCTTCCCAGTGCCCATGACGATGGAGACGGGCTCTGCGGGCTTTCTGCAGCCGTTCCAAGGAGCGCAATTCCAACAGAGACAGAGCTCTGAGCAGTACCTAAGTGACCTGTCGTCCGTGGAGGGCTCTCCGTACCTGAGTGCGTATGCTGGTTCTGAATATGGCGATGAGGGCAACATCCCGCAGTCGTTCATTGATGATGGGGTCCCAGCAGGCGCCCCACCTCCACAGATCGAACTGCTCAGCTCACAGTTGAATGGACTACTGCCTCAAGGATTGTCCCCCGTGACGATCTCCATTGAAGCGCCTGAACATGAGCTTGCTGAGAGGACGCCCTCGCTGTTCTCCTCCAACAACTCCACGAGGAATAACTCTCCTGCACACTCGAGACAAGGGTCCATGCACTCAACTACGATGAAGGCGGGCCATTTCGCCAACATGCTATCCCCCTCCTCAGCAAATGAGCTGCTGACTCCACACGAGGAGATGCGCGCTGCTCGTCAGCGTCGCCAGTCAAACACCTCCAACTCCAACAACTCCAACAACTCCAACAACTCACGGTCAAGATCGCTGTCAAGATCAGCATCACGATCGGCATCCCGAGAGAGATCTCTCAGCGCCAATAGGGAGAAGATGCTGGAGCTGGCATCACCCACACAGGGCGACAGGCGTGCGCAGAAGAACCCGTCCATCTATGCGTGTCACCTGTGCGAGAAACGCTTCACGCGGCCATATAACCTGAAGTCGCACCTCAGAACACACACAGACGAGCGGCCCTTCGTGTGTGCGGTGTGCTCGAGGGCGTTTGCCAGGCAGCACGACCGTAACCGTCATGAAGAACTGCATTCTGGCAAGAAGAAGTACGAATGTCACGGTGTTTTGCGTGATGGTGGCACTGTCTGGGGTTGTGGCAAGAAGTTTGCCCGCACGGATGCCCTGGGACGACACTTCAAGACGGAGGCTGGCAAAGAGTGCATCCGTCCGCTTGTGGAGGAGCATGAGCGTGAGATGGAGGCTGGTGGAGTCGTTAGAGACGAGCTGTTTGACCAGTTTCCGGGGCTGTTGGGATAGTGTACTAGTAGTAGTGCTGACATTATGTTTTGTATTATAAGGATGTTTATATTCGTTGTGTTATGTCTGTTGTACATTGTTGTACCCTGTTGTACCCTGTTGTACTGTACTTGTACTATTTTACAGTTGTACCGTGGTGTCCAGATGTCGTTATGGTGTCTGGGTGTATAAATATGAACAGGGCTCACAACCTTCCCCACTTATAGTAATTGTTTAATTAATACCACCACCACCACCATATATGATACAGAATATCAACAACCACCAGTAACACTACAGACAGGACAACAACAACAACAGCAGCAGCAACAATAACATGCCACTCAACCCCCACCACACGATCCACACGTCGCAGCCGCTGGCGAACAGCGCCATCGACCGCACAGTGCCCGACTTCCCAGTGGCACTGGCGGATGACGAGTCACACTACTTTGCGACGAACGCTGCGCCAGAGTACCTCGACGAGCTGGTGTCACAGGCGGCGGAGTTCGTGCAACAGCACAAGGCCCAGGGCCACAAAGTGGTGCTCGTCACCTCCGGTGGCACCACCGTGCCTTTGGAGAACAACACTGTCAGATTCATCGACAACTTCAGCGCGGGCACCCGTGGTGCCACGAGCGCAGAGTACTTTCTCCAACTGGGCTACGCCGTCATCTTCCTCCACAGAGAGTTCTCCTTGCTTCCGTACTCCAGACACTACTCGCATTCCACCAATTGCTTCTTGGACTACATGAGTGAGGGTGCGGACGGGTCGCTCGTCATTGCCGACAAGTACAGAGAAGAGATGCATCAGCTGTGGAAGAAGCACAACTCCGCAAGGGACAAGGACCTGTTACTGCTGCTGCCCTTCACCACTGTGAATCAGTATCTTTTCTCTCTGCGTGCCATTGCACAGGTTATGGACTCGCTGGGCACAAAGGCATTGTTCTACCTCGCAGCTGCAGTGTCTGACTTTTTCCTTCCAGTGTCGAGGATGCCTGAGCACAAGATCCAGGCACAGGACCACAATGATGGGGGTAAGCTGGTCGTCAACCTGGACCCGGTGCCCAAGTTTCTGAGGAGATTGGTTGATAGTTGGGCACCAGGTGCCATGATTACAAGCTTTAAACTCGAGACCGATCATGAGTTGTTGTTGAAGAAGGCACACCAGGCTTTGGAGAGATATCACCACCAGCTCGTCATTGGCAACTTGCTCCAGACGAGAAAGCGTGAGGTGGTGTTTGTCACCACGACCGATGAACATTGGTACCGTTTGCCAGAGGGCGACAATGGTGAGATCGAGAAACTCATTGTCCCAGCGGTGACTGAGCACCACGAGGCTTATATCAAGATCCATGGTTGATTGACTTAAATGTATTTACATGAATTGTATATATATATATATATGCTACATGAATTGCAGGCCAATGCCGTATTGTAGGCCCTTTCTCAATGCGTCATGTTCATGGGCAACGAGTGGGAGCACAAAGTTGAGCTCAAACCTGGCAACTGGATGCTTGAACACAACACCAAATCCACATCCAACAGAAGGTTGACACAACTCCTTCACAAGCTGTTGCACGGGTTCACCATGATCCCAGGGAACAAGAGATCCAAAGTTTAGGAAAGAGTGTAGCTTCAACCCACTCTCCTTCTTCGCAAAGGGGAACTTTGTGAAACAACTCACACCACCGCTGATGAAGGCATCACCACCGAGGGAATCTCCAACATCACGCGCTCCAAGCCCGTTGTAGAAGAATGACCTCACGTCATTGGGACCACCCAAGTAGAAACGATCCATTAGATGTGAATACTTATCCAGCGAGTATAACCAGCCTCCATTCAGCGAACAGATCATGATCTTATCCTCATGGCTCGTGGCAAAAGACGTTGACAGGGTCTGTTTCAAGAAATGTGACGTTGACAGCTGTGTCAACCCTGCAACCTCGTTCTGCAATCCCACAAACCAGCCTTTTGTCGGGAGCACCTTATCGTCACGCGTATCCATACTAAAGTCATAACCCAGTGAAACCTTTAGATCATCACCAGCATGTGTCAATATGGTCGTGGATGCATCGGTGTACGGTCTGATGCTTCTCAAAACACCTTGAATCGACAACTCTTGTGCCCATCCATCAACTTGCTTCACCAGCTTGCTCTTGACGCCTTTCAACACTTGTTCGTGCGAACTCCAATCGATCTTCCTACTGGTGGCATACGCGGAAGTTGTTGATCTCCATCGTGTAGAACCAAGCCATGGAGCAGCATAATCCACCAGATACGATGACCTGGTACGTGTGCCCGTGGTGGCGTCCAATACAAGAGATTCACCTCCTCCGAGGATGTTCCGCCACTGGAAGGTCATATATCCATCACCTTCACCGTTTCCAATGTTGGTGCCCGTCTTGGCCATAAATCTATTCACAGGGGTCAGTTTCAACCTTGGCACAACGTCCAAGAGCCCACCTTGATTCGTGGCACAGTCCAATGCAACACGAACATCCTTCACCGCACCAGAGGATTGGAAAGTCTCATTCACAACGTCAATGGATCTCAAGAGTGACCCAACGTTGGTGCTTTGTATCACCGGTTGTAGATGCTCCACGATGAAATCATCCCTCAGTTGTTCCGTGCCCTCGACAACAACGTTCGACACAGACACTCCACGCGAGCCATTGGAACCCAGAAGCACATTCATCTGATGCTGCTGTTGACGCAGCAGCATGGTTTGTGACTCCACCTGGAGCTTCTCCATAGTAGTTTGTTCGTTCTTGAACGTCTTGCCCACTGTGTCAATGGCCTGTGTATGTGTTAGTTCCCTGGATCTATCCCCCTCATATCGTGTTATCCATACTCACGCTCTCCCTCTCCATCGCTGCTGATGCTACTGACGCTACTGCTCTTGAATCAGTGATGCACAGGCCATTTGGGCCATAAAGCATTCAGGGCATTTGGATGCACTTGGTGTGCGGGTGTTGCTTTGGTGGTGTCTAATATAGTGAATACACAGAGGATGGACACCGGTGACCAATCGAGTGCTGTGGATGGTGTCATTGGTAGGACGACAGGACCTTGCATACAGCAGTAAACTGAAGGAAATCATGGTCTACAAAGTGAGATTCAAATACATGTTCTATACTTCAAAAATATATCAAACACCTTCGTATATAACGTCGAGACAAAAGTGGGAAAAAGATCACTCTTACTAAGTTACTTACTTCTTACCCTGGTTGGCAACGGCGGCAGCACCTGCAGCAGCAGCTTCTGGGTCCAAGTAGTAGGATGGCTTGGTTGGCTTGAGCTGGTTGTCCAACTCGTAGACCAATGGGATACCGGTTGGGATGTTCAAGCCGGCAATGTCCTCGTCGGAGATGTTGTCCAAGTACTTGACCAAGGCTCTGAGAGAGTTACCGTGAGCAGCAATGATCACGGTCTTACCCTGCAACAACTCCTTGGCGATGGTGTCTTGCCAGTATGGCAACATTCTGTCAATGACCAACTTCAAGGACTCGGTCTGTGGGAGCACGTTTGGGTCAACGTCGCTGTAACGCTCGTCACCAGCCTGGGAGAACTTGGAGTCGGCAGCAATCACTGGTGGTGGCACATCGAAGGAACGTCTCCAGGTGGTGAACTGCTCGGCACCGTAGGTGGCGAGGGTCTCGGCCTTGTCCTTGCCTTGGAGAGCACCGTAGTGTCTCTCGTTCAATCTCCAGGAACGGTGCACGTCAATGTAGGCGAAACCGGCCTCCTGCAAGGCCAAGTTGGCGGTGCTGATGGCTCTGGTCAACTTGGAGGTGAAGAGCACCTCTGGCTTCAAACCGGACTCTCTCAACAAGACACCGGCTCTCTTGGCCTCGGCCTCACCGACGGCGGACAACTGGACGTCGACCCAACCGGTGAACAGGTTCTTCTCGTTCCATTCGGACTGACCGTGGCGCACAAGGATAAGTTTTGGCATTGTATTTGTTAAGTGTAGTTGCTAACGTATGTTCTGTTGGGTTCTGTTCTTCCAACAAGGGCCAAGTCACATCCTTTTATACGTCCATTGTGGGCATCAGGGGATGCGCTGGCCGCTGGGCTCGTGACGTCGTTATATATTATGTAATATATTATGTAATATATTATGTCATTCATTCGTTACATAATAGCTTACTAATTAGTGACACGGAAGCGTTCCTGGCAGAAATGGAAGCAGGTGCTCACAACCATTTTGTACCCCACCACCAGTTACCTTCTTCTTCAGTTCTTCTTGTATTCTGATACGAATGTGGAGGAGAGGAAAGGTGGTGGCACGTGCGTGCTCACAACTGGTGCTACGCTACTACAAAGGTGTGAAGAGAGACAGGCAGAAATGGTGTCCAATACGCTCATCCTCACAGGGTTCACCGACAAACAGCTCGAGGACCAGGTACTCATAAGGTCGCTGCAACAGGTGCTTGTCCAGCAGCTCCCCACAACAACAACGGCACAGTTCATCATCCTCAAGTCTTTCCACAGGATCTTGCTGATCTTTGAGACCCGTGCGTGGTCCCTGCTGTTGTCAAAAATGTACAAGACCATCGGTCTGACTGAGGGTTTCTCCTGTGGCTTTGCCACCAATGACCACGATAATAAGATCGACAACTATCTCCAACTCCCGTCAAATGCCAAAATGTTTCTCATCTCACCCCCACCATCGCCGCCCGTGGAGTTTAACTACAACGCAGATGAGGAGGAGCCAAATAAGTTACAGATCTATACGCACGAGGATATCAAAGAACTGTTTCTCAGGAACAATGAAGAACTCCGACAGTTGGTGGAATCAGGTGGCCATCAGAACGACCAGGGTACGAACACAGGATCAAATACAATCAAGGATCTCGGAAGGGAGGTGGTCCTCAACGATAGCAAGCACGGTCCAAAGATCATCCTACACCCGATCGATGGACACGATGATCATCTCATCGGCAAGGCAATCGACCATTTCAG
Source organism: Williopsis sargentensis (assembly GCA_020995425.1). Lineage (NCBI taxonomy): Eukaryota > Fungi > Ascomycota > Saccharomycetes > Phaffomycetales > Wickerhamomycetaceae > Williopsis > Williopsis sargentensis. Next base: position 304,464 of record CP083466.1, on the reverse strand, counting down.
AACACATCTACCTCCAAGATCCGTTTTCGATGCCATGGATGATGATACATGATGGAGTGACTGACTGATGTCTCCCGTATGTATATGATATGCATGACACGATGTACAAACAAACCGACAAATGCAATTGAGCTTCTAATACTCAAAACTCATATATAAGAAAGAAAAAAAAAGATTCCTAAAAATTCGTAACTTCATTCCCAGCTATAGAACAATGCCACCCGTATGGTGATCATATATACGCATGGTTAACCCTGGGATCAATACACAACGCATGCTGTGTGGCCACCATCGACTGTCCCATTGGCATGGACCCAGGTTGTACGATGCTCCCCTGGTGCACAGGCTGCATCTGGACACCTGTCGGACCCATCATGTGCTGTGGCAGGTACTGTGGCATCTGGTGGTGATAGTAATGTGGTGGTGGTGGTGGTGGTTGTTCCGATTGTTGTTGCTGTTGTTGCAATGACTGTTGTTGCTGTTGCTGTGGGTGCTGCCGTTGTTGTTGCTGTTGCTGTTGGTGCTGCCGTTGTTGTTGTTGTTGTTGTTGTTGTTGTTGCTGTTGCTGTTGTTTCTGCTGCTGCTGCTGTTGTTGTTGGTTCGGTTGGCCATTCTGTTGATCCCTGTCAACGTAACTAAACGTGGCATTGATCAACTTGATCACCAGTGAACGATCAATCTCATCTCTGCTGATTTCACTCAACAGCTTCAGCCTGGCAACCTCAAATTGGAACTTCCCTTGCAAATATAACCCTTCAGAAACATTCTCCTCTGGAACCATGGAAGATGCCGAGGTCACGGTGGAAGTTGGAAATGAAAACTGTGATAGTGAAGATGAAACAGAGCCTGATTGGATCGTCTGGTTGGATTGGGAACTTATAGGATGAGGTTGTGGTCTTGGTGGCTGTGATTGTAAAGGCTGGTGTGGTGGTGCTGATACCGGTGGGAAGTAGGAAGTATATGTCTTATCCTTGAACTTCTGCAATGGCCAGTCCATGTGCTGTGGTTGGTACCCATCCTGGTAATAATCTTGTTGTTGTTGTTGTTGCTGCTGTTGCTGTTGCTGTTGCAATGACTGTTGTTGTTGACCTTGGAACTGGAATTGTTGCTGTGGTTGTGGCTGTGGTGCCTCATCAGGCGTCACATACCCACTATCTGACCTGTACCCTTTTTCGCAATTCATTCTTTTTCTCTCGAGAAACTCATTCTTGTAGAACTCTGCAAGGGAAACGTCACCAGATACCATCAACTCAGAGTTATGACGCTCTAGAAACCTGTCGATCCAATTCTTGCCCACTTTGAGACACTGCTCCCTCGTCGCAGGAGTCATCTGCGTCTCCTTGAACTTGTTTTCCAGCAATTGCTCACAGATGGTCAAGATCTCCTTCTTCTGTGGAACGCGGTTATGATCCCTCAGCATGGACTGAATCCGTGAGACAATCATGAGTTCCTCTTCATTTGTGAACTTCTGCTGCTTCTCGTGCGAGTTGCGCGTGTTCTTAAAGCCGTGAATCCGTCTGCTGAGCGTCGTCCTGCTCACCTTGAACTTGGTGGCAATGGAGTTGATTGAAGCGGCCTTGTTGTTCGTCGCCTCCTCCACGGCCAGTCTGAACCGCTCTTCACGCTCGTTGTACTCCTTGAGTTTGTTGTCGGCGTACATAGGCCATCCGCACGATGAGGGGGAGAATCAAAAGGAAACAACGACAAGAGATCAGTAAACCCTTTTGCAAAAAAAAAAAAAAAAAAAAGTTCCCCCCCCCCGTTGGTTGTTTTTAAATCAAATTTTGATCTGAAAGGCTTCTGCCGCCCGACGGATAAAATCGGACCACCGGCATCGCATTCAGCTGTCGTCATCGTCACTGTGCAGGAGTCTGCAGAACAATCTCGATGAACAGGAAAAATAACTGCCCATTTCCCGCCTGTATCTGCGTCGCCCCGCGTGATGCTGCCTGCCTTGTGCATGGCTGACTGGCCCCCCTTCCCAGGAGGTGGTCCAACGCTCTCATTCTTCCTTCTCTTTCTCTTTCTCCTGTTCTTTCCCCATTTGTATCTCCTTCTCCTTCTCTTTCTCTGTGTCCCGGTTGTATAATGACAGGTTCTTGTCACTTGTTGGTGATTGATTGTTAGATTGATTGGTTTGGTGGGGGGGTGGTATCCGTGTCAGTAGTGTTAGTGCACAGATAACAAACAGATAACACAACAGCCATGGGTCAACACAGCGTCATCCAACCTGAAACGGTCAACATAATATGCTCTCTTCGAACAGGATCGGCGCGCGCTACCATGCTGTCTGCGGTGGACTTCTTCTGCTGCGGGTCAAGCAACAGCCTAATAGATAGACGTTTGTCTTGGAACTTGGAATCACTATTTCATCGGTCCCTATGGAACACGAATGGAAGGGTGTGGAATAGTTGATCCCTGCGTGTGCCTCTGACCGGTGCGTCCACCGGCCTTGTCATACATGTCTGGTCGGCTTCATCTGCACATTCGCTTCTCCAGTCGTCAATCGCTTCCGAGCTATCTCCCACCTTCTCTCCTTAGGCTCCATACAACGTTGAAATACAAATCTGATTCAACTTCGTTGTGGTGGACACTGGAGACAATGAAGTGAGTGAGAGAGAGAGAAAGAGAAAAAGAGAGCTCTCCACAACAAATATAGATCGAGCACAATCAGACGCCATCGGCTAGCGTTCCCGTGAGCTGGACCTGGCCACTGCCAATGGCCAGTCCTGGAATCATGCAACATGTTGGTTCAGCCGTGCTCGCTACGCAAGATTTTTGATGCTTCTGTCACCTGTGTGGTTCATATCGCCTGGGCTGTGTGCCTAATTTATTTGCAACCCAGGCGATCAATCAATACATGCAAGTTACAACCAATCCCATGAAACGCCACATACTAGTACGGTTACTACACGCGTATTTCTTGTTTCAAGCTTGTATGAACGCATGGGTACAACTTCGTCATGGGAGGGGTAGAATGCCGCTGCTCTCCAGTCTCCTTTCCGCGTTTAACGGGTCATACTATAGCGGTACTTGCATAGGAAACATGTGTTATGGTCAGATCAACATCTGGGACATGGACATGCATGTCTAAGGCGGAACTGTAAGCCTCTAACAGAGAATCAGAAGTGGTCAATAGATGCTCATCACTGATCAGTCAGCACGGATCACTCGATTGTCATCGTCTTCCTCCTCCACCTCCTCCTCAATACCACACACATCTATGAAACACCATAAACTCATTCACAACATAATACACGCACGTCGCGCGCCCTTCCGGATCAGGATGCAGTTCTCAGCAGTAAACACATGAAACGGGAAAGTGCATACACGTCGTTACAGGTCAATGTCTCACAACAGTACCTACTCGTTATGCCTTCATCACGCATGTATGCCCATGTACACGTGTTTTATGAGCACTGGTGGACAGGATTACAGACAATCATGCAGCCGCGAGTGCTTTGGGATCTCAGATCTCCCTCGTTCTCAAGTCACAGTAACTCTAAGAGGCAAAATTACGAACCTGGCGCGCCGCACGACACACCCACAACGGAACAGGCATACACCTTAGTCATTTGGTCAAGTCGGCTCGTCTCATGAATTTTGTTCATAGTTCAGATGTGGACGGCGGATGTTTGAACTCTGGAGGGATATATCGCTAGTGTAGCACAAATCACTGACAGCGAGAGGGTATATGACACAATTGGCTGATCCATCCGTCCAGAAGATCTGCTGTCAGAAGGACACGCAGTACACTGTATGAAACGTCTAAACAGTTGTACAACTGTGTGTCTATAGTTCCGCATTCAGACAACGACTAATGTGACAAGTCTATCAATTGGTCACTCACAGCCTCAGGCTGTTACATTCTAATTTCTCGCACCGTACACGCCCGTGGACCATGAGCCCATCTCAACCAAACGGTTTGACCGTTTTGTGTTATTCCATGGATAGATTTGAGACTTTGTGATCCTCGTGCGACTGGAATGTCGGCTGCAAGGAACTAGCCAATGTCAAATACGAACGTCGATCTGGGTGTTCTGCATGTTCTACATCTCGCCCAGAAGAATGAAGCATTGCATCATTAGACAATTTAGAACGGTACATCGGCCTTAGATCGTTGATGCTCCTGCATTCTGCACATGGGCCGAGATAAACGTACGTCTGTATAGCCACATATAATAATTGGGTCTGTCGACTGCACGCTAATATTCACTTTGGTCAGGCAGGTGAGATTAACGAGGGAACAGTCTACAGACCTTCGTGAAGGGTCGAAAACCGCTGCTCAAAGTATTTAGCACGCTCTCTTTTCAAGAAGTGACGTCAACAGTCAACTTAGGCTTTATGGCTCTCGAGTCTCTATGCCATTCCGCGTTGAATGTGTGTAACAACGCATGCATACTGATTTGAAATTCTGTTCTTAAAGGCATTGCCTCTTGTACAGACAAAAAAGAGTATGTGCTTAAGCCTACATATCGGGGTGAAGTTCGTGAATCACTGAATTGTGCATGATGTGTTAGCATATAATGAATGCATGATCGGGTTCGCCGTCGGTTATAATGGATAGTCGCACTACACCGCACACCGGTGTGGTACTTACTACTATGGGTGTTATGTTGCCAATGCGTCTCTCTTGCGTTAACGCACAGGAAAGTACTCGGTTCTCTACAACTGCACATGGCTTAGCATTTGGCCTTTAGTTACAGCCACTTCTTACAATTATACGAACAGACTCAATCACTTCTTGGCCTTGGTGGTCTTCTTCACAGTCTTGACAATTTTACTCTTCTCGGTGTTTGCCGTGATCTGCTTCTTCGCCTCGACTTTCTTGGCCTTCTTTGCCTGTTTCACCTTACCTGCCAAAAGCTTTGGAACCTCCGAATCGTGGGCCAACTCAACCAATGCACGCTCGAATGATGACAACTTGACCTGCTCACCACCAATCTCCATGGTGTTGTTGTTGTTCTTAGCCTCGGTTTTTGGCTCCTCGGTGGATTCGGTGAATGCAACTGCAGCCTCAAACAATGGCAGGGCTGGAGATGAGTTACTCTTGATAAAGATACCTCTCAAATCTTCCTTTGCAAATTGGGAAATGACCTGGGAGATTATCTCAGCAGTGACGCTGTCCAATGATCCCAATTGAACAACCAAGTTATCACTTCTTGGTGTTCTGTAAACGATACCATTGTTGACTTTGTTCACTTCGTTCAGGACCTTCTCAATCTTGAAACCGTTCTTACCAACGTTAATTGGGATTGGCAACTTCTTCGATTCGTAAAAAGTCTTACCAAGCAGTTTTGGTAGCGTCGTCACCAGGGCATCATCAGCGAGGAACAGATCGTACTGTGCGAACAACTGACGACGCTTCTCGAATGGCTTGTAGGTGGTCTTCAATTCATTACCGGAGATGATCTGGGTGATGGCATTGTTCAACTCGCTGGCCTCAATTTTCTCGAGCAACTCCTTATCGACGGAACCATCACGAACAAACAACGCAACGGTTGGCTTGTTCTCTTGGCTCTTCTTCGTCACTTGGATTATGCGTGGTTTGAGGTCCATCTTGGAGGTCCATAGTGAAGACTTGGTGAATTGTAGTTGAATCTCAGATATGAGCTCATCTTCAAACAGCTGGGCCTTCTCCGAGTCCTCATCTTGGGCACGCTTGATGAATTCAGTCAGCTCGTTCAGGGCCTTGGTAATGCGCTCCTCAGCTACCAGGGTCTGTGTAGAGACGTTTGAGCCGATCTTCTTTGGCTCAGCGACATCAGCGATGGACTCAACTGCAAGCGCCTTGACCACTTTGCCCTTTGGCTTGGCCGGGGTCTTTCTTGGGGTCTTTGTAGCCTTGGTGACCTTGGTGTTCTTCACGACTTTCTTGACCATCTTGCTAGTAAAGCTTAGCCTGTGTGTGTGTGTGTGTCTGTCTGTCTATGGTAGAACCTAAGTGGGTTTAAACTGAAGAAGAGCGATGAGCTCTGGAATTTTTTTCTCTTTGAAACGCCCAATCCGGAAATTTTCGCCCGTTTTCCCAATGTGGTAATTTCGCGGAGCTCTTCTTTCTCTCCGCAAAACGAGTTCGCGAACTTTTCCCGATTTCTCTGATCGGTGATTTTGTTTCACTTTTGTTCGATCTGAGCGGTTCAGCGGTGTTTGAAGGGCTTTGAAACCGTTGTTTGCCGAGCTTTCCATCGCATCCACTGGCATCACCCATCTGCTGAGCTACCATGGTGAGTGTTCGCTTCCTTTTACGCGCAAAACCCGCGATCTAACACCCCACAAACAGGGAAGGAAGAAATCATCAGCTAAACCACAGAAGAAGGTTGTTCAGAGGCTGGACACGCAGTTCAACTGTCTGTTCTGCAACCACGAGCAGTCGATCATCTGCACGCTCGACAAGAAGAATAACTTGGGGACGCTGTATTGCAAGATCTGTGGCCAATCGTTCCAGACGACGATAAATGCGCTGAGTAAACCGGTGGATGTCTACACCGACTGGTACGATGCCACTGAGGAGGTGAACCAGGGACAAAAGAGCGAAGATGAAGCTGATGATGAAGGTTACGAAGTAAGTGCGCCGGGCACAAAGGACGATTTTATTGAGGATGACGAAGAGGAGGATGGGGAATATAGTGATTGATCTCTGTATTGCACGAGATTCGATGTACCATGGGCTTTGTAGATAGACTCTCTGTATACTGACTCCCCATGGTACATCCTGCACATACGATGTACCCAATATCTACAAACGGCCCAATGCATAAAAGAATTAATCCAAATAAATACGCTTCTCTCTGTTAGTCTAAACGATACAACACGCAAAAGAACACACAAATTCTCAAGCACGAACCCCATACAAGATATTCTCTAAACGTATAAAAAAGTGTAATCAAAAATAGAATATAAACACTCCTTGTTGATGTGTTAATGCATTCATTGCTCTGTTGTATTTGCTCCTCCTGTTCCTTTACCCGCTTCCAGATCATATAAGTATCAAGCTTAGTTGTGGTGCTTCACGTTGTTCAACTCTGGGAACAAGTCCTCCTTCAAAGTGAGGCCCAACTCCTCTCTGACCTCCTTGAGCTCCTCGAGGTAGGCGTTGTACTGCTCGGCGTTCTCGACCTTGTACTTGAGGCCTTCAAACACTCTGACTGCGGTGGCATAGTCGTTGACTCTTCTGGCGGCTCTCAAGGCCTGCTCAATCACGGTTGGGGATGGAACCAAGTCGTAGGAGAAGGCGTTGTTCAAAACACGCTGCACCTCGAACAAGTCGTAGGCCTGCTCGAACTCCTTCTCGAATCTGGTGGTGAACTCCTCAAAGGATTCCTCATGGTGGGCAGAGTAGTTTCTGATCATGAGTGGCTTGAAGGCAGCTGGGGCCATACGGGCGGCTGGGAAGGCGGCACGGGCAGCTGGGGCTCTGAATGCGATTCTGGACAACATTGCGGTGTTCTGGATGTGTGTGCTGTGTGTTCTGTGCGTGTGAGACTTGAACAAACGGGCTTCACTTGGCTTTTTTTTCCCCCAACCACAGAACCGTGTGGAACGACACTTTTTTTTTGAGCTCTTGGAGAGAAAACGGGAAAAAACAGCGCTGCGATTGGCTGGCAGTTGGGTGAAACGGCCGAATACGGAAGTTCGCTGCTTTTGGCGATTGTGCGGGTGTGCGGGTGTTGGTGTTACTCTGGTTACTTTTTTTTTTTGCCTTGGTTCATTACTTTCATATATTGTATTTCATTTAGAACATGTAGTGAAGAGGGTGAAGAGGGTGAATGAGTGGTACAGTGTGGATCCTGATCTACGGACATCACTCAATTCTCATCGCCCCATGCGTACGGAGACCGTGCCCTCAGCTGCTTTCCATTTCTGTAGAAGTAGAAAGGCGCAGGGATGAGCACCGTGGCCAGGAACCCCAGCAATGACACACCCCAGTGCACCCCCAACCCCTCCATCATTTGGAGCCCAAACAGCGGGAACACTCCACCAGCGAGGCTTCGTACCAACGAGTTCGATGCCATCGCGCTGGCCGCATAGAGCCGGTACGCGTCTCCTGTGTATGCGAACACACCCTGGAACGACAGTGCAACACCGACTCCAAACACACCACTTCCGAGAACAGGCCCAATCCAGTGCAACTTGCTGTAACTCGTCCATGCAATGATGAACAGTCCCATTGGGACCAAGAAAACACCAACCATGAAGGGGAAGAACCGGAATTCTGGCACGTTCTCACCACCGTTCTGCTCCACTTTGTCGTTATACATCTTTTGGAACAATGGTGCAAAGCTTCCACCAATGATCATACCGATGAGCATGCCGAGAAAAGACAACCCTTGCTGCCATATTGTGAATTGGAAAACAGTCCGGAAGATGTAGGGAAATGCCACAAAGAACAAGTAAACAATTCCAAGCGCCAACCCTGTATATCCACACAACACAGCCATCATTGGATCTTTACCAAGGAGCAATAATGGTCTCTTTGGTGCATATAGACACGTCTTCAATAGAGATTGTTCTCTCAGTCTTTCCAGTGGGGCATAGTACTTATCATCGCCCGTCTCCTTTCTCAACCTCTGAGCTTTGCTGATCAGCAACACGGGCCCATAGGTCTCTGGAACGAACATGGTGACGATCAACAGCATGACCCCGCTAAAAATTGTCAACACGTAGAAGGTCCATCGCCAGCACACACTGTCATTGATGAATCCGGATACCAATGGCCCCAGTGCCGGACCTGCAAATGGTGATAACGAATAAAGACACATCGGAACTCCAATCTCATGCTTCTTGAAGATATCCGTGATCGTACCGCCAGCAATACTAAGGAAACAACTTCCAAAGAATCCGGACATGAATCTTCCAAATAGAAGGGCACCAAAGTTTGGTGAGAATGACGTGAGGATCTCAAAGCATGTGCACAACGCCAATCCTAAGATGTATGTTATCTTTCTCCCGTAAAACTCAGAGATAGGGCTAAGGAACAACGGGCCAATCCCCAATCCCCAAATGAATAGTGAAATTCCCAACACGCTGACCTCTCGCGAGATCCCAAAATGATCAATGATATTATCAGACGCCAAGGCCCACGCAGATGAGATCATGGTGATACACACAGATGTAGTGGCCAATATGAACACAATGGCCCATTTCCTTGGATGGGACAACGTCGCACAAAGGTTCTCAAGGTCATCCTTGCCGTCAAAGGATACCTCGTACGGGTCACGAACTTGTGAATGTATAGTGCTGATGCTCTCGATGTCGAACTCATCGGGCTGGAGAGAATATACTCTGTCAAGCTCCTCTTGCCGCTCTTGCTCCGGTGACATTATGCAGATTGTGACTTCAGAATGAACAGCACTGGTTTTACAGTTCCAAATAATAACGACAAGGGTAAGCTCCTATGAGCCAGAGCACATAGCCAATCACTTATACCAGATGTCCTTCTGACAAATCCAGTCAAAAGATCCTCAAACGGAGAGCGCACTACACTTCCCCGACGGTGCTAAGAAGGTCACGGTCGCTTGAGGTCGCTCACCGGTGGTGTCTGGATGCTTACGAACGCAACAGTGTGACGCTGAGGTAAGAGACTGTGCATAACGTTGCTGCTGGTAAAAAGGTCTTTGCTCACTAAAATATGCAGCGTTTAACTCTATCTTACAGTTTACACCGCATAAAGAGAAGCACATGAGCTTTGGCATTGGCCAATAGGTTATAGGCCATAGCATCGCTGTCGGAGCCTTACGCTGCAAGTCTAAGATGCGGCAATAAGACTGTTGCTGATGGTCTCCAGTGAGTATAGCTATCACAACAGCATGAATAAGATTCCAATGACACCGGAGACTGATAAACCAGCTGCAACGTTCTTAGAGGTCTTTGTGCTTGTGCTTGCAGTGGCGGATCCAGAGTGAGATGCTGCAGAGGTTCCAGAACCAGAGACGCTGGACCCATTTGAGGAGTCAACCAGTGCAGAGCTCATTGCGCCAATGTTCAAAGAAGCGGTGATGGTTTGAGAGCCGAGAGCACTGGCAGAGCCAATTGCAGTACTGCTGAGAATAACAGAGCCGTAGTTTTCACCAATAGCTTCGATATCCTCGTCATCTGTATTAACCACTGGTGCCAAACTCACCTGAAGTCCTTCCAAGTCATAGACCACGTACGCGTTTCTCAAGAATGTGGCACCAAGGATATAACGGCTAGAATCAAATACCAAGAGTGCACAATCCTTGCCGGTGCTATCGACTGGGGAGACCAAGTCATCCATTGAGACTGAAATCACAGCTTCGCCGAATGTGAATGTGAGGTTATACCCGGTGGTGTCGCTTGGGCAGTCCATGATATAGTATCCGATGTCTGAGTCATACTTAGCGTCAAATACGCTGGCAATGGCACTGATAGTATCAGTTGGGAAATAAGTGTACGAGGTACCACTGTCAAGCAGAGCACTGATCGGAGAACTCAACACACTCTGGTTCTGCTTGTCATTGATGAGGGTCATATCATCCAGTTGAACGTCAAAGGTGATTGGCTGGTCAATTCCCATGTCCCAATCAGCATAGTAGTTCAACAATGGCACAGTGACCAACTCTCCAGAGTACTTGGCATGGTCAATACCTCCAAACAAGACACTTCCCTCTGCGGCATCAGAATCCATGTACAGGGAATACAAGTTTCTCTGGATCAATCCAGCTTGCTTCAATGCAGATGGGAAGTTTTGGTATTGGAACGCACCACCATAGTCGTCCATGAATTCTCCCGCGGATGCCTCATTCCCTTCAAGGCCAATGCCAAAGACAGGGGTAGTCGAGTTAGAAACGTTAGCCACAGCCAATGTGAAGTGGTCAATTGTAGCATTGCCAAAAGTGATGGTCGATTGACCCCATGTTCCCATGGCAAATGTATTATCACCATACTGGATGAAGAAGGTCTGGTTCTCAGTTTCCCAGTTGTTGGAGGTATCAAATATACCATATGGAGCACAGTCAATAGTTTCCTCCGAAGCTGGCACGCTGGTAGTGAATGTGGCAAACATATCGCTCGCAACGTATGTGGTTGTTGCTTGATCACTGCTAGATTCAACACCTCCATCGTCTCTTGGAACGAGCCTTGGTGAGAACACCACATCATTAGGGGATGCACCAATGATTCTCTCTTTACCACTACCACCAGTAGGCTCACAGTAGGGGTTTTCAGAACCATAGAGCCACAAATCAGAGGAGCCTGTGTCCACCAGCACATTGAACTGAGTGCCCCCAACGACGATGTTTGCACCGTAGAAGCTCTGTTCGTCAGCCAAGGGACCAACGACGATGTCCCTCTTTGTGATTTTTTTGGCAGCGTGGAATGACGACCCTCTCAAGATATCAAACTTCAAGGGAACCTGTGCCAAGGCGATGGATGCACCACCAAGAATTGCCAATTGTGACAACTTCATTCTATATTTGTGCTCTGCCTCTTTCGAGTGAAGCCGGTCAAAGTGGGGGAAGCGAGTGAGTGGTGCATACTCATATACCTGTAGGATTCGGCTGAAGAATTACCACGCATGGACGATCTGGAATCCTGGCGGGTGCAGAAAATATACCCCGGCTAATCAAAGTATTCAGCCGTTTGCCGTGCGCCTCGAGGACCGGTAATGGTATTAATAGCTGTAGTGGCCGCTAGTTGCCAGGTCGTACCCATGTAAACAGTGACGGACTACGGTTCCCTCTCACTCTGGCATAATTGTACAGGTACAGTGTACTTGCGCTTACATGGTCATTGGTTCAAAACAGACAAATGCGTCTCAAACCGGCGATATCAATGCAAACAGTCACAGATGACCTCAATATATCTCTGCAACAGTACATAATTTGCCCGAGCAATGAACATCACAGGTGATAGGCCCCTCGTGTGGTAAGGTGATCGCTGATAACTGATAATTGATATGAGTGCTTGCAATACCCCCTGATCATCACCAGCGGGGGGGCGCCTCGGGCACAACAGGTTCCCACGGCACTTTCCCCTGCAAGTGGCCACGCCCACAGTTTATAACCAGACGGGTTGGTGCCACTAAAAACAGAGATAGCTTCAATGATCTTCATAGGCTGTAGGAGAATATGTGGGCCGTGCTGAGCACTGAGTGGAGACCCCACAAGCGAGAGCTCGGGAACGCGCATCTTATCTCTAAAATTGAAGTGTGATCGTTATTGGAAACGATTGGGGACCATCATTGCATCTCTCGCGCGAGTTGAGATTTTAGTATCTGTTGACCAGCCAGGTGAAGGCTGACATGCCTGACATGCCTATAGAAAGGAGCACGACCCGTGAGTGATTCTCTATACGGTTAAGGTGAACTGGTAGCATGGCGACGACGCGTCCCTATACAGCTATCCCAAAGGGGCAATCACGTTACGCGTGCTTTCCTAACTTGGCAGTGTTCCCAATTGGGGTATTTATAAGAAACTTTATGTAAAATAATCACGTGTGACATCACGTGCTCTCTCTAAAAGACACGTGAACTAAAATGGCAGAAAAAGCTCACGATTTTGTGTGGGGCTTCGTCAAACAATTCGAGCCCCTTAACAACGCTTTAGACATTGGGACAGACAAACACAGCAACAAGCGCAGAATGCTACGAAGATCGGTGCTTGGGCTCAGGGTTCTGAAGCAGTGGCGCTCACAGACGCGCAGGAAGCTGTACCACTTTGGCGAGCAGCATGCGGTTTCGCTTCCTAATGCCCCGCTGATTCATCCACATAACTCGTTGGTCCAACACCGTGAGAGCTCACCTGTGACGTTGGGCGCTTTGGAAAGGCTGTTGCGTGTTAGCGGGGGTGATGTGCATACTGCAGATAACAAGCAGAAGAGGAAGTTGCTGCCCGCGTTGCCGCAGGCTCTGCAGCATAGGATGAACAAGTCGAGTGATTCCCATGTCAGGCTCGATCTCATGCTGGATTACAAGGACCCACTACGCATCCCATTGGAGCACCTGGACCACTGTGTCCGCACTGAATTGCATTCGTCGATGTCTGACGTGACTGACGTGGTGAGTGATCGTACGCTGTTGAAGTTGGTCAAGTTTTACATCATCCACAGGGACTATACCAAAGTGGCTTCATTGCTCCATCATATCTCCTTGAATCGATACCAAGACGTGCAGTTCACGCTAAGGCTCAATGCTGCAGTGTTTGACACTCTCAAGAAGGATTCAGATCTGCCGTTTGGGTTCCTTGACATTTGCAAATCGCTATATGCCCTTTGTGGTACTGACGTCAAATTGTTCAAATTTTGCTTCACGACGTTGACAAACAATGGGATGACTCTCAAAGAGCTCCATTTCAAGCATTATATGTTTCTCGATATCCTAAAGATCGTTCAACTAGACACGGTGTTGCGGTCATGTGATGATGTTCACGTATTACCACCACAGTATTGGACCACCCATTATGATTACATCGACGTTTCGTTATCCACCAAGCTGATCAAACTGGGGCAAACAGAAGAGGCAATGAAACATCTACGCACGACAAGTGGTCTTGAAATGGATGGTTTGTTCCACCGTATGGTTCAACCGGCTTGTAAGGATGATAAACAATGTATCGCTTTGGAGATTTTACCATCGGTGAGAGCTTTTGGACAGATTGATAAGGAAGGATTCCGTAAAATCCAGGCAAAGCCAAAGTTCTACAAGACTTGTTTTAGCAACATCACCAGTCCTGTACTCTTGTACGAACTACAAACAATCCATCTGACCAAGTTGATCAAATCTGGGAAGTTGCTGTCTGCAAAGCAATTCATTAACCACAACTTGTCCAACGTCAACCATCTTGGTTTGAGTTCCTTAATCTCATTAATGTTGATCATTAATGATGAACGATTTGTGAAGAAGGTCGTTTCTCAATTATCCCCTTCAAACAGATCAATCTTCTTGGATCTCTCACTAAAGAGAACATATGCAACTTTGAAGAAATGCAAAGAGCCAATGTCACCAGAATCGCAGATCCCAAAGATTGACCAACTATTACGTGTGTCTTCTTATGAAGTTACAGATTTGAACTTAGAAACATTATCCTCATTCTTGATTTCATTACCAATGCAGCCCAGATTGGAAATGATCAAGAGATTGAAAGGTCCATCATCAGGAGCATTCATGAAGTTGCTCATCAGATGTAAGTCCATCGCCCTTATTTCGGAGTTATTAAAGCAGAATAGGTTCAAGACCCGATTTGAAAGAATCGGGCTTTGTCAAACTCTGGTGGCACAGTTTGGCATCAACGATATCAATTCATTGTTGAATGAGCTCTCCACGAGGGATTTCGAATCTTTACATCCTAAAATCACGCATTGCTTCATCACCAAGAACGATATTTCATCAATGACGTCACTACTCCAGTGTCATCCTCATCCACCGTCACAACATCTCTTCAACGATCACCTATTCCAGGCATCACCAGAATTGATGCATACCGTGACGCCTAGAACTCCAACGGAGTCTCTACAAGTGCAGACGTACTCGAGATTGATGGACACGTCGAGGCTCTTCATGGACAAAACGCTCCGTTTGGGTATTCGTCAACTCAAATCACACAAACAGCTGAATCAAAAGACGCTTGTGGTGTTGGTGTTGAAACAGGCCGTCGAACGCACGAAATTGTGTAATAGAGGCTCAGTTGTGATGAATGAGAGGTTGAAATGGGCGAAGGACCAATGTGTGAAGTACGACGTTCCCCAGGGGGTCATTGAGGGCATCATGAGATGATTCATGTGCCCATCTATTTATTATATTTATCCTATTTATTATTTAATTCCTTATTTATTGAACGTTGAGCTGAACAACTTGAACAACAGGGGTTCTTGTTATTTAGCTATTAAATAACAATATATACATCGGTATGTCGGAATTATCGGAAATAGCTTCCTAATCGCCGGTCGACCAATATATGAGGCCCCATAAACCATGAGTAGAGAATATGAGTACAATAGAGATACGTCTACAAAACTCACACATAAAGAGCATTTCATTGAATATCAAAAGAGGATCAGTCAGACTCGCAAGTCACCAGAGACATGGGCAACGTGTTGCAACAAGTCAACGACTCTTGCAGAATAGCCATATTCGTTATCGTACCACGCCAACAGCTTGAAGAATTGTGAATTCAACTCCAAGCCTGCCTTTGCATCGAATATCGAAGATCTTGAATCGGAGGTGAAGTCCGAGGAGACGACAAAATCATCGGTGTAACCCAAGACACCCTTGAGTTTACCCTCTGAAGCCTCTCGGATCGTCTGCTTGATCTCATCGTATGAGGTCTCCTTCTTCAATCTGACTGTGAGGTCAACGATGGAGATGTTGATCGTTGGCACTCTGAGTGAAATACCAGTGATCTTGCCCTTCAACTCTGGAATCACCGCAGCGACGGCCTTTGCAGCACCCGTGGACGATGGGATGATGTTACCTGGAGCTGAACGACCGCCTCTCCAGTCCTTTCTCGAAGTACCGTCCACGAGCTTCTGCGACGCAGTTGCAGAGTGCACCGTGGTCATCAAAGCGTCCAGGATCTCAAACTTGTCGTTTATGACCTTAACCAGCGGTGCGAGACAGTTTGTCGTACATGACGCATTAGACACGATGGACATATCGCTGGTGTACTGTTGTTCATTGACACCAACGACAAACATTGGGGCAGTTTTGGAAGGAGCGGTGATGATGACCTTCTTTGCGCCGCCAATGATGTGCTTTTGAGCGGAGTCAAGTTCTTTGAACACACCCGTGGACTCGATGACGTAGTCCACGTGGAGTTCACCCCAGGGAATGTTCACAGGGTCTGTTTCTCTGTATAGGGCGATGCGCTTGCCATCAACGATCAAAGCATCATCGTCGTGCTCCACAGTGCCTGGGTATTTACCGTGTGTGGAGTCGTACTTGAAGAGGTACGCAGCGTACTCTGTGTCCGTGGAAGGGTTGTTGATGGCCACGATGTTAACGTTCTCGTTCTTTGGGTCCGTGAGGATGTTTCTCAGCACGAGGCGACCGATACGGCCAAAGCCGTTGATTCCGACGTTGATGGACATTGTTTGTTTATAGTAGTGTAACAAGTAATATAACCAGTATATCAAGTGTCAAAACAAGTGTACAACAAGTGAAAGAACAAAGAGTAAAAGGAAATCGGCGCTTTATAAAACGGTGGCCCGGAGAAGAAAGCTTAAAATCCGGGGAAAGTCCGGGGAAGAGAGACCGGCGGTTTTCGGTTGGAATTCTCTTGGTGTTCAGATGTTTGATTGTTTGTCTATCTATGAACCTATGTTGTACGTTCACTACAATAGGTGTTCACTGTCGTTGAAAGTGTTCAGGTGTCAGGTTTACGGTGCTACTGTTGCCTACTGGTGGTGTATGCCATCCATCTATAATATTATGCGTACTGGTGAACCAAGCCCTAAGAAAACCGAACACAATCACACCTCCCGGAACGGTCATTGGCTACAAATTAATGCACCGGAGCGCTGCCGCCTGTGTTCAACGTTGTCTACTGCCGGCTCTGGTGTTTGTTTCTGCTCTAACTTCCTGAAAATTGTGTGGGGCAGTTGCAGCTCTCCTTTGGTTTGTTCATGCGTTGCTCCCTACAGCGTACTAATTATGTCTAGTGTAGTAGTGTAGTGAACTATGTACTGCTACAATACATACGAGTTAACACACCCTGGACTGCCCATCAACGCCGTCAACCACAACGCTCCACACGTTCCCCAGCGCATACACAGCAGTTGCATCAAAGTTCTCCTTCGTGCTCGATGCCATGTGCGGTGTCAACCCAACGTCCTCTCTCCCCAACAACCGCGCGTCAACAATAGGCTCACCAGTGTAAACGTCTAAGGCTAACCATCCCAAATGACCCCTCTGGAGTGACTTGATCGCATGGTCCTCGTCAATTACAAACCCACGACCAACATTGATCAGCTTCGAACCCTGCGGCATCGAGTCAATAACCTCTCTACTGATGAGATCCCGCGTGCTCTCATTGCCCGGACAGCATACAACCACAACATCACTGGTGGAACACATCTCAAGGACACTATCGGAGTATTGATAATCGACATCGGTGTTCTCATTGCGCTGCGTGTATGACACTTTCATGCCAATGGCCCTGGCCCTAGCAGCAACACATTGCCCAATGCGTCCAAGTCCAATGATGCCACAGTTCCGGCCCTTTGGAGAATGAACAACTTGTCCCCCGGCAAACTCGCCAAAGGGGAACGCACTCTTCAACCATGCGTCTTGCTCATGCCCCAGCATTCCCTGTTCATGGTTGTACCCCTTAGTCTGTAACAACTTTCTCGATTGGATCACATGTCCGTTTGAACGAAGCGACTTTTCAAATCTCTTGTAGAATCTGAACGACTCCAAGATGTGCCATAGGACAGTATCAGCAACGTCATCTGCACCCAATGATGGTGTGTTGTACAGTTGAATTCCCCTGGCTTTCAAACCATCCAGGTTATACTGGTCATATCCAACTGAACAAATTGCAATCACTTTCAAAGTCTCTGGCAAATGCGAGATTAACTCGTGATCCATACCGCCGAGAAGATAGAACCCCAACCAAGATCCATAGATCGCCACGATCCCTTGGAATTCGGTATGAAGCTTCGCAATGAGTTCCTCCCTAGTCGTCAACTTGTAGTGCTGTCGGGTGTTAGGTTAGTACTCTGGGGTTTTACAGAAGAAGAAAGGAAATGCACGTACAACACACTCAAAGTGTTCCTCGAAGGCGAGGTACTCAGGCAGAGACTCATCGAGGTCTCCGACGAATAGCACTTGTGGTTTGGTCATGGCCTTTTTCGCTGTGTGCTTTTGAAGGCGTAGTTATGACGTTCAATAAAATATTTTAACAAGTGAACACATACACGTCATTCTCGCGGGTATCATCGGTAACACCGTATCCTACACCTCCATAGGGTAACTAGAAGACAACACAGAAGCACCACTTGAAAGAGTCATAAAGCCCCATCGTGTGAACCATGACTAACACCTGCTAGACATAATTGACACATAACAACTCACATAGGGCAAAGGAACAGGGACAGCATACCACGATACACCATACATATGATATGGCCTAGTGATATCCTGTATGTTACGACAGGACTACGCGGGATCATTTGGGTTCTGTATTAGTCGAACACTGTAATGATCCCATGATTTGAGGCAAAAGAGCCATACTTTCACGGTATGTAA
The DNA here is from genome assembly GCA_020995425.1 of Williopsis sargentensis. NCBI lineage: Eukaryota > Fungi > Ascomycota > Saccharomycetes > Phaffomycetales > Wickerhamomycetaceae > Williopsis > Williopsis sargentensis. The sequence goes on along the minus strand of CP083466.1, from coordinate 286,262 downwards.
TAGTAGGAAGAAATTAATCATCCTGGATGATGGTGCCCTTCTCGGAGACATAGATACCATCCAAGAACTTTCTGATATCCTTGTTTCTCACACGGCACGTCTGTTGGACATCAGCGCATGTCTGAGAAACATCCTCCACTGAGTTACCACTGAGCACAATCTCATCCTTCTGATTCGTCGAGAATGACACCTCAACACCCTTTCTCACAGCTACCAGTCTGACGTTCTTGTCACCGAGGAAGTTTCTAATCTCAATGAACTGCTGACCATCCTTCTCCACGGTATTCACATTGATTGGGAAATGCGCATACACATATCTCATCTTGTACAGGTATCCCTTCGTAACACCGGTGATCATGTTGCTGATCAGGGACTTCACCGTTCTCAAAGCGGCAACGTGTTTTCTCTCACCGTTGTGCACCGTGATCTTGATCTCGGAATTCGAAACCTTGGCAAAGGTAACGTCGATGTGCTTGAGGTTCTTTGAAAGTTGACCACGAGGACCAGTGACGGTGATCTCACGGGCCTTGATTTGTACGGAGACACCGGCTGGAATGGCAAGGGATTGGTCGGTTCTGATGTACTTCATTGTTGTGTTTTGTAGTTAATGTTGTGTGGTTGTTGCAAAGGATGTGGTTCAAGTAGAAGGGGGGGAAAAGAAGTGAAAAACTTTTCAGGAAAAGTTGTGCGTCTTCTTGGTGTTTGGATGTTTAGAAGATACACACAAGGTGTCCGGGTGTGATTTCAGAGCAGCGGGGCTTCTTAACGCTTCCCCATTTGGTTCATAATTGGATGAACTACTACTTAAGGGACTTCTTTTGGAGCTTATGTATAGAGTTTGTGTACTCAGCCATGGTCTACGAGAAACAAACAACGTCTAATAGTAATTTACTTTAAAAATGTAAGTAGTCCGTAAGAAGACCCCAATCACAGCATCATGAATAAGATTCCAATGACACCAGAGATTGACAAACCAGCTGCAATGTTCTTGGAGGATGTTCCTGTGCTTGAAGCACTTGCAGTGGCAGATGTTGAAAAAGCCATCGTCTCAATTGAAGAACCAGAGACACTAGACTCACCTGGGGAGTCGAACAGTGCAGAACTCAATGCGCCAATGTTCAAGGAAGCTGTGATGGTTTGAGAACCGACAGCACTGGCAGAGCCAGTAGCGGTAGCATTGAGAATGGCAGAGCCGAAATCGGTGCCAATGACTTCGATGTCCTCGTCTTCAGTGTTCAACACTGGTGCCAAACCGACTTGCAATCCTTCCAGGTCATAGACCACGTACGCGCCTCTCAAGAAGAGATCACCAAGGATATAACGATCAGATTCCTGGGCCAACAGAGCACACTTTTCACCAGATTCATCCGTAGCTTCGAGGAAATTGGCAATTGGCATTGGAATCACAGCATCACCGAATGTGAATGTGAGGTTAAACCCTGTTTTTCCACTTGAACAATCCAAGACGTAGAAACCCAAGTCTGAATCCATCTTAGCCTCCAAGGCTTTGACAAGGGCCGTGATGGTGTCAGTTGGGAGGTATGCGTACGATGTACCACTGTCGAGCAATGCACTAATAGGCTCACTCAACACTGTTGTGTTTTCATTGTCACCGATGAGGGTCATATCATCCAATAGAATGTCAAAGGTGAGCGGTTGATCAACCTCCATGCCGCTAGCAGCATAATAGTTGAACAATGGAACCATGACCAAGTCACCAGAGTACTTGGCATGGTCAATACCTCCAAATAAGACACTTCCCTCTGCGAGATCCATATCCATGTATAGGGAGTACAAGTTTCTCTGGATCAATCCGGCCTGCTTCAATGCAGATGGGAAGTTTTGGTATTGGAACGCACCACCATAGTTTTCCATGAAGGCTGCTGTGGATGCCTCATTACCCTCAAGACCAATGCCAAGAACAGGAGCGGTCGAGTTCGAAAGGTTAGCCACAGCCAACGTAAAGTGGTCGATTGTACCGTTACCAAAAGTGAGAGTGGACTCACCCCACGTTCCCAGGGCAAAGGAATTGTCACCGTACTGGATGAAGAAGGTCTGGTTCTCGGTTTCCCAGTTCTCTGCAATGTCAAACAGCCCAAATATAGAACAGTCAATTGTTGCCTCAGATGGTGAGATGCTGGTGCTGAATACTCCACCATTGTCACTCAGACTAGCAGTGGCAGTGACATCTTCAGATGTGGACTCAAGCTCCTCTGCTCTTGGAACGAGCCTTGGTGAGAACACCACATCTTCAGGGGAAGCACCGATGATTCTCTCCTTACCACTAGAACCAGTGGACTCACAGAATGGGTTGTCGGAGCCATAGACCCAGAGGTCCGAGGAGCCGGTGTCCACCAGCACGTTGATCTGGGTGCCTCCAACGACGATGTTTGCGCCGTAGAAGCTCTGTTCGTCAGCCAGGGGTCCAACGACGATGTCCTTCTTTGACAGCTTTCTGGCATTTTGGAATGAGGAGCCTCTCAAGATGTCAAACTTCAAGGGAACCTGTGCCAACGCGACGGATGCACCACCGAGGATGGCCAATTGTGACAACTTCATCGTGTTAGTTCTTGCCCTGTGCTCTTGGAATTTGAATAATGGGAGAGGGAGAGGAAGAGGAAGAAGAAGAGGGACGGTGCAAGCAAGTGACACCATTTTTATACTTTGAGGTGGGGGGGTTCTCGAATCTCGAGAAAGCGTGCTATCGCCAGCTCAAGCTGGACTGACGATCGCCAGCGTCAGCCTTAGTGACGATCATCATGCCAAGTTGCCTGAGAATAGATGGTCATTGGCAAGCAAATCCATTAATCACCTGAGCTACGGCTCACGGGGGGGGGCTCACGAGGCTTACGAGCTGTTGTGCCCAGTTGGCCAGGGAACATGGGCATCTGACTCAGTGGGGTACCGCCATTCATTCAAACCATTCAAGGTGAGGCGGGAAGAGACCGTAGAGCGCTGATCTGCGTATCTGTGAAGCATATGTGTGCGCACCTCCGAACATGCTTCCACTTGTGCCAAGACAAGCACCGAGATACACCACAGTACTCCAGATTCGTACTCTGTCCCACTGTCCCACTGTCCCACTGTCCCGCAGTTCACTTCCACTTCCACTTCCACTTCCACTACATCATATGGTTATATAACCAGAAGGGTGTACCGCTTATGCAAATGGCCCGATATGGCAATCGCACATATGAATGAGCTACGGCCTATTAACCAGACACCGCTTGCATGAACTATCGGGCACTGCATGTTTAGTACAAGCAAATGTGATGCGCAAGCGCGTATATTATTTTGGTTTTACCTACAGCACACAGTCCCTGACTCTCTCTCTCTCTCTATGTCAATGATTTATCTATTTCTAACAGTCCACGTACGTCTGATAAGTCTCACTGGATGTTGCGCTCCTCGGGTCCCCTTCTCCCCATCAGCTTCCCCTGTGCCCGCAGCTTCTTCCGGGCGTCCTTCTCGATCCCCAAGATGTTGTGCTGCTTCTGCTGTTTCTCCTGGATCAGGTCGTACCAACCGGCGTAGAAATACTCGGGACTATCCTCAACGTCGTTTATATCCGTGGGACAACGGCAGCGACATCCAACACCGTACTGCTTGACGCTATCAAAGTTGGCCCAGTGCTTGTCATACCCACGGTCATACGCAGGGCTCTGCAAGTATTCACTGGAAGCGGTATACTTCATCTCCTTCGACGATTCATGATTAGCAGGACAATGCCTTATGGTGGTGTGTCTGTACCCAAAGTCTCTGAAATAGTGCACCTCGTTCAAGTCGAGAAGCATCCCCACGGCCAGTGAGTGCACTGGTGCGTCTCCCCAACGCTCTTTGTAAAAGCCACCGTGCTTCTCCAAGTACTGGAAGTATGATTCATACAACGGGTTATCCCATAGATCAACCCTTGCAATCTCAAAATTCGACCAGAAATGGAACAAGTTATACTGCTCGTTGTCGACCTGTTCCCCTTGTAATGTTGGTAATCTGTGTCTATCCATGGCAAATGCAGCAAGCTCGGCCAAATGATCCTCTGGGATCGATTTATCGGTGTTCCACGAATTTCTATCATTCGTCCGTTTCCAATTGCTCAACAGGTCCTCAAGGAGAATGACCTCTCTAGCACGACTCTGCAAGCTGTACTTGTCGTCAACGTTCTTATAAAGCTGGTCGTACTTCACTTCGTCTTTCATCTTGACCATATCTCTATAGTTCGTTGCAAACAACTTCCACGCAGACTTTGGGGTATGTCCACTATGCCTCAACCAAGCTTTAGTCACTCTAAACAGGTTAGGAACAGTGTCAATCAGCTCTTTGATCATTATCACAAACCCATACTTCTTGCCCTGGGATTGCATTTCCATGAAGGGATCATAAGTGATATCGCAGTAGAAGTCCACATCTGGTTCCACTCTCCAATACCATTCAAACTGTCTCACCATCTCATGCTTATAGAACCCGCCAGAATAGAAACGGCACATTTTGTGATACGATTCTGTGTCGCCATACATGATTCCCCTATCGCCTTGGATGTTTATGCTCTCTTTGAACTCCGTTGACTGTCGTAGATCCTGTGGGAACTCCCACAATTCTTCCGGTATCGTGCCGAAATGCACATCTCCATTGGTCTGCGCTTTCACTTTCAGCTTAAACTCCTCATTGAACGTTTCATCGTTGAGAAATACCCAGGGATAGTCGTACCATTGGTTGAAATGTCTCTCAAGAGATTTCATGCTGTTGATAACACCATCGAGCTCTTGATTCCTCGCGAGCACGACGAAGGACGCATTGGCCCTGACACTGTCAGCCTGTGGCACGGCACATCCCTCCTGGAATAGGTTGTTGAAGTTGCCCTCGATTCTCGTGTGCGATAGCAGTTTGGACTTGAGCAGCCTCCTCGAACGACCAATGCTGGCCAACGTCGAGATCAGCGAGACGACCGATATGAGAGCCAGGACCACGTACACGGGGAAAGAATAGCGCTCAAATCGCACTCTTTTCGTGAGCACGGCGTGTGCCCGATGCGCAAACGTCCGAATCCGCGGGAGCATCTTCAGCAGCGCGTTTCTATCGGTGAGTTCACGAGTTATACGCCAACTTTCTTCTATGCCGACTGGGCAGCTTTCTTTTTGTTCTCTGCTTTTTTTTTTATTTTTCGTGCCCAGTGGTAAACTCCGCTAAACAGCGATAATGCCGTGAGTAACAAACACTACGGAAATCATTGAGCGCTGAGCTGCGTTTTGGCCTGGAGGCTATACATGTGCTTCACCTACCCGACACCGTGCCCAGCAGTGCCAGGTCCTCGGAGATCTCCTCCGCCTTCAGCGAGTTTGGAGGCTGGTAGCTCTTGTTCGAGTGCCTCGTCGAGGGCTTATCCCTCCGTTCTCCGAACAACAAGCTCGACAGGTCCCCATCACTCAGCCAGTTACTGCCGTTGTTGTTGCTCTCGTCCGCACTTGAGTACCTTGTCTTCTTTCTCTTCGAGGCACTCGTGTTCCCGGACTCATTGGCGCTCGCCTGTGTGTCCTCCGCTTGTGAGTTGTAGTCGTGTCTCCGACGCTGTGACCTTCTATCGCTGCCATATCCCATGGCCGATATCGACGACTCTTTCAAGTTGTGCTGTGATCTCGTGTTCTTATGCAGGTCCACAGAGGTGTCCATGTTGTACGAATGCGAGTTGGCCATGTCAAGGAGCACCTTGTCCTCTTTTAGCTGCTTCACCTGCTTCTCCAGCGAGGCATAGAGCCGCTCCTTGACGAGTTTGACCATGTCGTCGTGTTCCTGGTTGGCGTTCTCGACCTGTTCGTAGAACTCGCCTTGTGCTCTTTTCATCTGATACTCCTCCCATAGCCTCAATCGAACGAGTTCATAATCCCTCTCCTCTTCTAAATCGACAACACGCTCCTGAACATCCTCATTGGCACCAGCGTGGGCACTCGTCAGGTTCTGCTGCAGAACTTGCAGCATGCCTCTGTAGTGGTAATCCCTATCCACGCTCAGTGACTCCTCATGTTTGTACAGCTTTGAGAGAATTGTGGCTCTCTTCTTATCCTTCTTACTGTGCACTGCGGTCCGTTAGTCTTAAGTCTTTCAAATAGAGAGCAGAACGAAGGGGTGCACTCACCGTCAGCCGCGCTCTCTGTGTTCATCGTCTGTGGTCTCCTCCTGTCCAGTGATGCTTGACCTGCAACGGTTCAACAGGCAGAAGTTGTTCCTTCTGAAAAGGGAACAAACAGTTGGGGTTTCCGCATTCGGAAGTGCGAGAAATGTGCGGGTGTCTGGGTGTTTCCCCTGTTGCTTGGTCTTTTGGGGGGGAATCTGGATGTTAAGTGTTTGTCAAAGTAGTTTCATTGCGATATACTCACATACTAGTACCATTTACGTACTGTCTACTGTTTACGAATAAATCTGGTGGAAAGAGGCGAATTTTGGATGCTTTTCTCAGAAAATGAAGTGAATGAAATATTTGGAAATGTTGATGCTAGGCAATTGTTCAGATTTATCCGTGAATTATATTCATATTTGTATAGAAATCAATATTTTTAGTACTTTAGTAGCATAGTAGCATAAAACATCCAAGAATAGCCTATTAAGCACAAAGACGCGTCTTGACCACCTAAAATTGTCCTTTAAAGCCTGCTATTAACACACTCCACCAAACGCGCTAAAAAAAATTATTGAAATCAAAACATTGAGAAACTCACAACAACGTCCGCCAGATATCACCGTTCGTATATACCGGCTCTGCACCACGGCGGTTCGCTTGCTATGTCCACAGATCGGAAGAGAATCTCTAAGAACCCCTTCAAGGCGCCCTCACCCATCCTGAAGCGCACGCAACAGCAGAAGCCACTCAACTTCTTTCTGGCGCGCTCCAAATCCACGGTAGAGGTTGTGAAGACCCCACTGGAAGACACCAAGGATGTCACTTTGAATAGGGCGGCCACTGCAAGCTCACAGACACGACTCAAAACGAACTCCTTGAGAGAAATGAGTAGGTCAATGTCATCCTTTGATGACGATTTTGAAGACGATGACCTTGTGGAGATTAACCAACCGGTGAACTTCAAGACTTCAAAGCCACTCAGATCATTCACACCAGCAACATCATCGAATTCATCCTCTGCATCCGTCGTTGATTTGACTGATGGTTTCAGTAGGTCAGCTGCTACCACTACCGCCCCGCTGGTTAACCAGCCGCCCAAACCATTCAAGCCGCTCGTTACTTTGGCCACCTTCAACACGAACGCCAATGGCTCCAAATCCAGCCAACCGACCCTCAATTTTGGAGGCAAGAACGTTGCATCATCATCAAAGAGACCTCTCAACCCTTGGGACCAAGGCTCACGTCTCAACAAGACTAAAAATCCACGTACGGAGAAGAATGTTGTTAAGAGTAGCGGATACATCGCAAGGGCAAACCCAGGAATGGTTCTCAGTGATGAACAGAAACAAGTCATCAACATTGTCGTTAGAGGTGGGGAAAGTGTGTTCTACACCGGTAGTGCCGGCACAGGTAAGTCTGTTCTTCTTCATGAGATTGTTGCGGGGTTGAGAGCTAAATATGGCAGAAATGCCGTTGCTGTTACCGCTTCTACAGGATTAGCAGCTGTGAACATCGGTGGCTCTACTATTAACAGACTTTCCGGTATGGGTATCGGTAACAAAGACTCAGGTACATACACAAACATCATCAATAGGAAACCAGAACTGAAGGAGAGGTGGAGAAGGATGAAGGTGTTGATCATTGATGAGATCTCTATGCTTGATGGATCCTTCTTGGATAAGTTAGAACAAGTTGCACGTAACGTGAGAAATGTTAGAAATGAACCCTTTGGTGGATTGCAGTTGGTCTTAACAGGTGATTTCTTTCAACTACCGCCAGTTCCAGATAAGACTAAACCAATGAAGTTCTGTTTCCAAGCTGATTGTTGGAAATACATCAAAAAGACAATTCTGCTGCATAAGGTTTTCAGACAAGCCGATCAGACATTTGTTGACATCTTGAATGCGGTGAGATTGGCAAACGTTGATGAGAAAACCTCCTCTGCCTTGAGAGGTCTATCAAGACCTGTGAAATACGAGGAAGGTATCCAACCAACAGAGCTCTATTCAACGAGAAACGAGGTGGAATTCTCCAATAAGCGTCGCTTACAGAATTTGCCAGGACCAGTGAAGAAGATCATTGCGGATGACATTGCCCCAGATGACGCATCCATGAAGTTATTGAACAATACTATGGCAGTGAAGGAATTAGAATTGAAGATTGGTGCCCAGGTGATCATGTTGAAGAACGTTGATGATACCCTTGTTAATGGTTCCGTTGGTATCGTTTGGGGGTTTGTTATGAGTGAGCAAATAACGAGATTGAGTGGTGCCTTTGCAACAATGGATAATGGCTCTGGTTCGCATTTGGAAGAGTTTGATAATGAACGTGGTAAGAAAATACTTCAATTGATCAGTGAATCCAATGATTTGGGAAGTGCCACGGATGAGGCGAAGGCATTCGCATTTTCATTGACCAATGAGAAACAAAGATCAGCATTTGAAGATGCATTGAACGACTGCCAGCACTCCAACAAGGACAATACATTACCAGTGGTGAGATTCAATATCCCCAATGGAGGCCGTGTTCAGTTCGTTCCAAAGGAAGACTTCCCAGTTGGTGAGGTTAACGATGATAAGACGACCAACATAGCTCGTAAGCAGGTGCCGTTGTTGTTATCATGGGCATTATCGATCCATAAGTCACAAGGTCAGACTTTGAATTACGTCCGGGTGGACTTGAACAAGGTTTTTGAGGCTGGTCAGGTGTACGTTGCACTTTCTCGTGCCGTGTCGATGGAGAACCTACAAATATTGAACTTCCATCCCAACAAAATCAGGGTCAACCCTGACGTGAAGAAGTTCTACGAGACGTTGGAACGGTTGGGATGATTGTAACGATCACCCACCATCCACACGGCGCTCAGTGTTCACCGAGTTCTTTCTCAAGAAACCGCCGTTGGGGGATTTGTATTTATTAGTGCACCCGGTCCAAAAAAAGCTGTAGGCCAAAAAAAGAAAATCGTGCATGAAGTCTTGAAGGGAGACGGAAATATTCAACGTCATAAAATTGATTGTGGGCTATTTGTGACCTATTGCAACCTTCAATTGAACAGCACGACAAACACAATGACCGAACCAGAGCGCCATACGTTCAACGTGTTCCACCAGGAGTTCACCATTGACAAGCGCTTCGAGATCATCAAAGAATTGGGCCATGGAGCTTACGGAAACGTGTGTTCTGCGCGTTATTCAGAAACACCGGACGTCACTGTCGCCATCAAGAAGGTGACGAACATCTTCAGCAGGCAAATTCTGTGCAAGCGTGCATTGAGAGAGATCAAGCTGCTGAGACACTTCAGAGGGCATAAGAACATCACCTGTTTGTACGATTTGGACATTGTTAACAGAAAGGAATTCAACGAGGTTTATCTTTATGAGGAGCTCATGGAGTGTGATATGCATCAAATCATCAGATCGGGACAACCGTTGACCGATGCTCATTACCAGAGTTTCGTGTATCAGATTTTGTGTGGGTTGAAATACATACACAGTGCTGATGTCTTGCACAGAGACCTGAAACCAGGTAATTTGCTTGTCAATGCCGATTGTGAGTTGAAGATCTGTGATTTTGGACTGGCCAGAGGTTATTCCTCGATTCCTGAGAAGAATGCTGGGTTTTTGACAGAGTACGTTGCTACTAGATGGTACAGAGCACCAGAGATCATGTTGAGTTATCAATCCTATACAAAGGCCATTGACGTTTGGTCCATTGGTTGTATCCTTGCAGAACTTCTCGGCAGCAGACCAATCTTCAAAGGTAAGGACTATGTTGATCAATTGAACCAGATCCTATACATTGTGGGAACACCAGCAGAGGAGACATTGACAAGAATTGGTTCTCAAAGGGCCCAGGACTATGTCAGATCCTTACCATTCATGCCAAAAGTTCCATTTGCACAATTATACCCAGATGCTAATCCGGATGCACTTGATTTATTAGACAGGATGCTCTGTTTGGACCCTGAGAGAAGAATCACTGTCGAGGAGGCCCTTAAGCATCCATATTTGAAAGTGTGGCACGATCCACAAGATGAACCAATTTGTCAATCGAAATTTGATTTCACTTTTGAAGAGGTTGACGATCTGGATGTGATGAGACAGATGTTATTGGATGAGGTGGATGGCTTTAGAGAATTTGTAAGAAAGCCAGTTGAAGAGCAAGAACTGGAATTGACAAACCCACAAGCTGAATTAGAACAAGAGCAGCAGGAGCAACAGGAGTTACAACATCAGCAGCAGATCCAGCAAGAACTCCTACATCATCAGCAACAACATCAAGAGCAACACCAGCTGAATATGCATGAGCACTCGCAGATGCAGGATACTTTCCGCTTTGAGACTCCACTTCAAGGACAGTCTGGGTCATTTTTCAGCACAGGAGACAGTCCCGTTGGACCAATTGGTATCCCAGAGGCACATTTCACTAATGATTTACCTCCAAAGCCACGAGAGGTCTATAACGATTCCTTTGTCAACTTGGAACAAGAGTTGGAGTATGGATTGGATGGGATGCGAAGATGATATTTGCAGTATGTGGGTGGCTTTGCTGAATGTTTTCTTTTTAATGTATAACTTGTTAGTTTGTTCGATTCATTATTGTACTACAAGGCCGGTTCAATGAATTCTGCACTTGTTTATTACGGCAGGTCTCTGCAGGTCGATGGAGCCAATGCATGATGACAAGGGCTATAAGCCAGAGTTGGAACCAAGCCATGCTGTCTTGACGGAAGACCATCATCATCGGTTGATGAAAGAGAAAACTCTTAGAGTCAGAGAGGATCCATTCAAGGAAAACCACCTCATCATTGAGCCTTCATCCATGAGTAGTTGTTGAAGGCCTGCATTCTGTCTCTTACGGCATACCATGCGGCCCGTGTGATATGAACAAGAGCTCGAATTAGTGTACACAAAGTGCAGACCCAGGAGAGAACATAGAGCCGATCATCGTCAGTAAATTCTCGTAGTTGAGAAACCTTGGAACAAAATGGCAGTAGAGTGTGGGTCAGTATCTTCAAAGGTAAATGAAGGAACATTAGCTAGCATTGACAGACGAGAATGGTTGTATGAGAAGGACCGATGGGAGCATAATGGTTCAGTAAAGGTGCTAGATATGAGAAAAAGAAAGAGATAGAGAAAGGAGGGTTTCTGATACATAAGTTCGATCACTTACGGAAAATGAGTGAGAAGACCAGGAGTGCGTCTGCTCGACAGAACAAGATCTGAAGGACGGCCGTACTCATCATCATCAATGTTTGTCAGTAGCTTCTTGCGGAGCCCTTTCTGTCATCGAGGCATGATCACAGGGGTGCATGGACACAGAATGATCAATGACCCGAGATGCGGAAGAATGGTGATCCTGGAAAGAAGGAAGTGCATCACAGTGTGCTTGTGTGTAGTGAGGTCAATGGGGAGTGAGTGTAGTGTGAGGATGCAGACGGGGAACAAGTGTGTCGTAATAAGAAGGAAACTCTCTGTTTGTCTAACTGTAGGCGTTGTACAAAGATGTGGACCTTGGTTATGGAGACCACAAAACACGAAACCCAGTGTCGTTGTGTCATTAGATCTCATGGATTGACATATCCAAGACGTCTTTGGTGACACAAAACCGTTTCTTTTAGTTTCTTACACTGTAGTCCGTACATAATAACAAAGAGAGTCAGAGAACAACGTTCAATGGGTTATGGCGAGGCGAAACAACCTATATGGTACACCGCACAGGCCATGGAGATATTCAACATTGCTACGTTCCACAGGGTGACAATCAACATAGATAACCTCTGATCTACTAAAAAAATGGAATGAGGAAAAAACTACAGGATGATGATGGGAAAGAGATATAGAAATACATGGAGGAGAATCGCAGGCCGCTGCTAACCCCATTCTCCCTCAGAAGTAGCATCATAAGTAAGAAAGAAAAAAAAAGAAGAGGAAGAAACGTCAACAACACAAACAAGAGACAAATAACTTTACAAACCCTGCTGCTTAACCAAGCTGATGTCAATATTGCTCAAGTTTGGATCGTCATTTGGAGGGTTCTGCTGGGCGTTGGCAATGGCTTGGTTCACGACGCTTTGGTTATAGAGAGCGTTCTGTTGGTATTGTTGGCCCTGTTGATGCAAAGTCGGGTACTGGGTGCTCATGTTTAACGGCAGGCCCTGTTGGAGCAAGTTTGGAATGTTCTGCTCGAATTGAACGTCATGGTCCTTCATCTGCTGTTGCGAGGACTCCGGTGATTGATCCTCCGCTGGACTCAAGCCGTCACCCCCCTTGATCTTCTCCTCTCTTTTCATCTTTCTAGTCTCGTTGTAGATGTCCTCTCTGTTGATGAGGATGTTCTTGAAAGTATCCTTCAGGATCTTCTCGATGAGTAGTGGCTTGTTGCCCTTGAGGTAGAGCTCTCTGATCTGGCGGTTGATCTCCGGGTTTCTTCTTCTTAGCATTGGGAAACTCTCGTTCAGGTTGAGCTTGTCGTGGTTATGATCCGGGTTTGTGACCCGGAGGATCCACTTCACCACCTCATCGTTATCGTTCTTCTTGCAGTTGGCCACCATGGAGAAGGGGCAGTTGATCTTTCTCGTCGTCAGCTTGCGCTTACGCTCCTTGTCGTTGATGTTTCTCTTGTTTCTGTAGGTGCCTCCCAGCTCGCAGGTGAAGTAGATGGCCTTCTCATTGGAGTGTGAGATGACGATCCCGAAGCCGTTCTCACGGGCATAACGGTGGATGTAGGTCACCAGTTCGTCCCTGGTGTCGAACTCGCTCTGTGGGAGCACCACTGGCTGGATGGCCTGGCTGGAAGGCTGCTGCACCGGCACGATGACTGATGTCCCAGGCAGGTGCTGTGCCAGGTGCTGTGCGGCCTGGCTGTAGGCCCCCTGGTTGAACGCATTGGTCAGCTGCTGTTGCTGGTGCTGGGTGTACTGGTTCAGCTGCTCCTGCTGCACCTGGGCCACCTGCTGCTGGTAGAATTGGTTCTGCTGCAGCTGCTGGTACTGCTGCTGGGCCTGCTGCTGGGCCTGCTCCTGTTGTTGTTGTTGTTGTTGCTGGGACGCAATTGCACTGAGCACGCTACTGGCGGTTCCCTGGGTGGTCGGGTCAAGAGACATTATCTGCGAACACTGGTGTTTCGGTGGTGGTGGAGATGAAGAGATAGTGTGTGTGTGTGTGTGTGTGTTGTCCTTAGCAGTTGCAAGCGTGTGTGTGGCTTATCGAATGTGTCACTCGTGCGCTGCTGCCCCGTGCGCTTTCTTTGTTGTTGGCCTTAACCGCTAAAAGTTGTTTTGGGCAGTGGAACGGCTCTCGAGGATTTTGTTTTTTTTTTTTGCTGAGGGAAGCAGCAAATGAAAATTCCTGGTGAGCGGGTAACAGCTTTAAGTGTGTTGCGCCACCGAAAGAGGAAAGTGGTGTTGTTGTTTTTGGTTCGATTCTCAAGTCGAAGAAGGTGCGACAATCTGGTCATACACTTCCATCAGGGGCGGTAGTTACAAACGGGCCTTGTGTTGTGCTCTTTCAAAAGGGACACTTTCTCTGTTAGCCGCCCACCCATAACATCGATTTCTCGGGATGTTTCCTCTCGAATGTCCGGGTGTTTTACGTAATATCCAATAACATACCCAAATACAGCAGTTACCGTTTATGGTAGTTTATCTATGTTTATGTCGGATAATTGAAACAATATCGTTTTGATCTGCTCGGAGATCTGCAAACGTTGCCGTTCATTTTCAGTAAGGCGGTCCGTTCTCGAAAGAACAAGAGGCCGATGTCTAAATGCGCACAAATGTAACTAATACATGAGAACTACATGGCTGATACAACTGTCCAATCTCTTTGAGACCTGCAAACAATGGTGTGATATTCTTCTGCCTCAGAGTTGTGGTGATGAACTCATAGTAGAGGTTCATATCAGAAATGAGAATAATCGCACTGTCCGTGGAGATCTGTCTCTTCTTGATGTTCTTAACAATCACTTGGAAGAACCCCTCGCCAATTTCTTGCTGGAAGACATCAATGATTCCTGTTTCCATGGACCCGTTCAACAAGTTGATGTGATTGGACAACAATTTAACCACTGTTCTGTTTTGGTCACTTGATGCAGGTTCCTACGAATAGCCCAAGATACATTTTAACGCTCTCATTGCCATCGAGAATGCAATGTGAAGAAGGTAGAAGATCACTTTAACTTGTCCATTCCCTCTATCATTTGTGTTTTACACTGGTGTCTTTATCATTATCACATAATTCAATGCCGTTCTAAACGCTGTCACTTAACCACAACAGTGTACCAGTACCGTAACTTGCAAGCCGAGTGTGATTCTGCCGTTGGCTGGGGTCATACATATATAGAGGTCATTTGTCACCTGTCAGGAGCCGCAGATGACGATGGTCACGACTCACGCACGACTCACGACTCACGGCACGGCATGGCGCGGCTGTTGACACCTTGGGGTGTACCGCTTTTGACGTGTGCACTGTGTGTTGTTGGTTGTCACATGTTTAATATACCTGGCAGCACACGGCTTGTTAGTAGTCATCACCACCCCATTGAGGGCTAAATAAACGCCTATCATAACCGGATCTTAGGACCAGCGGACGCTGCCCCTCCATCAATGGCAAAGATCAACAAGCCTCTTGGAAAATGCGCCCCGCGGAGTCCTGTACAGCTACCAGCAGACGGACGTCCGAGGAGACGCGCTAGCAAAAGGCGTTCCATTGTTCGGAGAATCTCAGTCGCCGGTGACGGTGTTGTAGATCCGGTTGTTCTGTAACCTGTTGTTTAGAGCTATTGACATGAGCACGGAACAACAACCAGCAGCAACCAACGCTCGGGCCCAACGAACCGCCCAACCGTCGACAAATTACAATGCGCTGGCTTGCAAAAAAAAAACGGTCAGAAACCGACAAATGCCGCTGGCAGGCGGCGGCGCCAAAAAAAGTTGACCGGAAAGCGAAAACAAAATGCGAGACGGGAAAGTATTTTCAAGAGGGGCACTGCAACATCCGAAACAACTTCTGCCAGTGAGCAATACCTCATCCTACACGGCGGTTACTGTGTTCTCTCTGCCATCTGTTCTTCCAGCACCACTTTGCCCCACCCGCCCTGGACCTGCAGCTCGGAAAAGAATCCGTCCCATCCACAGCGGCTAAGTGCTCTGATACTGAGAACCATAGCCAGCAGAAGCATCCCACACACAGACCTCAGCCACATCAGAGAAAGACGACCATATGTGCAGTCCCATCAACAGAAAGAAGCCCAAGCATTTTCCTCTGTTGCCCTCGTCAAGCTGAACGTGAACGTACATGTCGTTGTGAGTAATGGAGTTCAAATGGTCCATGAAATGCGACTGAGAAATGCCGTTGCGCAGCAAGTGGGAGTCTATTGCCGCTGGCCTTCCAAACCATCCACGGCGGCTTTATGCTCGACCAATCGGTGACCTGTGACAATGTGACAGTGTGACGATTGAGCCTCTAACAGTTGCTGTCACTGTATTTCCAATACGGCGGTCGTTGTGGTTCTTTCTCTGCCGTCCTGCGGTCTCAAGTTTCAAGCTTGTTGATAAGGCGATTTTAGTGCTGATGTTAGCTTGTTTGTCACATAAACTGTATCTAAAAAGATCATCTTCTGGTCGACAGCTGTGACTCAGTGGCAATGTGCTTGCAGCTGCCAGCTTGGCTAGTGACTGTGAACCTGTGACCACTGACCGTATCAGTAGGACTAGGCTGTTGACAGTGTTGATTTTAAGAGCTAAAGTCCAGAGTACGGGGTTGTTACACTTAAAGATTGCATTACTAAACAACATCAACAACCTCACACAAACCACTTCACAGATATAGCCTAGTTCCTTCAACTTCCACATTCCCGGGTGCCGGTTACAACTTCTGCAGCCCACAGGATCTGGATTCCGTATCATCTTTCATGACCTCTTAAACGCTCATAGTACTCTTGATATTCCTCCAACTTACTCGGTTCATGTAAAACCGTTGCCAAGGTGTCTAGAATTTTGTCAACATCCTTGAAAACCAGTCGATCAAACTGTTTCATACTTCGTGTCTGCGAAGATGCAGGACCAGAACTCGAAGAAGGCCTGTTATCCTCATCATCGGCTGTGTTACCTCCGGACGTTGAATCAGCATCATCACTCTTGAGCTTGTTGATACTCACACTAGCACCAAAGTCGATCAGGTGAATATCAAACAGTCCCTCAACACTAACTCCTTCAAGCTCCTTCAGTTCCTTCCCCATGTCCTCCTCACTCTTCCCAAACAACCTCTGGGAACTAAACAACACGTTGTTCTCGTGGAGATCACCGTGTGTTATTCCCTTCCGGTGTATAACATTCAATATTTCAAGTGCTTTCTTCATAATATGATCAGTATATCCATATTGGGCAAGTAAGATGAGTACCGATGTTCCAATGACGTTCTGAACCTTTTCCATTTCCAAGAAGAGGCCTTCAGCTCGGAAGTGCTCTGGTCTCTCAGGAACACGGATTAGTTCCTCAGGCTGGGAGGCCACGACGTATCCTCTTCTAATCAAATTAGGAACGTTGCTTATATCCTTCAAGGTGTGGAGAGCGACGCTCTCCCTTATGAACAGGTCAGCAGAGGTGATGAGCAATTCTTTAAACGTTTGAAGATCCTCAGTGTCGCCCTCCGTATTCTGCTGTTGTCCTTCTCCTTCAGTCTGTTTAGACTTCTTAACGTTCGGAGCAAGGTACCACTCTGCGGCACCAGCATCAACGCCCTTCTGGTGATTTGAGTCCGCCATCACTGGCTGTTTCGACATTACACTCTTGAACTTCATTTTGAAAGATGATGATGCACGCAAACGTACAGCGTCAAACATCTTAAGAACAACAATAGTAGAGTTCTCAAGTCCGTCGTCAACCATGCACTCCAAAACTAACGACATGTTAGCACGCGAATTCTCAGCATCATCATCGCGTGTGATTGGTGAGCCTTTCAGAATACTCTTGACCTCATAGTTCCATCGGTGGGCCTCAACCCTCGGTGTGAGCTTGAGAAAAGTGTTGCGGAACCAGTAGTCACCTTCTCCCGTCGAAGGGCGTGTAGAGTTCTCTTCATGGCGAGGCCTACCTGCTGGTGATGACGCAGGACGAGGCAAAGTTTGTTCATTGCGGCTAGTTTTGTGATGACCAATTTTTTCCAACACTTCCGTGAGATATGGCCTCTTCTCATGTCCAAGCAAATTGCTCTTGGCGGGGCCTTGTTCAGCGAAGACTGAGTCAATGATATTCTTGGAATCACTTGCGAAAGCAGACTTTAATCTGGGAAGGGTCTTCCGATATTCCTCCAATTCTTTATTCAAATCACCAAAGGCCGCTCTGATACCCTTCTGTATTTGTTTTAAAGCACCATCATCAAATGGATAACAAATTAGATCCACAAACAGTCTCCTTTGTGCTCCATAAAGGTCGAGCCAGATGGCACTGTTTGGCGAGTGTTCAACCAAGAAATTGAATGACTCGCTCAGGAACCTCTCTGGAAGTGCTGACCGATGTTTCAGGCTTCCAGTGGCATCCGTGTTTAGTTCAAAAGGATCAGACCAAATTCCCATCAAATTGACCCAGGAAAATAGTGCAAGAGGAGATCCCGATGCTGTACTCCTCTGAACAACTTCTGCTCGGACATTTGCAAGCCTTACAATCTCCTCCGGTATGTCGTCATTCTTTGGGTCTTTTGCAGACAAGTTAACATCATGACCAGCTTCAGCAGGTTTACCACTGGCCTTCTTCCGCTTCTTCTGGGGAGGCGGTTTGGATCCATCATTATGTCTTGAACTGGAAGAATCATCAAGAGACTCGAATTTGGTCTCTTTCTTAAACTGCACCAAAATTGTTATGCATCCGTTCGACAGAATTGTACACGGGCAGCGTGCCAGGATGGCACTGAGGATTGCCTGCCTCATTGAGGCACGCAAAAAGTGTCGTTGATTATTGATCTTGGAATCGTCGTCAGCGCCCAAATCTGGGTTGGAAAGTAGTTGCTGGACACTTGATTTATCTTCAACCGAGATGAACCGATGGTGCTTCAATTCAACGCACCCCAATCTCATCTCCCCAGTGGGATATGAAGATACCATTGCTTCGATACACCAATCGAGTCGCATAAAAACATCCTGTACCAAAGGCGGATAGACTTCAATTATGGGGTCACTGGAATCACCAGAGAGATTCTTATTGGCAAGAGCAACGGGGTCGGACATCTTAGCACTTTGTTCCGGAGTATAGGATAAGTGACTGAAAATATCTTCATCCTCCTTTGGAGAGACATACATCTTGTCAATCAGTGAGGAGAAGCTAGTCCCTCTGTCTCTGAACAGGCCGAAAAAAGTGGATCGAATATCATAGCGTTGTATCAACTGAACGATCTCTAAACATAAGTTACGAGATGCAGCACATATGCTCGACTTCAGTGCATCTGACAGGATCGACTCTGTTAATCTCAGCTTGCTCATTGTCGCCATCAAAGCACTGATAGATTTAGACGAGAACGGACCATAGTCAAAAAACATTCTGCAGATGAAGAAGTCATCGATCTTCATAACCTCCGGTTCTCTGGCGACTGTGGCGGCAATAATGCCCAAAACAAAGTAATAGAGCATCACAAGGTAGCTATGTGGTATGCCACTAGTTTTACTCGTAGAACTGAGGAAGCTCTTCTCCTCGAGAACGAATAGTTGGCCTTCAAAAATGTCCCTAATAATCGTGTTTGAATTAGTGCTGGCGGGAGGGCCAGACTCATGTTCCTTTCTATGCCAGATGTCGAACCTGAAGGCAAGCTTTGTTAAGAGCAATGCCGGTAGTAGGAAAGTACGTACCCTGTCGGAGGTGACATTTCTACCAAAGAATGCACCCATGCTCTGTACGTGTGTATCGAAACCCCTAGTGTCGCCGGAAAGTTGAACTCCATCTTTTACCATGGATTTGATGTACAGTTGCATTTCATCGCGAGCACCATCATCGAAGAAAAGAGTATTGGCATCGTATCTTGACACCATAATGTGAGGGTCTTGGAAGAACTCCTTGATGCCGCCATTCGGTGTTATGGTCTCCCTCCTCAAGTTATCATCCAACAGTTTGGCGAAGCGCGTGGGGTCTTTGATTGAGTAGACGAGCTGGAGAGCATTCGCTGCAGATTGAGATGATACAATGACACTGTTGTCTGTTTCCATCGTCAATGTGGTGTTGTCTTGTTTGTTCTACAACGTGGCTGCTTTCAAGAAACCCCAGTGGATTTCACTTGACACATTTCCTTGTTGCTCCAAAGCTGGTACACACACACAAACACCAGTTGGAACCTGGCCCTACCGATGATCCTATGAAGTTTGAATCGGATCACATAAAGAATCCTCTCTCCTTATTCCAGCAATTCCCTGGAATACAGCACAACATAACATAGTACATACCGCTGTGGTGAAGAGGACTATTTTGTGCTTGATTGCGATGGTAAGGTTCGATGTCATTCGTGAGAGACATGACACGATTGCTTGCCTCATGAATGTGCAGAATGGAACTCACTCTGACGACTTGACAAGTTAAAACTTTGATGAAGAAGTTTGGAAACTTGCAGGCTCTGACAAAAGTTGTGACATGATCCACACCACATCTTTCCACGTGGATGAGTTTGGTTCTTGAGCAAATCTACCAAGATCCTATAAGTTCTCCATTCTCACCGCTTTCCAGGAGACATCATTTCTTGAAGAGTGTGGTCACTTATATCTCGCATACCAATGATTTTGAGTCATCCAGAGAGTGGAAGCATGTCTAAGTGAAAAATGGAGTTAATAAATTGTTGGATGAGCTCAGAATGAGATATAAAGGAAGTTCTTCATGAAATGGCCTATTACTTGGCTTGGTTATACCAAACGATCCCACAGGATATACTTAGCGTTGTCTATATTACACAATTGGGATACTTACGCTCTGAGGAGAGGGTAACTTTGTTACAAATAAGGAGAGATTTGTCAAAAGAAGACAGAGACTTGCTGGCCCAAGTGGTAACACTTTGAGAGCCTTGGAATTGTTGACGAAATGCTACATCTTGGATCACGGTATTGGGTGTATGTGTACCCCAGATGGAACTCGTTGCTATGAGGTTGGTGTCATCGGAAGAGAGGAAGGTGTCGTGTTGAACGTAAAGCTTTGCGATGAGCTGTTTCTGAAGCTGAACACCACCTCATCGTTATCGTTCTTCTTGCAGTTGGCCACCATGGAGAAGGGGCAGTTGATCTTTCTCGTCGTCAGCTTGCGCTTACGCTCCTTGTCGTTGATGTTTCTCTTGTTTCTGTAGGTGCCTCCCAGCTCGCAGGTGAAGTAGATGGCCTTCTCATTGGAGTGTGAGATGACGATCCCGAAGCCGTTCTCACGGGCATAACGGTGGATGTAGGTCACCAGTTCGTCCCTGGTGTCGAACTCGCTCTGTGGGAGCACCACTGGCTGGATGGCCTGGCTGGAAGGCTGCTGCACCGGCACGATGACTGATGTCCCAGGCAGGTGCTGTGCCAGGTGCTGTGCGGCCTGGCTGTAGGCCCCTTGGTTGAACGCATTGGTCAGCTGCTGTTGCTGGTGCTGGGTGTACTGGTTCAGCAGCCCCTGCTGCCCCTGGGCCACCTGATGCTGGTAGAATTGGTTCTGCTGCAGCTGCTGGGCCTGCTCCTATTGTTGTTGTTGTTGGGACGCAATTGCACTGAGCACGCTACTGGCGGTTCCCTGGGTGGTCGGGTCAAGAGACATTATCTGGGAACACTGGTGTTTCGGTGGTGGTGGAGATGAAGAGATAGTGTGTGTGTGTGTGTGTGATTCCTGCTAAGCGGGTAACAGCTTTAAGTGTGTTGCGCCACCTAAAGAGGAAAGTGATGTTGTTGTTTTTGGTTCGATTCTCAAGTCGTCCGTTGTTTTGTTTGTTTTGTTTGTTTTTTTGTTCACCAGAGTCATTTTCCTGCTGTGCATGTTTGACTCCTGTCCTTTGTCTAGCGACTCCGGCTCTTTGACTGACTCCGCGGGGGTAAACAGATAGCGATATAATACCAACTGTAACTGTTACAATCAGAAAGACAGGGAAGAGACATATAAGTTTCAAAAAAAGTTCAGTGACAAGACCCACGACCCCCCCCTGAAGGAAGGGGAATTGAACTAACCACACAATGGACGAGGAACTGAAGGCGAAAGCAACACACCCGCCACAGAGACAGAGCAAAGTCATTGTGCTTGGGGGACTCGCCACCTTGGTTATCTGGGGATCAGCCTTCCTAATTGCCAGTATTGCCCATCTCCGCCAGACATCACTTGACCAGAACCTACAGCAGCAATGGCCAGACACAATGGTGCACAAGGACTCGTTGGAATTCGACTCCACTGCCCGCGTTGGCTTCCCGCAGATTAGAAACTCCTCCTTCACCCCACAGTACAAGACAATCCAGTGGGTCGCTGAACCACAGTCATTTCAAAACGACAAGGGAACGTTTGCCACGAACGAAAAGGACGTCTACTTGGTAAAATCGATCCAGGACGAAGAATACGAGAGACTCATGTACAATGGCTCCTCCTTCATCGTCGACTCGTGCAATTACACCATTGACAGGTTTGTCGCTAGTCCAAATTTGAACAAGGTGCTCATCCAGACGAACTGGACACAACATTGGAGACACTCCTCTTTCGGACTGTACTGGATCTTGGATGTCGAGACGCAGGAGATCCAACCGTTGAGCGACGAGGTGCTTTCGTTGGCAACCTGGTCTCCAACTTCTGACCATATCGCATTCGTATTGGAGAACGACGTCTACATCCACGATTTGGACACACACACCACCGTCAGATCATCCCAGGATGGAAGCGAAAACATCTTTAACGGTAAGCCCGATTGGGTGTACGAGGAGGAGGTGTTTGAAGGTGAGAGTGCTCTGTGGTGGTCCCCACAGGGTGACTTTGTTGCCTTCTTGAGAACTAATGACACTTTGGTCCCGCAATTCCCAATCACTTACTTTGTCCAGGATAACTCCTCATACCCTGAATTGAGAAAAATCAAGTATCCGAAACCCGGGTACGATAACCCAAACGTTCAGTTGGCATTGTACAACTTGACAAGCGAGACTACAAAATACCTTGATTATTCCCATGATATCTTCACTGAAGTGGTTTGGGTCGGCAACGACCAACTCTTGTTGAAATCCATCAATAGAGAATCAGACTTTCTCAAAGTTGTCATTATCGATGCAAACGACTTATCATATGAGGTTGTTAGAGATGAGGCCACTGAGAGTTGGTTCGAAATCACCCATGACACTTTATTCATCCCGAAATCCGACACCCGTGAATCAGACGGATACATTGATACGATCCCAGTCGATGGTAATAACCATTTGGCATATTTCTCTCCACCAAGCAACTCCAAGCCGGTGTTACTAACAAGTGGTGATTTCGAAGTCGTTAGTGCCCCATCAGCCTTTGACTATGCAAAAGACCTGGTTTATTACTTCTCCACTGAGGTGTCATCCATCGAGAGACATTTGTACTCTGTTGACCTGCACGATGCCTCCAAGAAGACAAAGCTGACACACGGAGAAGGTTGGTATTCCGCATCGTTCTCCTCAGGCGCACGCTATTTGTCATTGTCATACAGAGGACCTGGAATCCCGCAGCAAAAGATGGTTGATTTGTACACCGGTGAGTCCAAGGTGTTGGAGACAAATGACAAGTTGAAAGAGCTCTTGGACGACTTTGAAATGCCAAACAAGGTGTATGGTGAGGTTGACGTTGGTACCGCTGTTGTTAACTACGTTGAGAGGTTCCCACCAGACTTTGACCCAAAGAAACAGTATCCAATGTTGTTCTTCATGTACCAGGGCCCAGGGTCACAGACTGTGCAGAAGGCATTTTCGATGAGTTTCCCTGAAGTTGTTGCGTCGCAGATGAATGCCATTGTTGTCACTGTCGATGGACGTGGTACGGGCTTCAAAGGCCGCAAGTTCAGACAAGTTGTTAGAGACAACTTGGGCCATTATGAAGTGATTGATCAGATTGCTGCTGCAAAGCACTGGAGCAAAAAGGCATACATTGATGAATCTAGAATTGCCATCTTTGGATGGAGTTATGGTGGTTATATGACTCTGAAGACACTCGAGGCGGATGCTGGTGAGACATTCAGCTTTGGCATGTCCGTTGCACCAGTGACACAATGGTCATTGTATGACTCTGTTTACACGGAGAGATACATGCACACGCCTCAGAAGAACGCAGAGGGTTATGAACGGGCATCGGTGCACAACGTTACACAGTTGGGCAAGGCCAAGAGATTCTTGTTGTGCCACGGCACAGGAGACGACAATGTCCACTTCCAGAACTCTGCAAAGTTGTTGGACAAGTTGGACCAGGCCGGTGTGGAGAACTACGACTTCCACGCGTTCCCGGACTCTGACCATGCGATCAGATTCCACAATGCCAACACGATCATCTATGACAAGTTGTTCTCCTGGTTGGACAGAGCCTTTAGAGGCGAGTATGAGGGCTGGTGACCGCATAAAAGCATATTGATATTCACAGGGACGGTGAGCACAACCAGCCAAAGAAACTACCGCATTTATTGTACACACAGAACAGTAGATTAAAGAGTAAAGCGTGTATACAAAGGGAATAAAGTCGAAGGCTCCCCAAAGCAGTACCCCGGATATCAGCCCGTCACGCGACAAAAGCACCACCGGAAATCACGCTGATCGCAGTGGCTCAAAAATCCGTCCAAATTCGCCACTTTGAACCAGTTTAAAGCGTAAATAAACCGTTCAAAACAGGTATCTTCCGCAGTGCAATTGCTTTCTCGCTGACGTTGTCTTTTGTTGTCCAGCCGTTGTTCGTCCAGTGATCTCTGTTTCAGGAATCGTACAAGAAAGGGACAAAATGCCAGAAGACGTTGCCACCAAACAGGAGAAGGTTGGGAAGCCAGAGAAGAAGCCAGCAGAGGAGGAAATATCCGAGGAGGATGCCAAGCTCAATGCAGACTTGGAGGTGCTCGTGGAGAGACTGACCGAGGAGGCGTCGGAGCTTTATAAGCCAAGTTTGGACAATCTGAAGGAGTTGATTTCATCCTCAACGAGTTCCATGACCGCCGTGCCAAAGCCGTTGAAGTTCCTGCATCCTCATTACGAGACCCTCGTGAAGGCGTTCGAGTCATGGACCGACGCAGAACTGAAGTCCCAGTTTGCGGACATCCTGTCAGTACTCAGCATGACGCATTCCGATGACGGCGAGCATGACGCCCTCAAGTTCAGATTGATCTCCAAGGAACAGTCTTACACCGACTGGGGCCACGAGTACATCCGTCACTTGGCTTTGGAGATTGGCGAGGCCAGTGATGAGAGTCTGGAGTCTGATGAGAAAAAGTTTGACGAAGATGAGATCAAGAAGATCGTGCTCAAGATTGTCCCATTCTTTTTGAAGCACAACCAAGAGGCTGATGCCGTGGACTTGTTGCTCGAGACTGACCACATCTCTGAATTGCCACAGTTTGTCGATAAGCAGATATTCAGAAGAGTGGGCTTGTACTTGGTGAGTTGTGTTCCATTGTTGCCACCCCCAGATGACTTGGAGTTTTTGCAAACCGCATTCGCCATCTATTTGGAGCATGGTGAACTGACACAGGCATTGGCATTGGCAATTAGAATTGACGATGAAGAACTGATAGAGTCCGTCTTCAATGCCACCGAGGATTTGACAATGAAGAAGCAATTGGCCCTCTTGTTGTCCAAGCAGAACTCCGCATTCAAGAATGATGAAGTACAAGATTTGATTGACAACAGACATCTCTCCGAGAAATTCCAATACGTTGCTAAGGAGTTGAACTTGTTGGATGCTAAGCAACCGGAAGATGTCTACAAGACTCATCTGGAATCCGTCCGCCATGAGGCTACAATCGACTCTGCTAAGCAGAACTTGGCCTCTTCATTCGTCAGCGCATTTCTAAACATGGGTTATGGAACGGATAAGATGCTCACAGAAAACGATAACTGGATCTATAAGACCAAAGGTGATGGTAAGCTTTCCACCGTGGCCTCCTTGGGTGCCATTCATCAGTGGGATATCGACGGGTTACAACACCTGGATAAGTACCTCTATTCCAATGAGGATGAGATCAAGGCTGGTGCGCTTTTGGGTATGGGTATCGTTGGTGCTGGTGTCCATGATGAGGTTGAGTCTGTGTTATTACTTTTGCAAGACTATGTCACCAGTCCAAATAAGAAGTTGGCAATGGCCTCCATCTTGGGATTGGCATTGTCTTATTCGGGCTCTCAGAATGACGATCTGTTGAACTTGTTGTTGCCATTGGTGTCCAACTTGGATGTTGACATTGAAGTTTCAGCATTGGCTGCATTGGCGCTTGGTCATGCCTTTGTTGGTACTTGTAATGGTGAAATCACGTCGACGATTTTGCAAACGTTATTGGAGAGAGATTTTGCACAGTTGGAGAACAAATGGATCAAATTCCTCGCGCTTGGCTTGGGTTTGTTATTCATGGGTAAAGCTGAGCAAGTTGATGATGTCTTGGAAACTATTAGAGCTGTTGAACATCCAATTTCCAAGAGTTTGGAAGTCTTGACGAGAATCAGTGCTTATGCCGGAACGGGAAACGTTTTGGAGATCCAAGGCTTGTTTGAGATCTTGACTCCAAAGGGTCCATCAGAGGAGAAGAAAGAAGATGGAGAAGATGAAGACGAGGAGGAAAAGAACCATGAAGCCGTTGCCGCTGAGTTGGCTGACCAATTGGAGGCATCTGCCACTACTGATGCAAATGTTGACAATGATGGAGATATCGACCTTGTTGAATCACTTCCAAGTGGCAGTTCTCTGAAGAAGGAAGCTGAGGAATCCAGTGAAGATACCGAGGAGGATGATGAGGATGACAAGAAAACTACAGATGATGCGTCACTAGCATATGCCGTGTTAGGTATTGCTGTGATTGCACTGGGTGAAGATATTGGCAAATCGATGAGTTTGAGACACTATGGCCATTTGTTGGACTATGGTTCCGATTCGATCCGTCGTGCTGTGCCATTGGGTGTTGGTTTGTTGTCAACTGGTAATCCACAGGTGAGCATCATTGAATCGCTTTCGAGAATGTCGCATGACACGGATATCGATGTCGCGATCAATGCCATCTTCTCGATGGGATTGATCGGTAGTGGTACCAATAACGCAAGATTGGCACAGTTGTTTAGACAACTGGCCTCTTACCATCGTGATGGTAATGCACTGTTTGCTACTAGAATTGCCCAAGGTTTGACACATTTGGGTAAAGGTACGTTGACGTTGAATCCTTTCACCACAGAAGGGAGAATTCTTTCCAAAGTGACATTGGCATCGT
Organism: Williopsis sargentensis; assembly: GCA_020995425.1. NCBI lineage: Eukaryota > Fungi > Ascomycota > Saccharomycetes > Phaffomycetales > Wickerhamomycetaceae > Williopsis > Williopsis sargentensis. The sequence continues at coordinate 259,784 of CP083466.1, read as the reverse complement.
TGTTGACCGTTGCCGTGGCATTTTTGGATCCGGGTTTCATTTTGGAGCACCACTATTTGCTCTATTTCCTTACAAGTGCGGCACGCCCTAGGGTTTTGGTCACCGTTGATGAAGATTTGAAAGAATTGCCCGTCACCGTGCGTGTTGGTAAGGCCGTTGACGTTGTTGGCCAAGCTGGTAATCCAAAGACGATCACCGGATGGGTCACACAGACCACGCCAGTTCTTTTGGGATATGGTGAGAAGGCCGAATTGGAGGAGAATAGCGAGTACATTGCGCTTTCCTCCTTCTTGGATGGTGTTGTCATCCTGAAGAAGAACCCGGATTACGTTGAGGCTGACAAGTGATATGTATATTAGTACACATCTATTGTGAAGGAAATGGGTAGTTTCCTACTACGACAACTCTGAGTATTATACGTCTATTTCATCTGATCAGTGGAAGTCCTGAGCCTTTGTAGCCATGAGCAAACCCACAATCAACCCAAAGAGCCCCAAAACGGAGCCAAAGATCTCGACAACGAGGATCTTGACAAACAGGGACGAGTCAGCAGCATCGGAGACTGCTGCGGTAGCACCAGTGATACCAACAGCAATTCCACAGATCATGTTACTGAGGCCAACGGTCAAGCCAGCCCAGAACAGGGCGTAGCCCGTGTACAAGTTGGAAGGGGAATACAGCGTGTCAGCGGATGCGGATGTGAGTTTGGAGGAGAACACGATGGCGGTGATCAGTCCGTAGATGGCGACAACTTCACAGAAGATGATGCTGATCAGGTTCTTGGTGGTGATACGTGGGGCACGGACACCAGCGCCGATGATGGAGGCACCGGTGATAAAGATTCCCCAGGCTGCGCCAATGACGGAGAAGCCGATGCACGAGGCGATTCCCAGGTTGGCCCACAGGTAGGGCGACGTTGTCTCGAGGAACTGGCCAAAGTTGAACGTTTCTCCCTGGCCTGTGAAGAGGATGTCTATGGTGATTTGTTGTTAGCATGACGGGGAACTCCAAGAAGAAGAACAAAGAGTGTTGAAGGAGACTCACAAGCCCCGTAGGCCACGGCAACGGAGGCAACGAGCGAGTAGAACGACGCGCCCTTGGAGGGTAACTGGATGCCAAGCTCGCTCATCGTGGTATGGCCTTTCAATGCTCTGCTCTGTGCAATGCAATTGAGAGCGAAACAGTAAATAAGGAGAAACGTATCCAACTTCATTTTTTGTTATTGTGGGTGGCTGCCAAAAAAAAAAAAAATTGGGAAAAAAACCCCCGAGGAAACGGCCCAATGCGGAAGACTTCCCGAAACGGCACAGCTGCATATATACATCTATATATATATATATATATATATATAGTATAATATAGAGAGATACTTACTACACAAGCAGACAGCTCTATGGAACTCACAACTCCGTGACGACAGCACCTTCGTACGCAGGCTCTAGTAGCTTCCAGCGACACGTGATGTTCTCCTTCTTGAATCTGTTGATGATCTCTGCTGCAATGTCTTCAAAGTCGCCCGTGGCCAGCGCAAGGATTGTTGGTCCGGCACCAGACAGGCAGATGCCCAGAAGACCAGGGTGGGTCTTTGGCGTGACGGAGGACAGGATCTCCGTGAGGCCTGGGATCAGCGTCTTTCTGTAAGGCTGGTGCACCCTGTCCTGCATTGCCGGGTAGATGAGTTCTGGGTCAGGTGGGGATCTCGTCAATGCGGTGGTCAAGACGGCCAGCCTCTGCAGGTTGAAGATCATGTCCTTCGCAGTATACGCGGTTGGCAGCACACCACGGGAGGAGGCAGTGGAAACCTCAAAGTCTGGGATGATGGCAACGCACTTCACCTCTCTGCACCAGTCGTACTTGATATGGCGACCAATGTCATGCGGTGGGATTGGCGGGGTCAGACCGGTGTTGTGGCCACCGGCTGGCTCAGGAAGCACCTCTGCGAGCGGGATCTCCTTTCTCTCCATCTCAGACGCTGTCAGGTCACGCAAGTAGGACCCAACGAACCCACCCATCATGGCCGCGGTGATGTTGTCCGGATGGCGCTCAATCATCAGACAGTAGTCGAGCATTCTCTGCTTGGAGAAGGCCAGTCTGCCGACCTCGTTACCCAAGATGACACCGGCAACGACAGCAGCTCCGGAGGAGCCCAGGCCTCTGCCAAGAGGAATTGGATTCTTGACATGGATCTTGGTTCCAATTGGGAACTCTCTGATGTCGTTACAGCGCAACACGTAAAGTGCGGTTCTCGTGATCAGGTTCTCGTCAGACTTGAGCGGGACGCCTCTTGCGCCCTCGGAGTCCTCAGAATAGGAGAGCAGACAGTTGTTCGGGTCGGCGTTGGTCAAGTCAGCGTACTGGGCATCAATGGTGACGTCGAGCTCGAGGAACAGCGACAGGCCGATCCCCAAAACGTCGAAACCGGGCCCGATGTTCGCAGAGGAGGCCGGCACGCTGATGGAGAAGTGGCGTGGCATTGTGATGGCGGTGGTTGTCCCTTGGAACCTGTGTCTATTTGGTCTCTTTGAGAATGAGCTGACGCTGAGATTTGTGTCCCACTTGAAACAGAGCTATGAATCATAAGCCCAGGTCGGAAGTCGTTGAAGAGGGCACGTGATCAGCGACAATATCCGATCTCTCTTGATGTTTAATACTCGTCCTCGAGACAACTCCAAAAGTTCGAACCAGGAGAAGAAGAAGAACAGGGCCACAGCGACAACGATGATGCTGAGAGCGAGTGCAAGGGCACATGGTGCGCGCAGAGCTTACGCCACTGCCACAGAGGTACGTTTTATCCTTTTTTTTTTGTTACCCACATATATACTCACTGACACTCTCCAACAAGACATTCAAGTCTTCGACGCTACCAAATGGACTCAGGGTGGCCACGATCCAGACTCCAGGCCATTTCAGCGCGCTGGGGATGTACGTCGACGCTGGATCGCGTTACGAGTCTGGTGAGATGAAGGGGCTCAGTCATCTGGTGGATAGGTTGGCATTCAAGTCCACGGAGAACACCTCTGCCGTGAAGATGCTCGAGACCCTCGAACTTTTGGGTGGAAACTACCTGTGTGCCTCATCGAGAGAGTCGATGATGTACCAAGCCTCAGTTTTCAACAAGGACGTCGAGCAGATGTTCCAGCTGATGTCCGAGACGGTGAAGATCCCGCTGATTGCACAAGAAGAACTCGAGGAGCAGAAGCTCACTGCAAGATACGAGATTGATGAAATTTGGATGAAACCAGAGCTCATCCTTCCAGAGTTGCTGCACGCTGCAGCTTACTCGGAGGAGACACTCGGTGCCCCATTGCTTTGTCCTGCTGATCTGTTACCACACATCTCTCGCCAATCGATCAAACAGTATAGAGACAAGCTGTACCAACCAGAGGGAATCGTTGCGGCATTCGTTGGTATCCCACACGAGCAAGCAATCGAACTAACACAGAAGTACCTGGGTGACATGAAACAACACACCCCAAAGGTCCAGCAGGAAGTATCCCATTACACTGGTGGCGAGATATGTATCCCTGCTCCTCCACCAATGGGCACAATGCCAGAATTGGTGCATTTATACATTGGATTCGAGGGTCTCCCCTTCGATGACCCAGACATCTACGCATTGGCCACGTTGCAGACTTTGCTTGGTGGCGGTGGCTCCTTCTCCGCTGGTGGGCCTGGTAAGGGAATGTACTCCCGCTTGTACACACAGGTCTTGAACCAATTCTACTACATCGAATCATGCATTGCGTTTAACCACTCATACATGGACTCAGGACTCTTTGGTATCTCGGCCTCGTGTATCCCACAGGCCGCTCCATACATCGCAGAAGTCATTGCAAGACAGTTGGCTCAGACGTTTAGTGAAACGAATGGTGCTCTCAACGAGAATGAGGTCAATAGGGCTAAAAACCAACTCCGTTCCTCTTTGATGATGAACTTGGAATCCAAAATGGTGGAATTGGAGGATTTGGGACGTCAGATGCAAGTGAGAGGCCATAGAGTCCCTGTACAGGAAATGGTTGCAAAGATTGAGAAACTCACAGTTGATGACATTAAGAGAGTTGCAAAGAGAGTCCTTACTGGAAATGCAAACAATGCTGGAAATGGAACAGGAAAGCCAACTTATGTGATCCAGGGTGAAAGAGAACACTTTGGTGATATCGATGAGGTTTGTAAAGCGTACGGATTGGGAAATTTTGACCAGACTACGACTGCTCCTGAGTCTGAGAAGAAGTCAAAATGGTTCTAAAGCATATATCACAACTTGTACATACAGAAGCAATAGAGTCATCATTCCAACTATTAACTCATCGTGTAATCTCATTATATTACAAACAAAGAGAACCTTCTCAAATAAATATCTCGTTGGTTGGTAATGATCTTTTCTTCGTCGTCAGGGAGTCAAACTTCTCTCTCCAATTATTAACCTCATTCGTTAACGAATCTGATTGTTCCTGTAAGTGTTTGACTTCCCTTTCAGCTCTTCTCAAGTTGATCTTCGTAGTGGAATCTGCAGCTTGCCATTTTTGAATGGCATTGAACAATTCACTGATTTTCGTTTTATACTTTGATCTTTCATCGTCAAACATCGTAATGGTCTTGGAATGTCTATCAACGACAGTTTTCAACTCGTCAACCTGACGCCCCAATGACTTCACATTCTTCACCTGTTCATGTTTCTCATGCGTCTCCTCTTGTAATCTCTTCTCCAATTGTTCATACTTGTCAACCCAGGCATCGTCATTCTTCACACTCTCAACTAACTTGTCCTCCAATTCAGAGATTCGAGATTTCAGAGTCTCTGCAAACTTTCCAAGACTTTGATTCTCCTCCACAAGAACAACGTTCTTCTGTTTCTCATCATCTATTAGAGAATGTAAGTTATCCTGTGCAGCCTTGGATCTCTTACCATCAGATTTCAAGGTCTCTATGTCATGTTCATACTTTTCAATGGTTTCTTTCAAACCGTTCTGAGTCTGGAGTGAGAGATCACGTTCATTGGAGAATTTCAGATACTCTCCACTCAATTCCTTAACCTGTTCTTCCAATCTCTTCTTGTCACTATCAAGCGAATTGCGCTCTTTGATCAAAGAATCAACAGACTCATTCAAAGTGCCAATTTGTTTCATCAATGAACGAAGCTTAACTTCCAAGTCCTTCTGAGATTCCTTTGATGATTCATTCTCCTCTTTTAAATCATTGCACAGTCTGATGAAATAGGCCTTTTCTTTGGTCAGTTCACTAATTTCCTGAGACTTCTGTGATTGAAGGAAGTCAAGATCAACTTCAAGCGAACCAATGTTTTTCCGAAGTTCAGTTTCAGTTCTCAATGCTCGTGTCAAATCACCTTCCAATTTCGAAACATTACTCTCGAGTCTGAACTTTTCCTCGGCGGAGACATTGAAAAGACGTTCATGATACGTTTGAATCTCATCTCTTAACATCGAATTCGAAGTTTCAAGTTTCGACAACTCAGCCTCCTTGTTCTCCAATGAATTCTTCAATTGACTAATATTGGCATTCAACTTCATTGCAATGGATTCCAATTTGGTGTTTTCTCTTTTATGACAATCAATCTCAGCCATGGATTCTTTATATTGCTCTTTGATAAACTTCTCTTGGAATTTGGAGTTTCTAGCGGATGCTTCAGCATTCTCCAGCTTGTTGAAGTACTCCTCGGCCCTTGTCTTGTACAACTTCACACTTCTTGAAAGGTCCATGTTCTTACTCTCAGTGGCTTGTAACTTCAGTAAAGCCTTGGCCAACTCTTCACGTGCAAGATTATTTGAGTTAGACTCAGTATCTCTCAACTTCAAGTCTGCAATCGTCTTCTTCGATTGATCAAGATCTCTCTGTAGAGACTCATATTTGGATCTGTATTCACCGAGCTCATGACGTGCAGAGTTAAACTTTCTTGAAGTCTCTTGATATATTTGTAGCAAGTCCTGATCATGATCTGGCGGAGTTGGTGTGGCTTCTCTCGTCTTGTTATGCGAAACCATCAACTCATGCTCCAAGAATTTGATTCTTGCCATGCTTGCCTCATACTTGGCCTTGTATGAATCGAAGTCATTTGTCAAAGTGAATGGTGAATTCATAGAGTTACGATCTTTCAGGACAGCTTTTCTTGTGGTTGGAGTATTGTCCTCAGATCTGAATCTTTGGGAAGCCTTGCGCTCCAAATCCAATTCCACTTGTAGATTCCGGAGTTGTTTCTGAAGCTTTTCATTATCATCGGTAATTTTATCATAAGGCTCATCACCAATGATTGGAGAATCTCCAACACCCAATGAACTCTTGATTCTCTTAACTTGAATACGGAGTTGTTGTTTGTCAAAAGTCTCGGATGCCAATCTGGCATGCAACAGTTTGATATCAGCTTTGAGTTTATTGTTCTCAATGGTCTCCTTCTTCAGATGAGCACTCTGCTCATTAAGTTGAAGCCTCATACTGGTATACTCCTTGATCAACAACTCCTTATCTGTATTCTTTCTCTCAGAGTCAGTATCCAGATTCAAGGATTTTGAACGGAAGGCACCTTGGGCAAGTCTAACACCAGATTCCTTCTTTGTTCTCTGGAACTTGTCATTCTCATCCTGAGTCTCCCTGAGTTGTCTAGACAGTTCTAACTGCTGATCTCTTTCCTCTTTGAGTGAAACGGTCAAGAATTGGACTTCAGCCTTGAGAGAAGAAATGTCATTATCGTATTGTTGACGACCACGACCGAAAGCAATATCATCTGTGATTTTCTGTTGTAGTAGCTCACGAGCCTCCTTTGCCTCATGCTCCAGTTGTCTGTGTCTTGACTTCAGACCTAAGATTTCATTCCTCACAGTGTCAAGCTTGCTACGCTCCAACCTCAGCTTATCTCTTTCTGCCCGGATGACTGACAATTGGGAGGACTGCTCAGTCCATTGCTTGTTCAAAGCTTGTAATTCAGCCTCCTTCTTCTCCATTATGGAAGTAAATTGGGCAGTTGATGTTTGTAGAGATTTGATTTTATCATTGAGTTTCTCTTTCTCATCCGCAGCCTCTTTGATGGATTTGTTGGCAATGGAGTAACTTGAACTCAAAGCGGTCATCTTTTGGTCTGACTCTTCAACTGAGTTGACGATCTTATTCTCCAACTCTTTGATTTGAGCATCTCTACTCCTTACCAGAGCCTTCAGCATTCTCAATTCCTCTTCAACTTTCTTTGTAGATTCCTTATTGAGATTCTGAGATGATTCTGCGTTGTGCAACGATGTCTCCAATTCCTTCACCTTGCTAGAAAGTTGTGATTTCTCATTCTCAAGAGTACGCATAGACTTCTTAGCCTCAGCAAGTTCTGTTGCATGTGTGGCTAACTTCTGGACGAGCTCGTCCTTAGAATTCTCGATCGCGTCACGTTGAGCTTCAAGTTCCCTGATAGAGGATAGCGACTTCTCAAGTTTTTCTTGAAGCTCCTTCTCATGTTTCACAGAGGCTTCAAAAGTGGACTCTCTGTCCTTCCACGATAGACGTTCGGTTTGTAGAGTCGATCCCAACTTAACAAGTTCCTCATTGATTGTGAAGTGCTTTGTTGACAGCTCATCCTTCTCAGCCTCAACTTCAACAATTTTTTTCTCCAACGTTCTGATCTGATCACTGAACTGCTTGGTTTTCATCAGTTGTTGAGACGAGGTCAAGAGAGGTTTCAAGTCAGAGTATAACATGAACCATGGATTTACATTCAACTTGTTGTAAGTTCTGAATGCCTTCATCAAGACCTGTGAGGCCTGGATTCTCTCCAGCTGTTGATTGATCGATCTTCTCTTTAAGACACCATGACAAACGGCCTTGAATTCAGTCATTGTTCTCTTCACTTGTTGATCCCTCCTGAGTTCCAGCTCTGCTAAAACACCTGCTTTGAAGAAGATTTTTGTTGATCCAACTTTGTAAACTTCAGAATCCAGTTGCAAAGACCCTAAAATCAACTTACAGTTGTCTTTCAAACTTGAAGACAGCTCGAGCTTTGTTAACACTTTGTATCTCTCATAGAACTCCTTGAAGAAGATTCTGTTGGGGAAACCTGAACGAACAATTCTGATACCCTCTAAAACACCATTGCATTTTAACTGTTCCAAGACCAGTTTCTTCTCAAAGACCTGTGGCTTCTTCTTATGATTTGGAATTATGCATCTGACAAAATGTGGATGCGTCTGCGATAGCAGAGTTAGAAGATCGCTTAGTTCATCCTTGTGTTTCTGAGAGACTGTTCTAAACGATGAACCTCTTTGAGAAATATCCTCAGAGTATAAGTCTGAAATGAACTTATCCTTAGAGCCGGACAACATCTCCACAATACTATCGGATAATGGATCTCTGTTTTTCTCAATCCATTTCTCAATGGAGTACTCAACATCACCAGCATAATGTTTCAAGGTGAACTTGTTGGAGAATTTGGAAGGTTTGAATTTCTCGCTGGAACCTTTACAATGCTGATCCAACTTGTTGAAAAAGGTTTCATCTGAAGATCTCGGAACAATGCATTCCTCCTCCAATATCGAATAGATACCCAATGGTCTCTTCTCGATCAGGTCAATTGTATCTTGTAGATCTTGACCAAAATCAATGAAGTTCCAATCAATATCCTCTTTCAAGTATTCATTCTGTTCCAGGACAAACATGTGATGATTGAAGAACTGTTGCAGTTTCTCATTCGTGTAATTAATGCAGAGTTGCTCAAAGGAGTTTTGCGTAAAGATCTCAAAACCTGCAATGTCCAAGACGCCGATGAAGTTGACACCGTTGGAGCCCTGTTCAAGACTCCTGTTGATGTAATCAACCAAATATTTGAAGACTTTCTCATATAGCGACTTAGCCAAAGCATCAAGTGATAACTGTGCCTCCGTTGGCGTTCTTGATTGTTTGACAAACTCCTTACCAGCTTTAACCTTTGGTCTGAGAATTGCATCTGAGAAACTTGTACTGGAGACGCCAAGCAACCCACAAAGTGTATCAATCGAACTCTTGAAGCTTGCCTGTTCTGACTTCATGCTTATAAACTCAATATTACCAGCGTGTAAGATTATAGCCATGATCTTAAACACTTCGTAGTATTTGGACTTTTCAATCCCCATGATATCCATCGCTTGTTTCAATTTGCTGAATTCCCTCTTGTCATCAACACCTGGAATGGTTGCATTTCCATCTTTGAGGTATGCAAATGCCGATGGTGATCTTTTAAGACCAAGTAGTTCCAATTCCTTATCACTCAGACCTGAGAGTAATTGGTAAAAGATGTGATAGTTTCTCTCTTGGTTGGATTGTTTCACCACTCTGGACTTCTCAAGTAAGTACCAGTCTATACGAGCACCAGCAATCTTGCCATGTGAATCAAATTCGATCTTGATGAACTTTCCAAATCTAGAGGAGTTGTTGTTCCTTACTGTTTGAGAGTTACCAAACGACTCCAAAATGGGATTTGCCTGAAGTATCTGCTTTTCAAAAGTGTGTTCTCCCTTCTGACCCGAAGTGATCGCCGCAAGGTATTGGATGATCTTTTTGGTATTCTCCGTCTTACCTGCACCGGATTCACCAGTGACAAGAATAGACTGGTCTCTCTTGTCAGCGAGCAAGTTCTGGTATGCCTCCTCAGTCTCTGCAAAGATATGTGGCCTGGTGTCAGCTTTTGGAACGTTATGATACATGTTCACATTGCCATCAGAGTAGATAGGTAGTTTGGTATATGGGTTAATGGCGACAAGGAACAAACCTGAGTATGTGTAGATGAGATCATCAGCAAAACGCTTCTCCAAGTTGTAAAGCACAGATGGCTCATTCAAGTACGTGAGCTCTGCAATGTCATTCGCCTTGTCAAACTTGGTCGGGTTGACCTCCTCAATGGCAGTGGAGTCAACATCTTGTTCAGATCCGTCATCAAACCGTACTTTTACCTTATTGTCAGTGACAGCCTCATAGATGTAACCCTTCTTGAAGACGTCCTTGCCGTCGGGCACCCAAACCCAGTTCCTACTGGCCTCCATTGCTCTGAAATGTAGACCGATTGAACTTCGCAAGTGAAAAATGTGCGTATGTATGTCCTTAGCACCTGAAGTAAGGTCAAAACTGCGTTGAAAGGTCCTAGCGGCAAGTTCCACTCTGCAGAAACAGTGAAGCTAATTCCATTTTATTTGATCAGAGCGAAATGTAAACAAACGAGCAACGCGAAAAATTCCATGTTAGGAAATTTGTTTACATTTGTCCAAAAGAGGCAGAAAGCGCGGAGTTGAGCAGCCCTGGCTCTAACTGTCGCGAATATTACTGCATTGGGAGTTACATGATAAGCTGCGCGATCGGACACAATCCGTTAACTATGGCAAGGACACCCAATTTGCCCTCACATCAACAGTATTTCAGAGCTTTCAGCTGCGAATTTATACACACGATGGATCAAATGGAACAAACATACCACGTGACTGTACCGCATAGACACCAGCATCACCACGAGGGAGCCGATCATGGGGACTCAGTGTCATTGCTCCTACCTTTTGTGTCATCTGGTATTGAAGCACATCACACGATCCATGGCATGGCGCGAAATTACACCACCGGATACGACCAAACTGTTATTGCGTCGCATAGCTGGACTAACCCGTCTGTTTTGCCCTCGCCAAGGGATTCCTACATCGATAAGCTTCCCTTTGAAGTGAGATTGGCCATCGCCAACGAATTGACACAGTACGATTCACTAAGCTTGATGCGAGTCAACAGAGCGTTCTTCGAATCGACTGTTGTCAGGTTATACCATACTGTGGTTGTGGACCCTATATACTCATATTTCAATCAGGATGTGCTCGGGGACTCCATAATGAAGAGATCGGGTGTGACCTATATCAAGATGAAATACTCGTTAAAGACCTTCTTGAAGACCGTTTCGTTACAAACACCAATCAAAGTGTCAGATTTCGGGAGAGAAGATGTCCCATATTCGATATTCATTAATAAGCTTCAATTTGTGGAGCTACCTGATGGGTTCTACTCACCCTTTGACCTAAACTTCTTTGCCTTCATGTCTATTAAAAAACTTGAACGGTTAACCCGTTTCTATTGGGGGTCTAACAAGGAGTTATCGTTTGAGATCATCAATAGACTACCTAATAAGCAATATTTAAGGTCATTGCACGTGAATGTTGACTTCAGGAGATTACAGTCACCATCAGAATTTGAGGCATTCAAAGGGTTCAACAACTTGGAGATGTTTTCCATTGAACAGTTTCTCACATCGGATAATCTGTTCCATATGTTCTCCAATTTGATACAGTCTGATGAAGGATTATCGAGACTGAAGATACTCAGACTGTCAAGAATGGATTCAAGTCGTGGATTCATCAAAAATTTATCATCATCAATGCTCGTATTGACCTCATACATGATTGAGAATGAACCCGTGAGAATGACCGAATATGACATGAAGTGCATTGAGAACTTACACAGAATCTTGCTTGCGAACAATACAAAGCTGAAAGAACTTAAAGTTCTATCGCTAGATTCTGTTCTGTTGAGTTCTGATGACGCCTCAAGATTGAGTCGTATCATTGACCTGCATCAACTGGAACAGCTTGAACTGAAGAACACCACAGAGGTGCAGTTCCCACCTGGAGTCACTCTTCCATTATCAATGAACGAGCTATATGCGAAACTTAATCCTGGATTCTTGAGATCATTGGGCCAGCGTCTTCAAAATGTTACCAAACTGTGTGTGGATTATAGAGAAGGTCTAAGGGACTCAGTACCGGACTTCATTGAGAGGTTGGATAACCTTGAAGAACTGGACGTCACCATCCGGTGGAATGTCACCAAGCTATGCTCCGTCGCATCTTGGAAACATCTGTGCCAGAGCTATATCAGATCCATTCTCAAACATTCACATACCCTCAGAAGATTATCACTCGAGACGAAGGAAGACTCGGTGTTTTGCGATTTGCACAAGCTCATCTATACCGATTGTCTTCTCAAACTTGGAGTCTTGACACAATTGGAATCCTTAAGACTTCATGGTTATTCACTACAGCCGTGTGCTGCATTGTTAGTATCGAGTCTTCCAAGACTTCAGTACTATGAACTATTTGGTTCAAGCGCTGGAGGTGCACCACACATGGGCCAACAGGTTGTTCATGATGGTGTATTGGATGACTGGTTACGTGTTCGTCATGTCGCAAGCGAGATATTTGAACTGAATGCGGAAGTGAAGTTTGTCAAGATAGAAAAATGTTTGTTTCAGAATCAGGGTGGCAATGCCGTTCCAAGGGATGGACTGGACCAATGGTTTGAAAGAAAGGTCAGAGTTGGCGTTGACCAGGACAACTCTAACTAGCTACAGAAAATGCTTCCAATGTATGATGTACGTTGTCCTTTTTCTATGTATATGCTCAAAAATGATAATGCAAATTCCTGTCTATTAACTCCTATTTGATGATGCTGATGATGAAACGAAAACTTATGCTATGCAATATGACCCTCAAAGGGAACTTCACATGATGATACAACACCCATTACCAGAATTGGCGACCTTATCGGCATTATCTCTATTGTACGCCCTTGGTGCTCTTTCCACTGATGGAGATGGGACGTTTGAAGTGACTTGAGCGAGACTGGGTAATTTGAGATCAGAGAACTGTGGTTGAGATGAAGTTGTGAAAGTCCTTGAGTCAAAGTTTTGCCTTGAATCCTCTCCCTTGTCAACAGGATCAGATGATTGCTGACTCTTGATAGTGAGTATATCCCTGGAAATAATGACAAAGGTCTCATGGACATTAATGTTGTGCTTGGCGGAACATTCGATGAAGTGTTTAATCTCAAGTTCTTGCGCCAAGGCGGCTCCTTGGTGATATGACACCACTCTATTGGTGTCAGCATCAGCCTGTAGGCCAACGATTATCGTAGGCGGGAGTTCGTCTCCTCGGACTCTTGTGATGTGGCGATAAAAGGAGGTGACATTCCCGAATGACTCGAGATCTCCAACTGAGTATGCAATGATGAAACCATCAGCCTCTTGGTATTGGCGGTCTTTGAGAGGTGAGTACTCGTCCTGACACGCCGTATCAAGGACAAATAGCGAGCATAGCAAACCGTCTATTTCAATGTTCTTCTCGTAGACGTCCTCAACTGTTGGGTCAAAATCCGTAGGGAAGTGAGCGTTGGTGAACTGGAGCGTCAGGGACGACTTTCCTGAAGCCTGTTGGCCAACGACGCAGATTCTTAATGGCTCTTTCACCGGCATAGTTGGTATATGTGTGTATCTGTCCGCGCTGTCTGCCTTTGTCCACGGATAACTGTTCCTTGAAAGAGGCTCAAGAAGGAGAAAGAAAGGGACCTTCTTTTCACAACTGGGAAGGCATAACGGCGGCGCGGGATGAATTTGGTCCGCACAGCTGCATGCGAAAAACGTTGAAAAAGTGCAGGAGGCTGCAGAACATGCTCAGCAGCCGTTCCAGCGAAGCATTACTTGCACCAAAGAAGAACACCCTGGGGGTGAGCTGTGGGGCCGTGGGCCATGGATGGCGCGCCACAGTGACACATAGCAACAGGCGCTAATCTTGGTGAAGACGGAAGTGCATAAGCGGAGCACCCTTGCCTCGTACAACACTTGACTCATGTGTGACCCCTTGACGGATAACGAGTTTTGAACAATCTCCGCCTATGACCTCAACTCGCGACACCAGGTGATTAATTTGTCTCACGCCAGATCTTTGTATAATTCGTGATGTCATAATACTGTGGGCAAGAATGGGGGGCAACTTGCAAGGGTTGCTACTTGCTAGTTGTGATGCAGATCGCGGAACGAGTGGCAGTATTTGCTACAATAATGCAAATACCTAGCGCATAATTAAATTATTACACATATGGTTCCAGCTTGACAATTTACAATTCAAGAGTCACGACACCAGGCCAATAAGAAGTCATAACGATTAATTGGGGGGTCTCTACCGCATGATCCTCCGCCGAACACCCTCACCAAGGCTTTACCGCCCTAGAATTCAAACGTGTCTCTTAAAAAGACCCAAGTTGGGATGTCACTGGCGGGAATAATAAGGCAGAGGCAGAGTCATCTGGGTCCAACGCCTGTCTGCTGAAAACGAAAATCTTTGTGACACCTTTCTCCCGAGGCGGTAAATTACCTTTCGGAATCCAAAGGAAAGCACAATGGGGGTGGGGGGAGCTGTACACTCATACCATTCTCCCCAATGGGAACAACTGCACATGGTGTACACTGTACACTTCTCCAAGCTCACTGTTTCACTTCCAGAGCGTCCCTTCAAAGTTCGGTTCGTGCCCACCACAGCTCCGGCCAGGCCTCGGTGGCTATTTGCCGCAGACACATGCAGGAGAATCAGGCAAGAAGGCAACAGTGTGTTGTTTACGAAAACCCTAAACGATAGAGCTCCGTGCCTTGCGCTAGTGCCTTGCGCCACACTGCTCAGTCTCACAGTCGGTGGCGAACTACAGAACAGAACATTGAGTGCGAGTTTTCTATTAAGGATACCAAGTAAATAAATTACTCTAAACATTTGCGGTCTTCTGGTCCTCTGCATACCTCTGCTCCTCCGTCTCAACGACAAACTCCATGGCTCGTGTGAGGTTTCTAAACACCTTCTTTGAGCCTTTCAACTTCTCCAATGAGATCTCTGATGTAGCATCATGGAACCGAATCTGAAATCTGAGAGGTTTTCCAAGCGCAAACGTTGCTGGGATGGTGGCGGATATACAGTCACCAGCTTCTTTCATCATGGACAGCGTACCCTCTTTACGCTTCAACTCCAAAACCAACTTAACAGCCTTTCGAAGTCTCACCAATGGAAGATCGGTATGGAACACTCTCACATTCTTACGCTTCTTCTCCTCTGCAGACTGGCCGCTATGGCTAGTCACCAGACTAGAAAAGAACTTGGTGAACCAATTACTCTTCTTAGCAACATTCTTCTGTGGAACCGACGTTTGTGACTGTAGTGGCAATGGAGCCTCTGGAGCCTTTCTCTGTGGCTGTAGATCCTTCTTCAGAAGTGTACCACTCTCACTTGTCTTGAAATGTCCATCCTGGATGTTCTTCAATGGTGATTGCGCAATAGGCTGACCTGGTGGAGAAGTAGGGGCGAATTGCGAACAAGGAGTATCGCAAACTTGTGAAGTCATACTGGAATCATCAACATCATCAAACAACATCGTGACCCGTTTAGCACCAACGAACTCCTCATCATCAGTGTTATCTGCAAACATTGAGTTGTCCATGATCGTGCTCTTAGTCTCATTGAACTCATCAACCTGTGAAAACCTTGGTCTCTCAAATCCAGTGATCTTTGGAACTGGTGATTGATCATCGGTTTCATCTCCATCTTTCAGATCACTTGGGTTGTTATAAAGACTGCCTCTAACGTCAACCATCGGAGAATAGACATAAGCGGTATCCATTGCCCTCTTGTGGTTTTTCACAATCGAACTCTTGGATTGAGATGACAACATCATGAGTGTTTTACCACCAAGTGCACTATCAACAAAGATGCTATCCTCTCTTGGTGTGAGATTCTTCCTCACGGTGATATTAGAGCCATTAGAAATTGGAACAGCAGTTGCAATTTCAGTCTGTGTTGGCATTTCAAAGTCAAACGTCATATCCTTGACATCACCACCACTGATAGATGATGACGCATCCTCATCATAACTCATGCTTCGTAGAGATCCATAATTGGAGGATGAGGTACGCATAGTAGCAGCAGGTGGTGCTAAAGACATGGTCAAAGTCTTCACTGTGTCACTCTTCAGAATGGCAGCCAAATTGATCGAAGTGGAAGATTTGGAGTAAAAGGTCTTTGAGTGGGTCTTTTGATCCCTCTTCAACGAGACTCCCAGTCTTTGTAACACCTGAACAGTATTGCCACTAGATGATCTTAATCTATAACTTGGGTCCAGTGTCATTGGTTTGGAACGCTGAACGGGTTCAGTCACGGAACGTTTGTTGATGACATCAAGAGATGGCAATGATGGTGTTGGTGGTTTATGAGTTGGTGGTAGAGAAGCGGGAGGAATAGACAACGGAGACGACTCTTCCTTCTTGATGATGACAGTATCAGTACTCTTATCGAAATCATCAAACAAGTTGTTCTCCTCATGTTCAATAGGAATCTCCGTAGTGTGTTCAACTTGGCTAGGCTCATCTGGGATCTTTGGCACTACAGGCTGTTCCTGTTTAACAACCATCGGTGAGGACGAAATAAATGACCTCTGTAACTTCTTTGGTGTTCTCTTTGGATCATAATTGAAGATCTCCTCATATAGCGTAGCAAACTCACCCTTTGGTAAACCTTCAGGACCAAAGTTCAACCAGTCAATCTCTAGATCTGGCAATGTAGGTAATATACTCTGACGTTTCTTCATGCTGTTCGAAGCATTAGCATTGATACCAGCAGTGATCGAGGATATTGACCTCTTACTTGACGATCTTGACAATCCTATTGTTGAAGACTTATTGTTGAATGAAATACGACGACGATATGAGTTCGACGCGGATATTTGAAGTCGTCCTGTTGGTGATTTGACAACTTTCTTCTTTGGGTTTGCAATTGGAATTGGCGGTAACTGGACCTCTTCAGTTGTGGTCTCAGTAGTACCGTCGTCATTAGTGATTAAAGTTCTTGCCAGAGATTTAGACTTTTTCAGAGGACCATCTCCATTTCCAAGCTTCTTCTTTGAGTTCTTCTGATTCAACAGTTCTGTATTCTCCTTCGTCTGATGTTGTTTCTTATAGTTGAGCAACAGATAATAAAACACTCTCTCAGGGTTGGTCTTATTTGCAAGTAACTTCGGAATCAACGTCGACTCACTGGCGCCATGGAACAAGATGGTCAAGCTCTTCAGGATATCACGGTCAATATCATCTCTATTCAGTTGCAAGGCATTGACGTCTTGATTATACTCGTCAACTTTGTCAAGATCATGCTTCTTACTCTTCAGTAATGCAGACGTCTCATACTTCTTCAGCAGGCTATGTTTGAAGATATCGTTGACTTTGATTCTATCTGCTGGATTGACCTTTAGCATCTTCCAGATGAGGTCTTTAGCCTCTGGACTGAGGTAGTTTGGCATGATGAAACGGCCCTTACGCACCTTGAGCAATAAGTTCCTAATGTTCTCGTCATCAAATGGAAGATGACCTGTGAGCAATGCAAACAGTATGATACCACAAGACCAGATATCACTTGGAGAACCGTGATAAGTCTTACCAGTAACAATCTCTGGTGAGGCATAGTGAGGAGAACCACATGAAGTTTCCAGCAACTTTTGGCTGATCTCCAAGGCGGCCATACCAAAATCGGCAATTTTGATGTTGTTGTTCTTATCCAAGAGCAGGTTCTCCGGCTTCAGATCACGATGACAGATGTTGAACTGATGGCAGTATGAAACACCGTTAATGATCTGTCTGAAGTAGTTAACAGCGTCCTTCTCTGGGAGCTTTCCCTTCTTGATCAAGTAGTCAAAGAGTTCACCGCCTTCCACGTATTCCAGCACGAGGTACAGTTCACCTTTGTTCTCCCAGACATCATAGAGTCCCATGATGTTCTGATGAGAGATGAGTTTCATGATGATAATCTCACGCTCGATACCATATGGAGAGGAGCTTCCATCCTTGGAGTCCTTGCTGAATTTGGATTTGGGGACGATCTTCACCGCGGCCAATCTTCCAGTCTCCGAGTGCTTTGCGAGTCTGACTCTACCAGTAGAGCCTCTTCCCAAAGTTCTTCCCAAGCGCCATGGACCAACGTGGTTCTTGTTCTTACGCTTGGACGAGTTTGTGTTTGTGGAGATTTGCGAGAGTCTCTTTGTGGCGTTCTCCACGGACACGACGATACGATCGATCTCATTGGTCGTCTGTTCAGTCATCGTCATCGACTGAGACAATTCGTTTGCGCGTGGAGCTGAGCGTGCTGGCGGGTATATCATCTGCTGTGTATGTGTTCTCGTTCCGACTGGGGATCCCTTACGTGGCGGGCGTGGGATGTTTTGCAGGTTGTCGTTCTGCACCAGGGCAGTTCTGGCTGCGTGGCGTGCAAAGTCTGTTGTAGCCATGTATTCGTGATACGCGCGTGGTAAGCAGTGGCAGCTGGTCAGAGGTCAAACAACAAGAATAATAAACGCGGTGGACAAGGCGGTAAGCAAACAGAGCAACGGTCGACACAGCGGTTAGCAAAAAGAGAGTAAGTAGTTGGGGTGCTGTGCGCGTAAAAGACCCTCTCGAAGTTCTCAGGACGTCTGGTCTGTCTGGATGTCCCTCCGAATCTCGCTTCAAGGAAACTGTGATCAAACAGAACTGCAAAATTACTGCGTCCGCAGCCTTTCCAAGAAAGAAATCTTTGGAACAAAAAAAAAAAACCCCGTCGTTGTCACGGAAACCAAAGGAGCGTGCGCACTAAATGTAAACAAGTAAACAAACGCGTCGCGCCGAAGAGAAAGATTTATTTTATTTCATCGCGAAGTTTCCTTTTTTTTTTCCTTCAGAATCCGTCACATGAGTTTCTTGAGGCTGGAAGCCATGACCAGTGGCACCTGAAGTTCCACCCGCTGGCAGCGGGAATCTCCATTTCTTGTGGAGATGCTTGATCAGCAGAAACTCTCAGTACTTTGTCCAATTTGTTGGATGTGAGTGAGATATAAAGCTGACTGGCTTTCCATGTGCTTTGCGATATATGGCTGCGCATGTCTTACCGTGTGAGAGCTTTTGAGTTATGTTACAGCGTTTGTTTGACCCTCCATGATGTATGATGTAAACAGTAATATGTATGATCAATGATCATGGATGGGGGTTGCAAATGCACGGTAATACATTATACAACAATGGGACAACGACCAGCTGTAGATCCACAGTCATTAAGCGCTGACCACGCGTACACGGCGGCTTGATCTTTGAGGCCGTACAAGTGACAATGCACTGTCCACGAGTGTCTGAACACGCTGTACATGACAACGAACATTATAATGAATCATGATGTTCCAGCGCCGCAATGGGTGGCGTTTGTTTACCTTTTAGACAGTCATGACAGAGCGGCGCAAAAAAGCAAAATGAAGCACATTCATCCTTCACCTGGATTGTTATACTATACTACCCTTAGCTTGACTAGCATCAGCACGCTTTTCTCAGTTTGATTGATCACAACTCTCAGCAATGCATATCGAACATCACGCTCATTAGTAGTTTCGGTGTTCATTGGTTTTGTGTCGTACCATAATGCTTGGGCAACTTACAAGCTCGGCGGCTATCCAATATTGGTGGCTTCGCCGCCAATGTATTATTACGATGTATTTATTACGAGGATATTGGGGGTCGTGGGACGTCTAACTGTCTCTATGATCTATGATCTATCCATATAGAGTCAAGCAGGATGGATGGTCTACGATTTAGCACATCGTACAACCAGGATCACTGGGTTATCTGTGTATGCTTGATGCACGTTCTTCTGTTGCACTCAGCTACAGACGAGTAATACTCATTGAATCAACACGTTACACGTAGTGATACTTGTCAGTTGTAGTCTTCGACACTTAGCCTTCGAATCAAGAGACGGTGTACACTGTACGGTGTACGGTGTCAACAGCCAGATGCCAGAGGTTTCTAGTGACTAGAGTGTGACACACACACACACACACAAACACACACACACACACACACTCACCACCACCACCAACACCACCAAAATCAACATCACCGACAGCATCAAAACAAAGCTGACATAATCACTGACATCACCGATGACTAAGCAAATGGAAGAAACTTCCGCTTTGGGAACAGTTTCCGCGACCCCTTTCTCTCCTGCGATAAACCGGCATTGGAAAGCTGCCACTCATCGCAGAAACACACCTGTTTCACGAGATAAGAACTAGTCAGGCCTTTCCGCACGATGATGTCCTCGTGGAAGATCGCAAAGAGGTTCAAGGAGTTTTCTCGCTCCAAGAGCCCGAGCCGTGAAGAGGACCAGAACTCACAGAGCTCACTGGCGTCAACGGCTTCACAGGGCCACCCACAATCAAATCACAAGGCGTCGAACGTGAATACCGAGGCGACAGACTCTGAGAGAAGAGATACCGTCACGGCTTCCAATGCAACGCACTTGAAACAGGACGGCCACAAGTTGGGCGTCGCCACCTCCCATTCTTCCAGCGTGACTGTGAGTTCTTCCTCCAATGCCACAGCCAACGACAGAAGAGAGGCGCCAAGGGAACAAAACAGCACTCATTTCAACCCAGGCATGCTCACCGTGAAGATCTACTCCGGTTCTCGCTTCAAGATCCCATTCGACATCAACTACGATAAGGAGGTGCTCACCCGCTTGATAAACTCAGGGAAGAATCCTCACTCTGAGGATGCCCTTTTGACCAAGTTGAACAACATGAGCATCTCTGATGACCGTTTGGGATCACAGGACTCAAGTTCAATGATCCCATCCACCGTGACCATCCCACCATCGATCATCAAGAACTCACTGATTTACTTTACAATGGAGTTTGATAAGACCATTGTGAGCATCGATGCGGAATCGGGAAGCATTGGTACACCAACTTTCAACAAGATTTCACAATTCGATGTTACAAAATCCAAGAATGAGCTCAAGTTCCAAGTGTTTTTGAAGTTACCCACCATACTCTTGAATCCTGAAGTTGTTAACTCCTTGGGGAACCAGGATATTTTGATCTCATCTAAGACGATGAGCTTGAACTTGGAGAACATCAACAATCCAATCAGATTGTCGAACCATGATGCCGTCATCTTTGAGAACGAGTACAACGAGTTTGGTGAAGCCACGAATGGTGAAATCCTGATGTCTATCGACTACAGACCAAACGAGAACAAACATCTAACGATTGATGATTTCGATCTGTTGAAAGTCATTGGAAAGGGATCGTTCGGTAAAGTGATGCAGGTGCGCAAGAAGGATTCGGCAAAGATCTATGCACTCAAGGCGATTAGAAAGTCTCACATTGTTTCAAGATCGGAGGTTACTCATACATTGGCCGAACGTACAGTCTTGGCCCGTGTTGATAACCCATTCATCGTGCCTTTGAAGTTTTCATTCCAATCTCCAGAGAAATTGTACTTGGTGTTGTCATTCATCAACGGAGGTGAACTGTTTTATCATTTGCAAAGAGAGGGAAAGTTTGATCTCTCACGCTCAAGGTTCTACACTTGTGAATTGCTTAGTGCATTGGAATGTCTCCACTCTCTCGATGTCATCTACAGAGACCTGAAACCTGAGAACATCCTGTTGGACTACAAGGGCCACATCGCACTGTGTGATTTTGGTCTTTGTAAACTTAACATGAAGAGTCAGGATAAGACGTCAACATTCTGTGGTACCCCTGAATACTTGGCACCAGAGTTATTGCTTGGTAACGGATACACAAAGGCTGTTGATTGGTGGACTTTGGGTATCCTCTTGTACGAAATGCTCACTGGTCTTCCACCTTACTACGATGAAGATGTCAACACGATGTACAGAAAGATTCTAACAAATCCCCTCAAATTCCCAGAGAATTTCGATAAGGATGCTAAAGATTTGTTGATTGGGTTGTTGTCTAGAGACCCAAAGCAAAGATTAGGAAACAACGGTGCAAGGGAGATCATGGAACATCCATTCTTTGACTTGATCGACTGGAATAAGTTGAATGGTAAGGGATACCTGCCACCTTTCAAACCACCAGTGAAGGATAACCATGATACCTCGAATTTCGATAAGGAGTTCACCAACGAGAAGCCAGTTGACAGTGTCATGAATGACTACTTGAGTGATAGTGTGCAGAAACAATTTGGCGGTTGGACCTATGTGGGTACTGAGCATATGGGCGAGAGTGGTCGTTGAATGACAGGATATATATATGTTTTAGTAAATAAATCAACATACTTGCTGAATATTCATATGAGCTTTCCACAAGCTTTAGGTGAGACAAGTTGAAAGCACCAAAGTCGACTACACCAATAACATGTACAATACGTGTTTTTAAAATGATAAACAAGTTGAAATTAAACCGTTTAAGCGGACTTACCACGACGACCAGTGGTCTTGGTGTGCTGACCTCTGACACGCAAACCCCAGAAGTGACGAATACCACGGTGGGCTCTGATCTTTTTCAATCTCTCCAAGTCATCTCTCAACTTAGACTCCAAGTTGTTGGCCAAGACGTGGTAGTCCTTACCGTCAACAATGTCTTTCTGTCTGTTCAAGAACCAAGCTGGGATCTTGTATTGGGTTGGGTTCTGCAAGATGGTGACGATACGCTCAAGCTCTTCCTGGGTCAACTCACCAGCACGCTTGGAGAGATCGACATCGGCCTTCTTACAGACCAAGTTGGCGTAACGACGACCAACACCACGGATGGTGGTCAAGGCGTACATAACCTTGATCTTACCGTCAACGTTAGTGTTGAGCAAACTGTGTGGATGTTAGTATTGTTCACTTGTGTATGAAAAATGGAAGCTTTGGGTTTAAGTGTGTTGTGTTGGAGTGATGGTGTGGGCCCGGCACGTTTACAAGACCTTCATTGAACCAATACATTGTAGACTTCTCTCCGTGTGCTCCGATGTGCTAGCTTTGTCCTGTTCGTTATAGCCCGAATTCCTTGTGTGAGGTCCAAGTGTAAACCCCCTCCGCTTAAAACCTTCATCCAACCTCAATCATCACGTCCGTAACACAACACAAAGACCACCGAGTCTTCGAACGCCAAACGTACCGCAAGATGTGCTGGAAAGAACCTTGTTCCTGGACAACCAAAGACATTTTTGTATGGATAACCTGCTTCTGAACTCCTTCTTCAATGGCAAGTTGTTGATGTTCAAGGTGAAAAAAAAGCTGCGTGTGCGAGAGGGCGCAAGGCTCCGCGAATTCCAAAATCATTGCGCCGAAACAGGCAATTTTCGCTGTGCGTCCGGTTCGCGAACTGTGGGTTTCATGCCAGCGCACCCGGACATTTAACCATTTCGCGCCCTGGTCTGTGACGGTGTAATTCGCGATCTCTTGAACTTAGGGCTGTCCATATTGTCATGTGCCATGTATTAGGGCTTATTCTCGTTAGTTGGATATCTATGAGTCTGGGGATGGATGTGCCCATGGACAGTGGTGGTGGTAAATAGCGGTGGTAAATAGCGCTTTACAGGGAACAAGGTAATATCTATGTACATGTACTTATCACTTAAACTATGCCTCGTATGCCTCAGCAAACCATTCCAATGCCGCAAGGTCAATATACACCTTATGAGCGTGCAAAATGTCCCTAACCTCAATACCTTCCTTCTGAACAACGTCAACCTTAGCAGCGTATGGCTCAGTAGCCTCAAGCAAGTTTGGGGTGTGCTCATCCGTGATGAACAACAGCTTCTGGTTTTTGAGGCCGTGCTTCTTCAAAAAGATCTGAGCTGCCAACGAATCCTGGGTTGGGATCTCCAATGAGCCGTCAATGACAAACAAAGAACCAGTTCTATACTTATCACTCAAAGCCACCTTCATTGCCAAGTCATAAACTTTTCTAGGAAGCTCAGAGGTGAAGTCATTTGGTGCTGTTCTAGCCATTGCAATACCACCATCGTGTCTGATTGGAGAACCACGATCACCGGATCTGGCCTTACCTGTACCCTTCTGAGGAAGCAATTTCTTACGGGAGTATCCCATTTCAGCACGTCCCTTTGGATTTGACGCACCGACACGTTTATTATCAGCATCGTAGACCACGGCTTTCCAAAGGATATCACGACGTAGTGGAAGGTTCAACAATGACGACGGGACCGGCTGGAAGGTCTTTGGTTTCAAAGATGGAAAGGCACGCAGCGATGTAAGGACGTACTTCGGTGGTTCTTGTGCGTGTTGTGCAATCACAGAAGACTCCTGTGTGGCCTCGGTGGCAAGTCTGGCGACTTGTTGTCTCTATTTATCATTGTTAGTTAATCCATCATTCATCATTCTTCAAAGTTGAAATATCAACCTGACCTCGCCACAAAATCGAGGAAAGTCAGAGAAGCACATCATATAACATACCAATGGACGCAATATGCTGGTTGATCTTGTGAACATAGCGCTGTGGAGCTCCCTAAGGTGACAACGTCGTGACTACTCCAGTGTTAATGTTCACCTTCCAAAGCGAATCGCGAGGATTTTCCAAAATTTTGAGAATCATTAGGCGGGTAACGGCATTAACTACGAAGCGTCGCTGGATTTGGTTGCACTGCTGCTATGAAAAGATCATTTCAGTGGCATATGAGGTGTTGTTTGCTCACTGATGGCACTAAGGTATTTATTGGGCTCTCATGATACCAAAAGCCTGCTCTTTAGGTAAGACACTTCCAGGTGGCCCAAATCTGACCACGAACAGACCAAGTTCTCCGGAGCAAAAGTGACACATCGAACCATCATGACAGGCTATGATAAGGCATAACAGTAATACTGCACACTGTAGTGCTGTACGATACATCTAGTATCTACAGTACTTGTCATCTGATAGATGTCTGATGACCAATCTCTTAACTGAGGTCGTTTCGTGATGTCAAGTAACCTCGAGAGAGCCGTCTAATGAGCCATGTATCCCAAATCACCCGGACACCTCATCGTTTCATCATGTAGACCATATTGCTACTTCCTGCTTAACTTCTCATTCTTCGCATGGTAAGAGCTCTTGAGAACTCAAACATGGGTGTATTATGTATACAGCACGCACACTCAGGCCACCTAGTGTAATGCTCCAAAGTTCGAAAAGCTCGTGTGCGCTGTCCACTATGAATAGATATACTTCTCTGCACATAAGTTGCGGATTCCACTTCTCACGGCCACCACTGGACTTGCAGGTTCATCTACTGACCCTTCTTGATTCCGCTTCTTTTTGGTCAGTGTTAGAGGCTATCAAGAACACCAGTATGAAGCTATGTGCCCACATAACTTTGATCACTTCACCTATCGAGGTGGTAAAGCTACAGAGAGGCAGAATGTGCTATATCTAAAGTCAAGGAAAGGTTGAACCATTGACCACATGGATGCTATCGTGTTTGCCCAAGGTAGACGAAACCTGATTCTACTGAACGGAAACTACGATTGTCAGCTCTTCCTTGGCCCTGACATGCTTGAACGATACAGGTCGGGCTGGGGGCTCGACATGTGAGTTCCTGCTAACGAATGACTCAATAGTTGACCTGTCACTCTATTACATTACAATATCTGTACCCACAACGATTCAAGTTTGTAACATCAACGTTCTAACCATGGCGAGGTGGGAGGGAACTGAGGTGTTGGAGATACAATCCAATAATGACGGACTTTGTGAGCTCAGTTGAGTTTGGACGACTGTCATCCCGGTTTGGTACAAAGGATGAATATCAAGCACTTGAATGTTAAAGTCCTTACACTCATGTCCTCCCTGGCGTATCATCACGCAGTCAGGAACAAAGATTTCTCTGGTATTAATGAGCTTCGACTACACGGAGCCAGTTGGTTGGAATATTGCAGCTTTAGTGGAACTTCAATCTTATTGGATGTGACTCCGACTATCAAGGACAGACTGAGGCAAAGGCGTGAAAAAGGAACACTTCCAGCTATGACGATGGAAGGAATGCTGCATAGCATGTGGTCACCCAACGTGAGGAACCTTGATGGGCGAACGTGGTATGAGGCCAAGTTGGGCACATTCTACTCACCCTCGCTAACGAAGGTGAAGATAAGACGCCCAGAAAACTTTGGATCGCTAAATTCATACTTTACTCAAGAGTTAGACTACTCATATCTAACGGAGAATGACAATATATATTGGAGCTGGAACTGAACAACTTCTTGGCACCTCTGATGAGAATGCCCGCTGGGAGATCAATGGCCAATTTGGAGATCTTGACAATTAAGAGTGACCATTCATGTTCTATACAAGAGCATGGGTGTCTTTGTGAAATCCAGCTTCCCCGACTCAAGAAGCTGATACTGTTAGATTATGAATGGCATGATAATACTGGGCACAATCCTTACGTTCAATGCGCCTCACCTCAAAACTCTTGTGATAAACAGCTTTCTCTTCCTGCGTAAGTTGAGTGCAAAACCAGATTGGGTTGGCAGAACCAGGTACCCAGAATTGGAGTGCCTAGATATAAAGATCAAGTATCCCATGATTGACGTGTTATATACCCCCATGATTCTGATAACGCTCTCCCAGCACATAAAACACCTGTGCATATCTGATGTCTCCATTCCCTTCTTCACCTCATTTCCCAACTTGGAGTCTCTAGAGATTAAGTGGTATCGGAAGCGGTTTTATTATAAGTACACACATTTCTGTGGACAGGATGAGGATGCGATTCACCTTGAGGATATTAAAGCACCGATGCTGCACAGAACTAAAGTTGTCGATGGGCTGAAGAATAGAATGCTTAAGATCGGGATCTGTGTTCCCTCTCTTAGGGTGTTGGAAGTTCAGGGGATAATGGAAATGGAGATAGACCCACGCACAATGAGACAGTTGGATGAGTTGAGAATTGGACGGAAGATTTAACAACACCGTGGCAACTGGCTAACCTCGTATCGGAACACAGACATCAGAGCCGTACTTTACAGGTTAAAAACCAAGTTCCAATTGCCTCAAATTGCAACTTTCGTAGACACCGAGGAATGCTTCATAGTAGAATAGATGAGCCTTTGAATCAGATACGTTGAGATGGAGCCCACCAGATAACACTTATTCTGGCTCCTTGGACCTCTATTGGTTTGTAACTACTGAGTACTTGAACTGATTGCTAACTCTTCGTTCTCCGGATATGGTGAAGGTACACTGTTCGATACATAGCAACCATGGTTTCCATGAACGGAAATCGCAATACACACACAAGGCCGAACGGCGCGTATGAATAACATTCGAGCATTGCAAATCTATTCACGCATAACTGATCATGGAGAATTGACATACACAGAGATGTACACAGTATTGCTGTGATTGTCGTACACTGGCGCATTCTGAGAGTGTGCGCATCCTGTTGAGTACCAGAGAAAGAGATAGCAACACTGCATTATTCGCTTGAATCCTATGTAAATGCAAATACAATGATGTACACAACTGAGCGAACGCCTCTGATGAAAGTGAAACTGGTCACTGAGTTTATTCTCTAACATACTTCACGCGCCAGGAATGTTCTAGCTCCCATCAGTGGGCTCATGCCATCTTAAAGCAAGCGACGTATCGTTGATCAGACGCACAACTCTAACGTTTATCCGACGCTGGGGCAAAGTTTGTACGTGCGGTGTCCATTATAGGCTGTGCCTAAGGGTGGAAGCACCAAATGATCGGCGCCTCCATCTCAAGTCTCAACCTTATCAACGCGTCTGGGTCGTAGAGGATAGTGGCCCCAAATTCTCATCCCATTACAAGTCCTGCAATGATGCCAATCTAAGGATCTAGGCAGTAGCAACACATCGGCTACATCCTGAAGCAACTTCGTAATCATAAGTATTTTCATCATCTAAAACCAATAATAGAATAACAATAGTGTTAGAGTGTGTGCGAGTGTGTGTATATGTATAAACTGTAAACCTCTGTCCTTCGCACCATGTATAAATTCCGAGACACTGCAACAACAACAGCAAACAGCAATCACGATCATGCAACAACAGCATGAAGAAAGCCAAATCTCATCCAAGTGAACATGTGCAAAGACGGAGTAGAAAACAAAAGTAAGTAGCATTAGTAAAAGATCATAGCAAAAAAAAAAAAGCTGAACAGCGTCTTGCTGTACTCCTTGGGTAATGTCAACGTCAAAACAAGTGTCATTTGTATATGTTGGTGGGTGTCATGTGTCATCTGTAAGTAAAAGTCTGTAGATGCATGTAATGATTCGTTTATTTGAAGAGTCTTGATGAGATGTCAAACCTCAAGGATGCAATTCGAGTGTATTTGTCGTTATCACTGCAGGACACGATAGAATTGAAGTAGTTAGCGACATTAATGATACCAGATCATCATGACCACAGTGTTTTATCAGGAGAACTGAGCTGTCTTGGGACAAACATCGATGCGTCTTGAACAGATAGATGACCAAGATTACCAATGATATTCCCCGAACCGGCACTGCTAACACTTCCGTGTGAAGACGGAGTGTCTTGGATTGGTGAAGACCAAATATTGACGTTTGAAGTTGCCGGTGTCAATTGTGGCATCTGCATGCTTGGTGATAGGGAACCAGCTTGGAATTGATTCATCATGGGAATGGTGTTGAATCCCATCATATCTTGTTGTTCCACGTGTTGTTTCTGGTCTTCATGTTGGACGACTGATTCCTCAGCATCTGCAATAACAGCACACATCCAAATACGAGTCTTGTAAATTCTGAACAATTCTCTAACCAACTCTCTGAAATCGATTCTATGGGAAGCAGAATAGTAGAGAGTCAATTTGCGACGATCCCATTGGTATTCAGCATCAACAACACGCATCTCCAACTTGAAAGATTCAACTTTCAAGGCACAGACCTTCTTCGCCTTATCTTCATCAGCTTGCTTGTTGATGATCTGATATGCCTCATTTGGCATTGCAAATCTAAGGATTGGCTTTGGGTAATGTAGAGTTGGGATATTACCCTGTTGTTGACCAGCATTGTCGCTGTTACTGTTACTGTTGTTGTTGTTATTGTTGTTGTTGTTGTTGCTGAACTGGCGATTGTTATGGCCTGGAGATGCAGCACCTTCAAACGAAGCCAATGCAGCCTGTTGTTCATGATGCTGCATGTACTTCAACAGTCTTGCCTCATCCAAGGAAATGTCCAGTCTCAACACCTTACCCAAATCACGGCCACGATCTGCTTCGACAATGACCAAATCACCTAGCTTGAGCTTGTAAGAGGAAGTGTTTGGAAGGTGGAATACGTCTGTACGACCACACTTGAAAGCCACCAGTACCATGTTGGTAGATGGTAGTTCCTCATCAACAAATCTAGGAAGCTGTGCTCCAGATTGGATAAGCTCTTGGAACCGTGAAGCCAAAGATTCAGGTTGGAAATCCTTAATGTTGACTCTGTTATAGGGGTCCGAGGTGAAGTAAAAGTCCAAGCTTTGGTACACCTGGGTCAAAGTCGCATCTGTTTCGTTCATCTGTGGAGTCGCATGAGATTCAAAGATAGCCTCGTTAAAGTTGAGCTGATGTGGTTGTTGTTGATGTTGTTGTTGTTGTTGTTGTTGTTGTTGTTGTTGTTGTTGTTGTTGTTGTTGTTGTTGCTGCTGCTGCTGCTGCTGTGGTGGTGGTGCCTGAGAAGACATGGACATTGGCTGTTGAATACCCTGGGCAGACTTCTGTTGATACATCTGAGGCATGCCACCAGCTCGGTCATAGTTCGTATGCATAGGCATACCGGAATCCAGAGAGTAGTGACGTCTCTGAGGTTCCAAGAAAACTTGACCAGCATACATGGTATCCATGTTCATACCCATGTTGCTGCTGTTGTTGTTGTTGTTGTTCACTGGTTGGGACCATGGCATCTGTTGTTGCTGCTGCTGCTGCTGCTGTTCGCCCCAGAACTTGAAGTTTGTTGGTGGTTGTGGTCTTGGCTGCGACTGTGGCAATTGATGTTGTTGTTGCTGTTGACCGCCGTGTGCAGAGCCAGACATCGCATACTGCTGCTGCTGGTGATCGATGGAGGAGCCCCTTCTGGCACCCAGCAGTGGGTTCCATGCATTAACACTCAAGTCAACCGAGCCCGAAGTCAGTGGGTATGGCGTCTGTTGATGGCTGTAGCCGCCCTGTGTGAACGCACCCGGCGCTGGCTCCGAGACCGACGAGTTCTTTGATGATGGCGGGGAGTTCCAGATCTGTGGGTTTGGGGTAAATGCGCCCAACCCCAGCGTGGCGGAAGCATCATTCATGTTGTTTGTATTGTTGTTATTGTTTTCCGCATTGTTTGCATTGTTCTGTGGTGTCAAATCTGACAGGTTCATGCGGTCCAGCAGGGAGGCCCTTCTCAGGGGCACGTCGTGTGAGAACATCTTGTCTGTATCGTGTGTGGTGAGTGCCGTTGTACTGTGGTGTACCGCTGTTGCACTTCGTTCAGCACCACTTGCGGAGTACACGCATACGCGAGGCCACTCAAAACAACGGAGCCATCCGCTTTATATAACATGAGAAAAGAAAGCAAAAGCGGTAGCGGCCACAGGTGGCCTGGTGACAGTGCGGGGTCCCCGCCCGCTTCCCGCGTTTTTTCTCTCTGTCTCTCTCTGACCAGCCTGCCTGCCTGCCTGCCTGCCTGCCCTGTCTGTCTGTGTGCCTGTCTGACTTTCCTTCCCGCCTGAACCCGCCTGGAACCCATCATCCGCCGTGGCTTTTGGGGGGTGCGCACTACATTGCTACTGACAGCCCAGAGCCCACAGATACGGCGACGATCCAGGCGGGCGGGTGATAGCGCAGTGCGGTGCCTTGACGCATTAGCCATACCACCCGCGCCTATTGTTTCTGTGCGTGTGTGTGTGTGTGTGTGTGTGTGTGTATATCGGGAGTACACGCGGTCACACACACACACACACACACACACACATTCACACACAAGTAACACACTCCAATTGCTGAGTGACCCCCCCCCCTGACCCCCCATCACACACAAACACAGCCATTAGTTGTCCAAATGACCTCTGCTGGCGTACAATAACATGGCCCACGACGCAGAGACCGTGACACACTCTGACACTCACACTCTGACACTCGCAAAAGTGCGATCCCCTCCTGCGCACCGTCAATCTCTCCCGCTGCCACCTTAGCGCAAACTCTCCTGCTGTTTCAAGACGCTCCATATGCTTTTGTTGCAGAAACCCTATGTGCTCATGTGTTCATTATCTGCGCTGGTGCGGCATTGTATCATGTATGCCACTGTAGCCACTGTGTCACGCCTCTTTCTCTTTCTCTCTCTCTCTCTCTCTCTCTCTTTCTCTACAGCATCGGATTTATACTGCTCCCCCCCCCCCCTGTACAAGCACTTAGGGGCCACGGGCAATGGGACCATACATAGCCCCATGGTGCAGAAACACAAACGGCTGAGATTTGTGGGGATGGCATATTGGTAACAAACACACACACACTCTCTCTGTCTCTCTCTCTCTCTCTCTCTCTTTTTTTTTCTAGACTCTCTCTACGATTCTGCCCGTAAGCGCATTGCATATATGCCATACATATAACCTCACAGTCTCTTGACAATGGCGCCGATGATCTGCTTCGTCTTGTCATCTGCAGAGTCCTCCATGAACTTGTTCTTTAGGAACGCGGCAAACTGCTGTCTTAACTGCTGTTTAACGTCATCGGTGCATTTGGCCTTGTACGCCATGTACTTCTTTGTAGCTGACTGCAACAACTCCACCAAATCTTTATCATCCATCGTCACGTTTCTCAACGACAGCGTCACATCCAAAACAATCACTGATGGCTCCTGTGCAAAGCTTCTCATCAGATAGTTCACAACGTGCGTCTCCAAGTAAACACGGTTCAAATCTTCAAACTTATCCATCAGCGACATGAATTCCAGGCATATGTCGTACTTGAACTCAAATTCGGTCACGTTGGTGTTACGCTTCAACTTGAATAGCGTCTCAATACAAACGTCAAACACAGTCAAGGCAACGTCACCTCTCAACGCAGGATTGGTCTCAACGTTACCCAACATGTTCATATCCGCGTCTGGAAGGGAGTTCAGCTGACCCTTGAGCTCCTCATCCGTCATACCAGGAAGTTCAATCATGCCATCTCCCTCATCCATGGCTTTACTCTCGGATGATTCGTGTTCCAGCTGTTGCTTCTCAGTCATCAATCCTAAAATCTTTCTTCTGTTCAACAACTTGGTGATATATGACAATTCAAACGTGGTGTACGTCAACCATAGCTTCTTAGAATCCTTGTTAAATCTCAATCCCCTTTGGAATAACGTTCTGGCGTTCTTGGCACTACCCACAAACTCAAACTCGAAATTGGCTGCACTAATCCATGAAGCTGTAGATGTTGGGTGCATTTGTAACAACTGTGTATAGATCTTGTAAATCTTCTTGAACATCTTCTGACCCTTGGCAAAGGCAATGTAATCCTCCCATAGTGCGAAATCGTTTGGGAATTTCTGAATTCCACGATCATAGATGAATGAAATACGTCTCTCCGAGGCCCAGTCACTTATCGAAGGCTTTGTATGAACGAGACCGACAGATGATAATCTGTTGTATCTCTTGGATCTCAACTTCTCCAAATTGTGCTCAAATTCAACGTACTTGTAGTAATCCCTTGGTTTGGAACCTCTAGATGAGAGACGATGTTCGAAATCCGTACGACGTCTCATGATTAAGTTGATCTCATGCTTGTCAAACAGACCTTTCTTCTGCAAGTCCTCGAGCTCAGGAACAGACTGTTCTAAGTAGTAACGGACTTTGGACATTGTATTTGCTTGCTGGTCTGTACTGTGTGTTCAAACATGCTATATATTGATTGATGGATTTACTCGAGAAATTTTTCAAAAAAAAAAGCGATGAGCTGCTGAGTCAGCAAATTCTCTAAACTATGGGAGGACACTTTGATATACAACTGAATGTGGTATGGCGCTACAACAGTGGGTGAGAGAGCGTTGTCATATTCACAGTATTCAGCCACAGTGTTCAGTCCTTCTTGTCCAACCCCAACTCCTGTGTAAACCCCCCTGGTGAGTACCCAAGTTCCTTCACGAACTTCTTGTTAACACGGCCATACAACACCGCATACACCATCAATCCAGAGATAAACGCACTAACAGCACTCACCGTCCAGAGCATGTTGTTGCCCCATCCCGAGGAGAGCTTGAAGAACGTTTTATCTGCGGTATGGAACTCATCGATCCAGTTGACGCTGAATCTGATAGTCAGCAAGTCCCCAATGATGTATCTCTGCGTATGCGATCCAGAGGCATATCCAACCATGGTCATCACCGTGGACTGTGGACCCTTGTGTGCAATGACATTCATGGTGGTGTCAATGTCCAGGTGTGATGTCTCCAGATGTCCTCTGAAGTTGAGTGTGAATGGCACATTCGCATCCTTGTACGTGGACGAATGTGGCACACGACAACTGAAGGGGGAGTCCTCATGGACGTATAGCTGGAACATGTGGTAGACCTCGTCAGTGAGCACCACCGTACAGTTGAAATCCTCGTTGGTGCCGTAGTGGAAGCTCAGAGGCTTGCCCGTCTCTGAACACGTTGGGAAGGGACCATAGATGATGTTGCCATCTGCATCGAACTTGTGTTCGCCGTTATCGATCTGGCGCTGGATACATTCGACGGGGATGTCATCGCGAGTGGTGAATGGTGTGATGATGGCCGGTTTGTTCAGTGGGTTCAGTGGGAACACCTCACAGAGGGCCACCGTGGCCATTGACATGAGCAAGGAGAGTCTCATTGTTGTTGTTATTCGTAGTGCGAGTGAGGTCAATGTCAGTGGAAACGGTAACCACTAGTAACAACAGTGGTTTAACAACAGCTGGTGGATAACAGTCAGATAATTAGTGACAACTGACAAGTGATATAATTGGTTACATCAAGAGTTGCTTGACAGCGAAAAGAAACAAAACCCCTTCAACTAAAATCAGGGAAACAGCACCAGAAGATGACTCAAGAAGCGACTGAAGCGCCAAGGAAGAAACAGAAGGTACAGAAGGCGCAACCAGCGCCAACGAAGCCATTCACAGCATTTTCGTGTACGATCACTGGCATTGACGCGTCGCAATTCACCTTTTCCCAGCAGCCAGAGCCTGTGGCAGATGCTGTGGCAGAGCCAATTGAAGAACCAGTTGAAGAGCCAATTGCAAAGTCAACTGTAAAGCCAACTGCAAAGCCAATTGCAAACGACAAGACAAGGGATTACTCCAAGGACCCAACGATTCCATTCACAAGAGCGTATGGAAAGGCATTGCGCCATTACCACGCATTGCACGGGACGAGAAGATACGTTCAGTTTCTCGTTGTGATTGGTGACAGACCACACGTTTTGTTGTTCAAGAGATGGGTTGACACACTGGGTGAGTTCATCCCTGGTGGTGCACTTCGCCATGATGAGGAGGAGGAGGAGGGCATCAAGCGCGTGTGGAACGAGATCTTCCATGGCTGTAAAGATGAGTGTGATGTCTCCCAAGAGATGGAGGTGGTGGAGTGCGTGGGGAAATGGTACAGACCTGAGCACAACGAGCTTGTCTACCCATACAAGTCCCGCTACACTAAGGACCACAAGGAGGTGATCAAGACGTACATCGTGCAGTTGAAGAAGGGAATGGCCGTCAAATTCCCGCTTGGAGCCAAAGAGTGTGTTCCTGCGGATGTGTACGACTTGTATGATCGTAAGGACCCGCAGTTGGCTGCCATCCCACTGCAACTGTCCCCCTTCTGGTCCTGAACATGAGGACACATGATGAATCGCTAATGAACTTGCTACGTAAAACTAATTTTGCATACTTTTATTCTTTATTCTGTCCCTGGAGGAGGCATTGTACGTACACACGTACGTATGTACACACTTATGAAACATGTTCCACGCGCTCAACATGCGCAACGCTCGGCTTTGCGTCCTTCCCACGGTCGCTCTGCTGCTTATACTGTATCATCTCCTTCTCAGCCTTCTTGAGCGCCGCCATCTCATCGCTAATTTCATCCAGCAACTCGTCCTCACGGTCGTAATCGTACTCGGAGCCCTCAGAGTCGCACGTCGTGCAGATGCACTGTACCTTCTTCATGATGGCGAGATACGCCTCGATGTATCGCAGCTCACACTTCTTGATCCGCGTGGAGAGATCACTGTCGTTATGATCACCTTTATCGCCATCCAGTGACAGCTGGATCGACGATCTTCTGCGCTCCAGGTTTGGGATCGTGAGCGAGTCCACCTGCGTGAGCTTGTTGTCTGGATGTAGGATGTAAAGCAGGTTGTCCATGGTTATTTTACTCGTTTTTTTATCCTGTTCTATGCGATCCATTGGTATACATAAGACCGATCCTACAGGGGAACAGCAGCGTTTATAAATCAAGGCTTTTGCAATTTAGCCTTTCTTGCGGTGGGGTGTTTGGAGTCTGTTAATCTTGTACATTAATCATTAATGTTGCTTACAGTTGGTAATGATGGTGAAAAATAACTAAGCAACATCGCTCTGTTACGGACGGACCATCATTCCCATGGTCCGTCGTTCACTGTATAGTATATACCGTACTGTACACTGTACACTGAACACTGAACCACTACTACTCCAACTACCACCTCTCCCACGACATTCTTAGCCTTAATCCAATCCCGGGCCGCCACCGATAAGCCGCAGCAGCAATCAATTAGCAACGGCGGTGATCTGGTGTCCTGGTGTGTCGCTAAGTGTTTTTAGACAGTGACGACGTGGGGGCTGCAATGCAAGCAAGCACAGTGCAGTATGCTCACATGCTCACTGCTGAGTGTGTGGGCAGTAATGAGTAGTACTCATAGATCGTTCAAAACTGTGTGTCACTGTTGGGGCCTCTATTAGTGAACTTTAGGCACAGAGCACTGCAGTTCAAGGCACACCACCACAACGGATAATCGAGAATATTAGCGCAGACTCCAAGAGAGGGCCTCATGATAATGGATATGGCATCCAGAACAAAGGACCAAAGGTTGTGTGTGCCTCGATTGTTCATAGCTTTAAGCTGCGCCGCCCGGCATGTTTGTGTTTACGACCAGTTGGATCAGATATTTGGGGTATGAATCATGATTCATGATGATGCGTGGTGGAGGGGTAAACACTTATCCGTATGTATGTGTGACTTATTCTCCTTCTGCATACGTCATATTGATATGGCACTTGTCACACGTTGATGTTGCCACTTGCATGTAAGCTCGTTAGCCAATCAGAATTGCTGGTAGAAATTGTTCCAGCACATTCCACAGCCCAAAGTTTATTGGTTTGTTTTCCTTTCTCCACCATCAACAGCGTCTGCCAACATCAACAACAACAGCAACAGCAAACATCACAGATGCGCCCAACGTCGTTTGTCTGATACCGCCATTTCACACTCCCATCAAAGTCCCCATTGAACCGCCCTGCTAACGCACCCGGACAGCGTTCCAACTCCCTTGTCTTCCATCAAGGTCAAGCTTGAACCACAGTTCAAGTTGAAGGCTGACAAGAAGAAGCACCCGGAACCATCAACTCCGACGGAGAAACTAACGAACCCGTCAATCAAACAGATTGATCAGATTAACCATAAACAAAGCCATGTCATTGATCAATCTTCAAAGTTCTTCCTACCATTGGATACTTCCACTAGCGATCTAGATGAAACTCCAACGAGAAAGAGATCTAGCTCAAAGAATGTGATGACACAGCAGCAGAAGAAGCCAAAGATGGTGCTGTCATCAATCGTTCCAAGTGCAGTCAAAACCGTTGATCGCGCTAAACCGCATGTTGACAGTGACAAGGTCAACACAGCGGTTAAACAGAACTCCAAAGCACAGGTCAAGGAAGTTGAAGGACCAGTCACTTCATCCACTCCGGAGAAGCTCAAGAAAGTTGCTCCAATGAAGACTAACGCTACCGTTACCGCCGCTACAACCGCCCCATCGATGAAGCCGCCACCACTGTTCACTCCAATCACAACCAAGATCCTTAGCAATGACTGCGCTGAAGATACTGACAAGGATGACTTACAACATGCCTTCCAGAACGTTGATGATCTCATGTTGAAGAATGAATACATCAAAGTCGCCGCTAAGCCATTTGATCATTGGTGTGAGCACGGTGTTTCGCTTGTTGATAGACAGTACGAATTGACAAAGAATATCATCATGGCAAGAATGAAGTTGAACGTCAAATTCGAATGTATCTTTGCCAAAGTCAACAGGTATGGTTTAAAGTTAGAGAATAAAGATGGTGAAATTAAGGATAAACTACAGAAGTTGCAAAATTTGGGAGAGGAAATCAAGGCTTTTATCACAGGGTAATGCACAACTTCAATGTTCATCAAAATAGCTTATGAATACTACAACCATTCTTCCTTAACCAATGATTAAATTCTTGTTATAAACAACTTAGACTCTCTTTCTGAAACGTCTCTCAGCACCTCTCTGAGAAGAAACGGCAATAACAGAGATTGGCAAGTTGAAACCCAAAGACTTGACCAAGTCAGCAGTCTGCTGGTCAACCTCCAACTGGTTCTTAGTGTGGACCAAGTCCAAAGCAGAAACCTCTGGAACGTACTGGTCCTTTCTCTCACGCTCCTCCTCTTGCAACTTGAAAGAAATACCTCTAACTGGACCCTTCTGGATTCTCTTCATCAAGTGGGTGGTGTAACCAGCAATCTTGTTTCTCAAACGCTTGGATGGGATCTCAGCAATCTCAGAAGTCAAACGCTTGTTGGTCTCGAAGTCCAAAGTCAACTTTGGGTAGTAACGCTCAATCAAAGCCTTGGAAGCTCTCTTCACGGTTTTTGTTCTAACACGACCCTGTGAATAGTTAGTATATTGCCCTGATGTTTTCTTTATTGTTCTTGTGTGTGACAGTGGGTGACTGTGCTATGTTCTTGAAGGTCCTGGTCGATCTGTGTCTGTGCTCATTGTCCCCACATAGTGACTGTCCGTGTGTGAATCTCTCTATGATCCCTTTGTCTCATTGTTCATTCCAATATCTGTCTCTTCTCTCCTGCCATCTATCTGATTGACTTGTACGTTCCATAACGCATCACTCCACTGTCCCATCTTGAACCATCATCACATACCATTTTGTATAATCAGCTGTTGAGATGTCCTATAACAACAACACTGTTTGCAAAGTGGAACTTGAACAATTTCAACAATTTTTCGCAGTGTGCTTGGGCCAGAATTCGCTGACAAGGAGAAATTATGTCATCGGAGACATAGTTAGAGCAAGATTATTACGTAACGACTGACAGAGAACATGTGAGTGGGTTGCGGACATTGGTGTACAGGTGTTCAATTCGCGAACCGGAAACTGAGGATTGTGACAGTCCCAGGACAATTGGATTTGTTCGGTGTGTGGATGTGCCACCCATCATTGGCCCTAGAAATAAGTCACATGACTGCCACATTTTAGCCCTAAATACTTCCTCTTGAACAAATGTCAACAACAGCCGCTTTGAATCAACTCAACAACTTATAATCAACGGCAAAACAACCAAAACACAACGACAGAGACATCCACAAAGGCATGTCCTCGCTCAACAAGTTCCACTGCGATGTTTGCTCATCTGACTGCACGAACCGTGTTCGCATATCGTGTGCTATTTGTCCTGAATACGACCTGTGCGTTCCATGTTTCTCTCAGGGTTTATACACTGGGAATCATAAACCGTTCCACGATTACAAAGTGATTGAAACGCATGCATACCCGATATTTGACGAGTATTGGGGTGCAGATGAGGAACTTGCGCTTATTATCGGTGCGCAGACGCTCGGGTTGGGAAATTGGCAAGAGGTTGCTGATCATATTGGTGGGAGGTCCAAGGAAGAAGTTGGACAGCATTATGAAGATGTTTATCTAAACTCGGAGGATTATCCTCTTCCACCGATGGGTAGGGATTTCAGTCATGTCAGTGCTACAGAATTAAGCAGGAAGAGGAAGTTGAGGATTGATGAACGTCGTAATGCCCCATTACCACCACCAAGGAAACAACAAGCATCGGTGCCATTATGTCATGATATTGCTGGATACATGCCTGGTCGTTTGGAGTTTGAACATGAATTTGAAAACGATGCGGAGTTGACCGTTAAGGATATGCTTTTTGATCCTGATGACCAAGCTACTGATATCGAACTGAAATTGGCCATTTTGGATATCTATAACTCCAGGTTAACCACCAGAGCTGAGAAGAAGAGATTGTTAATCGACAACAACATCATGGAGTATCGAAAACTTGCAGCTCTGGATAAGAAACGTTCGAAGGAGGAAAGGGAGCTGTACAATAAATCCAAGGCATTTGCACGTGTGATGACCCCAGAAGATTTCGATGAGTTTACCAAGGACATGCTGAGTGAATTGCACTGTCGCCTACGGATTGTCCAGTTACAAGAATGGAGACGTGAAGGAATTACAACCCTCGATGCAGGCCTGAAGTATGAACGTGATAAGACCACGAGAAGTCAACATTTACAGAGGTATGGAATGGGCAATGGATCAAGACACACGGCAAACTCACTACAGCATGCGCCTCAACGAACTAACAAGGCTAACGAATCGAAGAGAACAAGACCAATCACGTATGCTGATATCCAGCAGGGTAATGACTTTACGTTGTTGAGTCCAGAGGAGCAAGAGTTTTGCCTATCGAGTAAGATGATGCCCAAGGCGTACATCGCCATCAAGGAGACACTGTTCCGTGAGTCTCTGAAGACTGGTGGAACGTTAAAGAAGAAGGTGTGTAAGGAGGTGCTAAACATTGATCCTGCTAAGGCTATGAAGATTTATGATTTCATGAGGCTACAGAATTGGTTATAGATTAATCATTTGTTTCATTACTTCATTATGTTTGGTACTGTAGTCAATACAGCTGTAATGTCTGGTATGAAGTTCGATGATCTGTTGTTCACTGAGTCAAATTCTTCAAACTCAAAAGGTTCAACACAGCATCATCATCCCTCGTCTTTGGTTTCATATCTTCGTTATAACTCAACTCACCAAGAGGTTTTCTCTTGGAGGGACTTGATTGAGGATCATTCTTCCGCGGTGATGATTGTGGCGAACTATTCTCCTTGTTCACTGGTGATGAGGAGAACATATCCATAGCAGGTTGCGAATTCACACGCATCACCGGTTTCTGTCTCGTCTTGAAAGATGTGATCACAGGTTTCAAGGAGTCCGGTGAGTTCGTTGTCTGTTTCACCAATCGGAATGTCTGTGTTGAAGGTGACTTCTCTGTGAGACGTGGTGGTCTGGATGGTGTACATACCGATGTGTTTGCAATTGGGGATGAAGACTGTGGTGGTGATGAAGCGTGGGTCATATGTTGTGTGAACTGGGCTTGTTGGTGATGTTGAGGAAGCTCGAGGTGGTGAACTTCTCTCTGTGTGTTTGACTGGCGTCTGAGCGTCTGTCTTCTATTCTGGAACCAGATCTGCACAGCCTTCTCGGTCATGTTCACTCTGTTGGCAATCTCCACTCTTCTTGCCCTGTTTGGGGTTTGGCCCTTGCAGAATTCAGCTTGAAGAATGGACAGTTCACCTGGAGATGTTCTCCTTCTCTTGCGACGAGCCAATTGTTCGTTGTCAATGGATGGTTCCTGCAGAGGGAAAGTCCTTGGATCATGCGAGATGAATGCAAAGGCTCTTTTTTCCACCAGTGGGGAAGAACCTGCTTCCTCTCTTGGTTCCTCCTTCTGATATGAATGGGACAATGGATTCGACTGCTTTTGTAGTAACAGTTGTTCTTGTTGTTGTTGCTGCTGTGATTGTGGTGTAGGCAATTGCAATGGAGCAGGCGTGGAACTCGCCCCGCTGAACGAGTGTGAATGGTGATACGTTGGCTTCAAGGTGTCAAATTGCAAGGAGTCAAACGATGGTAGTCTCACCGGTGTCTTCATGCCCAGTGGTTTGAGTGTCATGCCAGTGGTGTCCTTTGGTGACGAAGGCAGGGAACGGTGTCTTGGTGAGTTGAGCAGCGATGACAGTGGAGGGAGTGTGTTTCTGGCCATCGTGAGGGACATTAGTATGGGTTGGTGCAAGCGTGTTGATGCAGGCAATATGGAGGTAGTAAAGAGTGTTGAAACACGAACGGATCACTGGCCCTTTATATCCTCTGGAGCGCCCACAAACGCTGTTAATTAACTACCACCCCCTTTCTGAAATGGCATGCGCTTTGTTTACTTCTGCGAGACCCCTGCCAGCTGCAACCGCGTTTTTGGCCGTCGTTGACGCGTTCAAATGCTCGTTTATGCAGTGTGCGTCGCGGGACGCGTTTTTGCTTTTTCGAATGGCCTTTTGAACGCGTTTATTGGTTTTGGCTGTTGTTCAGTGGTTGTTGGTTGCTTGATCACTGTCGGTTGATCACAGGAGCACAGTCGCGTGATCATAGATTCATATTGGCCTAATCATAGTCGTGTTTTTGCATCACGTAGTGATTTTTTGAAACGACTGTGTAATAATGCCCCAGTAGTCCATGATCAAGTTCACCGCCCTTTCGAAACGGGGCCACTCATGATTACAATATGACGCAAGGTGATCCCACGATCAACACGGTGTGTAAACGCCTTTCTGCGCCCCTCATCAAGCTGAGAGATCAAGGCGAGATTGAACGCGTTTGATTTCAGTTTAATTGAACGCGTTGAGAGAGACGCGTCGCGCACACGCATCGAAATATTTATCGCGTCTCTGATGCCTTCAGACTTCAATTGAGTGCGTTTGCCCTTAACGATGTTGTTCATTGGCCGTTCCCATTGGGTATACCGTATGCAAACTCACAAGGGGTCGATGTGGTCATAATATTCAAAGTACGAGTAAACAGAATGAAGTCTTTATACAAGATATAAAACCCATCACAGTTCAATAGCAACAGGTCCCTTTGTCTCCAAAGATCTCTTTACAGCATCCACGGCCTTCATCGCCAGGATTCCATCACTAGCGGTACACTGTGGTTTCTCCTCTCCTTGGATAACACGTGCAAAATGCTCCATTTGTAGTGCAAATGGGATCGAATCAAAAGTCTCGTGTAGATGCTCCTTTTGTATGCGTTCCCACCATCCCTCTTTCCCCTGAGGTTGGTGGAATAGTTTCAAATCAGGGACACTGAGCGTTCCACGTGTGCCGAAGAAGCGATAGAACACACCATCAACGCTCTGTTCACATTGTGGAATCAACGGGTTTTCACCTGTACCCATCTCAAAGTTTGCAGGTGAGATCACGTTATCGCAAACGATAAAGCTTCCCCTTGTGCCATTGGCAAAGGTCAAGTGGATCACTGCACCTTCTTCCACCGAATCCTGTTCATCCTCTGTGCCTGGGTCTCTGGTTCTCATCACTTCACTGGCGTAAACCTCCTTCAAGGGACCCAACAAGTATTGCAAAAGATCCAAGTCGTGCACCAAGTTGATGTTCAACACGCCTCCTCCTTGGGACTTGAACTGTCTCCATGGGGCCTGTTCAAAGTATTCGTCACACTTCTTCAAGCACCAAACGGCATCGACGGCAACGATGGTTCCACAACGGTGCAGGTGTCTCTTCGTAGCCATCACGTATGGGTTGAATCTGCGGTGGTGGCCCACTAGAAGTTGGACCCCGTGTTTCTTTGCCAACGCTTCCAACTCCTCTGCCTCTTCGACTTTCGGACACATGGGTTTCTCCACAAGGACATTGATGCCCAGCGTCAACAGGTGTTTCGAGATGGCATAGTGAGTGTAGTTGGGAGTGCAGACGACAGCACCGTCGATGTGAGCACTGCTTTCCAAGCACTGCTGCACCGAGGAATAGACCTGTGCTGACGGGAACTGTTCTTGGGCCTCTATGCGTCTAGTATCGGATGGAGATGATTCCACAATGGCAGTGAGTGTTGTGGCGGGACACGAGTCCACAGCATGCGCATGACGAGGGCCGATGAGACCGTACCCGATGACGATGATGTTTGCGATGGCGATGGTCATATAGCTGGATGTATATTTTAATGGCTGGTGGGCTTTGTGGTTAGTATACTAAGAACCGGATTGACTCACATGAAAGATGAATAGAAGGAAGGAGAAAAAAAAAGGAAAGAGATAAGGTACTCACCGGAGAAAGGACCTTTGTGGGGGAGATCAAGGAACAACAAACGAACACGACAGTGCTATGAACAAGATGTTTGCAGGGTGTTCTTCTTTTTTCTTGAACAAAAATAAAGAGGAGAAAGTCTCGAGAAGGTGAAAAGAAAATTTTTTTTCGTTATATGCGCATGAATGACGCATTTTGCTGCTTCCCCGGAAAATTTTAATTTTTGTGACACATTTTCTTGCTCTACGCTGTTTCATATCAAATTTATCCATCCATTCAATCCTGTTTATCCCCTTTATTACCGTTTAGTTTAGCTGTGTTTAGTGTTTAGTGTGTAGTGTGCAGTTTGTTGTTGTTGTTGTCCTGTGGCCGCAGCCGCAGCTGTTGTTGCTGATAATATCAACTGTCAGCGTTCACAACTGTGCAACCTTGACTGGCATGTCGCTCTCCAGAGACTTCACCACGGCGTCGATGGCCAGCATTGCCCTGATTCCGTCGTCTGCAGTGCATCGTGGCTCCTCCTCCCCACGCATGACTTTGGCAAAGTGCTCGACTTGCAATGCGAACGGGATGCCCTCAATGTCCTCCGCGACTGTTTCCTTGGACATGTGAGACCACCAGCCAGCAT
Organism: Williopsis sargentensis; assembly: GCA_020995425.1. Classification (NCBI taxonomy): domain Eukaryota; kingdom Fungi; phylum Ascomycota; class Saccharomycetes; order Phaffomycetales; family Wickerhamomycetaceae; genus Williopsis; species Williopsis sargentensis. The sequence goes on along the minus strand of CP083466.1, from coordinate 216,464 downwards.
CTTTCTGTCCATCCTGATGGAACAGCGTCATGTCTGGCACACTCAGAGTTCCGCGTGTGCCAAAGAAGCGATAGAAAACACCATCAATTCCCTGTTGGTTCTTCTGGATCAATGGGTTCTCACCCGTGCCCATCTCAAAGTTTGCAGGTGAAATAACGTTGTCACACACGATGAAGGAACCTCTGGTTCCACTGGCAAAAGTCAGTGTCAACACTGCGCCCTCCACAACGGCATCCTCACCACTGTTCGCCTCCCGCGTCTTGAGACACTCAGTGGCATACACACAGGTGATGGGGCCCAACAGATATTGCAACAGGTCCAGGTCGTGCACGAGGTTCAGGTTGATGACACCGCCACCCATGGCCCTGGAGCTGCGCCAGGGGGTCTGTTCAAAGTACGACTCGCACTTCTTCAGGCACCAGACAGCATCAACGGCAATGATCTTGCCACAGCGGTGGAGGTGGTCCTTCGTCGCAAGCACAAAGGGGTTGAATCTGCGATGATGTCCAATGATCATTGGGATCCCCGTGTCCTGTGTGAGCTTCTTGATAGCAAGGGCATCTTCAACGTCTGGGGAGATTGGCTTCTCGATCAGCATTGCCACACGGTGCTTTGCCAGCAGCTGTGCCACTTTCAAATGCGTGTGGTTAGGCGTGCACACGATGGCGCCGTCAATGTGGATGCCCGACTCGAGGAGATCAGCGAGTGTCTTGAATAGTGGCACCGAGGGGAACTGGTGGCGTGCCAGGTGGCGTTTGGCACTGGTCTTAAAGGGGTCGACGAGGGCAACAAGCTGTGTTGTTGGGCACTCGTCCACGGCCTGTGCGTGGCGAGGACCAATGAGCCCGAAGCCGATGACGACGATGGCGAGTGGTGAAGTGATGGTCATGTTCGATGCTGTGTGTGTTTATACCTATAACGTCTGTGTTTATACAGCTTCGAGGAACAAAAGATAAGAGCGTGCACGGGTCCTTTTATAGCTCATGCGCCTTATCAGTGGGCCATTCGCTCCCGGTTGTCGAAGGCTAAGCACGGGGCGCGGCGTGTTTTGCCAGCTATTAACTTCATTCTATAAGAGCAATTGGGGGTGTAACTAGCATGGTTCGATAGCCATGGATGAGCACTACATTGTGTGCTTTTCCTAAGGCCTCATCGTCCATTTAGCGCTGTTAATCTGCCAGAACAACGCCAATTACGTCACACTTCAGCCTTATCTCTGGGGAGCAGATTTTGATATTTTTTATCGGGTGTCCACGTTTTTGTTCAATTTTGGACTGTTTGTGCTGTTTATATGCGGTTGTGAGGCGTGAGATGGTGGACTGGTGCAGTGGGGAGGGTGTCAATTGGAGGACACCACTGGATTCATGATTCTACAAGTTTTTGTAGCTGTACAATGGTGTAAATTACATATCACGAGTACCGTCTTACCATCATTTGGTACCCACGCGGTAAGAACAGCTCATCCATGTCTTCAATGGCGACGCCTTTGGTCTCAGGATACAATAAGTAGAACACGGGCAACGACACGAGCATCCCGCAAGAAAAGACCCAGAACGTGGCGTACCCGAGGGAATCAATCATCTGCTCGGTGAACCTCGCCATGACGTACGCACAAACCCAATTGGAACAGCTGTTCAGGGAGCTCGTTGCAGTGCGCACGTTGGAAGGGAACACCTCGGAATTCCACACCCAGGGAGTACCGCTCCATGATAGGCCATACGCAACGGTCCATACGTAGAACATCCCCAATGCGGCCATCCCACCAAGGCCAAATTGCTTCGTCTCAAGAGGATTGGAGATCTTGATGTACAACCCAATGTATCCAAAACAGATACAACACACAATCAGCCCCACGATCAAGCACGGTCTACGGCCATACTGGTCCACAATCCTCATCGACCAGATCAGGCAGCATATTCCCTTGATCACCCCAAACACACCAGTGGAGAGTAAAGAAGAATGAATGGAATCAATTCCCATGGTTTGGAAAATCCTTGGAGAGTAATAGTTCACCGCATTAACCGCAAGAGTATTCTGCATGACGAATAACGACATCGACAACATTAGTCGATACCGCAGAGCCCTTGAGTTGATCACACATTTGAATGGGTCCCACAACTTATCGCCAACCTCTTGTACTTTCTCATCGTGCTCCCTTGTAATCACCTCCACTTCATGTTGCACGTACGGATCATCCAATGGGAGTCCCCTTAACTCACACAGGTTTGCAAGTGCTTCCTGTCGTCTCTCAACGCTGAATAACCACCTTGGAGATTCGATTAACGTTGATAATTGTAATCCAAAAACAATGGGCGGTATCAACTGTAAAGAACATGGAATCAACCACTGGGATCTGTTGCTATCGGAAATGGTCACCGACGTCACATAATTCACCCAAAATCCAATCACACCACCCACTTGCCATGCTATCTCATAGAACCCAACCAATTGACCTCTGATGCTGGGTAAACTCATTTCGACGATATAAATCGGACCCAGGTTGGAAAAGGACCCAATTCCCAACCCACTGAGGAATCTACCCACGTACATCGGCCATAGACCATTCGTACCGCTGGCAAGCAGTTGCAACATCGATCCAAACAACAAAACAAAGGTGATCAGCACAAAGCTTTGCTTCCTACCATACAGCTGTCCCATGGGATATATCAACAGTGTCCCCACAAGCGCACCAGCCTGGAACAGGGAGATCACATTCTCCAGTGTCGTGGCACGCTCATACTTATCCATCGAGTCGAGGCCGAATTCCCGTTGGAACGAGGGAAGCGTCACCATCCCACTCGTGAAGCCACTGTCATATCCAATCACAACGGCCATCGACGACGCCATGAGTGACGCCCAGTACACCTGCTTGTTGTACACCGCTGCGGGCGTGTTTGTCACGTCCCTGTGTGCCGGGAGAACCCAGCGCAGCCAGTCCATTGTTGTCTTGGTCCAATGCCCTATGTTCTCTCTAATGTGTGAAGCACAAGCAATAGGCAATATAACTGATATGTCTGCAAAGATCACTGATCAGTTTGATAACACGAGGAGCAAAAAAAAAAAAAAAAGAAAAACAGTCGCTCATCTTTCTAAAAAAAAAACCTGAATGAGGTCATGCGGGGTACATAAATGTCCATATCGGGAAGCTGCCCTTTAAGGAAAGTCGGAAGTGCCCCAATTGGTAAACAACACCTGGGTACGCTGGTTACCCGCTCTTTGTTTTCAGAAAATGGCACAACTGAACACCTTGAGCAGCCTAGATGATTCTAATTTCCTGCTTCCTCTCAGATGAACGACAAGGAATTCATAGTCGAAACACGCATAGGGCGCTGTGTGCAATGGCTAAGAAACCGAGTACGTCGTCTTCACGGTGTTTGCTTTGGTCGGTCTCGAAATGGGGGTTGCCGCTATGTTGTCTTGCTCTGATGTTGTTGCAATACCAAACGGCAATAGGGGTGACAATAACACGGTCACTAGCCGCCGTGATGAATGGTGAGATACCCATGGTGTCCGACTCTATGGATGATGCGGTGGAGCATTTGGATGTCGACGTTGCAGAGTATCAGAGGCTTGGGTTGACTCCTCAACAGCCGGTGAGGATCTCTGGGATGGGGAAGTCAAAGCTGCTCCATGGCCGATTCCTACACATCACTGACATCCACCCTGATGAGCTCTACGTCGAGGGCAGTGACATCGATCAGGCGTGTCATCATGGCAAGGGGAAGGGAGACAGCAAGGCCTCCAAGTTTGGTGACGCTGTTAAAGGTTGTGACACACCAATGACCCTCGTGAATGCGACTTTGGAATGGGTCCGTGAAAACCTCAAGGATAAGATCGATTTCGTCATCTGGACCGGTGATAACATCAGACACGATAACGATCGTCGTAACCCACGTACGGAGATGCATATCTTTGAGATGAACGCCCTAATGGCCGATGCCTTCACCGATATTTTCCATGGTAAGGCATTGGACCCAAGGGATTATGACGTCCATGTCATTCCAAGTTTGGGGAATAACGATGTCTATCCACATAATTTGTTTGCACCGGGGCCAACTCTACAAACTCGAGAACTGTGGAATATTTGGTCAGGCTTCATCCCTCAGGAACAGCTTCACATCTTTCAAAGAGGAAGCTATTTCTTCCAAGAAGTCGTTCCAAACAAACTGGCAGTCCTTTCCATCAATACACTATACCTGTTCAAGGCTAACCCACTTGTTGACAGCTGTGATAACAAGAAGGACCCAGGTTTTAAACTATTCCAATGGCTCGGTGTCACGTTGCAGGAATTACGTGAACGTAACATGAAGGTTTGGTTGAGTGGCCACGTCCCACCAATCCCAAAGAATTACGACATCACCTGTTATAGGAAATTCGTGATGTGGCAGTATGAGTACAGAGATATCATCATTGGTGGTGTCTATGGACACATGAATCTGGATCATTTCATCCCCGTGGATGCTAAAAAGGCTTATAAATCGTATCATCAATCTTTGATACGACAAGGCTCTGAGCTTGATGAAGATCTCATGATGTTGCTGGAACAGGAAATGGATGAGGACGAAGGTGATGACTTGGAACAACAATACCTTGCCTCGGGGTTCAACGTATCTGAACATGATTTGAACGTTGCCATTGCAGCAAGGGATGCTAGAGCACTAGGAGGTGCTCCTGCAAACAAGGAGGCATACATGGATTCCATCAGAGAGATTTTCTATGCAGATGTGAAATCCAAGAAGAAATCTGGTTTGCATTCTGATCGCTATGCCATCACAAGCATTGCCGCTTCTGTGATTCCAACTTTCAACCCAGGGTTTAGAGTATGGGAATATAACATCTCTGGAATTGAAAATGGATTGACGTTATCTCAGAAACCATGGAATGAGTTCTTTGCAGATTTGGAGGCTCAATTGGCTGAAGACGAGGATTTTGAAATCACTGGTAAGAAGAAACGGAAGGGAAAGAAGAGTAAGCAGAAACCAGATATCTCTGTACCGGAACCAATGCCAGAAGATGCTGAATTGGGACCTGCTTATACACCACAGACTTTCTCACCTTTGAGATTTGTCCAGTATTATTTGGATTTGGCGGCGGTAAATGACGGTTCGAAACCTTTGGACTTTGAAGTCGAATACGTCTCTGATGGTCAACCGTACAATATGAAATCTCTCCTCGTTGATGATTACCTTTCATTGGCGCGTAAGTTTGGAAGACCATTGAACAATAAAAAGAAGACGAAGTCCGTGGAGCTTGATGAGGATGAAGATGACGTTGAGTTGCAGAATGAGGCACGCCTAGAGGAATTATGGCAAACATATGTCAAGCATGTATTCGTCAGCAGTGGTTACCATGATTGAACGTGAACGCTTGCATATACGCATACGCATATACACGCATTAATGAGACTAGTTTTTGAGGTATAAAATACAACCATCCCGATGGTCAATGCCATGAAGATCAAAGTGACAGCTTTATTATATGGCTATGTCGTATGAAATAGATTGTCCTTAAGCCTATGGCTTCAACTGTTTACTCAGAGTCCATGCTCTGTCCTCGTGGCCCATGTTGAGTTGATGAACTCGTAGCAGCTCCAAGAGGATAAACTCTTGGATTTGTGAGATTGGTGACAAGGTGTTATCCAATGATGAAGTTGAATTGAAACTGAACATGGAGTTTCTTCTCTTTCTTGGAGTCTCATCATAACCAACTTGCAAGTATTCCATGTTTGAAATGATTTTGGCCACACGGATGAATTTATCGAAATTGATGATCTTGGAACGTAAGAACGAGTTGGAGTTTCTAAAATCACGGTTTCCCTCATTGATGAATGTCAAATCTTGGAGAAACAAGTTCACGTAGGGAACGACTGGGATCATTGCCTTGTTATCGCCTTCTTTCAAGATCTTATCCAATTTGTAACGATATCCCTTGTAGTTGTTTGTTGGATGGATGATCTTCTTCAAATCGAAGAACAGGGACTCATACTTCTCAGGCAACAGCTCCCACAGCTCAACCACACGGGACAAGATATGGCTTTGGAGTGATATCACAATTGCTGCAAGGGAGTTGAAGTTCTTGAGATAGTAACAAGAGAGAGCAACGTTCAACCACGATTTCAAACGAAGAGATCGTTTCTTTAGACTGAGTTCTTCTTCCAAGATGGAATCTAGCACATATGCGCTGAGCAAGTTGGTAAACATTAACGATTGTTGGGTGTTTGGTGATAAGTTGTGTCCCTTTGTGAAGTTCTGATTCAACAGCTCATCCGGTTTGATTGAGAGGAAAATTTTTGACTCAATGATGGTTAGTTGTTTGGCCAATTCAAATGAGTTCAGATCAACCAAGTTCAACTCCTTCGTCATTCTGCCTGGTAATTGTAATTGACAACACTCAAACCACTGTTTCAACATCGCATTCCTTTCAGTTGGTGAGTACCGTGATAATGATTCCACTGGCCAATTCACTGATCCCAAGGAAAGACGATGCTTTACAACGAATTGTTCCACTTCTGATATTTGTGATTTGGACATCAACGAGTTGTTGTTGAAGTTCAATCCTGGCAGAGGTAACAACACAGAGTTTCTTGAATGACTGTGCATTTTCGCCAGCTCGTACTCTTCGAAGATGTGTTCCTCATCATCCAGATTCTTGTTCAGCGAAGAGATGGATAGTATTGATGAAGAATGAGATATCGTTGACGTTCTAGCGTTGGATAATCTCCTTGTGATCAACTGGATCCCGCTATTGTTAGTGTTCCCAAAAGAACTCTTTGTAGCTGCTCTGCTTGTTTCTAACTTCGTTGGTGTCACAACAATCAACTTTGAACAAAGTTCGATGAGTCTCTTAGACTCGATTGGAAGGTATTTGGATATTCCCTCGTTGAAAAAGTTTATCAGTGTTGGAATCAAGTTATAGTCTCTAGGATAGTCCCAATAACTCTGGATCCAAAGTTGACACATTCTTGCTATCATTCTTCTTCTGTTCTTCAATCTTGACTCCATAGAGGAATACTCACCGATTGAATCATCGTCCATATCAACCTTATCATCCAAGTTGAAACGAGAGATCAACTCCTCAATCAATTCCTCACCAGTGGCATACAATTTGAAAGTGAGGAAGAACGTAGTGATGAAAAATTCACCCGGTTTCTTCAACTCATCAGTGAGCATAAGTACAAGAGCTCTGAATGAGGCACCAATCAATACGCCGTCACTATCATAGACAATCTCCACGGAAGGATCGTATGGCAGCCGGTAATCATTGCCTTCGATTGATTCATTCAAGTATGGTTGGAACACTGAATTCCTAATGAATGATTTAGAATCAGGGAGGAATTCCTGTAACAAGTTTGAACCTTCAGGCGTAAAATCAGTCAGTGCTCTCACCATGGAAAATCTCGATTGACGTTTGATCTGTGTTCTTTGTGCCTGTTTTAAAGCATTCAATTTGGTCTTGCTCATGGATTTGATCATCCCTAGGGAACAAGTCTTGATGAATTGCTCAGACGTGATTTGAACAAGTGCAAAGTCTGGATACTGCTTCTCCGCTCCTAATCTGAAGTCACCAATCTGGGTGAGGTACCTGTAACAAGTATCCACTGAAACGACGATAGATCTCGTCATCTTGGAGACAACTCCAATTAGATCATCACCTTCAGCAGTGTAATGATACAGAGCATCTTTGGTCTTGATATCGACGTGTGGTTCATCGATGGTCTTTGTCACAAACATCTTTACACTTGACACCAATTCGGAGACAAGCGACAGTAGAATATCCAAATTATCATCAAATCTATTCTGTTTTCTGTTTTGTGAGTCCAATATTTGTACACAGGATTTGTTGATGAATAGTAGTTCCCTCAAGAGCAAGATCATTTGATGTGTGATATTTTCCAGGATTTGACAGCCCGCTGCATTGTGCTCAACCATGTCCAATCTTCCTAGAAGTAAACCAACGTATCCAAACAACATGTTATGGATCTCATTGAGACGTTCTTTAGCAAACGGTGGTTGTCTTAAGGTCGGTAGGTCTATCTTTTGCTTTGTTGTGGTCTGTTCTTCCTTCTTCAATGATTCCTGCTCAATGGCCCAGATGTCCAGGAATGTGATTGATTTCTTTACAACTTGGAGTGCCATCAAATGAAGAGTCTCCAAATGTGTGACGCTATGTGAGTGTTTGTACGAGTCTGCCTTGATCATTAAGGAATACCAATCTGCCAGGAGTGTCTTTCTCATCTTTCTAATGATCGGTCTCTTCCTCACAAGGGTTCCTGACCTTGAAAGACACTGAGTCAATTCCAACAAGTACCTCACGCCGTCTCTGATGGCATTTACGTGGTCCAGTGAGAAGTAGGAGTCTCCATTCATGGGGCTTTCCATAGGGTTGTTCAAGAATGTTGCAGTGGAGATGAGCAGCAGTTTGAGAGGGATTCTTGATTTGCTCAGTGGCATTGTCCTATCGTCCTTGACCAGTTCTGTGAAGAAATTGATCGGCACCCAGCCTCGTTGTAAGTTCTTGATCAGAGTGACCTCGCTCCATCCACTTGAGTCCACAGAGTGAACGTATGCGACATCACCCTTGTTGAACGATAAGCAGATTGTGGCATCGGTTGACTGCTCCAGCGATGAAGCCTCGAAAGAGTGGAGTGCGTAGAGGAACAACGACATCAATTCTGGTGAGTTGATCAAATCCCTTGCCTGCGAGTCCATAGAGTACTCTCTTTCGTTGAATGACTGGTCAACGGTCGCTATGGTGTCCATCGTGGTGTCGGTTGCGTGAACTTGTGGTGAATCTGGAGACTTTGGGATGACTTCTTGAACTTGGTGTTCGATAGGTGAATGCTCAGCAAACTTCCCGCCAGTGCTCACCACGGGCGTTTCCTTATCAATCATTCCCACGTTGATGTGTCTCTCCTGATTCACGAAGCCCTGTTGTGTCACTCGTGGGGTCGGATCATCGTTGTAGATACTTAATCCCTGCATTCTCTTGGATGTGTCCTCCTCCTCTTCTTCTTCCTCGTCCTCATTCTCTGTTCTCTTAAGCGTTGTATTACTCCCTGATGCAATGTCACAATTGACACTATGGCCATCCTGGTTCTCCCTGGCAGTCGCAAACGAATCCATTGTCTCAAACGTTTCCCTTGAAGCGAGCGAATGCATGGAGTCCAGCTTGTTTTTGATGTTCAATGGCTTTGTGGGCGACAGGCCGAACTGTTGTACTTTCAGCAGCGTCGGCGTGTTTCCTGTCATCGATGGTCGTGCTGTTGGGTTGCACGGTAGTCTTTCACAAGATTGGCGCTCTTTTGGTTGTCGTGGAGGCTGATTATTGACTGTTTGTAACTCGTGAGACAGACATTCCCCAAGGCTAAATTACGTGCCCGCCTCAGGCAGCGGACTTAAATTTTTCGCGCCTGGAATTTATTATTTTTTCTACGCGTTTTCGCGTTTTGCTTATCGCGCGTTTGCACACTTTATTTTAGTGCCATCTCACTTCTCGAACGAGCTCATTATTCGTAGTCCCACCAGCCGTTCTTCGTACAGCTGCGCCAGCTTGTTGACTTTCTTGTGGCCCTTGATCGACGAGTACCCGTCGGAGAACTTGGCCTGTGGCTTGGAGATCTGGTTCACCTGTGGGAGGGACTGTTTGTTCAACGAGGTTGTGACGTCGCTCAACGGGTTCTCCTTGTTGTTCTTGTTACTCTTAGATCTCTCGTTGCCCAGTGTATTGTCCGTTACTGGATCAAGTGAAACAGCGGAAGAGTCACTCACCAAGCGCACGGAAGACTGGGATACTGGAATCTCGGGCACTGGACGTGGGGCTCTGTCCCTGGTGCTTGTTGTAGTGGATGTGTCAGCTCTCGCGCTGGACACATTCCGTGAGGGTGGTGCTGCAGGAGGTGTGCCTCTCTTCTTCACCATTATCGTTGCACTATCTGTAGCGCCTGCAATCACTGGCCAATGTTCCACCAAGTTCTTGATAAACCTTTGTCCTATCAACAAGCGATCGTTGTTCTTCATCGACACCTTCTCCTTACACAACGCTGGGGTGATGGACTTTGATAGTGATTTTATATCGTGTCTCGTTGTATCAGATCTAATCATATTTGACATCACTTGGAACAACCGGTCAATTTCTTCATTCGAGGTGCACATCCTGTTGAAAACGATTGTTGTATACTCCAAGTCGTCCTTTATGGGCAGCTCTATCACGTCAATGTCAATAAAGGGCCTTTGTCTTTGTCGTAACAAGTTCAGGTAGAGCGTACCCATCACGTAGATATCCCACTGTGACAAGTCCAGGTAATGTCCTCGCTCTATTGCGTCAGTCAAGATCGTCAACTTCTTCTGATTGCCCGGCTTGGTGAAGACTAGCTCTTTTGAATGGCCCTCAAGTAACAATCGCGTCAAAACACGATCTTCAATAAGAGAACGATATTGGACATAATCATGAGAGGTTTGCTTCACGGTGTAGGGAATAATCAACTTTTCAGAAAATTCCAGATCATAGATGTAAACTGCCAAACTGATTCTCAGCTTGGTAATATCAACAAATTTGGACAACTCTGTCAGATCTTTACAGTATTGAATGGAGGATCTCTCCTTGTTCTTCTTGAAGCTCTTGAGCTGCATCACGTTGCTAAGAATCTGAGTGAATGATCTAACAAGCCACGATTCGTGCACCATGTAACACCTTCTCATGTTCTCCTTTAGAGTCTCTGGGAACATCTGATAGCACTTCAACAGGGTGACCCAATTACCATTGTTGAGCCCATTCCCAGTTAGCACCTTGAGCCCCGAAGTAAAGCACACAAGGACATACGCCGTCGTGGGGAGTCTTTGGATGATCTTCTTAAACGCCTTCAGCAACAACTGCTCCACGGTCTTCTTGTCGTAGTTCAACTCGGTGAAATCGGGCAAATAATTCGAGTCAAAGACGTAGATTGGAAGCTGTGTGGATGGGTCCACGGTGTCAGACTTGAAGAGGGCTTTGTTGGGTTGAAATTCCATACTGTAGCCTGTCCAAGGGGATTCCAATTCAGCGAACGGGAGTGGGATTTGGCCTTCAAAAGCACAGTGGGAACAACTCGCGAGACACACAACTTTTTCAATATTGTTTTTATCGGGAAGGTGGAAAGGTAAACAAAGAAAACGTCGGAGGCTACACCAGGTCTAACAGAGCAACAACAACAACAACAACAACAGAAAAAGAACGACAAAGTGCATGACATGCAGCCTAAGGCAACTCTAGCTGGCCAGCTAGCAGCTGTACTAGTGAGCTCTCATGTGAACAAAATAGCAAAAACAACGCACTGGTCAGCGCGCTAATATTTAATTAACATACCGACGAATAAATCCCGCGCCTGCAAAAATGGAACTCCCCATAGGGGGCTCGAACCCCTGACATTTCGGTTTCCAAACTGTTAACTCCGTAAAAGCCGAACGCTCTACCGACTGAGCTAACAGGGACGAGTTCCGTTCGCCTTTTGAGAACTGTTTGCCAAACTACGTTACTCTCTATCACGTGATTGTTCTCGATAAAAACACCCGCACACCGCTGACCATATTATGATTTCACACGTAACAGACGTAAGATCAACAACGACGTCAGAGGACTAAAGAGAACACCAATGAACAGACCTGCGACGTTGGCGGAGTCCTCAAAGATGGACACTCTGCTGTCCAAGTCCGCGAAGGGCATTGCATTCTTGTTGTTCGGTCAGGCGTTCACCAAGCTGGCAACGTTCATACTCAACCAGATACTCATAACGTACATCTCTCCAAAGACTTTTGGTATCAACATGTTCCTGGAATTCTTGATGAATACCGTTCTGTTCTTTTCTCGTGAAGGGATCAGATTATCCTCGCAGCGTATCAAGGATGGTGACGATGAGAAGTTCGACAAACACAGCTCGACACTGCAGAGCATTGTGAATTTGGGATACATCCCTCTGATGATTGGCACACCTTTGGCCAGTGTGGTGATATACTGGCAATACGGAAGGATCTCTGACCTGTTCAAACATATGCAGCTGTTCCAACTGTCTATTTCAATTATCTGGTTCGCCATTGTTGTTGAGTTGATGAGTGAACCGTTTTACATTCTCAACCAATTCAATCTAAACTATGATAAGAGAACGAGGTTTGAAACAATGGCAGTGACACTCAGTTGTTTCACCAATTTCGGCATTGTGTTCTACTTTAAGGATATGGACATTGATGGACTGCCAATTGTCGCCTTTTCTATGGCCAAATTGGTTCATTCTTTGGTGTTGTTCATCACATACTTCTGGGATTTCAAGAAGTACAAACGCACTCACAAGAAACTTCACATATTCCCAACCCGTGTGCTCATGGGTGACACCATGCCATACTATTTCGATTCTGAGGCAATGAGTCACTTCTACAAAATGTTCTTCAATCTCTGTTTCAAGCATTTACTCACAGAAGGTGACAAACTGATCATCAACTCATTGTGTACGATTGAAGAGCAGGGCATTTACTCTCTCATCTCCAACTATGGCTCGCTATTGGCAAGACTCGTTTTCGCCCCAATTGAGGAATCGTTAAGAAACTTCCTGACGCGACTCTTACTCAACACAAAATCAAGATCCAATCTGGACATTACGGTGAACATTCTTCAAAAAGTCACTTCTTTCTACGTGTATCTGTCAATCGTCATTGCAATCTTCGGTCCTTTGAACTCAGGATTCCTCATTCAGAAAGTGATTGGTTCAAATTGGTCGAACAACGTCTCTGATACTATCCCATTGTATACCTTGTATCTCCCACTTTTGGCATTCAACGGTATCCTGGAAGCCGTCCATCAATCAACCGCAACGGGAAATGAAGTCGTGGAATATACATACTATATGGTGGTGTTCTCTGTTGTGTTCATGGCTTCTTCATACTTGAGTATAACGAAACTCGGCCTCTCCCTCCAAGGTTTGATCCTGAGTAACATGTTGAACATGATCTTGAGAATCGTCTACTGTTATCATTTCATTGAGAGATTTTATAAGATGAGCGGTGTCACACTGAACATCTTGAAGATTGATGATAACATGAAGTCAATCTTCGGTTGTGCAGCAGGTGTGGCATTCTTGGTGTTTTCCATCATTGGAGTCACTAGAAATTGGATTGAATTGGTTTCAAGCGCCGCGTTTGCTTGCGTGTTGGTGGGATTCATCATGTTTAAAGAGAAAGACTTGATCTTGTCTATCGTTAGACGCAAACCACTAGATTGAAGCTTGCTACATAGCACAATATCATGAAATCAAAACGCGTAACATAAAACTTCCTTTAAATATAATATGCATGCAGTGAGTGTTGTCTAAGCCGCAGCTCGACGAACGTTACCAATGTGGTTAATGGCAGAGCCAGCCCTGAAGAAGTCCACCTGATCCTTGGACATCGTGTGCTTAGCATCAATGTCCAAAGTCTCACCATTCTTCTTATGCACTCTCAACTTGATGATACCACCGTTATCACCATTCTTCTCAACCATCTCAACGAGGTTCAAAGTCTCCAAAACGTCACCAGAACTCAACAAATCATAATCAGACTCATTGGCAAACGTCAATGGCAAAAGTCCCTGCTTCTTCAAATTCGTCTCATGGATTCTAGCAAATGATTTAACCAAAATCATCTCACCACCAAGGAATCTCGGTTGCAATGCAGCGTGTTCTCTAGCGGAACCCTCACCGTAGTTATGTTCAGCGACAACGTTCCACTTAATACCATCTTCCTTCCATTTAGCCATCAAGCCTGGGATCGAATAAGCCTTACCATCAAAGTCATAAGCCGTGTTGACTTCACCTGTTTCCTTGTTCTGAGCACCAATCAACGTGTTGTATGAGATGTTCTCCAAATGACCCTTGTATTTCAACCAAACACCGGCAGCAGAGATATGATCAGTGGTACATTTGCCCTCAACTTTCATCAGGACTGTGGTCTTCAACTCCTCGCCGTTCCATGGGGTCCATGGTTCCAATAATTGTAAACGGTCGGAATCCTCTGGGATGTTGATAGCAACCTCTGGATGTGGTTTTGGGTCAACCTCTGGGTAAAACTCAGGTCTACCGGCGATAAATCCTTGCTCTGGCAATTCATTACCCTTTGGTGGCTGGAACTTGAAGTCAACACCGGACTCAGTCTTGATAAAATCAGTGATTGGGTTGAAATGCATGTCACCAGAGTAAATCATGGCAGTGACAACTTCTGGAGATGTCAAAAAGTTCATAGTGTTTCTGTTACCATCGTTTCTTGCTCTGAAGTTTCTGTTGAAAGACGTGAAGATGGCATTGGTCTCTGTGGACTTCTTATCCACGTCAGTACGGTCCCATTGGCCAATACATGGACCACAGGCATTAGCTAACACGATGGCACCGTTGTCCTTGAAAGTGTCGATCAAACCATCACGTTCAATAGTGGCTCTGATTTGCTCAGAACCTGGAGTGACAAAGAATGGTATCTTTGGCTTCAATCCAGCGTCCGCAGCTTGCTTTACAAGAGAAACTGCTCTTGACATATCCTGGTAGGAGGAATTGGTACAAGACCCGATCAGACCAGCAGAAACGGTTTTTGGCCATTCACTGGCATCAGTCACAGCGCCAAACTGACCCAATGGAGTGGACAAATCTGGTGTGAATGGACCATTGATGTGTGGTTCCAACTTGTTCAGATCAATTTCAATGACCTTGTCGTATTCAGCACCCCCATCGGCCTGCAAGAATCCATATTTGGCATTGACCTCATCAGCAGCATCAGCCAATGGAGCTCTATGAGTTGAGATCAAATAACGTCTATGGGCCTCCTGGTAAGGGAAAGTTGAAGTTGTGGCACCAATCTCAGCACCCATGTTACAAATGGTGGCCATACCTGTACAAGACAAGGACTTGACACCTTCACCAAAGTATTCCACAACGTAACCAGTACCACCTCTAACGGTCAACAAACCAGCAAGGTAAGTGATGATGTCCTTTGGAGAAGTCCAACCGTTCAATTGACCAGTCAATTTGACACCGAGGATCTTTGGAGCCTTCAGCTCCCATGGCGTACCAGTCAAAGCATCAACGGCGTCAGCACCACCAACACCAATTGCAATGGCGCCAAGACCACCTGCATTTGGAGTGTGGGAATCGGTACCGAGCATCATCAAACCAGGAGCACTGAAGTTCTCCAAAACAATCTGATGGATTATACCTGAACCTGGACCCCAGAATTGGATACCGTACTTCTCACCACATGACTCCAAGAAGTCAAACACTTCTTTGTTTGTAGCGATAGAAGACTTCAGATCGGCCTTTTCACCATCTTTACCCACAATCAAATGGTCACAGTGGATAGAACCAGGAACGGCAGTAGATGGCAAACCACAAGTCATGAACTGCAACAAAGCCATCTGTGCGGAAGCGTCCTGCATGGCAACTCTGTCAGGGTTCAACTTCAAGTATTCCAAACCTCTGATCTTGGAGACATCCCCAGCAGCGAGAGATTCTTCTGGGTTGACCAAATGAGAGTACAAGATCTTCTCGGCAAGCGTCAATGGTTTGTCATTCAGGATGCGCTTCACCTGCGTGAGTTTCTCAATGAGTTTGGCATATGGTGGGGTTCTCGTGATGTACTCAGCTGGGATTTGAGTAGTGAGAGATGCACTTGTTGCAAGTGACCTTATCGACTGTTGGGTATTCGTTAGGCATAATTCCTCTATAGGAAGCAGCGATCTCTCTCGCCGAACATGAACACTCACTTGTCTATTGACAGCTCTTCTAGCAGCAAGCATCTTTGGGTGAATAGAGTATGAGCTATCGGTAAAGAACCATGTAAGACTCTAAAATCTTTCGTGACTTTTCCATCAAATGGCATCGATGCGATTACTCACGCTCCGCCGGTAAAGGAAACCGCGCCGGTTTCGGATTTTCGCGGAATTTGGTCAGTTTCGAGGACTGGGAGGAATTTCTGGGGGATTATAAGCGGTGTAGTGTGCTAGTTGGAGTGTGCTTTGCGTTATTTTGTAGATAAGATTTGGTAGTATTAGTATTTCAATTTTAGTCAATTTACAAGTTGCTTTTAACTGTGATTTTTACATGCTTTCTGTATTAAATTAAGTTAGAAAATCATCTGGAAAAGGTGATCCGTAGCAGAGGCAATATTTTGGGAATTTTTTGTACGATTTAGACAATTCAGAGCAGTGTGGTTGGACTCATGTGATAGTTACTACAAGTTAATGCTTAAATAGTGATGTCTAAGTGTTAAATAGCCCCCCCATGACCTTTTACATGAAGAGTCCCAAAACCGGAAAGGATGAAAACCACAAAGGCAATAATAACACATAGAATTATCTCACACAAGCACAGCACAGTGTGCTCTAATTGATAGCCCACATTAAGTACGGAGAGACTCTATATTCACTCTCTAGACACCTCAAGAGTCAAGAGTCCTCCATGAATCAAATCACATGTAAGTGTCAGATGACACCCAGACACCATTTGTTTTTCTTGAATGCTGCTCTTTCAATGTTGATCGTTATTGAAGGTGATTCGACTGGTATGCGGGCTAGTTCCGGGTAGATGAACAAACGACCTCGGGCCTGAGATGCCCATGAACTCAGAACCAGAAGCTAGAGGTACTTATCGGCAACGGCGATCATCGAGACCTGTCAAATTGGTCAGCCCCTCTGGACCCTGTGGGAGTGATGCAAGCTGCAAAGAGTCAAGACGTCCCAGATGCAGAACAGTGGGGGGAGAGTCTAGGTGTTGGTTAGAGCTATGTGGAGGGGGGATGTCAAGAGTATTGTGCAGAGATAGCGCGGTACTACTATACTTCTATGCACGTAGAAGATTTATCTCAGTGCCGAAATAGTATCGACATCCAGACACCAACATGGATGCATGCTGTTCAGTGAGTAATGTTTAGTGCAATAGCGGCGACAGCATCTGTCTTGGTGTGCGAAAGCCAATCAGGGAGATTGGGTATGGTAAGTCCTATGAATCATCCCAACGAATGTGCAATTAGTCATTGACAGCAACATTTGAACGTTGTAGTGTGCACATAGACTTTGAGAATGAGGAGGAGATGACCACCAACTCTAGAGAATTATGGAGATATCCGATTGACAAGGTGTGGAGATATGCGCGGTTCAATGGAAAGCGGGTCAATGGCACATGGGCCAATGAGTCATGTGGCAAGAAACACCGTGCTTGCTCCATCCGTCAAGCAAGTTGTGATATCAACAGCGGGTGATACCGGAGAGCATATCAGATCGTTCTCCGAATCAGTGATAAGAGCACTACAAAATATGAGATAGCACTACCATTCAACCAATATTGAGTATCATCATCAGCACATTAAATCTATATAACCCATCTATGTAACAACCGCTATGACTGGCCCTGTCTTCTAACCACCTCCTTTGCATCGTTGTAAACTCTTGCCCTTTCCTTCAGCACGTAGCTAACATCATCCGTTGAAGCGAACTCACCCACTCTTTGCTGGAGCAATTCCAAGTTGCGCACCACTTGAGCTTTAAGAATGAGTTTGCCGTGATATGCGGATGACGTTGGTTGTAGGTCGCTTATTTGTGAATCCACTTGACAGTACAAGTCATTATGGTGTACTATCAGCAGATACAACTGGTGCAGTTCCGTTTTCTCCCTTTGGATCCTCAGCTTGATTCTGGAGAAGTCGTCACAGGTTGTTGATCTCAGCAGGTCAATGTAGTAGTTCCGTGACCGCGTTCTCACCTTCTTGAGCATGAATTCAATGTTCTTTTCAATCTGGGTGACCTTATCATCCATCAAGATTCTCAGTGCGAGGAACGAGTGTGTGATTTCGTCCACACGCTGCACATTGTAGTCTGCAAAGCTCAGAGTGGTGGGATCGATGTATGCGGCCTTGCCAATGTGCACGAGATTTAGTGGATCGGTGGTGTAGAGCATCTTGAGCGGACAGTAGTCAGACGTGCTGGCAACGGTACAGTAGTGCGGTGGTTGTTGCCTGGCGATGGTGTCCTCGTACGTGGGTAGCTCCTCCACGAGTGTCGTTGAATGCAATGCATGTACGTGTACCATCGTTGTATAATGTATTAGTATTAGTATACTGTAGTGGTAGAAGTAGTAGTAGTATAGTATGTATGCCCTAAAGCAGATAAGACGCAGCAGCAGGCCCAGTTTTTATATCGAGACAGCCAAATTGCTAAGCACCCAATCAGCTTATCAAAAACCAGCGGTCCAGACTTCCGTGGAAGGGGCGGCCGCGTCAGCGCTTACGTAAAGCAAACACTAGGTTTCCATCAGTGGCTGGGTGCTGCTTCGAAGTTCGGACTTCCGTTACAGATGCCGTTTGCAAAATGAATGGGAATGTCGTCCTATTATTCAGCGGTGCACCGTGCATCGTTATTGGTTAGTAGTTACACAGCGGTGCCTCGTACGAGGAACACCGTTGACGCCTCCGTGAGCACGCTACACCGGTCGCTCGTGGCCATCTTCACGAAGGCGCCCTCCGCGTGTTGTCTGTAGAGGAACAGCCGCTGCGTATCGTCCTGTGCCCTGTTGTTCACGTTGTTCACACCAAGCGTCGTGGCCATGCTATCCAGCGCCCTGCCCAGTGGCCATCCACGCGACACGAATACGGCGTTCCTGGTCTCCCTGTTGTGCGTGGTGGTGGTGGTGTCCACCACTTGACACCACAGGTGCACCCGCTCACTGGCGGGAACCTTGGAGTCTCCTCTAGCGCTGCTTCGTAGCTTGGCCTGTTCCACGATCCTCTTGGTGGCGTTCGTCTTGCCAGTGGTCTTGTCAAATAGACGCTTCAACTTGGCTAGCGTGCCATCCTTTAACGCCTTCTCCTTTAGCGTCGTTGGCACGTCAGTCCTTAACTCATGCTTCACGTTGTTGCGATCCGGGAAAAGAGATGCCGCTGGTGGAAGATGAGAAGTGTCAAGCGTGCTGTCGATGGTCTTCCTCACCGTCTTTCCCACAGCGGTACACCCATGCTGCTCCTTCTGGCGGTGTTGTAGGCAGAATACACCGTTACAATCGCATTTAAACGGAAGGAAATCGATCTGTCCACAAAATGAACAATGTTCCCCGATATCCATCAGCTCTGTCTTTGACATCGTGCTGTTTAAAACTGTGTATGACACGGCGGCAAATGTGTTGATGTTTGGGCGAAATGGTGTCAATAGCATCCTTTTATAAGCCGCTGTCTTTTTCGCCACACCGCTTTTGATCGAATTTGCCAGAACAAAGAACGCAGTGGCAAATGATGAACTACGAGGGGATTACTCAGTTCATTTCATTCGTTATGCTCATATGTAAACATTATGTAGTAATTAATCGTTACATCTTGCGCTTCAAGTAGTCGCACAATTTGATCTTCTTCACCGCGCGTTCCTGGTCCTGCCAGGCTTTATCTATGGGATTTGATGGTGGTAGTGGTGTTTGTGTTGATGTTGATGTTGATGTTGATGCCCTCTTGCGACAAGGTGCTTGCTTCTTGGGAACAAACAACACTGATGACGTTGTTCTCCTTTGTGGGTGTGGCGGTGATCTGTGCCTTATTGGCGAGACTGGCCGCAATTGAGCTTGAGGTGGTGATGTTGGTGCAGCGGGCCCAACATTCTTTGAAGCGGTCCTCGTCCTCACGGGCACCGAAGTACTCCTCTTGGGCATCAACGACAATGGATTGCGGAACAATTCTCTTCGTTTCTTCGCCTCTAGTTGAGCCCTCTGGAACAAGGGGCTTCTATTATCCACTGTCCTCTTCACTGGCAGAACCCGCTTACCATCCACGGGGATAATCTCGTCTAAATGGATAACTCGATTGTTGTCCTTGGACCTCTCCAACTTCTGCATATTCTTGCGCAGATTGATGATAGCCTCCTCCTGCTTGTCGATGTAATGCTGCTTGATCTCCGAGTAGACCTGCCTATAAGGCAATCTATACTGCTTGGTGGTATGCAATTCATGGTACTGGATGTAATTATCCAGATTGATCAATGTAATGTCAAACCCCATGCCTTTCAGCAGTCTTCTGTAAAACTTCTTGATCTCCAAAGGTTGCGAAGTGTACTTATCATGCACGTCCTGTGGATATTCTCGCCGTAACAACACCAGCCATATATCGTCATCTTCAAGCACCAAGAGTGGATTTATCTGCTCCAAATTGATCAACTGGTGTGCGGTGAACCGGTGAAGAACACGCTTGATGAGGGAGAGCCTGAGGTCCCCGAGATCTTTCAGCAACAAGTGGTGCCTGATCAGGGTGTTCTCGCATAGTGTGCGTAGTGGTAGCACACCGGGCATACTTTCTTTCTCTGTGTCCTCTCTGATTTATTATCCTGCTTGCGTTAATTGACACTGATGGCAGCAGACACAAGAGCCAAAATTGCAGCAGGGAAATAAATACTTGTGGTGTTGAAAGACCGATGACGTTCTAGAATTAAGTGCTCAAGTGTTCTGGTGTTCTGGTGTTTCATTAGACATTACGTAATACAATGTGGTGTCCGGAAGTGAGTGTTCTTACCGATTGTTATTTTACTGACACGTGGAGTAACTTGGCAGCGCTCCCGTTCGGTATTTCGCTTGGGAATGCGCGTTCCGGGAGTTTAAGAACATAAAGTTGTAGTGCGCGACCGGTGGGGTGGTGGGCAATGGGAACCCTGGGTATCACGGTTTCCATCTGTGAATTTTTTGGCTCTATTAGATACTCGAGTCTCGTAGTGCTCACCCAATGCCATCGAATCTTCTGTATCACTGCCCTCTAATTAATCCCCATGTCTCACTACCAAGTATATAAATAACCTGCTCACCGGCAAATCGCCCTCCCTATAAAAAGACCTCTTTCTTGACTAATTCATTGTTCATCGGCTCGCGGCTCACACGTATGGGCCCTTCCGAAAAATTCACGTCTACACCTCTCTTTCTCTCCTGTTCTCTCTCGCTACGATCTCCATACACCTACGTCCATCCACCACTCACAACGATACATCATGGCCATCTTTGGAAAGAAGAAGAAAGAAGAATCACCAGCAGTGGACCCTTCCTTACTCATCAAGACGGAAATCCCATTTGACAAAATCCCATCAGGATCCACCATCCCACAACCTGTTAAACTCACCCAGGAACAACAGGAGAAATACAACACCATCTTGAAACATTTCCAGGATCCGACCTTACTGGTTTACACCACGGAGAAGGACCCTTCCGCAAAGACCCCAATCTCTGAGATTGAGAGATCATGGCTCACCAAGGAGTGCTTCCTCAGATACTTGAGAGCTACTAAATGGGTCGTATCGGATTGTATCAAGCGTATCGAAGGGTCCCTTGCCTGGAGACGTGAGTTTGGTATCACCGGTGAAAATGACGTGTTGACCCCTGACTTGCTCTCCGAGGAGAACGAATCAGGTAAAGAGGTGATTTTGGGGTATGAGAACGATGCTAGACCAATCTTGTACTTGAAACCTGGTCGTCAAAACACCAAGACTTCCTTCAGACAAGTGCAACACTTGGTATACATGCTTGAGAGAGTCATTGACTACATGCCTCCAGGTCAAGACTCCCTTGCATTGCTCATCGATTTCAAACAGTACGATGACTTTGAAGGTACTCAACAAAGCTCCAAAATCCCACCTATCGGCGTTGGAAGACAAGTGCTACACATCTTACAAACTCATTACCCTGAAAGATTGGGTAAGTCCCTGTTGACAAACATCCCATGGCTAGGTTGGACTTTTTTGAAGTTGATCCACCCATTCATTGACCCGTTGACAAGAGAGAAGCTTGTTTTTGATGAACCATTCCCAAACTATGTACCAATGGATCAATTGGATAAGACCTATGGTGGTCATGTCGACTTCACCTATAACCACCAGGTGTACTGGCCAAAGATGTGTGAAAT
Organism: Williopsis sargentensis; assembly: GCA_020995425.1. Taxonomy (NCBI): domain Eukaryota; kingdom Fungi; phylum Ascomycota; class Saccharomycetes; order Phaffomycetales; family Wickerhamomycetaceae; genus Williopsis; species Williopsis sargentensis. The sequence goes on along the minus strand of CP083466.1, from coordinate 194,568 downwards.
CGCCGAAGCAAAGAGAGATCATTATCAACAACGATTCCAAAAGTTTGGTGCAATTGTTGGATTGAGTGAGCGTGACTTGAGAGGTGACGACGAGGAGCTGCATCATCCAGTGGAACAAATGTGGATTGGAACGCAGAGGAAGAACTCCATGGATACGGAGATCACTGCTGTGGAGCATATCACTGGGAAGGTTGAGTCGTTGCAAGTTTCTTGAATAAAACGTATGGGGAAAGGAGTGACACTACATAGATTAACGCACATACTCTTAAAACTGTCAGGGTATTGGGAGATTGAATGGATATTCTGGATTTTTCATCTGTCAATTTTATTACTCCCTAGAGTTCGATTAATAGAACTTGATCCTTATTTTTTTCAAGGGCACAAACTACATACTATTTTCTCTATTGCGGCTGAATAATATGTAACCCATATGTCAAGAGACATGACGGTGTACTATAGAACATTAAGGAAAAATAGACACTTGCGGACAGTAAAACTTGCCACCACAGGATCTACTGCCAAATTTTGGTTTTCGAAGAAGGGCGTGTGGCGTAGTTGGTAGCGCGTTCGCTTAGCATGCGAAAGGTCTCCGGTTCGACTCCGGACTCGTCCACTCTTTATTTTTCTTTTTCTATATTGTCTAGACAAGAATTGGTTGGTGCAACCCGATAATTATGATCATGATCATGATGATGATCATGAATATCCCATGAATTAATGCAGCCTGCTGCCACAAGTTGGGATGGGTGCCACATCAATTAGCTAATTTGCTTGAAATGTATTGATAGATGAGAAGAGGTTTTTGGACTCTACTAGAGTCCACATATGACCCAGAAGAGTTACCTACTCATAAGGGTGTTGACATTTTAACCAGACGTGGTCCGGGCTAAGAGGTTGACAGGGTAATTTCTGCTCTTGAATACTTCCAGGCCACTTGCATTTTGGCGAACAGAACCGTTGACGAATTGAACACACATTGCTTTGACAAACTCCCCACAAAATGCGTTGAATTTAACTCCACTGATACCGCAGATTATGAAACACATAACTCTGTCTACTCCAGAGATACTATCAGGAAGTATTTTGACTCAAGAATGCCTCCTCACACTTTGAGGTTGAAAGAGTGATGCACCGTCATCTTGACAAGCCACGTTCTACCATTAGAAGATTTAGTTAACGGACTTCGACTTGTCATCACGGATTTGAAGCCCAATATCGTGGCTCGCAAGGTTCTCACAGGAGACACACAGTGATAGGACGTGGATATCGCACGATTTCTCTCATGAACGTGGCATGCACCTCGATCCTGAGTGCTTTGCCCATGGCCAATTATACATCGCTCTCTCAAGACTTTCTGACTCCAATAACCCTTTTCTATTGGTTCCATCGGCTGCGTTTGCTGACGTTTGAGCTGTTGTGCTCAAAGTAGTTGGGAAACATCAAGAACGAGATTAATTTCTTCACATTCCTGGCATGACGCTACTACTATCGATCAATGCGTACCATGAGACAACTAACATTTTGATTCCATATCTCTAACGAAAGTCTGCATTTGGATTTACATTTCTAATTCCTTTCACCTACATCACAGAAAAGGAGCACTAAGCATTGCGTGGATACATATAGGGTCTTAATGGACTCTTCTCACTTGCCTCTAACAGATACAAAAAATTTCCCACAATTTCTATCACCAACACCGGAAAAGGAGCACTAAGCAATGAGTCGATGATCGATCACATTTCAAGTTATATAGAATGGAGAGAGAGATCTTTTTGGCGTTCGACGGTCACTGAGCCGAGTGCCTGTTGGAGGACGGACGTCCGTACTAGGATCAAACAATTATTAGGCAACGACCTCTATCAATCCATATATAACGGAAGTCCGAAACCATCAGGCTTCTTATGGAAATATCCAACAAACACACTGATCTTACTGCCATCCTCATACCTCTCAGTGCAAGCATCCATTTCAAGTTCCCCCATAGCTAAGCACAACATTTGTATAGTGACAAAATTTCAAACCCCGCAAAAATGATCTTGACCAAAGATGACAATTTTATGTAATAGAATGATCGAATTGAGCGGTCTAACGTGTAGACCACTGATAAAAGAGCTTCTTAATTACACTTCTACTCATTAACTGACAACATAGGCTGATAGCTAGATCTCACCATGCAAGTTTTGAGGCACAATCAACTCTAAATAGTCCTGACATCACGAAGGTACACCGTTAAGCTGATTGTAACATTTCAAGGCTCACAGAGAAGAAACTTGAATTCATTTCCCACAAGTACCATCCCTTTACAGTGTGCACTTATGTGTCATATATGCTCCCTATATATTATGATTGCTAAAATTGGCGACAGATTCGCTCCTCCGGGTCCCCCCAATTTCTGGAGGCATTACAGGGACTTCAGACCACCTCTTAGTTATATCAATATGAGCCCTATGGTGTCCAAAAGTCCCTGAAATGAGATATTAGGTAAGGATTCCCTGATTCTAGTGCATGGCAGTTCCTTGAACAATCCCTGAGACCACGACTTCCTCACAACGTGGCAAAGTCAAAGTGAGTAGGGATAGCGATACCAACTGCATCTGGTAAATGGAATCCCGTGTCGCAGCCTCCCGATCTTGTAAATCAATACAATTATATCATCTTCCAGTAATCAGCAGTTGAACGAGGGCCCCATTGATACACCGTTGACACCTTTAGAAATATCATCACCCGGTGATACACACGTCTTCGATTTCTCAATGAACAGTGTAAGTAAATCATCAGGTTGATTCAGAACATCCACTTGGTTCTTCCTTTCTCAAGGCTTCTTATTCTTTAGAAGTGCTCTAATTGGTACAAGTCATCCATAGAGTGGCCACAGTTCTTGAGCGAGAAGGGATGGCCATCAGCCACCATGGTTTGTTGGTCAGAAGACTGAAAACTTTCTCTTTGGCCCGACAGGGATCCGAGAAAATCGTTTTTGACACAAACGTTTCAAACCACATGCAACCAAGCCTTCATGACACAATCCAGGTGCCCGGCTGGTTCATCATCTAAGGCGTTTGCACAGGATCAGTCAAGACGAGAGTCAAGATCAGTAGTAGAGGCAGCGATGTGACCAGCATCAGTTGTATGCACCCAAGTCCATTTCAATCTGGTCTGCAAAAGAAATGTTGTTAGCTGACTCCAGAACAATGTAACAAAGACGACCTATAGAGTCGTTTCAACCTTTCTCTGGTGGAATGATCAATAATCGTATCGATTCGTATGAAGTCAGAAGCACAAGATGGCAGAATAACACGATCAGAAATGATAACAAGGATAAAGGACAGTAAATGTGTTACAGACTCTAAATCTGCTAGCTTGGATACCAACAGGACTTAGAATGAACATCTTCGTAGTGCAATGTGCCACGTAATGCTTCTGTGAGCGGCGAAAGAAGCCGTCAGTCTGAATCAGCCCTGTACACCTCAGGAGAGAGCAATGTGAGTGGTGTGAGATCGCCACACAGGAACGAGTCAAGCTATTTGAGGAGGTAGTCAGGCTCAACAAAGACAACAGAAACGAACCAGGAAGAGGTAGATGGAAGTGATGTGAGCTGGAAGTCAGATGGAAGTGATGTGAGTTCGAAGTGAGATCGAAGTCAGATGGTGGAAGTGAGATGGAACTGATGTGGGTGAAGTCAGATGGAAGTGAAGTGAGATGGAAGTGAGATGGAAGGTGAGATGGAAGTCAGATGGAAGTGATGTGGGTGAAGTCAGATGGAAGTGATGTGGGTGAAGTCAGATGGAAGTGAGATGGAAGTGAAGTGAGATGGAAGTGAGATGGAAGTGATGTGGGTGAAGTCAGATGGAAGTGATGTGAGTTGGAAGTGATGTCAGATGGAAGTGAGATGGAAGTCAGATGGAAGTGATTTGAGTTGGAAGTGAGATGGAAGTGAGATGGAAGTGAGATGGAAGTGATGTGAGATGGAAGTGAGATGGAAGTGAGTTGGAAGTGAGATGGAAGTGATGTGAGATGGAAGTGAGATGGAATTGATGTGAGATGTAAGTGATATGAGACCAAGCCCAGTGTTGAATGAACATTGGAAGTAAGTACGTGTTGCAACTGCCAGTTGATGGGCTGAAGAACGACCGTATCTTCTCAGAATCTCTCAGTGGTGGACCTTGTACCTGTGGGATATGTATGATTTCTTGGCAACAAGGAGTGAGTGGTAGAAGGAAGGAAGAGAAGTGCGAGGCAAGCGCGCTTTATAGATCGTGTCACCGGGATGTGACACAAAATCAACAACGACCGCAAAGCCGGATCCATGGAACCACAAAAACATCCAGGACGATGATCGTCCATCTAGGCCACTGTGTCTTCACTCCAGGCCGTCAATAATATCATTACTTGGAAACCTAACACAAAGAAAAGTGCCCTTGTAATTTGATCCTGGTAATCTGTCTCTGATCCGGAGGATCTGTGGATGATTTGTTGGCATATAAGCTTAGGAGAACATTGGAGATCATGTATCAGATACATCTAGAGCTAGCTCAAAAGTCTACCAGCACCGTTATAATACGTAACCCATGACTCATGATGGTAATGTCGTTGAGAATTCCATTGAAACGTCAAAATGTGATTTCTGAAAGCAGTGCAGGATCACAAACACGATCTTTCTAGTCTTTCAAGAAAGGGCGTGTGGCGTAGTTGGTAGCGCGTTCGCTTAGCATGCGAAAGGTCTCCGGTTCGACTCCGGACTCGTCCAATCTTTTTTACTTAAGAGCCTGTCGCTTGCTTACATAATCCAGCGCTGGCGTAAAAATTATCATGTAAAAGCCCGAGTCAACCTGGGGGGGAGGGTCAGATACCGTTGCTTGACTCCGAACATTATTCAGAGCATGATCCCCAATATCATAAAATGGGTTAAAACCCCCAGGATCATTACTCAACTTTTTTTATACGTATAAGAACGCTGTTTCAGATATTCCCACAAGTGCTTGATTGTCCATGTTTGCCTCATTCACCAGAACCGTCGCTAGAGCTCCAGCTCTCAGATTGACTCTCAGATTCAACTCCACGCTTAACCAGATCACCACTGGTTCTGCAGTGACGAAGCACTCCGCTGGCCCTTTGAGTGAGTGTTGTGTATTGCCTCTCTTCATTTTGTGAAGTTAGACGTGTCATACAACGAGATTACTAACAGCTCATGCAGCTGTCAGATACACAGCTGAGCACGAATGGATTGCGCAGCACGCTGACGGTATCTCCTTTATCGGAATCACCAAGTACGCCGCTGATGCCCTTGGTGATGCCACTTTTGTTGAACTGCCAGAGGTTGGTGACTCACTGAGCACCGGTGACTCCATGGGCTCCGTCGAGTCCGTCAAGTCCTCCTCCGAGATTTACTCCCCAGTTAACGGTGAGGTGATCGAGGCCAATGAGCAATTGAGTGACACTCCACAGTTGATCAACGAGGACCCAATGGGTGACGGTTGGTTAGCCAAGGTTCAGACCGAGGGTAAGTTGGAGGACTACGCCGATCTCTTGACCGAGGAGCAGTACCGCGAGAACTTGAAGGCTGAGGACCATTAAATCAGCGGAACCTTTGACCTGTATCCATCACCTTCCGCAAATATACAATGATCACATGGAACTTGGAAATAAATTAGAAGTTATCGTTTTTTTTTATCAGATATTCAACCGTAGAAGACCTCACTTATTGGCCTCCGTAGGAGTCTTTGTCTTCATCTGAAGCGCGTGGAGCCCCTTGTTCTTGATTTCATCGTCCAGGATGGAATAGATGAGTCTATGTCTAGCTGGCTGGGATTTGCCCCGGAATACCTCGCTGACGACTTCGATTCTTGTTCAGATGTCAGTATATCCTAGTCACTAAAGACATCGCAACTCACCTGAAGTGTGACTCTGTGGTGTTATCAGCGTCCTTCATTCCGTGGTGACTGGCATGCTTCCATGAATCGTTGAATACGTCTAGAGAAGCTGGTTGGAGTTCTTTGAGCAGCTTCTCTCTGATGCTTAGTTCGATCGGTCCGCCTGTGACTCTCGATGCCATTGTTCTGACGAAGTTGAGCATGTGTTTGTTCTAAGTGGGTTTGTTCGTAGGGATTGTAAGCAGCTGATTACAACTCTGGACAATTTGTTTGTGTTTGGTTTCCCCCCCTCCCAATCCGAAGGGAATGAGATGAGAGGCTCTGGCAAGCTTAGGGAGGAACTTTCACCAATACACCAGCCGATAGTATCTCATGATTCATCACAGCTGAATAGAGAGACAGTAGTAAGACCGTTGAAGCACTGTCCTACCCTTGTAACGACCGTCAATCCACCTTTCATCAGCGGGGGCCAGATGTGTCACATCCGTGGTATTAAAAGGCAAATATCTCAACTTTCACCAAATTCCAGCAAACAACGCTCGGCCACCCACATAACAGCGCCCATAGAAACACACCAGCACCGTCAAACAGCCCCAAACATAATCCCAGACCTCAAGAAATGGCCCCAAGTTTCCAACATAAAACCCATCCAACGCAGTAAAACCGCTGTTACGCGCACGCAGGAGACGGAGGAGAAAAAAAAAAGTTCCACAAAAGCCACCGCAGCACAGCCGAAGAAAAAGCGTTTCAAAAATAGTGTACGCCACCGTCTTCTACGAGCTGTCTGCACCAGTTGTTTTGGATCCACCGCTGTTGATTTGTTGATTCGCACTTGAGCGAACCCAGGAAACTACTTGGAAGCACCCCGAACGTTGAGTTTTTGTTGATTCCCACCTGAGACTAGCGAATTACAACCCCTTTGAAGACCGCGAGAACCACCACAACTACAAAACACAAACACGAACACGATGTCCTCCAGCGTGCCATACGACCCATACATCCCAGCGGAGACTACCCAAGCGGGTGGTAACTCCAAGACTGCTGCTTTGCAATCGGTATGTGACTGTCATCGGGCTATTTCTGGCATCAGCATGCGTCAAGCGAAACCTTTGGACTAACAAATCATTACAGGAGATTGACGATACTGTTGGTATCATGAGAGATAACATCAACAAGGTGATGGAGCGGTATGTATGGCCAGCGGTCTTTTTTTTTGTCTTTGTAAGTTCTTGAGAGAGCAGAGTACTAACAGCTTTATGCAGTGGTGAAAGACTTGATTCCATCGAGGACAAGGCTGACAACTTGGCCGTGAGCGCCCAAGGTTTCAGAAGAGGTGCAAACAGAGTAAGAAAGCAGATGTGGTTGAAGGACATGAAGATGAGATTCTGTCTTGTTGCGGCTGTGATCATCTTGCTGATTGTGATCATTGTGCCAATTGTGGTGCATTTCACCTGAGTGTACTCTTATTCTTTTCTATGCCCACGTTTTATTTGACTCTTATACACTAATAGCTCAACTGTAGTGTCCTGAAGTTGTTTTGACATGCGACCCAAACGCGTTATTAATGACGTGTCCTAGGCAACGGTTATAAATTTTAACGTCATGTTCCACCGACCGGCCTTGTCAACTTCCCAAGGCATGTGACGATAAGCTGCAAACAGGGCGAATGAATGATCAGAGGGTAAACAACTCCACCGGGTATTTCAACAGAAATTTTGGGAGGGAGTTTCCTCCGCTTCGTGATTCGAGGACCGGAGTCCCGCCCATGTTTGTGATCTCGCGAGATTAGGCCGCTGTGCTGTAGGTTGCAAGGCAGTTGGGAAAAGCAGCGGAAGAGACAGACAGCGCAGTTCTCAACGCCATGGGATTAGTGACATTGAGACAGGCGTACAGAGAGAGAGAGAGAGAGAAAGATGTAGGAATTTAGGTGCAGTGACCGCGTCTGACGCGAGCGCTGCGCGTATGTGAAACAGTTCTCGAGTCTCGATCTTATCAGAAGAGTCCGATAAGCCAATGGGGAGGGGCTCATTGTCTATTACGATGTGCTGCCTTCCTCGACTGGGAGAAACAATAGAAGACAGCCTTTAGCGTTTGGCAGTCACTTACAGGCGTCCCCAGTAAACGACATCGCATAGCGCTGTAGGCAAGTCTGGCCGATTGGTTGACTTGTAATATGTGTATAGCTCTCACCTCAACAACGTCATAGTTAACAACTTTGAAAGCCCTGTTTTGTGTCATCTCGCGGCTTTTTGTTCCCAGCCCACCCATTTTCATTTTTTGTCCCAGCGATTTCGCTGGTCCCACGGGACAAATGCCAAATTTGTCCCAAAAATGTCCCCAAACGAATGTGCATGTCCCGTGAGTTTATGCATGGTTTTTCCTATCGCGCTGTGTGATTGGCTATGCGGTGTCCACTGATTGTCTGAAAGTGTGACTCCACAGCGGTTCAGCTGTTGGCGTGAGGGCAGGGTAAAGGGGAGGCGGCCTGTATCCGAACGGTGTGCTCAATGACCGATATTCAAGTTGTGCCCTTTTCCAGAGGTCCTGGGTCTCTTGCCACCCGAGCCCTCAACACTAAGGTAGGGATCCCTGGCTTTTTTCCCTTCTCTACCGCCAATCATGACGAATAAGCAATTCTTTGTCCCAAGAGAAAGTACCGTGTCCCGAAACTCAAAAAAATTTCCAGTTGTCCCATTTCGCCCCCCCCCCCAAATGTCCTCACATGTCCTCAATGTCCCCGAATTTGTCTCTGTGACTCGAGCGACTGGCGATAGATAAAAATGTCCCCTTTCCCACTTTCAAAAAAAATCCCTTCCCTCCTTGAATCTCGTTTCATCACATTGACCACACAAGGTACCAATTCGCTATACAATGTCAGAGAACACAGAGAACACCGCCACCTTGCAGAAATACCTCGACTTGGACCAGAGAGGTAGAATCATCGCCGAATACATTTGGATTGATGGTTCTGGTTCCATCCGTTCCAAGGGTCGTACCTTGAGCAAGAAGCCAGCTTCTATCGACGACCTCCCAGAGTGGAACTTTGACGGTTCCTCTACTGGCCAAGCCCCAGGCCACGACTCTGACGTGTACTTGAGACCAGTTGCCATGTACGCCGACCCATTCAGAAGAGGTGACAACCTCATCGTGCTTGCCGAGTGTTGGAACAACGATGGTACACCAAACAAGTTCAACCACAGACACGAGTGTGAGAAGTTGATGCTTGCCCACAAGGACCAGGATATCTGGTTCGGTTTGGAGCAGGAGTACACCTTGTTTGACGCCCAGGACAACGTTTACGGATGGCCAAAGGGCGGTTTCCCAGCCCCACAGGGTCCATACTACTGTGGTGTTGGTGCCGGTAAGGTTTACGCAAGAGATGTCATTGAGGCCCACTACAGAGCTTGTTTGTACGCTGGTCTTGATATCTCTGGTATCAATGCTGAGGTTATGCCATCCCAGTGGGAGTTCCAGGTTGGTCCATGTGTCGGTATTGACATGGGTGATCAATTGTGGGTTGCCCGCTACTTGTTGCACAGAGTCGCCGAAGAGTTTGGTGTCAAGATTTCCTTCCATCCAAAGCCATTGAAGGGTGACTGGAACGGTGCTGGTTGTCATACCAACGTTTCCACCGCTGCCATGAGAAAAGCTGGTGGTATCAAGCACATTGAGGAGGCCATTGACAAGTTGGCCAAGAGACACAAAGAGCACATTGCCCTTTATGGTACCGACAATGACATGCGTTTGACTGGTCGTCATGAGACCGCTTCCATGTCTTCTTTCTCTGCTGGTGTTGCCAACAGAGGTGCTTCCATTAGAATCCCAAGATCTGTTGCCAAGGAGGGTCTCGGTTACTTTGAGGACCGTCGTCCAGCTTCTAACATTGACCCATACTTGGTCACTGGTATCGTTGTTGAGACCATTGTTGGTCCAATTGCTGATGCTGACATGTCCAAGGAGTTCCAAAGAGAGACAAGTGATGAGATCTAAGCAGGTTCTCGCTCGTCGTGTATACAGAAATTAACTTTTAGCACTGTCTTGTTTTAAAAGAGCGCTTACTGTTTTCCTTCTGTCTCTCTCTTTTCACACACCCTTTGTTATATGCCCTGGGGCCATATAAAGTTACGATATAAACGTTTGATCTGCTGTAGTGCATTCTCCACCTCAATCAATAATGATTCATCTTGATACCCCCACCCACAACATTCAATTTGATTTGACGTCTGCCTGAATCATGAGTTGCCGTAACTAAATGAGTTGTACGCCCGTTTAGCCTCCGATCCCGCAACCGCCGGGTGACTTTTTTTTTTTTTTTTTTTTGCCATGCAGCCCAGGCAGCCAGAAAAAGCCGGGCGGAGTTTTTTGTTCTTTTTCACTTTTCCCGGTAGATTCCGCGACACATTTCTTTTCGTGTTTAATTTACCCGCAACTCAAATCGGCTAAATGAAATGGACAAAACTGCAGATTGGCCAGTGGTGTATGGGTGTTAGTTCTTGAGGGTGCTCAGGGGTTACCCGGCGCATCACACGAGCGGGCATTTTTCCAAGGGGGCCGGGCAGCCAACTTTGAAATGAGGAATAAGTGCATGAGAACAGCTTAAAACTGCGAATTGCGAGTGTCTGCGTACGATGGAAGTTGTTGCACAGGTACGTCTTCATCCTGGACTCTTACTGTGAGGAGTGTGTCCTAGAATGTGTGCTTGCTGCACTTTGAACGATTACTCTGCTTTATCAGCTGCCTATATATTATCCCAAGTACTAACAACCACGCGCAGAGAAAGCACCTCGAATTGGAGAGCTCGTACATCGAGGACTACAGAACTGAGATCAGAAAGAAGACCGTGCCATGGGGTGCGTTTGCTCGCACAGATCTCATCACCACGCAGCAGGCAAAGCAATTGACAGAGCTGGAAGAGGTCACCGTCACCAAACGTGTCGAGAAGATCCTTTCCGAGGTGCACGTTGACAACTATGTCGCAACGCTGTTCGATCTTCTTGCTAAGGATATGCCACAGGAGCGTATCAACATCAAACAGTACGTGCTTGTGGTGCTGAGTGACTTGTTGAACGAGGATGTCTTCACCAAGAAGGTTTTGTCAAAGGATCCAACAAAAGTCTTGGCCACTGTCGTCAAATACTTGGATGCTGCTGATGAAGTGACAAGACTTCTTGCTCTCTACGTCACAGTGTACTTTTTGATCCAACCACAGTTTGCTAATGCCGACTCTTCTGTTGTCGCCAAAGTCTTTAACCTGTTGCATTCATTGATCGAGTCTACAAACTTCGATCTCAAGTTCCTTGCATTGGAGCTCGTTACAGAGCTACTGGCCGTGAAGAGCTTCAGACCTGTCTTTTGGCAATCACACTCGGAATACATCCCAACCTTGTTCCAGAACTTGAACTCACATATCTCCCATAATTCTACAGAGTCCATCCAATTCCAATACAAGGTTTTGCTTGCCCTTTGGCTCTTGACTTTCGACAACAAAGCCTTAAGAGAGTTCTCCATGTTATACCTGCCAGAAACCTTGTCTTTGTTACAATTGGCAAGGAACTCCATCAAGGAGAAGATTGTTCGTCTTGTCATCTCAATCTTTATCAACTTGACCTCGATCCCTGCAAATGAATCTCTCAACGTTCATAACTTGAAGTACTTGATTCTTATCGGTGACATACTGCCAACCGTCAACAACTTGAAGGAGCGTAAATGGTCCGACGAGGAGTTGATTGAAGATTTGGGAGTTTTGAGTAACAGCATCCAAGAGGTTTACGCAGAACTGACCTCATTTGATGAATATCTTCAAGAGCTGGACTCAAAGAAGTTCAAGAACTCTCCAGTCCACTCGAATGATGAGTTCTTTTTGGATAATTTGACAAAATTCCAAGATGGTAAGTATAAAGTCTTCAAACAATTGCTGAACTTGTTGGATGAACACATGGAACCAGCAAGTTCTGTATTGTTGTTGAGTGACATTGGAAAGATCTTGAAGTTGGATTCCCGGGCTATCGATGTGCTGAACAGAGAGAACAAGAAGGCCACAATCATGGGATTCTTGGCCCATGGTAACTCGGAGGTGAGATACGAGGCTTTGAAAGCTACACAGTTCATCGTGTCACAGACTTTCAAATAGAGTTGGTTCGTATAATAGATCGGTGATATAGCTAGGTTTGTAGGTTGTTGTATAGATTTAGTTCATTTCACTGCGGTCATGTAATCGCTTACGTCTGCCGCTCCATAATCACTCAGGTTATCATCAAGATCACGTTCATCCTCTTCTTTAAACATGTCATTACGAAGATTGTTCACAAACGTCAAGCCTCGCTCAAGCATCAGATTGGACTCCTTTTGGAACTTTTGAATGTTGTTGTTCAACTGTTGGTTAAATTGCGAGTTGTTCATCGACCTTGATAATTGAGGGAGAGAGATCTTCTTCTTTAGCGTTGCAAAGTTGTTTGACGTTGTAGTGTTGTTATTCTGCAACGATGCTCTCAAGCCTTGAATTGAAGGCTTTGAGCTAAGACCGCGGCGTTGTGGAGAGCGCGATGGCGATGGTGGACTTGGTCTGTTCCTGTTGCACTTGCTTTCAATCTCACGAAGCTCTCGCTCGGATTGTACCAATCTTTGTTTCAATTCATCCATGTTGGCCTTCAACTCTAGAACTTCACGCTGCTTGGATGCTAATTCTAGTAGCATGTTCTCATCAATCATAGCTGTACCTGTTTCTTGTTGTTGTCGAGAAGAACGTACAGGTGGTGCCCTCGTGGTAGAAGATGGTAACGACGGTTTCAGCAGTGTATTTGGGACGATGTGGTTCATTGAGCGCTTTGTGGCTAGTTTCTTGGGAGAAATTGTCTGAATGGTGTCATACTGATGATCTTCATGTGCCTTGGATTCAAGTCTTTGGAACTCCTTTGTAGCTTGATCCTGCTCATCAAACCTCTTCTTCGTGATGTTGAACTTGACTAATCCTGTGGACTCTGAGATAACTCTTTGGCGAGTTGGAGTTGTAGTTCCTCTCTTCGGAAGTTCCGACATTGATGTACCTATATTACCAGTGTGTTCTCCTACACCCCTAAACTCCAAATCATGGAATAGACAGAAGCCAACAGATCGGACGAATCTCAAGAAAAGTGTCAAAGTACTTCCAAAAGAGGCAAAAAGTAAACATTTCCCTAAAAGGAAATAAGACACGGGCTGCGTAACCTATAAACATCCAAACACCAAGATCGCTTCATATGAAGAGGAGCTCTTCACAACTTAACAGCGGTTAAACAATACACAGAGCAGCGGAGGAACGAAGCACAACGGGGCAGTTGGGTTTTGAACGTAATGGACTATTTCTATAGAATTGCGGAGTGCGTGCGTAATGAGGAAGGCGAGCGGATGGCCACGTTGTTAAGTGGGATTTCCACGCAGAAATCACTTCAAACGGTCACAGCTGAACAGATTGAGCCGGATTACAACATCCCTCGCGAGTTAAAACCTTTGATGGAGCGCTTGCTGTTGCTTTACAAATGCCAGTCCACCGGATATAACGCCATGTCTGTGTTCACCGAGACATCTGAGATGTTGAAGTTACTGAATAGGTTTGCAGAGACGAAGAATCAATGGGCGGTTAGGCCGCTGATTTCGATGACCAAAGAGTTGATCAAGGCCGCTGCTGAAGCTGATAAGTTCATTGAAAAGAACCCGAACACTTTTGCCAGAAAGAACATTGGTGATTTGGAGCATGAACATTGTCTCACCAGAGCCGCCAGGGTGATTCACAACTCCTTCAAGCTTTGTCTTAATGATAGAAACGAGGATCCATCTGTGAGTAGAAGGCAGTATACACATTTCTTTGTCGGACAGGAGCTCAAGATCTACTTCAAACTGCAGAATAGAGACCTGGCAAAGAACATGGAGAAAGTGCTAAACAACAACAGCAAGAATTTACCAGATCTTTTATCCGTTGAAAAGAGTCATGCCATCACATATCTATACTATTCTGGAATAATCTTTTGTGGAGACGGAGACTTCATCACTGCTTACAACAAGTTCAAATTGGCATTCCAACTTTGTGAAAAGAATGATAATAAGCATGTTGAAGCCATTTTGATTTATCTTGTTCCATTGAAGTTTGTCATTACGAGGAAGTATCCAAGCTTGAGATACTTGAGCACCTATAAATCAGTCTATGCCATCTATAAGGACATCATTCAAAGTTTGTTGAGGGGTGACTTGAAGAGGTTTGACTATGAGTTTGATTCATTGGAGATGTTCTTCCTCAAGAAGAATTTGTACTTGTGTATTGAAAGCATGAGACAGTTTGTGCTGTTGAAGTTGATTAGACGTATTCATCAATACACTGGGGCAGCATCACATTTTCAGATCAGAGCCATTACAAGAGGCATTGAGTTTGTCAAATATCATACGAATAACAAGGAGATTGCCTCAAGAAACGTCACGAACTTCTCATCGGATGAAGCTGAATGTCTAGTTGCAAATTTGATCTTCCAGGGACATATCAAGGGCTATATCTCACACTCCAACGGTGTTGTTGTGTTGAGTAAGAAGGATCCATTTCCTAAACAGGTGAGGGATGATTTGTCATAAAAATGGCTAAACTGACGAGGAATTGCTAGGTTAGACGGTGTACTATGTGCTTTCAACTAGCTTGGGTCTTGAATTGACATAACGATGGAATTTGAATAGTGGGAGGGGGTTAAGTTAAACCTGCATTGTATATTGTGCATTGTCATTAATGTCGATGTAGGTATTGCGACACTAGTATCTACTATGGCGCTGTCCATGATCTCTAAACGACGTTGATTTCGCGACTGTTTCCAGACCAGGCCCCATGGCGTAGGGGCCAGGGCTTAATCTGTCTATTCGGCGTGAGTTGAATGACACGCGGGGCCATCATATGTTGAACTCTCTGGACACCCTCATGACCCCTAAATTATTTAACGTTGGCACAAACAGCTGAGAAACAGAGTCGAGAACCCACGGGACAATAAACAGCCGGGGCCCCAGATTTAAGCCGGCGATATCAGCCGGGGCTATGTATAATGTTACATGTATCAAATACCAGCAATGGCGGCATGGAGAATATAAGAACTGTGTTGAATGTTCAACTGCTCAGTATCCAATGTCCATCTGTCCAGTGTAAGTAGGACAGAAACACGCAATACTTGCGCCAACCCCTTTAACGTCTCTACGTCACTGCACTTCTGTGTCATCTAAAACGTTGGAATGCACACAGAACACACCCAAACACCGAAATACCAGCTGATGCAGATGGATAAAAAGAAAAAAAAAAAAAAACTCTGCCCCCACGGGTTGCCAACTTGCCATGTGCGGTCATTTTATGTGTGACACACACAAACGTAAACGTGTGTGACTTATTCCTGTACGAATTAGTCTGTACGATCTGGTAGAGTGTTATGTGGTTATATAGAGTGCAATTCACATTTGTTGCAAACAGACAGAAAGCGCTCAACGAACACAACGAGCACTGCTCTTCCCCCCCCTTCTTTTTGCTTGACCCCCCCCCCCTTTTGCCCCTCGCCAAAAACTTCCAGAACAAATGTGGAAAAAAAAAAAACTGCCGGTATGCGCACTTTCCGGGGTGCATATTCGGGAGATGACTTTAGGGACTAAAAGAGATGACGATTCCAATTTCTCAGCCGGCTTATATACGTCACTGCCACACCTGTGTTGATGACCTCCCGCTGCTGGGAGTTGGTGTATATAAAGAACCCGCTTCCCGCACTCCAACAAAACAATAATACACATTCTCGCCATCAAGTACACTTCTACTTATACCAATCCACACACACACATACAGTCAAAGATGCAGTTCCTCGTCCTTTCCTCTGAGCCACAACAGCCATTCGTTATCCCAAACGTGTCGCCAGTCTCACAGGCCTCGTCGCCAAAGACACAGCCATCGACCAGATCAAACAGTGTTGTATCGGTACTTTTGTGATTAGAGCATTGCCGCATCACAAAACATTCACTATGGCATGAAGACACGTGCTGTGTCTTCACTTTACTTCTGCACTTTGTCAGTCTATAAGGAGACTGACATCCGGGTCTTATATCGGTTTTGAGAAAAGAAAAAAAAATTATACGGGTTTGGTTTATCAATATTGTAGATCTACACACACACAGTTCACCATGTCAGTGACAGTATTCACCCGTAGTCTTCCTTGATAAGGTCACAAGCCCTGCTAAATTACAACTACTTCTCCATTCTGTGTCATGACTTATTACCTACTGTAAAGGTCAATCAGCCATGCCTGCGGCCTCGTGTATACGTCGATGATAATAAAATGCTTGACTTTGTTTCGAAATGTACTGAGGGAACAGAAGAGGTTTTTGGTGTCCTTCCAAGCAAGCACTGGATGTGAACATTGCACGTATTACAGAATTCCCTAACAAAAGTTAACATGCAGATTTCTGTTGTCGACATCACAGAAAAGGAGCACTAAAGATTGGATGGATACTGTATATATAAGGTTGGGATGCCCCCCGTCACCAGTTCTGTTGCGTGTCGTGTTACACACAGGAACACCTGCCTCAGAAAAGGAGCACTAAGCATTGCGGCTATCCCCTCGCTAGCTCGGATAAACCTTGAAATCAGAATATCGGATAAAACTCGTTGTACTTCTTACCGTAGTATGCAGTACCCAAGAGACCGAGTGCGGTCAACAAGATTGGTGGAAACTTCTTGAAACCGACTGGAATACCACGAGCAACACCAGCAGCCAACAAGAGAGTGGATGAGCCCAATGCCAATTCTAAACCATAGTCAGCGTTCTTGGAGAGGAGATATCCAGCTGCACCGTATGCTGCGGAGAAGGTGATACCAGCGGCAAGGGATGGGATTGATCTCTTCTTGCTGTTTGTACATTGTTAGCATTTGATCAACGGAACCGAATGAAAAGAATATATGATACCCACACAAATCCAGCGATACCACCGGCGAGGAGAAGTGCAGAGAGAGTATAAGATGGGTGTTCCTGTTGATGTTAGTCATGTTGTCGCTATTGAAGGGAGATGGACCGACCATTGTACGTGATTTGGGTGCTTGTCGACTTGTCAACGGGTATGCAAAGAAAGGTGAAATAGCCGGTGTTTGGGAGAGGATTTCGGTATTTGTAAGTGAAAATAAAAGTGCTCTCCATTGCACCACAGCATTTTTGAGGGCCCGTAGTTCGATTCTGCAATTGTCCGTTTTTTGAACCTGGTTAATTTCCATACAAGTGTCTGACTTGAGGCTCCAGACGTTATAAAACTTGTACGTGTGATATGTATGCCCCTTTGAGTTAACCCATCAAGGGTATCAGAATTACGATTACGAGCCACCATACCACTAAAACACAGATGTCTGACTCAGTGGAGCAATCGCCCAAGAAGCCGATGAATCAGAAGCTTCTAGTGCTTAAGTTGAAGCGTATAACGGAACTTAACGGCAAGTTGAGGGACACACTATCCCGTGATCGAATATATGCATCGAATGCCTCATATTCAATCATAAATTACACACAAGATACCAAGGACTATGTTATCCCTGATGTCTGGGGGTATATGCAGCCCGGTGAGAACCCATTCAGGCTGAATAGGCAGCAGAAGGGTGGTGATGCCCAAGATGGATGTTGTACCATAATGTGATATTACTTTCAAATGTATATCATACAATATGCATATATGTAGCTCTCAACCGTGTTGCACCCCTTCCCGCTCCACTTCAAACTGATAGTGATCCTTGTCCTTTTCCGTGTGCTTATCATCAGCACTTCCAGGGACACCAGCTTCATCTTGCTCATCTTTTCCACACCCACAGTCGTAATCCTCGAGGATGTTGGTACAATCGTATATCTCATGTCCGAGCCTGTCGTTGACCTTATTGTGGATATGACACCCCCACATGGCCGCTGTCTGTCTCGATGAAGTCTGCGGAGGGTATTGTTCAAGCAGTTTGACGAAATGACGAGCACAATCACCACAGGGATACACTTGGGCAAAGAGGTGGATGTATTGTTCGAGAGTATCACGCTGCACGGTGGAGGGTTCATCGGGGTATCTTGCCAGGATAGTATGGAAGAGCTGTTGGGTGTTAGTATATATGTGTGCATGGACCATTGGGGTTACGATTATATAGTACTCACTTTCCACGATGCGTTCCCCAGCTCTGCTCTGTATGTTTTGTTAGTGCCATGAAAAGGGTGGTTGTAGTTCGTAGTCTTCAGAGTAACACCTACTTGAGCGTCTCATTGCCCATCTTGGGCATGAAGGGCATTGTTGGTTCTGCGGCCTTGGTAATAGTGGGGCCATTCACTGGGACATCTGGTGCCAATGGCTTGGGGTCCGCGAGTTTTGCTGTGCTGGAGGTGAAGTAGTACAACAGCGAGAGCACTATCACTGACAGTATGAGTGACTCGAGTGGCTTCCGGGTTATTCTCATTGTTCCAGCGTTTCAAACAGTTGTGTGTGTGTGTGTGTGTGTGTGTGTGTGTGTTTGTGCGTGTGTGTGTGTTTGCTTTGTGGGTGTTAATGTCGTACAACAAAAATATAACAATAGTTCATGTCATCACAACATTGCAACATTACAACATACACCACTTTACAAGATAAAAACACGCCAAAGCATGAGTCAGAGACCATCAGTGAACCCTTCTGGCGTGCCGTCCAAGCGCCATCCACGGGGAATTGACTACGTGCAGATCACCCAGGCGAGAGAGATGCTTGCAAGCACTGCTCGTGCCCGTGGGCCAATGCCACTGCCAGTATCACTTCCACCACCGTCAATGCTCGCCAGGGAGCCACCCGTGGACACGATGGGTATGCCTGTGCCCTTCGCCGTATCTGTTCCCGCTAGCGAGCACGATCAAGACAGCTGTACCAATACCCAATGCTTCCATTGTGGCCGTGTGATCATTCCCTCCCCAGTTGCGTCGTACCCATTGAAGGAGACACCCAGCATTGCAGTGGGCTCTTGGGAAGTATACACTACCAAGAGTCCGATCCTTAGCAGCGATGAGATCGACGTGGAGACGGAACGATTGGGATTCCCGATGCCAGAGATGATCTTTGGACATAACAAGATGGTGTTGAAGCACAAGGACAGCGGGTTTGCCATACAATTCACCACACATGATGCGCTGAGCCTGGTGGACACCTCTGGCGAGAACTTGATCCAGGTGTCGTACTCGGATGAGTGGTTCAGCACGAGAAGAACGAATGGCGATGACGTTAAGGGAATCGTGAAGCCCTTTGACTGGACGTATAGCACAAGTTATCGTGGATCATTACCACACGGCCTGAACATGGACACCACTGATGAGGGAATCCCTCTCGAAAAGCTCAAGAGACCAGACCCGATTTTGTTCTTTGACGAGATGGTTTTGTACGAGGACGAATTGGGTGACAATGGCATCTCCGTGCTTAGTTGTAAAGTCAGGGTGATGCCCGAGAGGTTGTTGTTGCTACTACGCTTCTTCCTACGTGTGGACAACGTCTTATTCAGAGTGCGTGATACGCGGGTGTATGTCGACTTTAACGAGAATAAAGTGGTGAGGGAGTACAAGGAGATGGAGGGCACGCACCACGAGGTGATGAAGAAGATCTCACCAATGAGTGGCGACCCGCGGAGCTTCCTCAGAGACCAGAACTGGATTGCACAACGGCTGCCTACGAAACGGGTCATTGTCGATGGTGTGACTCTGTGAGATACAATAATTGTCTAACCGTCTAAGCCATTAGAAGCGACTCTGCGTAGGAAATGTCTGCAAGCGTTGCACTCTTGGAGTCGATGATACATTGTAGCTGCCTTTTGGCCAGCTCATTCAGCTTAGCATCGCCACTCTTCGTCACAAGGAACAGGCCAGCCCATCCCCGGACAAAGTTGGCACACAGCTCCACGGAGCGAGCAAAGTGCTTGATGCTCAGCTGCAAGTGCTCCGTGTTTTTGTCTCTCTTGAAGGACATGTGGTACACCTCTGCCAGCCGGGCAATGGCGTAGTAGTTGAACGGCTGGATGATCAAAATCTCCTGCAACGACCAGATGGCCTTGTCCAGGTGGTTCATGTTGGAATAACACTCGGCGAGCTCTGCCCACGTCTCCACATCCAGCGGGCACACGTCCAGGAAACCAAGCAGCGACTGCACGTACTTCTCGCTGCTGGAGTTTGCCCTGCTGAGAGCGACTCTGCTCTTGAGTGCCACCAGCTCGTTGGGTCTACGGCCCGACAATACTGCAATGGCTTCACCGGTGCCCCTTGTGGCTTGCGCCAACAGCGCCTTCAGGGCAGCGATGCGCGGGCTGGCATCCTCGCCAAACTTGTCCACCAGCAGCAGCACCGACGCCTTTGCCTCCGTGTCCCTGCCCATCACCAATGCCAGGTAGAAGCCCAGCTCGATCAGATTGTAGTACTCAACGTCCGTCAGTGAGTCCATGAGCGTCGTCAGCACTTGTCTGAGCTGCTGGTGCGTGTCCACTGTTTGCTGCGGCGTGAATTGGGCAAACAGCCCCGTCTGGTGGATCTGGAGTAGTCTTTGTACTGTCATCCTGTTTTGTACTATCGAAGAACCCCTGTCACTATTATAGTCTTGTACTAATTATTGAAGTACTATTGTTACCATTGAAATTAATCCCGTTCAAAAGTGGAAAAAAAAAAAACTTTTCATCAAATATTTTCCATTCTAACAACATCAACATCAACTATAACAGTACAAGTACACTCATACAAACAGTACAAGCACAATGTCCAACATCAACATCTGCCGTGAGAACACGGACCCCTTCTACCGTTACAAGATGCCCTCCATCCAGTCCAAGACGGAGGGCCGTGGTAACGGTATCAAGACTGCGGTCATGAACACCGCAGAGGTGGCCAGAGCACTGGGCAGACCTCCAGCGTACATCATCAAGTTCTTCGGCTTTGAGCTTGGTGCACAGACCTCGATCAATGAGGACACGGGCCGTTACCTCGTGAACGGTGTGCATGACGCTGCCAAGTTGCAGGACACGCTGGACGGCTTCATCAACAAGTTTGTGCTGTGTGGCTCATGTAAGAACCCGGAGACAGACATCGTCATCACCAAGGACGGGAACCTCATCAGAGACTGCAAGGCCTGTGGCCAGAGAACAGACATCGACCCACGCCACAAGCTCGCGTCATACATCCAGAAGAACCCTCCAGAGTCGGCCAAAAGCTCCAAGAAGAAGAAGGCCGCCACTGCTTCGGCAAACGTTGTGGGTGGTGGTATGTCCATCTCTGATCTTGCCTCTGGTAAGACTAAGAAGGACGGATCCTCCGAAAATGGCGATGAGGGTGCAGACTCAGACGATGACGTGTTGACGAGAAAGATCAACGCCGAGGCTTCAGCTTTGCCAGATGCCCAGCCAATCGCTGATGACGATTGGGCCGTCGACGTCTCTGAAGAGGCCGTTAGAAGAAGAGCACAGGAATTGGAAAACTTGAACATCAACGAGGCAAAGTCCGAGTTTGACCAATTCGGTGAATGGTTGTTGGAATCGGAATCCAAGGATGAACTGCCGTCCGACGTGGAAATCTACAAGAAGGCTGTGGATTTGGAAATCGTCGAGGATGAACGTACAGTGCAAGTCCTTGCCCAAGTGTTGTTCGATGAGGACATCCTGGAACAAGTCGAGTCTCATCATGGCTTGTTGAACAAGCTGTTGCAGACGCCAAAGCACGAGAAGGCCCTCCTCGGTGGTCTGGAGAGATTCTTGGGTCTCGATCATCCAGAGCTATTACCACAAATCTCAAAGATCTTGCTACAACTGTATGAAACTGACTTGGTTTCTGAAGAGGTGATCAAGGATTGGGGCTCCAAAATCTCAAAGAAGTACGTCTCAAAGGAAATCTCCAAAAAGGTCAAGAAGGCTGCAAAGCCATTCATCAAATGGCTGGAAGAGGCTGAAGAGGAGGAGTCTGGCGATGATTCAGAGTAAATGTACATATATCTAGCTAAGTACAATAAGCCATTGTTATATCCATACAAGTAAATCAACCAACCATCTAAAATTAACAAATACCATGTACCATAATTATAAAATCTCAAGAAAACGTCATATGCATGAATGAATGAAATAAACGAAAAAACAAACAAAGTCACATCAGAAGTTGGATGGTGCCCTCACTTTCTTCAATTGCTTCTTGTTCTTCTTGTTATGCTTCTTTGCACCATCGGCAGCTTCCAACTTGTGGAACGGTGTCACAAACTTACCAGTGACATCGTTCATTTGGAAAAACTCTCTGTCCAAGTCCTCAGTCGCATTGTAAATAGCAGCCTGTTTACCACCATGGTTCATCGTCTTTGATGCTTGGCCTGTAGATGCTGCAACGTGCGATGAGAACGATAACAATTCCAAGTCCTTGGAAAGATCAATCTCAGATAGACCCTTCGCTCTAGCAGCTGTCAAAATCTGATCCCTTCTGTTTTCAGCAAGAGAATCAATGGTGTACAATTCCTTGTTGAACTCACGTTTCTCCTCCTCACTCATGGGCTCACCGTCCAAAGGTGGTGGTGGGTGTACATACAGCAACTTACCATTAACGTAATCCTTCAAGATGTATCTTGCGGATCTTGGTTCATCGGCACTTCCAAAACCCTGTGTCATGTAACCTCTTGCCCTGGCATATGCAACGAGTAATTCTTGAGAAGTTGGAATACCAGTACCACCGTCTTCAAGAGCCTTGATTGGGATGGCAATACCATAAACGGCCTCCAAAAAGTATTTAGGAATTCTTTGTGCAACGAGTTGAGATGGACCAGTGTATTCTCTCAACTGATCAATTGGAAGAACACCGGAACACACCAATTCACCATTGGTGAATGCGAAATTTGGGAACACCAAACCTGGACAATCACACAGAAGCACATTGTCTGACAAATGGATCGTTTGGAAATGCTTGGTCTTACCCGGTGTGGAAGACACGGACACCTTCTTCGCACCAATCAAGGCATTAATGGTGGATGACTTACCAACGTTCGGATAACCAACAAGACCAATCTGTAAAATTGGCTCATCGTTGGCATTCTTCAACGTTGATAACGGTTGTGGTGCCTCTCTCATGAATAATTCCTCAAGTTCTTCAATCTTCAAGATTCTAATGTCTTCATCTGTAGAAGCATTGTCCTCTTCTTGAATAATTTCTTCGCCGTTGGCCTCACGTTCCAACAGTTGATTGGCATCAAATGCAGAAAAGAAAGTGTAGTTGATATCCTTCGCCTTGAAATATTCAGCCCATGCCTTTCTCTGCTTTGGAGATAACAAATCAGCCTTATTCACAAGAAGCAAATTCTTCTTTCTTGAGTCCAACTCCGTGACGTACTTATCCAAATCTGGGGCCCTGAACAGCAATGGGTTTCTGGCATCGACAATCTGCACAACCAAATCCGATCTCTCAACGACTCTCCATAACTGTCTCCAAACCTCAACATTTCTCTCAAATGGCGTCAGCAACAGATCGTTATTCTCCTGCAATTTGGCCAACTCTCTTCTCCATTCCAAGAAGGCCTCCTTCTCCTGTCTATCGATCTGGAACCTGGTCATTGATTCCTCCCATTTTGGCCTTCTTGGGACGGTCAACTTGTTCTCATGCTCCTGTTGCACCTCACGGATCTTCTTCTCCTGCTCCTTCGTCAGCAAGTATGGGTTCTTAGAGGTGTCCACCTTGATGATCTTCACCTGGGCATACTTATCGGCCTTGAAGTCGGTGTCTGCCAACTCGGCAGTGTTCAAGAACTCATCCAATGCATTCTCCTGTGTCACGGATCTCAGCTTGACCCAGTTTGCCTCGTGCTTATCCGTGGTAAATCTCATCTCTCCATCGGGTAAGAACTCAATCCTGTTCTCACTGGCACGCGCATTCTGGATGGAACGGCCAAGACCAATCGTGTTCTTGTTCTTGTGGTGGACCGGTTTAGGACCCACAGGTGGTTTCCATTTTTTCGGCTGTGGACGCTCCTTTGGCTCTTTCACTGGACGTTCTTTCGGTGGCTAGCAGACGTGTTAGTACCAATGCATCACACATAGTGGGATATCACTCACCATCTCAACTGCTCCTCGTTCTCTGTGCTCGTAAACTCACAGCCTAAAAGACCAAAACTTTTCGCCTCATCGCAAACTTTTTTTTTCCCATAGAGGAGCTGATTAGTAAGATAATAAAGATAGCTGAGTCAGCTGATTATGACGTACTCTTGAACACCCGAACACCTTGTTTTTAAGCCCGTTTGATTTGATTTGAGACTCTCAGCTTCCAAGATGTTTTACCTGATTTGATTTGGGGTTGAGTAACAGATCAATTGCACAGCTCTATGGCCACACACATCGCTATGCTGGAGGTGCCAGAGGGTGAGCATTGGGTTTATTCCTGAGCACTGTCTGATACGCAGGGGAGGTACTAACATAAAGGCAACAACGAGGCCACAGACATGATGGTGCGCTTCTCATGCGTCTGTGATGTAGAGGAGTGCGTCCAAGACGAACTGCCGTGGGAGTTTGACATACGAACTTCCAATGGAGCTGTGAACTTCCATAGGAAAATCACATCCGCGGCCTTGATGAGCATAAGGCATGCCAGCAACCGGATGTGTGACCACGATTGGGCCATGCTGGTGTACAGAATCTGTTTCCACACGTTGAAAGTGGATCAGAGGAAGACGTACGAACTCAATTGTCATTGGGTTGGTGACGGTGATGATAGACTGCTGAAGATGGAGATTCAATTGGTGTCTGGTCCTGTGGGCTCACAGTTGAAACAGAGATTGGGAGAATTTACTCTGGAGAGTGATAGGGGTTCAGATCAGGATGATTATGACTTATTTGCGTGGACCAGAGAGTTGAGTGATGCAAGAGATGGGTTATGGAGTGAGCAGGATATGCTGAGGCTTGAGAACAGAAAGCTAAAGTGCCAGCTGGATGAGTACTTATCAAGGGAATCTGAACAAGTGGATAAGCTAGTACTGAAGGAAGAACACCAAATGCGAGTATACACCAAGTTGATTAATGACATGAAGGCACAGTATATCAGGGTACTCAATGGTGAAGTCGTTGATCATGATGATCTGATCAATGCGGACAAGATCAGACATATCAATGAACAGGTCAAGTTGGAAGAATCACCAAGGAAGAAGAAGGTAAAAAAGGTATTACTCAAGACAAACACACGAGAAGGGAAACACAAGAAGGAGGAAGAACTCACACCTGAAATCCCACCAGATGTGACAATCAAGGATGAATACCCCAAGGATGCTGACTCCAATGAGGCGCAAAAGTCAAATGCTGAAGAGGCCACAAGTATGGCTTCTGTACACTTCAGATTCGCCAAGGATGACGATGTGGTCAAGGAGGAATCCGATGAGCTACCAGACGATGCGGCAGAAGACCAGGATGATGAGATCCAAGACACGGAGGCCACCGAGGAGGATACCGATGAAGATACGCAGAACGATACGGACTACAATGGCGAAGAATGACGCCAACCTGAGAAGGCTAAAGCAGACATGTGTATTTACTATTCAAGTTTCAACGACTCGATGAACAAAAACAAGACGCACTGTGGACGCGTGTATCAAGAGTGGAAATTACCATTTTAACACCAGCTGAAGCACCCACTAGATTGGCTTTTCCTGCGTGCATACAGCAGCACCGTGCACTAAAATAAGCATGATAGGCCTCACACGCAGAGGGGCGACCTCAGCGCAAAGAAAAGGAAACGGACACCACAGAATGATGATGAATCCAATCAGACACAGCAGATACCACCAAAGGACACTCAGATCCCAATAAACGCGTTATTGTAGGGGTTCAAACGCCAAAATATCAGCCTCTGTGGTCCGCACCGGCAATTTTTTTGCTGTCGAAGGCCCGCATTTCCCTCGATCCCAAAAAATTTCCTCTTTTGTTGTTGTGTGAGTTATCTGATTGAAATCTCCCAAGTTCTCAAAGTCTTCGTTGTCTTCGTTGTCGTTACCCCCTTCTCTGTGGTCACCCATCCTCCTTTGCTCTCTTAGCTTTCTTCCCACCCATCCACAGGCCATTTCATTACGTCCCCTTCCTTTTCTATATTTACATAGATCCTTCAACCCACAGAGATCTCTGGTCACTTCACTTCTTTCACTTCATTCTTGACACTTTCACATATTTCACTTCTTTATCGCTCGTTTACTTTGACATACCAATGCAGTACATCAATCGTGACGTTCCATACACACCATTGGTGCCACAGCACATCTTGGTGAACACCCCACAACAAATGAATTCGCAATACGGCCACTTCCCAAGTGTACAGGACTACGAACAGTACGGGTGCCACCAGTATCACAACAACCGTGAGGAGCAGCTCCAGGAGTATGAGTTCCAACAGATGAACTCCATGCTTGAGGGTTCCATGAGATCAATGACGGTGAGTGATCAGGATGATTTATACTCCGACGTGTACCAGCCACATGGCTATTCCAGTGACACTAGTTTCAAGTACTCTGGATCACAAATCGAAGCTAGTGGGATGGAACCAGGCATTGGTGTTGACTTCAACTCTGCCCCCAGTAGAACGGTCTATTTGGGAAATGTCCCAGGCTACATCACTCCAAAGGAATTGCTTGATCACGTGAGATCCGGTGTGATTGAGAATGTGCGCATCCTTCCTGAGAAGATGTGTGCCTTCATTTCATTCTTGGACGAATCAAGTGCCCTTTTGTTCCATTCTGATGCCACGCTGAAGAGACTGACAATTAAGGATAACGATATTAAGATCGGCTGGGGTAGAAGTATGCCAATTTCTACTGCTGTGATGGTCAGCGTCAAAAACTACGGCGCTACCAGAAACGTCTACATTGGAAACCTACCAAAGGATACCACTGAGGAGAAGTTATACAGTGATATGGAACAATTTGGAATCATTGACACCATCAAGATCTTGCCTGAGAAGGGTATCGCATTTGTCCATTTCTGTTCTATCCGTTCTGCCATCACCGCTGTCACCAGACTAGCTCAAAAGATGCCAGAGGAGTATGGTAATAAGAGAATATTCTACGGTAAAGATCGTTGTGCCTTCATTACAAAGACTCAACAACATAATGCTGCTCAGTACTTAGGGTTAGCCCCAGGTATGGAGCACCTTGTTACTAATGCCGACAGGGAATTCATCTCTTCGACTCTGTTACAGCAGTCTGCAGCAGCAGCAGCTATTGCCACCACTGCAGGAGGTGCAAACAATTTGGGCAACAGAACAATCTATTTGGGAAACTTGAACAAGACTGCCAAATTGGATGAGATTTGTAACGTTGTCCGTGGTGGATTGCTTGAAGTTGTGAAGTATTTCCCAGATCGTCATGTTTGTTTTGTCACATTCATTGACCCAATCGCCGCTGCTCAATTCTACGCAATGTCACAACTCCATGGCCTCAGTATCCATGGTAAAAAGATCAAGATCGGCTGGGGTAAACACTCTGGTCCACTCTCTGTGGAGTTGACACTGGCCGTGTCATCAGGAGCCTCGAGAAACATTTACATCGGTAACATTGACTTGAACGATCCAAGATTCTCACAAGAGGCGTTGAGGGCCAAGTTTGAAGAGTTTGGTACTGTGGAACAGGTGAACTATTTGGCTGCAAAGAGCTGTGTGTTTGTGAACTTTGCAAACATCTCACATGCGATATTGGCCATTGATAAGATCAAGATTGATCCTGATTTCAAAGATCTGAAGATTAATTTCGGTAAGGATAGATGCGGAAACATCCCAAGACAGTTTGTCAACAAGAAGATTTAATTCTTATGGTTATGTGCATGAGCAATCTTTCATAGATCTCTTTCAAATATTCATAATTTGTTAATCTGCATATACGAGCCGCAGTGACCATGACGTTATCGATAGGAAGCTATTCTAATCTAGAGCCATGCTAGATCAATCAGTTCAAAGGGTGGCAGTGTAGCATTCAATGGGGGCAGTATCAGTGCCGGATGCCAACTTGGAGCAAGTTCCACTGGTAGTGAGTGTCCCTGCAGTAGTTGACCGCGGAAATTGAAAATTGAAATTAATTGGAGCAAGGATCGAGCACATATTCATATTCATCTGTAGAACTTAGAAGTTTTCTAAGCATATTGGATTAAGCATGATGGAGACGATGGGGACGAAATCACAAAGGCAGAAGCTTCAAACAGAAGATGTCAGATGAGGTTTAGAAAGATAAGTTCGCAGACGTAAGAGACAAGTCACGCCTCTTGGATATGGTTTCAGTGTTTGCCTTAGCCTGGGCCCTGTGGGACCTAACATCTAAGGCCTTTGCATCATGCAGGAGGGAAGACGCGGTATTGGTGGAAAGCTGGAATATTAATGTAACTGGCTTCAATGGGAAAGAGGAGAAAACGCGGTGTAAGTTTTAGCACACGCATGTGCATTTGATTGTAAGTCTGAGCACGCGTGAACAGACGCACGCCTTTCTGCGAAGACTGCACTCGACTGTAAATGGTAAAACCTTAGAACGCCTGAGTGGAAAAAAACATATCGAGATTCGAGATTCGAGATTCGAAGGGGCGACCAGATCTGTCCTTCTTGTAGTCATGACTCATATCGTAGAGCTCTACGCCAGTCTACAGCAGATGGTATTCATTATTTGTTCAACTGACACAGGTATACATGAGCGGTGTTCTCATGAACGTATTATCTCCCACCCCAAAGTACTCCAGTGCATCCAGTGGTCTATGGTCAACTAGACATCAGGTTCAATGCAATTATGCAAGAGCACAGGACAATCAACAAGCTGCTTTACAATTCTGCATGATAGGCCACTTAAGTCCTTGGGCCTGCTAGTGCTGGGTTTCCTTCACATATATGATAGGAATACTCGGAAGTCGGGAGTCGGGGTCTCGGGAGTCGACACGGATTGTATCGTATGAGGGTGCAGACATCATGCAGTGATCTATTGGTTGTATCTGAGGTTGATGCAGCAAAGTGATGCACAAGAGCCACTCTTAACACTTCCAGACGCCTTGGCAGGACGTACGACCTGCCTCGATATCCCTAATCTGGCACACAGGCAGCTGTTAATGGGGTCATCGACCCATCTATGCCATATTATGGTGCGCAAGGATGAGAACTTGATCGACCGCATGCATCCGTGTACGATGATGATCTTCTCAGGCCGTTAAATACTGGGGTCCTTCAAGTTACGAAGGCCTCGAGTTCATGTTGATAGGTTAATCGGCAATTGGAAAGTCAGGACAAAGGAGATAAACCACTAGATAAAAATAAAGGTTCTTCGCACCCAATGCACCACTGAACCTCACAACTATCCACTGATTCTTCAGATGGGCTCAAAACGCCAGTTCGATGCACCTCTCTATCGATATGCAATAAAGAGATCGACTTCAATTTATTCTGATTTCGCACGCACCTCTCTAAGGCTGATATCCTTCTGATCAGCCAATCCTGCACCTGCCAGCCAATTGTCTCTGACATATAAAGAGTACTTGTCCTCTCCATATTTTGCCCTCCTGTCGTCGCCACACTTCTGGTGGCAAACAAGCCGTCAACAAGAGCAGACATGAGATTACTCAACGCAGTAATGAGCACATTGCTCCTTTTATGCTCTCTCCCTTCATCTTCTGCGGTGCCATTATCATCATCTGAGATATCTTCTGCTTCTTCTGTTATCTCCTCATCATCATCATCATCTGAAGTATCATCGTCATCTGAAGTATCATCTACTTCCTCAACATCTAGTGTTCCATCGAAAACTCCAACTGATGGTGCGACCATGACAGGTTATTTTGCGGGTACAGAGCCGACTTGGGTAGTGACTATTCCTCCAGCCGGACAATTTACTAGGCTAGAGTTCTACCTCATGAACTCAGGCCTGAATGCTGATAAGTTCACTATCCAAACATCCATTGTCATGTATCAAGGTTATGATGTAACTGGAGCTTTCAGCATGACAGTTGGGGCCGATTCAGTGACAGCCGTGTATAGCCCAGTAGGGTCTGAGAATTATATAGACCCTCTGTCCATGATCATTATTGGTGTGGCCACTGGCGGCGATCAGTGGACAATTTCTGGTCATATCGAAGTGGATCACCCATCACCCGCAAAGAGAGATACATCTTTCGATTACTATCAAGTGGAGTACACTCTTTATGGAAACCTTCCAAGCACACCCTCATCGCCTTCTGTTGAATCATCATCGTCATCATCATCATCATCATCATCATTATCATCTCACTGGTCTTCTACGTCATCTGAAGTGTCAATTACTTCTTCCTCCTCCTCCATTGTCGCATCTACAACTCCAACTGATGTCCCGACCATGACAGGTCATTTTGTGGGTACGCAACCGACTTGGGTCGTGACTATTCCTCCAACTGAACAAATTATGGGACTAGAGTTCTACCTCATGAATTCAGGCTTGAATGCTGATAAGTTCACTATCGAATCAGCCATTGTCACGTATCAGGGTTATGATGTGACTGGAGCTTTCAGCATGACAGTTGAGGCCGGCTCAGTGACAGCCCTGCTTAGCGTATCAGAGCCAGGTAGAACTGAAGACACTATATCCCTGACCATTGTTGGTGTGGCCACTGGTGGAGATCAATGGACAATGTGTGGCCATGTCCAAGTGGATCACCCATCAGCCGGTAAGAGAGATACATCTTTCGATTACTATCAAGTGGAATACACTGTTTATGGAAATCTTTCAAGCTCATCCTCATCGTCTTCTATTGAACCATCATCATCATCATCATCATCTGAGGTATCTTCCGCTTCTTCTGGAGTCTCATCATCCTCATCCTCATCATCATCATCCTCATCCTCATCATCATCATCATCATCATCATCATCATCATCTGACTGGTCTTCTACGTCATCTGAAGGTTCATCTTCATCTGCCGCATCTTCTTCAACTTCTGCTGTGTCATCATCATCTTTTGAGGTATCTTCCGCTTCTTCTGGAGTCTCATCATCCTCATCCTCATCCTCATCCTCATCATCATCATCATCTGACTGGTCTTCTACGTCATCTGAAGGTTCATCTTCATCTGCCGCGTCTTCTTCAACTTCTGCTGTGTCATCATCATCATCTGAGGTATCTTCCGATTCTTCTGGAGTCTCATTATCCTCCTCCTCCTCCTCCTCCTCCTCCTCCTCCTCCTCCTCCTCCTCCTCATCATCATCATCATCATCATCAACATCATCATCATCTGAAGTACCTTCGTCATCTGAAGTTTCATCGTCCTCTTCATCTTATGAAGGACCATATTCATCGTCCTCTTCATCTTATGAAGGACCATATTCATCGTCCACTTCTTCTGAAGCTTCATCCTCCTCTTCATACTCCACCTCTTCCGCTGCTGAAGTTTCGTCTTCATTCTCCGCTGAATCGCCTTCATCTGCTGAGCTTTCATCTTCAACTTCCGAATTCCCTTCGCATTCTGTTTCTTCATCTGCTCAAGCGACAACCTCTTCTGAGGCATCGACCACTTCATCTCAAGAGTCTTCTTCCGGTGTGTCTTCATCTACTTCTAGTATCCCATCCAGTGATATCCCAGTATTGAGTGGTGTCCTTGACGCCGGTAACCCAGTTTGGACATTGACCATTCCAGGATCGATTGGGGACGTTGAGTCAATCTCTATTGAAGCTTCGAAGGGCGGAGTTGACCAAGCAACTTTTCACTACTCGTTTGCCAATGCATTCATTGATCAAGCTCCTTCCACTCAAACAGATATCACACTCACTCCATCAGCGGTTGACATGACATTTGTTCCAACAGTTGAAGAGCCTTTGACATCTGCTGATATCTTCACTGCTGTGTTTGGTGGTGCTGCCACAGCTGGAAAGTCATGGACTGCCCACGTCTACGTGATGATTCAAGTGGCAGATTCCGGCCCGCTTTCCAAGAGACGTGTTATTGAGTTCAACTTGGATTACTCCGTTACAGTTTCTAATGCAAGCTCATCATCCGAATCTTCCACCTCCTCTGTTTTATCATCTTCTTTTTCTTCGTCTTTGACTACGTCAATAACACCATCATCTTCTTCTGCTGTGACAGCTTCTTCAAGTTCTTCTGCTATGGGTACATCCACAAGTGCTTCACCGTTCCAACAAAGTTCCCTTTCCACGTTTAGCTACTGGAATTCTACCACCAGTGTAAGTAGCTCCACACTGAAACCAGTTACGTCGATATCCACTATTACCACTGGGACTACCACTGCCACCACCGCGACTACCACTGCCACCACAACAACACAACAATCCACCACTGTTGTCGTTGTCACTTCATGTTCTGAGAACAAGTGTACTCCAACATCTGTGACAACAGGGGTGACCGTTGTCTCGACGACCAAGAATGGCGTGGTTTCAAGTTATACGACCTACTGTCCATTGTCTTCAGAGACTGGTTCTACAGCTACTACTACAACCTTGAAACCTACTGGTACTGCTGCGGTTGTCACCACTGTTGTGGTTGTCATTTCATGTTTGGAGAACAAGTGTGCTCCGACGTCTGTGACAACAGGTGTGACCATTGTCACGACGACCAAGAATGGCGTGGTTTCAAGTTATACGACCTACTGTCCATTGTCTTCAGAGACTGGTTCTACAACTACCACGGCTACTGTGAAGCCTACTGGTACTGCTGCGATTGTCGAAGCTTTTACGAGCGTTGTCACAACCACATCGTGTTCTGGTGGTATTTGTGCGATTGTTTCGCTGACGTACACTGCTACACAGCCAGTTGCTCTGGGTAGTGTTGAAGCCACTGGCACTGCTGGTTCTGTACATTCCACCATAACCGGTGGTGTATTTGCTACTACAGAGACAGCAGCGGAGTCTGGTGTCACCAAAGCCACGACTACTCCTGCTCTCGTTAGTCTGACTACGACCGGCGTCACCCAACCAACAACCACAGGTATGGTTTCTCCTACTGCTTCTCTTTCAACTTTTGAAGGCGCTGCTGTGAAGATGGATGGCTCTACTGTTGGTAGCTTCATTGCTGTTCTTTTATTCTTCTTCATCTGATCCCGGATAAAGTTATTCTTAATGCCATTGTCCAACATGTTTTATACCCTACCCTGACGGGGCTGCGCCGTGAACCGATTGATAAATACCATGCAGCGTTCCAACCGGTGTCGATGTACTATACTATTTTAATCACATCTTGACCAAGCTGTAGTGAGCATCTATCGCAAAAGGTATTGAGGTGATGTGAACAGACTATAGTGAGAAGCACTTGCTTTGGAAAGCGTAAACATAGTGTACCCAGAGAAAAACTTTCCTATTACACAACGATTAAACTAACAGTGTTGTGGGGTTTAAGGGGGGTCCTGTCCCAATCGACACCACATCCAGACATCCAGACACCACATCCAGTCCCAATCGGGACACCGGACCCCCCACGCGTGAACTTAGAGTCACCACGGGATGGCCTCATCCCCCCATACACCCAACTCCATTACTACTTAGACAATACAAGTCAATCAGTATAAGCCTCACCATGGGACTCTACATGGGGGCCGAGCAGGGAAATGAACCCTGGGTGCACGTTCCGGGTTACGTTTACATTGATTAATCAACAACGATGGTCCAAACCACTCGAACTACAAAGATTGCCCTCGTTGAGGCACCGTTGAGGCACCAACACCTTCTCCGACCGAGTTAACAGACACAGTCAGGTAGAAGTACCACAGGGTCGCCATGGAACACATTTCGGTCTGGTCCGCTACATCCACAGCCACCATTGACAAACGGTTGAAACAGCAACAAGAAATTACCGCTTGCTTTTTCGCCCTCCATGGGATAGCATCGTCTACACAGACTCACTTCCCCTTCGTGGCACACACGATCTTGGCAAGAGTCACACTCGACGATTGTACTGTGCGTGCGCAATACGCTTCTCTTGGGGCTGCTATAGCCAACACCTCGAATGACGAGGAAGAGGATACGGACCACACCAGTACCCCACAACACTACAACTTGTATCAGTACATCCAATACATCAACCGCCAGGACATTGCAGACTTGGACTCCATGGAAGCAGTTCTCGATTTCTTCATGTTCCGCAACATGACTGCAGATAAAGTCAACTGGTGGCTCATCAAATTCCAGCACGACTTGCTTTTGGCTCCTCCTTTGCGAACTAAGGCGGACATGGACGGACTGTGTACCACCCTCGCTGGTCATCGAAGACTATTGCGCTTCGCGTCCACGTCCACCCTCGCGGGCATTATTGAGTCCCGCATGCAGAGACTTCACCGTGTTGACATATTGCACCAGGCAAAAATTTACAGTGCTGGGTACAAAGTAACTGATTTGATCACGGACTTACACGACATTGCCAGTTATCAAACCGCTCCCAGTTTCACGGAGCCCATCTTTGTTCGCCCCGAACGCGCGAAACCAGTGAAGAAGAAGCACTTCACTCCTGCGTCTAACCGCCCTGCGTCTAGCCGCCCTCAATACAAGGAATCTAGCGCTTACTCCACTATAGATCAGACGACCACGTCTGATTCGCACTCAAAGCCTTCTCCTCAGAAGTCTTTCTATCTCACGTCCAGTCAGACCAGCCCTGCTCGTACCACAGCGTCCGATATCGACCTCCCGGTGTTCTATACGGTATGGAAACGATCTCTTTGAGCCGGTTACCTCGGCTCCAGATCTCAACGTCCGCCGTCCTTGTAAGATTAAGGTGGACCATGAACAGTTTCTTCAACTCAAGAACAGACCTTTACCACGCGGCTCGGCTACCTCCGATGACTTCATCCGTCAAGAAGTCAACCGGTTACTGGCCGCCGGTCTGATTGAAGAATCCACTGCCCCGACATATTCCAGGTGCCATCAGTCGTCACTACTGGTAAGCCTCAT
Source organism: Williopsis sargentensis (assembly GCA_020995425.1). NCBI lineage: Eukaryota > Fungi > Ascomycota > Saccharomycetes > Phaffomycetales > Wickerhamomycetaceae > Williopsis > Williopsis sargentensis. The sequence continues at coordinate 159,829 of CP083466.1, read as the reverse complement.
ATGGTCATTGCCTACCGGCTTATCAATAACATCACTACGAAGTTGCCGACAGACACCACTACGTGGGAATCTCTGTCCGCCCAAATCGATCCACACTCGACTCACTTCACGACTTTGGATCTCACCAGTGCTTTTCATCTGTTAGCACTCGACCCTAAGTGTCGCCAATACACTACGTTTGCCACTCTCGGTTCGGCAAATTTCAGTTCAAGGTACTTCCATTTGGGCTAAGCGACAGCCCAGCATTGTTTTCATTCTTCCTCCAAGAGCTCAACTTCAGTCACCACTTGCATTTACTGACGTATATGGATGACTGCCTTGTCCAGAGCACTTCTCACGTTACAGAACATGCTCAACATCTCCGCAAGATCTTTGCAACATTCCGTCACCATGGACTTAAGATGAGTCCGACGAAATGCCACTTCTTCCAACCACAGGTCGAACAGCTGGGACACATCATACGCCCTGATGCCATTTCACCAAAGGAAGAGAGTTTAGCCGTTTTGAGAGAGATTATCTCTACACCATCCACCTCCAAGGATGAAGTTAAACAAGTCCTTGGACATGTCGGGTTTTACCAGGCATACATACCACACTATTCCGATCGCACCTTTGATCTCACTCAACTGTTGTCGAAGAAGACATCCACCTTTGAGTGGTCACCAGAATGCCAATTTGAATTCTCTTAACAGCTCTCAGCGATGGTGTGTCACTTGAAACCATTTGATCCTCACAAGTCCTGCGTTATCTTCTGTGATTCCAGCATCTTCGCTTGTGGTTCGGTCCTATTGCAACGTGATTCCCACGACCTTCAAGCGAAGTACTATTTCTCCAATTTCAACCCTTCGATCACCAACTTTGTTCGCAGCTGTCAGGTTTGTTTAAAGGTCAAGCCACCAAGTTTCCATGGAGATATAACCCGGTTGCTACAACACAAGAGAAAGGCAAAAGGGTTTATCAAATTCAAGTGGAAATTGCTGATCAAACATTGGGAATGGATTCGCGCTTCCGAACTCAAACTCAGACACCCAGACATCAACATGGTGGAGACACGCATCAAAGATCAGCGTCCAGCATGCAAGGGTCTGCTTATCTGTTTATTTGGCTGGAGCTCTCGCTTGTAAGTTGTAACCCAACGACTTGGATCTTGGCGGATGATGGTGATGACCAAGGAACAAGTTACATTGATTCACTGAACTACGACCATGGTGCTGATTCATGATTGATCACGATTCAGTGCTCGCACACGTGTTTCCTGATACACACCAGTAAGAGTCAATGGAATCATTGGGAGGTTGTGGCATGACAATATCTCAAACCAAACAACTGAGGACTCAACGCTACACATATCCAACTAAGAGGACCTTCTTTTGACAGCTTCCACGATGATATGATCTTTCATCTTTGAGTAGGTCAACATCGACATTTATCCACGGAATCTTGGTAGTTATTATAGGTTGCAGTTGTGACTGTATTATAATCTTGATAATCCAATGCCGTTCGTTCAACTGTTCTTCATTGACCGAGAAGTCTTTGGACTATCCATCATGAGTTTATAGGTTATAGTACTGCTGGTGTAACTCCCATGGGAGTCATAAACTGTACTAACGGGTACAGCTGGTGGCAGCCTTATTTTCAATTCCCCCTCAATTAGACGGCCATGCATCCAAGCTAAAATAGTGTGTGATCTTGATGATTCAGTATACAACAAGCATTACGCAAAAGCATATATGACGTATAAATAACGTAGCAACGGGTCATATGACTGTTGACAATCAGTTCCCACCATAGAACCATCTTCTAAAGAATTCAGAGATTAGTTGTAACAACCTGGCAAAGAACGCGAACTTGTTTTTGTTACCCCCTGGAGTAACGTCTTTTGGTACAGTTATGGCCTCGGAAGATTCAGGCTCAGCAGAGTTAACAGCTGCTGGTCTAGCAACAGGGGCTGGCGATGGAACGCCACCACGATCAGGGGAAGCGGTGACTTCTGGGACGGAGGGACGACCAATAGACTCTGGTTCAGCAGTATCAGATTTGGAAGCTGTAGGGGCTGTAGTGGCTGTTGTAAGCGGCTCAGAAGCAGCCAAGAGAGCAGCTGAGGTAGGCTCAGGAGCCTTGGAAGCCACTGTCGATGATGTATTGTCAACGGATGCCCTTCTTGGGGTTGGGTCTGGGGTAATAGGCTCTGCAGCAATGTCTCTCTGGACGGCGGAGTTCATAATGGAGGTCCGCTCGATAGAGGCACTTTGGTCCTTCGAGTGATCATAAATGATGACATTGTTCAAGTTGCCAGAGATGTCGAGTTCTGCTGTTGTCAGTATAGTTGGCCACGTACATCCTTATCAGTCGTACTCACCACTAGCATAGTTCTGGTCACACAGCCACACGCCATCGACGATGAACTTGAACTCCAACTTCCCTGAGGGAGTGTCTGGGATCACTCTGAAGACATATTGGCCAGCGGTGGCGCTCCAGGTCAAGTCCACCGCATGCCAGTGTGTGAAGTTGCCGGCAATCTGAACGTGCTCCTTAGAGGGGTCGGCCCTGTAGACGATTGTCGTTTCCATTCTATCTGTTGCTTCTGGTATTAGGAAGATGGTTATTGAACAACTGCCAAGTGCCAACGCGTGATGAGCCACTGAGAATCCGATACAGGGGCCTGTGCACTGAAACGGTTTCAAGGTGGAGAAGTGCACACACGATAGGATGGCTGCCATGTAAGAGCAATTTTGGTGTTTGGATGTGTCTTTCTCTTCTGATCATCGTTTTATAATCATCGCAGTAACCATTAAGTACGTTGTCTACCAGACGAACAGTCCTTCATCAGTCAGTCAGTCAGTCAGTCAATCAGTCAGCCGGTAGAGTCGTGCAGCGTCTAGTGGAATGAACTAGGATGACCAAAACAGCACGCGCCGCCACGCCCAATGTGCCCAACGATAATGAGCCGATAAGCAAGAGACAGCGTACTCAAGACGATGGCACCAGTGAAGCCAATGATGCTGTTATAGGGGCAAATCGAGCAGCAGACGGTACTGCTCTCTTTGATCTCCCCCCTGAAGTGTTGGAGCTAGTGTTCTCCCACTTACAAGGCTTGGAATACTTCAAACTAAAGATTCTGATGTCTCATCCAATAGTTGGCCGGTACCTCATGAGGAGATGCATCATGCTTAAGAACTTTCGAGGGGAGCCCACCTACTTCAAGCCTTTGAGTAATGTTGTGGTACCGAATGAGTTAGCATGCGCAAGTTCTGAGGGTGCCAATGGGTCTGGTGAAGGGAAGGAAAATCACAACGACAACGACGAAGGTAGCAGCAACAGCGATGACTCAAGCAGCGAATACTACTCGAGTAAGAACATGCATTACCCTAGGTTTGGAAAGCACTACACTCGACATGGTGAGGGTGACTATAGTCGCACTCAAGAGAATGCAATCGAGTCCATAGAATCCTTCCAAAAGGAACAGCGAGTAAAATTGAACGAACTCACTGTCTACTTTGAGTTCAAGCCCTCGACAACTCAATGGAAGGGCAAAAGCTCACTTTCTGCCTTTATAAGGTACTGTGATTCTAAAGGAATCTCTTTGATCATCTTGGACTCTATTGGGGTTGGCATTGAGAAGTACTTGAAAGGGCTCAAGGATGTCAAATTTGATCTCGTGCAACATATAAGCAGGCATGACCACGAGTACAGCAGCGTGATCTTGACGAAAGCCCCAAAATGCACATATACCTGGTTTAAGTATCCAGAGACAGCTTGGATTGCATACAAGGCGACCCAACAGATTGATGATTTATTGCGTCTCAAGGGCGTGGTGTGGAACTACACGATAGAGAATCTCAATACTTTGAAATTCCTTCATACAGCTCCAAAGTTGTTGACCAAGGCAATGGCCTTCCCAATGTTTCACCATGTTAAGAAGTTGATGATCATTAGAAATGGGTCAAGGAATAAATCGTCTCCAAGGGAGATCATTGGATTTAACATGCCCAATTTGACGCATATGAACATCATCAACTGTGTTGTTTCGCAGTTTAGGGATAACAGATTTGAGAATTTACAAGTCTTGGCCATTGAAGGTGGATTTGAAGGTATCGGGCTTGATGAAAGTGTTCCTGAAAATGCATCTTTACGGTTCCGTGATAACTATTTACCGAAATTGAAGACGTTGGACATTTCCGTATCATCACTGGCAGAATTCACCTCAGATACCCCAATGACAAACTTGCAAACTTTTAGATTGGATACAGATTTCAAGGGGATGTATGGTACCATGGAATTTCTGTTCAACTGCTTTTGCTCAGTTGGACATTTGAGCTTTATACCGAGAACGAGGGATCACACACCAGAAATGATGGAACTACTGATCAGTGGGTTATATGATTGTTCCAACCTGACTTCGCTGTTGATTGCTGATAACACGGATGATAAATGGTTGATGGAATTGACCAAGAAGGAGTTTCCAAATCTAAGGGACTTTTACTTCTATAATGCCAAGCAGAGCATCAGGGTGATGCCGCAGCTAAGGGCACCACAATTAAAAAACCTAACTCTCCTTAACACAAAGGTCGAGAGGGTGGAAGTGAGAGAGTACCTGGGTCCGATTTGTATCACATTTACAAGCGCAGAGATATGCTTTCCTCGAGCGTATTGGCGGGTTCATTTCTTTGGGGATCGGTACCTCAAGGGAGATTGCTGTAACGGACAATATGCGCGCGAGTGGGTTCACCCGTGGAAGGATGACTTACAGGACAATCTTGCCCTTTCAAGAGACTTGCGAAGCGTGACTCTGGCAAAGGGTGATCCGTGTAAGTATGGCCATGTGGACTTGAGATATCACGAATGCAAGAAGTTCTCGGAGACACCGAAGAGCGATGACTTATACCTGGTGGAATACAACAACTCCAGCTACGCCACCCACTGGTGATACTACACAGAGGACTCACCGGTGGCGATGTACTGTGCTCTCTACCAGCTGTTCATGAAACATGTATCAGTAGTTGTCACTTGTCACTAGTCAGGCCACCCGGCTAAATGCCCACGCGTTCATTCACCCGAACGGCCCCCGAAGCCTCGGCGAATGACTTTGAAAAGCGCTCCAAAACCCCAGAAACTGACTCACTTGAGCACACGCCACACACACTCAGCAGCTGTTGTCGACCAACCCGAACAGTGCACAGAGCCATGAACTTCCTGCGCAAGTCACCAAGTCGCTTGTTCTCGTCCACAGCACACCGGTTGATCTCAGAGCCGCCACAACAGGCAAACAAATTCGTCTCGATACGGTCATGCGAAGAACTCAGTGGCCGTTCCATCCCAGATTACATCCATTCGCCACACTCAAAGCTGCAGGGCCTGGTGTGGCGTAACCCCATCAGGAACATCCTCGTGGTGAAGAAGCCATGGTCTTCACACGTCAGGGAGTCGATGGTGAAATTTGTAGGGTTTGTTCATGATCATTACCCCGAGTTGAATGTCATTGTCACAAAGGATGTTGCTGATGAGATCTCACAGGACTTCAAGAGCTTCCCAAAGCAGACAAAGACATCACCACACCTGCTTTACACGGGTGAACTAGAGGACATTGTGGCAAAGTCCGATCTGTTGGTGACTCTGGGCGGCGACGGAACCATCCTAAGAGCAGTATCAATGTTCTCGAATGGAATTGTGCCACCAGTGCTATCCTTCTCCATGGGAACGTTGGGATTCCTGTTGCCGTTCGACTTTGCACATCATGAGGAGGCATTTAAAGAGGTTTATAAGTCCACTGCCAAAGTGCTTCATCGTACACGGTTGGAATGCCATGTCGTGAGAAGAGACTCGAAGGAATCTGAACAACCGCAGATGATCCATGCGATGAATGACATTGTGCTACATAGAGGCGATACTCCACACCTGACCACACTTGATATCTACGTCGATGGTGAGTTCCTCACGAGGACCACGGCGGACGGTGTGTGCTTGAGCACCCCCACGGGGTCCACGGCGTACTCCTTGAGTTCTGGAGGAAGTATTGTTCATCCTTTGGTTCCAGCTATACTCATCTCTCCAATCTGCCCTCGTTCGCTAAGTTTCAGACCACTGATCATCCCATTGACATCACACATCAAGATCAAGATTGCGAAAAAGTTGAGTGGAGAGAACAACGTCCGCATGTCCATTGATGGAATCCCACAGGAGTCCTTAAACGTTGACGACGAGATCCATGTGCTCAATGAAGTCGGTACAATCTTTGTGAAGAACAACAAGTTCCCTTATACAAAGAAGGAGACAACGGCAAAGCAAAGTGGTGTATACTGTGTTGCCAAATCTGAAAACGACTGGGTGAGGGGCATCAATGAGTTGCTAGGGTTTAACTCATCGTTCAAGAACCAGGCAAAGCCAAAGTTATAGATGGATTGCAATGCTGCTATTAATATAAGACGATGAGTCTACAAAATGACTTCCAAGAGTAGAATTACTTACACTATGGAAAAGAAAAGTACCAAAAAAGTACAATACAAAAGGGAATGTCCTTTCAATCCTTGCATCCTCTCCCATTCGGGCTCACGAAGGAGGTCCCTTAGGCAACAGACAAAGCTGTGCCAGATGAAACGATGCACCCAAGATCGATAGTTTCTGCTCTTCAGTACGCCGCAGGACACTTTCACCCGCAATAAAGAGGACAAAAGCGGCAAGACATGGTATCGCGCTCGTCATGGGCCGAACTCAAAGGTCCAGCCTCAAGGAGATGCTGTAGCTGTCTGCGCGGGCGCCTGTGAATTTGCGTTAAAGAAGAAAGAAAGGTATTTACAAGCTAAAGAGAATGACAAAATTTTCCCCTTTTTTTATACCAAACCGGAAATAATGTGTTACCCGACCTAAATGAAATATGGTGTGCGGGTGTTATGGGATGTTCGCGAACTCGTTCTGTGAGTTGTCCGGTTGTTTTAGGGCTTTTGACTGTAGTGTTCAACAGCTATGGAAGGCGTGTGCAGTGGGAGACATTGGCGAATGATTGAGACAGTGGAGAGCATCGATAGGCAGCTGCAGTCGCTTGACGGCGAGTTAAAGGCGGCGACGGACCATGAAACTCTGAAGCAGCAGATGAACCCTCATATCGATGCCCGTGAATTGGGTCATCTCGAGGCTGAGGAGCAGAGGATCACAGCTGAGCTGGAACGGCTACAGGAGCTTTGGTACGTGATGACACTGGAGAAGGAGATCGCTGTGAACACCGACTTGTACGAATTTGAGACTGTTTTCCACTCTTTGGCAAAGCTGGACTCAAAGATCCAGCAGCTGGAAGACAATGTCAAGTCAAAGGCCATGCTGGAAATGTCCAAACTGGAAGAGGTGGCGGTACAGAAGTTGCTGGAGTGCTGGAATCAACTAGTGGTCGTCACTGACAACTCCATCACATTTAACAATGAGATCCATGCAGACGGGTTCCCAATTGAATACGAATCCGTATTGACAACCGTGGAACAGTTCTCACTTCCACAGCAACAGTTTCAGTTGTCCAACGTCGTGTTTGACTGCTTAGTAAAGCCGCTGTTCGGTAATATCGCTCTTACTTTGGAACAGTCCACAATCACGTGGCATGAACTGGCTTTAGAATCTACTCCAGATGCAATTTTGTCTCGTCATATTGCCTCAACGAGGGCTCTATGTCAATTTGTGGGGCTGATCCCAAACAGTTCGAAGATCATTTCATATATCTCTCCACAGCTGTTTGATAAATTGAAGCAACTGATAACTGGGTATGCAATGGAGATCTCCAAGAGTGGACACTTACAATACGAGTTTAATGAATTGGGTAAATTTATCTTGGACAGAGGGTTCAAGAGAAGTGATCTACAACAATGGATTTCTGAGGAGCTATACTTGCTTGTCACCGAACACTCTCTGAACTCACATATTGATGAAATACGATCATTGTTCAATGACGAATCAAGTTTCAAACAGGTCCAACACATCAAATCATCCCAGTCTAAGGACATGACTCAAGATAAGGAGACTCATAGACAAGCTTCATCAGCAGATGATGCTGACTGGAATGCATGGGAAGAAGATGATGATATCAATGTCAACGAGGATGCATGGGGAAACGATGGTGATGTTGATCCAGAGGTGATGGATGATGATTGGGACGCATGGGGTGATGATGGTGATGATGGTGATGGTGCTGAGCAACTCAAACAACCCAAAGCACAGAAGAAACTGGTGTCCAAGCTTAAGAATAAAAAGACTCCTTCCGGAACACCAACACCAAAAGTGACACCTCAACTGCCTCTTCCACAGAAGCAGACATCACCGGAGATCATCACAACTGCGTTCCCGGAACTGATCACAAAGATCATCAAAGATTACGAATCAACGGGTAAGACACTCCCTCAGGATTATCAGCAAAACCATTCCGGAAAAGTTGATTACCTGCTCACTGCGTACTATTCTCTTGCGATGGTGAAATATCCAGACTTGTTACTCCTCTACAACGACATCAAATTCCTGAACTTCCCTTCATTGAACGAATTAGGAGAGCGTTTATTGTTGTCATTCATCCAAAAGTATGAATCTTCCATTGTACGCAATTATGAGAAACTGAATGGGCTGGATCCAAGTATTTCGTCAATTGCAACTTTTGCCGTAATCAATGAGATTCAGTATCAATTGACTGAAATGTTTGAGAACGTTGAGATACTATCTTCTGATATCAAGACAAGTCTGGTTCTCTCCATCATGGATGAGTTTTATCAATTGGCAATAGACTCTATTGATAACAAGTTGGATATTGAAGAACAGGAAAGTGAGTATCTAAGTCAAATTATCCAGAAATTCCTCAATTTGGAACAACCATTGAGTGTACAGATCAAGGAATATTCCAAAAACTATCAAAAACTTGAGCAGTTGGAATTCATCATGACGAATCATATGAAGGAAATCATGGATAAGTTCTACGATGGTGGGTTCTATGAGTTGAACACACAGGAGATTGTCTCAATGTTGAACAAGTTGTTTGCTGACAGTGAACTGAAACGCAACAACATCAGAGAGATTAAAGAGATGAGGGATGAGCAGTTCTAGTTATATCCATCGGGTATAATAGTATATATTTTATAATCTATACAAAGACAGACTCGAGCGTCTCTGGCCTGTCCAATTGTCTATATCTTTCTAATACGACTTTAAACACCTTATCCTCCACATCTTTAGCCCAGAGGGTATCCATATGTTCGTAACTTGGGCATTTAACAACTTCCGTGTCGCATTGTAGCATTTCACACGTACGATCAATGTCCACAAGACAGTCTGCATCCCCATAGATCAACAATGTCTCTGTGGAAATGTTTTCCGTGTTGTACACCTCGTTATCATGGCTTTGGAACTGCTGATCTCTGATGATTTGGAACCAATGGATAACGCTCTTAACACTTGAGGAAGAATACAAATAGGGATACCCAGCTTGCTTCTGCCTGAGAGAGATGTTTGCACCACCCCATTGAAACAAGAGTTGTAATGACACATCGATCACTTTGTTGAACAACAGAGGAGGTAACCAACTGTTCACAAGTGGTACAAACGGCAACAAAGCACCTTTACCAAATATGTAACCAATGTAGTGCGGATTCAGCATCAAGGGTGAAACAGCAGGGTGAGTGAGTCTCTGTGGAACCATCACTGGGGACAAGGCAGTAAAGTGCTGTATTTTGGCTTGAAGTTCAGACTGTGAGGATAACGCAGCAAAGAGCTGTGAAGAACCCTGGGAGAAACCAACGTACTTCAACGAGCTCTGTCCAGTGGCAGTTAGCACGTAGTCAATAGAACAGGGGATATCACGCAGCGCAAACTCGTCGATACTAAAGTCCCAGAACGAGGAGTCATCTGCAGAAAGTGTAGTGTGTCTCATCGAGTACTTGTTGCCCCTGTTGTTTCCCAACCACACGTCGTAGCCCTCGAGGACCAACTGAAAAGGTAAACATCTGGAGGTGGAGTCACCAAGCACCCAGAGCTCTGAGTTCGTCATCAACCCATGCTGGAAGAACACCGCAGGTGCTCTGTGTTGGGGTCCCTTGCGAGGTGTGACGCGGTGGAGTGTGAGGATGTATCCATCATCCGTGGTAGCCTCATGGGTCTCAATGCCAAAACCGTGCGATGCTGCGATCTGAGCGATGTCTTCGTGATGGATGACACTCCTCGGCCTCCTGCGCAACGTGTGCTGCAAGAGTTTGTGTGCTCTGCGTAAGCCAACCATTCTTCCGTGTCCTTCTCGTTAAACGTTCGTCTCCTAAAGCCAGAAGCTGATGCCGTTCTTGTTCCTCTCAGAGCTTTCTGTGGTATCACGCGGCTTTTTCGCAGTTTAGAACCAAAAGCTAAATCTCTTTTTGTGTCAAAACTGAGATGCAACAATCAATAAGCTATGTTACAACAAAGAAGGAACTGTGCTAAAGGCTTGATTGTAGGAGGTTGACTTACCGCACTCTATTATCTATATTTAATATATATTATTTACACATAATGTTTGAGAAGTTGGATGATCACACCGACTAATCTGGCGCTTCCGCCTCACCATTTCAACATAATCATTCATACACCTTTAAAATTTAAGGGACTATTTGGTCACGAGACTCCAGGTCTCGACTCTCTATTATCTATACACTATTATCATCACGATTCACAGTTCATTGTTCAGTGTTCACCCTTGTAGAGACACCCTTGTCTCTCCAACATGCTACCTCAAACCTCTTCCCAGTTCGAAGTTTGAACCCACTCGTCACTCCCGAGGATTCTTTGTGTGTTGTGGCCACCGTTTGATACGTTGATGAGTGGTGTAAGTATGAACCTTTCTCAGAAGTGGACACTGGATATCTAAATTTGCTCAATTCCACATGTGAAACAATATAAAGGACTGGGACAGCTCGATACTACTCGACGCTAAAAAGATCAGGATCATTAATTGCTCAAAAACTACCAGGAGTCCAACTAATAAATTTCCATTGACGGTTCATACATGGCCGTTACACGTGTACCGAGCAAGAATCTCTCATGATCTCTTGGCAATGATGAATCCAAGCAGAATCGCACCCACGGTAAAGGCCGGAACGCCAACAATTTGCAGAGCTCTTCTTACCCCAACCCACCACTTGGAGTCACTGTTCTGGATAATCTCTGCATGGGCAATCAATGTCTTTCTCTGAGATGCACATCTCTCTTGTTCCTCGCATCTCTCTCTCTCGGTCTTCTCAACATTGGTAATGCGCTTGGAAAGCTCAAGATTTTCTTCTCTCAGCTTCATCAAGTTCTTGTCGTAGAAGTCATTGATTCTTCTGACTTCATCCCAAGGAACGTCTGTCATAGTGAAACGTTTCGCTGTAGGAAGTCTGTGCAGTTGGAGATCTTCAGGGTCTTCGAAGGAGCGGATCACAGGAGGCTCAAAGAATCTCATAAACAATGTGCGTGACTCTGTTGAGCACCTACAAGTCAGAGCATCCTCCAGATAGCACATCCTTTTCACTCGTGAAACAGGTCCCAGGTAAAAACCGCAAGTGCAAGTCCATGCCTTTTCGCCATCTGCATGGAATGGAATGACAAACTTCTCTTCATCGGAGGTGTCAGTGAAAACAGTCTTGTTCTTCCAAAATCTCCACCATGAGCTCACGACCAAGTCTCTTCCGGTGTAGACCAATCTTGTACGTCTCCAATGGGTGCATGAAACCCTCGCTTCCTTGGTGGCGTAACAGGAATGACAACACCATGTTGTACAAATTCCGAGGGGAAAGGTGTCACTGTAAGAGGTGATAACAATCATAGCAAACGTCGTATCTAGCTCAAGTGATTCGAAAGAGCTGGAAAGTATCAAAATCACATCCTAGCCGCTAGCATTTTGAGAGCATCATCTTCTTTTTTCATCTGCTTTTGTGTACACTGTGCTTTTGTGTACACTCTACTCTGTCCAAGAGGCATAACCGGGGCTGTCCCTCGATTTTACACAAGCCATCTTGCAACGTGACAAATTATCAGCGAAGAACAGGGAGTAGCGATTCGTGTTCAGACATGATACTTTACCAGATACCACACTCTGGGTTGGGGATTTGAAGCTTCAAGCGCATCTTGGACTGCTTAACGGCTTGACAGCTTTGATTTTGGTGTTGTTTTCCAAGCTTGGATGGAACTTGACACCCAGAAAATAAAGGAACCAGCTGGTGCTTGGGTGTTAGGAAAGTTGACTATAATCGTGGCTTTGGGGAGCTTCTATGGAGAGTTGCCAATGGTTGGTAAGTTGTAGCTAGCTGAGTTGGTTATAGACGATTCGAACAGTGAGCTTGGTCACTGGTGAGCTGTGAGTCGTGACTGAAGAGTCGTGACTCACTAGTGTGAAACAGTCACAGTAAATCGTGACTCGTGAGGTAACATTTTATTAACACTTATAGTACGTTATTGTTGAACAAAAATAGTAGTAACACATGATATAGAAGGAGATAAAGATAAAGACCTGGTAATACATATATCACATGCGTTAAAAATTCAAAGTTGGGCCGACTGTATGTTCGAGTAAGACTTGGATTTCAAGCTCTTGCGTTCGATTCTCAGCTCATCCAACTGTGTCATTGTACGTGGGTCTATCTCCATTTCCATTATCCCATGAATTTCCAGTACCCTGAGAGAGGGAACACAGCTCCCAATCTTGAGCAGTCTACTCTTTAGACCATCAACGATTTTAATTCTGTGAAGCTTCGGTGCTTGAATATTCTCAAGGTGAATCGCATCCTCATCCTGTCCACAGCAATGTGTGTACTTATAATTAAACCGCTTCTGATACCACTCAATCTCTAGAGACTCCAAGTTGGGAAATGACGTGACGAAGGCAAAGGAGGCATCAGATATGCACAGGTGTTTTATGTGCTGGGAGAGCGTTATCACAATTATCGGGGTATGTAACACGTCAATCATGGAATGCTTGATCTTTATCTCTAGGCACTCCAATTCTGGGTACCTGGTTCTGTCAGCCCAATCTGATTTTGCACTCAACTTACTCAGGAAGAGAAAGCTGTTTATCACAAGAGTTTTGAGATCAGGAGCATTGAGCGTAAGGATTGTGCCCCAGCGATTATATTTCGTTTCAGCATCAAACAGTATCAGCTTCTTGAGCCGGGGAAGTTGGACTTTACAGCGACGTTCATACTCTTGCGTAGAATAACATGATTGGTCATTCCTAATTGTTAGGATTTCCAAGTTGGCCATTGATCTCCCTGCGGGCATTCTCATCAGAGGTGCCAAAAGGTTGTTCAGTTCCAGCTCCAATATATTGCCATTGTCAGTTAGATATGAGTATTCGAAATCTTCTATAAAGTATGAAGTCCGCAGATTCGTAGCAGATTCGAAGTTTTCTGAGAGTCTTATCTTCACCTTTGCTTGCGAGGGTGAGCGGAGTCTGTCCATCGCTTCATACCACGTGTGCACATCAAGATGCCTCAAGTTGGGGGCCCTCATGCTACGCAGCATTCCTTCCATCGTTATAGCTGGAAGTGGAAGTGAATCTAGTATGCTCCTTTGCCTCACTCTGTCTTTTCCAGTTGGATACACGTCCAATGTGATTGAAGTTCCACTAAAGCTGCAATACTCCAACCAAATTGTTCCTTGTAGTCGAAGTTCATCAATACCAGTGAAATCTTGGTTTCTCACAACGTACTGATACGTCAGCGAGGACTTGAGTTTAAGGACTTTAACATTTAAGTGCTTGGTATTCATCCTTTGTACCAAACCGGGATGACAGTCCTCCAAATTGAGCTCAGAAAGTCCATCATTATTGGATTGTATCTCCAACACCTCAGTTCCCTTGCACCTCGCCATGGTTAGGACGTTGGTGTTACAAACATGAATCGTTGTGGGTACAGATATTGTAATGTAATAAAGTGATAGGTCAACTCTTGAGTCATTCGTTAGCAGGAACTCACATGTCGAGCCCCAGCCTGACCTGTATCGTTCAAGCATGTCAGTGCCAAGGAAGAGCTGACAATCGTAGTTTCCGTTCAGTACAATCAGGTTTCGATTACCTTGGGGAAACACGATAGCATCCAAGTGGTCAATGGTCCAACCATTTCTTGACTTTAGATATAGCACATTAAATGAGCTGCATCTCTGTAGCTGTAACAACTCAATAGGTGATGTGATCAAACTTATATGGGCACATAGGTTCATACCAGTGTTCTTGATCGCCTCTACCAGCCGCCACAGAGAAGCGGAATCAAGAAGGGTAAGCACATGAACCTGCAATTCGATTGGTAATCGCGTGAAGTGGAATCCCCAACTCATGTGTAAGGATGTCCTTCTATTCATAGTGGACAGTACGCAGGAATTAAAACTTTGGAGAATTAGACTGGATGTGACCTGAGTATTACTGTAGTGACTAGTCTCCTTAAACTGTACAAATCACAAATTCACAATACGCCGTTCATGGTTCACCTGTGTGCGTGCAGCCTTTTTTGAGTTCTTGAGAGTTTTGACCATGCGAAGAATGAGAAGTTAAGCAGCAACATGGTCTAGACTCTATATCATGAAACGACGAGGTGTCTGGGTGATTTAGGATAGAAAATGCTGACGTTTGTGAACTGACAAACTTAAAATCACGGTCCATGGATCACTAGACAATTCTCTTGAGACTTGAGGCTACTTGATAAAATGGCATCTGTGATCACAGAATTCAGCGACCTCGGACTACTCAGAAGTCAGTCTCGGACCTTGGAACTTGAAGTTGGTCTGAACCTCCAGGCTCGGACCATAGGAAGTACACCGTACTAAGTAGAAAGTCTTAATTATCTATTGCTGTGAGTCGTGACTCGTTGGCAGAATTAGTACTACGTTGACTGTTGGAAGTTTCAAGTTGGAACTTGGCAGCTCGCTACATCCTGGTTCATATTAGGAGATTGGTTGAAACTTGAGACATGATACATCTTTAACCGTGTTGGCGACCGTCCACGGAGCAGTTGGCCCATTTTTTAGCTAACGAGAGGCTTCAAGGCTTCAACATGTTACAGAGCGAGACGATGGGAATTTGTGAATACACTGGTGGACACTAAAAATTGGAACCGCCCGCCAGCAGCCATACCTATTACCTTACATGTAGTACTCAAGTCTCATATACCATATATCACATCAGCAACCCGAGAGTCTTCTCATGACTACACTCTACAACACAATGTCTATCTGCCTAGTGTTTCATTTACCCACCATGGGTTCTATTAGCCTTACATTTTATGAGTCGATAATTAAGTCTACGACAAACGTCAAATGGAGAGCTGTTGACTGAAATGTCACTATATACACCCTTTACAAGGAGCTCATTACTGCCAATTGATCAATTGGGTCCAATGATGCTGCAGTCTCCAAAATCTGCTGCTTGATCGTGTCATTGTCCAATTGCTCCAATTGCAATTGGTACAATGCCACCAATCCCTTAACACCAACAGCATCTTGAGTACAATACTTCTCAATCAACTTCTCAGGGTGGTCCCATTCGCTGAAGTACTTCTCCACACCCTTAGTTGCGAGCATTTTCACCAATGGTTCTCTTCCTTCAGTACCATACTTCAGTTTCAAGATGTGTGCGGCTGTCAATGGATAAGTGTCAGCGCTCAACTTGATCAACTTACCTAGTGCTTGCAAACATTGTGCCATCTTGCCCTTGTCAAACTGTATCTGGAATTGGATCTCATTCAGAGATAAAGTGTTTAAATCTGAATGAGTGAAGAACTTGGATTCAAACACATCCATACCACCAATCAGGGACTCACCAAAGACATCCTCATCATTCTCATAAGCAGCCAAGGCACTCTTTTCAGATTGGAGAGCTTTCATCTTTGCAGCCTTCTCCTTTTTGGCCTTCTTATCATTCTTCACTGGAGATTCGTTCTCCTCTGGCTTGACATGCTTAACGTATTCAGAATACAATTGGAAGGCACCTTCGACAGCACGACAGTAAACTGGAGAGTTGAAAATCTCATCTTCCCATCTGATCATGTCCACGTATGATCTTGCAGTTCCCTTTCTCATACAGAAAGTGTGGAAGTCGATTTGATCATTCCAATACTCGTCAAACACCTGCACGATGGCGTGGAATCTCTTCAATGCCAAACCTGCATACTTCTTTGCCAAGTCAGCATCCTTGTCAATGTTTGCCCTGTATAATCTAGCATACGACTCAGCATTCTCAATGATGAACCAAGTGACTTGCATCGCGTGCAAATCCTTCAATCCATTCTCCTCGTTATCATTCTTGGTGAACAACGAAGCAACTTCAGTAGCTTTTGCCACATCATTATTACGAAGATAATATTTGACACATTTGGAGTTGATGAAACGGTCTTGCAAGTCCAGCAATCTTCCCCCATTCATGATCTCAGCAGCGGTGGCGGAGTCACCCAAGTGCTTGTAGATTCTTGCCTTGAGGATGTACAACTCAACCAAAGTTGGGGTATGCTCGATAGCGGACTCAATCAATTCGCGAGCCTTGGTTAAGTTGCCCGTGATCAAATGGTGCTGAGCGAGGAAGTAAGTGGTCCAAACCCAACACAGTGGAGAGACTTCAGCTGCAGTTGGGTAGAACTCCTCAACGATCTGTCCAATGACATTGGCCTTTTCCGAGTTTTTGTACAACGGTTTAACATTGGTGAAGGCAGCTGGGACACATCTCTTGAGCAAACCAACGACGTAGTCCTTGGCCCTCTGCTGGAACAACTCACCTGTGGTGAAATTCAATGGGATGGATTTTACAGGATCGGATCTTGGATAGAAAGTGGCCAATTTGGTGTAGAGCTTGTCTCTAACCTCTTCGGACTTTTCAGTGGTTTCCAAAGCTTGCTCCAATTGATGATAATAGGTCTCATTATCAGGATTACGCTTCAACAATTGACGATATAATCTCTGGGCATCAGACTTACGGTCCAATTTCATCAGATACTTGGCCCTCAACTCCAATTGACCGGTCTTGTCAAAAGTGTCAAGTTCCTCCAATTCCCTCAGGGCCCTTTCAACGTCAATCTCACCAATAATCTCGTTCTTGTACATCAACAACTCGGAGTGTTCGTACATCTCAGCATCGCCAAGTTTACCCTTTGCCAAATCTTCAAACTTGTTCAGGGTCTTTTCAGCAGCTTCGTAGTTGGAGGTCAGATGGTGTGCAATAGCCAAAGAAGTCCAATTGGCTCTGTAACCAAGGAAGTTGTCCAAGTATTTAAGTCTTGAGTGAACCAATTGAGAGTAGTCTCTGGTTTGCATCTGCATCGTTGATAAATCCCTCCAGATCTGCATGTTTGAAGAGCCGTTGTCGAGAGCGGCCTTGAAGTAAACGGCAGCATCAGCATATTTCAACTCTTGTCTTCTCAGGATTCCCAAGATGTGGTTTGACACTGGGGAGTTCTTTGAGGCGGCCAAAGCCTTGGTGATGTATAATTCACTGTCATCCTCCTTCAAGCTGTGCAACAGAAGGGCCTTCAGTGCCAAAGCTTCACTGTAATGAGAGTTCTTCTTGAGAACTTGATCACAGAGTTTGAGAGCCTTTCTGTGCTGTTTACTTTCATACAGCTTGAGGGCCTCACGGAAGTTGGCGTCCTCCTTGTTCGTGGCAATTGGTTGGGCCCTGCGGGACATCCTTTGTCTTGTGCTGTTGTCTGGAGTTTTATTGTTTTAGTGTCGAAGATGTTGGACGTTTTTTTCTCGTCCCACCACCAGCTTCGGACAATGCCAGGTCGGACAAAATACTCGATAGTTAAGACAAGGCACTTTGATGGTTGAAACCCATTTGTCCATGCCTTCACATGTCCACACATGTCCAGTAGTTGAGAAGTTTAGATAAATAAGATTAAGTTAAATACAATAAATAGTAATAAATAGTGCCTTTTTCATTCGAGTTCGTCCAACTGGCGACGTCTTTCAGCCTCAAGTAAATGCTTCTTCATCGGCCTCTCCAGACCAACAGAGGCGTCAACTTCAACCTCCAATTGCCCTGTTCCCAGTCTCATCGGTGGCTTGGGGTATGCTTGTGGTTCTGGTTGCACTGGTAGGAAGAGAGATTGTAGCCCTCTTCTGAAATCATAAAACTTGGAGAAGACATTGTCACCTTCCCATCTGTGGAAGAAGACAGAATAGATAATCACACCAGTGCACCCAACTTTCACAGCTAAGGCTGCACCTCTGTAAAAAGTCGTGTAGTTCTGCACTCTCCTCAGTTGCTTGAACTGGCCTGCGTATATCTCGCTCTGTGGAATCTGTGTGTACTGCAACTTCTTCATCGTGTCCTTCATCTGGTTGTACTGGCCTCCTGGCGTCGTGAATTCAGACGGGTATCCCTGTGGGGGGCGCTTGTCCCTCGGGTCGAATGGGTTGTAAGGCGCGCGTGGGGGCGTCCATCCAGGTGGGTTTGGGCGTCTGTCCATTGTCTGTCTGTCTCTTGTCCTGTTTGTCCTGTCTGGTCTGGGTCGTTTGCCCCCCCCCCTGTTCTCCTCTTTTCTTTGTCCAAAATCTGGAGAAATCACAGTTTGGACAAATTGGACAGATACACATAAACTATGAAACAACAACCAACGGGACAAAAAGACAAGGAATGAACCCATTGTCCTTTCTCGCTCTTCCCACCGTGGATCACCTGTTGGCGCCATCACCAAATGCCATCAAATCCACCACAGGACCGCTATGGTTCACCACTGAGTTCAAGATCTACGGCCTGGCATTCATTGTTGTTGTGCCATGGATGATCAAAACAGCAGTCGAGTTATCATCGCCATCATCACCAAACCACGTCAAATATGCCGGCTTATTGTCAAAGGGCTGGCTCACTGAGAAGGTTGACAACTCGGACGCTCAATATCGGTTCTTTAGGGACAATTTGCTCCTTTTGCTGGCTCTCATGGGTGCACACGTCGTTGTTCGCCGCTTGGTGGAGAAGCTTAGCAGATGTTCACGTCTAACGTTCGATTTCTGGTTTGGTTTGGTGTTTGTATTTGCCGTTCATGGCGTTAACAGCGTGAGAATTGCTGCTCATGTGCTCATCTGCTTTGCGCTGACCAGGTTGCTCCGAAGCCAGCCAAAGATTGCACAATTGGCTCTGTGGGGTTATGGAATTGCCTCGTTGTTCATCAATGACAGCTACAGACAGCTCCCATTGGGCTCTTTATGGTCTCCGTTGTCCGTCGTTGACCCTGGATTTAAGGGCATCGTTGCCCGTTGGGATGTGTTTTACAACTTTACGCTGTTGAGAATCTTGTCTTTCAACCTGGACTACTTGAATGCTCTCTATCCTGGTGATAAGCGTGATGAGTCTAAGCCACGCAGTGCTGAATTCCAACGTGTCAATACGAATTTGGCGTTGGAGGACTACTCGTTCAAGAATTACTTTGCATACTTGTTCTACGCGCCGTTGTTCATTGCTGGTCCTATAGTCACGTTCAACGACTATGTCAAACAGTCAAGAAGCACCTTACCATCAATCAACAGATCTACCATCATCAATTATTCCATCCTGTTTGCCGCGTGTGTTTTTAACATGGAACTCATCCTCCATTTCATCCACGTCGGTGCGATCACTAAACGTCATGCCTGGGAGGGAGACTCGCCCTTCCAGATCTCCATGATTGGATTGACGAGTCTGAACATCATCTGGTTGAAACTGCTGATACCATGGAGATTATTCAGACTGTGGGCTCTTTTGGACGGTATCGATCCTCCAGAGAACATGATCAGATGTGTCGATAACAACTACTCAGCACTGGCATTCTGGAAGGGATGGCACAGATCCTACAACAAGTTTGTTGTCAAGTACGTTTACATCCCGCTCGGTGGTGCAGGTAACAGAATTCTAGCTTCACTTGCGGTGTTCTCCTTTGTGGCCATTTGGCATGATATTGAACTACGTCTGTTGTTCTGGGGTTGGTTGATTGTGTTGTTCCTCTTACCCGAATTCTTCATCTCAAATTACATGTCGCAGTTCAAGAAAGAGTGGTGGTACCGTCATGTGTGTGCCATTGGTGGTGTTGTGAACATCTGGTTGATGATGATTGCCAACTTGTACGGATTCGCACTTGGGCATGATGGTATTGTGAAGCTATTCACTGAGATGTTTTCCACGTTCCAAGGCTTTGTTTTCTTCATACTGGCCAATTTATCACTATTCATTGGCGTACAGCTCATGTTTGAGATTAGGGAGGAGGAAAAGAGACACGGTATTGACGTCAAATGCTAAATTCTTGTTATTTTTTTTTTATTTATGCAGTCGTTTATACTCACCTGGAGTTTGTAGTCCTCGTACACTCCATACGCCCTTTCTCCTCTTCTTGGCCTTGGCCTCTTCCTTCTTATAGATGCGCTCCATTCCATCAAACTCCACTTGTACACCTTCATATACAACACACAGTCCCTCTTTTAACATCTCCAACCCAACGTCCCTCCATAAAAACCACTTCTTCACCTGCACTCTCCCCACGACACGGCCATACTGGTCCAAACATAGTGGCTTCATCCGCACATCCTTATCCAGGATGTATCCCTTCAGCCAGCTCATCGCCTCATCGCTGAACAACTGTGCTGGTCTTCCAAAGTGGGATCTCTCGGGAGCATCAATGCCACAGAGTCTGACGTGTAGTGTCTTTATGCCCCTGTGATGCTTGGGCACCTGTCGCCATAGCCCCCATCCAGTGAGGGCGCCTCCAGGAGTATGGAAGAAGTGGAAGTTGTCGCCGTCCCCCACGCGTGTGACGTGGCCGTGGATGAACTTGGAGTGGAAGTATCTCTTGGGGATGCGGGTCACCGACCTTATGGGCTGGATCAGCGAGTAGAGCTTCAGTGAGCCTAGGATCGAAGTGGTGAGCAGCGTGGACACGACGAGGACGCGGGTATCGAGTAGGTCGCCCATATGTGATGCTTTTGGATGTGGCAGCGTGGCTGTCTGGGATTGGGGTTGATTGTCAGCTACAAAAGTTGTTGGCGTGTTTGTACCTGTGTGTGTTTTTGTTTACTTTTCATGATGAACAGCTATAAAGCTCCATGGTCAACGCACCAAGAAAGCACGAGATCTCGCGCTTCTCCTTGATCCAATACTCAATCAGCTCGTCGCACTTGCGCACGAACAGGTCGTCGCCTGTTCTCTTGAAGCTCATCACCTTGGGGTCGATCACCAGCGAACCGTTGGCATACTTTGACACCAGTTTGATCTTATCACTCATGTACGAGACCTTGTAACCAAACAGATCGCTGATTGACTGCAGCATCTCCAACGATTTCTTGTTGTAAGTCTGCGTGAGTCTCTGGTTTCTTTTCTGCGTCGACTCGATCTGTCTGTTCAACTGTGCGATCTCAAATTGACACTGGTCATACACACTCTTTGGGATTGAATCACCGGTTAACTTTCCCATCAAATCATCATTTGCCCTCTGTAACACCTCCAACTGTTCTCTCTTTACCACTTGGTTCTTTAGGAACGGGTTGTTTCTCAATTGCAGGATCCTCACCTTTTGTTCTTTGATATCTTCAATGCACTCTAGTTTCTTGATCAACAGGGCGTTCTCATTCATCAGATTCGACACCTGTGTTTCCAGATCCTTGTTCAGGTCCTTCAAGGACTGTTCCTGTTGCAACAGATGGAGTGTGTCATCAGGCCTGTGTCTCTTGTTGGATGGTAATTTCGGTATCGTCTTGGTCAAATCGTCCAATTTGGACTTGTACTCATCCACGAGTCTTTCCAAATTTGCAATGTATTTGGCCTTGTCATCCTCATTCAACGACAGTTCATTATCAAGTGACTTTAGCTGTTCTCTCAAGTATGTGGATTCTTCAAACGCCAAGTCACGTTGTTGTTCCAATTCGGCGTTGATTTTAGAGATGTTGGCTAGTTGAACATCCAAGGAATGGGTTTCCTCCTTCAAGGATTCATTCTGTGTGAAAACCTCGTTGTGTTTGCCCTGCAGGGACTTAAGCTCCAGTTTGGACTTATCCAGGTTGTTCTTCAGGATAAAGTTTTCATCTTTGAGAGAACGGAATGTCTTCATGAACTCTTCCGCTTGGACCTCATCATCTCCAAGGTAAGTACTCCATTTTGAGTGCTCTTGCTTCAACTGGAGCAGTTCCAAGGTTGTGGAGTCCAGCTCAACCTTCAAGGTATCCAACGACTCCAACTTCTTGCGTAGTGACACGTTTTCGTTTTTGATGATCTCGACGTTTGTCTTGTGTAGTTGGAGAGACTTTAGAGATTCGCTCTGGTGCAAATTCTTCAACTCCAGTTCTTGGATGTAGCCCACCTGTTCACTGAGCTGTTTGGAAATGGACTGCATCTGTGCGATATCCTCTGCTGAAGGCGCCTCTCTGTTATTTAGCTGTGTGATCTCCTCGTCCTTGGTATCAATCTTCTGCTTCAACTCATTCATCTGAGCATGGCATTGGGCCACCTCACGCATCAATTCCTCATTCATCTTGGCCGACTGGTCCAATTCGCCGCGCAGCATCAGCTTCTGCTGCTCTGCCTGCCTCAGCTGAGATTGGGCCGTTGATGAGTCCTCCGATTGGGCCCTCGCACTTTGCAATTGCTGCTTCAGAAGCCTTGTCTCCTCGGCGAGCTTCTCTCTTTCCAGCTGGAAGTTCTGCTGTGCGTGTTCCAGCTTCGTCAGCAGCTCCTTGTGTGCGTTGTAGTAGAAGATCTGGTCCCTGGCGAGCTCGTCGTTCTTCAGCGACGTTTCCTCCAGCTGCTTGTGCACCGTGCCCAGCTTGTCCTCTGTCTCCAGTCTCTCGAGCGCCAATTGCGTCTGCAGGTCTCTCAGCTGGAACCTGAGCGCCGCAGCCTCCACAGCCGGGTCCCTGGGCTGTTCGACGAACGGCGAAGAGTCCATTTTGATTGTGCGGGGGTTCTCCCTAATTTCCACTGTGCTTTGCAACTGTGCTGTGAGCTTTTCGATACAAAAAAACAATGCCCAAATGTTTTCATTTCAGAGAGAAGGAGCCCAAACCCCACACAAACAGCTCACAACAACAGCACAAGAAACACCGCTGCAATGTCCAAAGTGTGAGTCGTCATGCTCCTGATTTGTGTTCGATTCGGTGTGAATAATAACTAACACCCACACCGCCACAGCCCACGCTCTTTCAGACTGCTCGAGGAGCTCGAGAAGGGCGAGAAGGGCACCGGCCCAGACTACTGCTCGTACGGGTTAGTCGACTCTGGCGACGCCACGCTGACCGAGTGGAACGGAACCATCCTGGGCCCACCGCACTCCGCACACGAGAACCGCATCTACACGCTCACGATCCACTGTGGCGAGAACTACCCGCAGGATGCGCCCCTGGTGAAGTTCGTCTCCAGGATCAACCTGCCCTGTGTCAAGGCCAACGGCCAGGTGGACATCTCGCGCTTCGCAGTGCTGAGAGAATGGAAGCGCTCGTACACCATCGAGCACGTGCTCGTGGAGCTGAGAAAGGAGATGGCCAGCAGTGCGAACAAGAAGCTACAACAACCCCCAGAGGGCTCTACGTATTAGTGTGTTTTGGTTGTAATGTGACTTCTTTGTATGTATTGTTCTAATGGTTGTAATGTAAGTTCTATGTATGTATTGTTCTAATGATTAACTACACCAACGCCTGTAGCTCTGGGATCTCCATGGCCAGGCTCACGAGCCTGCTGTGCTCGTTGGACATCGCCAGCTTCCACAGCACAAGGTTGCGTGCTGTGCGGGCAATGTCCTTGGCGTGCACGTCGAGCTTGTGGAAGTACTTTGGATATTGCCTTCTCAGCTTGTCCTCCTCCACGGTCTTGCTTCTGGTGATGACGCTCTCCAGCACCGCAAACACCTGAGCGTCGAGCTTTGTGTCCACCAGCGTGAACATCGCCAGCTGCTTGAACAGCAGGTCGAACTGCACCGCAGTGACTTGCCCCTCATCAACGAGCCTCTTCAACACTCTCTGCTGCTTCAGCGACTTGATGAGGATCTTGGTTATGCACAGCTGGAGCATCATCTCCCATGAGATCGCATTGGTGTAGTTGCCCCTCAACTCCTCCAGCATCCGTATGCTCAGCCCAGGGTTCAGCTCTGTCAGGCAGTCGAGGTACATGAGCTGGAGATCCATGTCCATCGACCAAACCGGTCTCTTGAGGCATCGCACCATCGACACGACTGACCGTGCGCTGGCCTTGCACGTCTGCACGTCAATGTACTTCTTCAACTCCGTGAGGTTGGACGTTAGAGCTGCGCTCGGCGAGTGATAGGGCACGATGTTAGCCAGCTTGACGAAGTGGTCCATGATCCCCGGGGAAACGAACGTGAAGTTGTCAATGTTGTTCAGGTGCTTCAGGCACCTGAGAATGTCAAACCTATCAATGTGGTACATGGCATTGACGAGGTCGTACATGCACTCCGGAACGCGTCTCATGATCTTGGATGCGGGCGCACCGCAGAAGATGAATCTCTCTGCTGCGTCCATGTCGAAGTCCTTGAGGATGTAGTACATCACGCACGATAGTCCCATCTCATCGATGCCCTGCGACTGCAGCTCCTCGATGAAGGACTGCAGCTTGGCCATGTTCTCCGGCGGGTAGAGCTGTCTCACGGCGACGGGCACGCCCAGAAGGTCATTGACCAGCTTGTCCAGCAGCAAAGCGTCGTCTGAGCGCAGCTTTGGCTCGATGAGCTCCGTGCGGATCTGCTTGAGCGTCAGGTAGAACGACTGGCCGAGGTTCGACAGCTGCAGGTTCGGCCTTGTCTCGAGCGGCAGGTCCTTGATCTCGCGCGAGTAGGGGAACTGCAACCCACGGAAGCTTTCCATTAGCTCTTGTCCTTGCATCTTGAGAAAGCTGAATATAAAAGAGATGAAATTGAACATTGAAAGAAACAAAAAAAAAAAAAATATCAGTTGCGAAAAGTAAACAAAGAAAACATCCGGACATCTAAAGCTGATGGGGGGCTTCTATATATGTTAATGAATAAATGAATGGTATTTGTAAAGCTGTGTGTGTGTGTGTGTGTGTGTGTAGTATGTGTGTGTGTGTGTGTATGACATATGTACAGGTGTGCTCTATTCGCATGCAATTCCCCTCCCTTTCTATCTCTTTGTATCTCTCTGTATCTTCTAATAAAAGACGACTAATGATTATGTCTGTGAACCCATAGACTCGTCAAACCACTTCAGCGCCATCTGGTACAGCAGCAGCATGATGCTGCTCTGCACACTCGTCCACACGAACCTCGGACCCACGCCGCTGAACAGTCCCACGACACCTTCTCGCGTGTAAACCCTCCCCAGTCCTGTGAGGATCGAGTTATCCAGCCTCGTCCCACTTGCAGGCGTCTGTGTCTGGATCCTCGTCTTGATCACGTCCAGCGGCGTCGTCAGTATTCCAGCAAGGCCACCGGCAGCAGCACCGGTGCCCAGCTCCAGGTTATAGTCAAACTCGTTCTTCTGGTCCAGGCCCTTGTATGCAAAGGCATATTGCCTGAACTTCTCGTAAAAGGCAAACTGGAGCGCACTGAACGGCAGATCCCGCACAAGCGTCGCCTTGTACCCGTAGAACAACGTGCCCGTGCCCTCTTGCCTGACCAACGTTGTCACTGCGTCCCGTAGATGCCTATAGTTGTATCCCGACTGGAAATATGGGTTGTTGAACCGTCCCTGGAGTTGTAACCGAGTCTTGAGCACCTCTGAGGGCACGTACACCACGCTCGACACAAAGTCGCCCATGAAGCCAGCGGTCAGGTGGGTCACTGTGTCGTTGACGCCGAGCTCGCCAATCATCACCCTCTTCATCGTCTCATACGTTCCAAAGAACAGCGCTGCGCTGGGGAACGACCCGAGCATCGCAGCACCGTACCCACCGTACAGCCCTCTGAGCACACCTTCCTGCACCATGATGGTCCTATAGGCGGAGATCATGTTCTTGTACTCCGCATGCGCAGGCGCAGCCTGTTGTCTCGTCTTGACCGTGTCCAGCGAGTGCATCACCGAGTCGCCAACGGCACCTCCAAACCCTCCAGCGAGCATGCAGTGCCACACGGGGCTGTGCGACTCGTCAAAGTCCTCGATGGGCGTCACGGTGGACGAGGCAACGTCCTCGAAATGCGTCGGTATCGGTATCGACATTGGTGTATTGGTATTGGTATTGGTATTGGTATTATTGATGGGTGGGTATCAACCTCTCCAACTGTGGCAGGAAAAAAAAAAAGCGGCTGCCGCACAATCAAAAATATGCTCGGAATGCGTATGCAACCAACGGGGGCGAAACAGGCTCTCTCTCTATCTCTCTCTCTCTCCACTAACCACACCAAGGACAAACCTCTCTGGCGAACACAGCAAGAAGGCTCTGCCACATAAAAACGAACTTGGGGAAATCGACGAATTTTTATTTATGTCCAATTTCAGCCGTAATTTTCCGCGGAGTTCCGGGGGGGAGGGGGGGCTAATTCCGAGGTTGTAGTGTACTTCTTTTCTTTGTACTATTTATTTGTATAACCAACTGGCTAATTTGTTTAATAAGTATTCATTCATTCTTTCATTCATTCATTCATTCATTCAGAGAGAGAGAGAGAGAGAGAGAGAGAGAGAGAGTGAACAGTAGTAGCTGCTTCACACATTGGGAGAACAAGCAAAGCAGTGTTGGGAGAGGCGTGTGTGTTTTCAGATGCTGCTACGGTCAATACATAGAGGGCTACCCCCACTCAGAGGGTGCTTCATGCAACAGCGACAGTACAAAGTGCTTGCCATTGAGACCTCGTGCGACGATACCTGTGTGGCGCTGCTGGACCGCACAGAAGGCGACGTGAAGCTCGTGCAACACATCAAGAGCACGCTGGACTCCGTGGAACAGGGAGGGATCGTCCCCACGAGGGCGTTCGACCACCACCAGCGGTCGATAGCTCGCATCACACGGGAGTTGATCGACCATAATGGCCTGCAACAACAGCCACCGGATCTTTTATGTGTAACCAGAGGCCCCGGGATGAAGGGCTCCCTGAGCATAGGATTGGACTTTGCCAAGGGGCTGGCTGCCGCATGGCGAAGGCCATTGGTCGGTGTGCACCACATGTTGGGTCATCTTCTCACTCCAAGATTCGAGACGAATGGCCAGACACCCTCGTTCCCCTTCCTGACGCTTTTGATCAGCGGTGGACACACAATGCTCGTGCTTTCCAACAGTCTGCTGGACCACGAGGTCCTCTGTGAGAGCATCGACGTTGCATGTGGGGACGCCTTGGATAAATGTGCCAGGGAGCTGGGCCTGAAGGGGAACAACTTGGGAAGGGAGCTCGAGTTGTTTGTCCAAGACAACGAGGCACAATGGAGGACCCAAGAATGGCACGTCCCCACGCCCTTGTATAACAAGAGAGGGCGTGTCGATCTCACGGCATTTGCATTCGGTGCGTTCCAAGGGTACGTGCGTAAAGTGATGGATCAACCAGGTTTCAACGATACAATGATCCCAAGCCTCGGCTACCAGATCCAAAGAGGAATATTCCAACACGTCGTTGATAAGGTCGAACTGACGATGGAAAAGAATTACGATAAGATCAAGGGGTGTACCCATTTCGTTGCCTCTGGTGGGGTTGCCTCGAACTCCTGGCTCAGGAGGACACTTGACGAAACGTTCCATAAAAGAGGAATGACAACCTCGTACCCACAAGTGGAACTATGCACGGATAACGCAGTGATGATTGGATGGGCAGGAATTGAGCTCTATGAGCATGGGTTGACTACAAACCTTGACGTATCTCCTATCAGCAGATGGCCAATGGCTGAGATTACAAAAGTTGACGGGTGGGTGAAGGAATAGACTGACATGTACATGTACATAGACAGAAAAACATATAATCTCAAACGCCATTCTCGTCTCTCGTGGGTATAAAGGACTCTGTGATGTTGAATTTCTCAATCAACTTGAGCCAACTTTCCTTCTCGAGTTGGAAGATCAAGTGGTTTGAACTGAGGTCCGCTCTGCGCGAGGCCTCCTGTTGAGCCAAAGCTCTATCCTCAGGCAACGGTGGGGGGAGAGATATCGTTGGATATCCATCCTTGTCCTCACCCAATTGTAACCTCCCATCCTTGAGCAGGAATGACGTGTAGAACATGTTTTCCACGCTTTGGCCAAAACTCGAGGGATTGATGAAGAATTTGAAGATGTTCATCGCTCGGTTATTGCCAACCTTTTGTTGAAACGTCTTGTATGCGTTCAACACCGCCACCGTGGTATAATCTGTTACTTTGTTGTTCAGGTCGTCAGAGGTGACAGCCTGTGCCGTCGTCACCTGTGCCGTGTTTGTCAACCGGACATGAGGTTTCATCTCACGCTTCTTCTTCTCCAACGCCAATGGTCCCAGCAAATGGTCCGTCGTGTGGGCTCTTGTACCACGGCAGTATGCAAACGTGCCAAATGAGAACCAGTTGAACTCTTCAAACTTGTGTCTCTGTGCCAGGTAGGCCTGTGGATCGTCTCCCGCATCGACATCATGTCTCATGGAAGTGCGCAGGAGGAACAGACGCATTCTCTTGATGTAGTCCTCAGTCTTGAGGATCTTATCCGTGGAGCCCACCTTGATGTTCCTGACTGCAATGTCCATCAGGTCGCTCGACTCGACGAAATTACGCGAGTCGTACAGCTCCAGCGTCTTGTTCTCGATCTTGAGCTTCTCCTTCTCGTTGAACACGTCATTGACACTCTTGAGATGTGCGGTGGCAGTTTCAAGACCGCCCTCACGAGCAACGGTCGCACGGTCAGCCTTCAAGCGAGCAGCGAGCTCCCGTTCCTCGGTGAGAATGCGCTGTTCTGTGGCCATTCGGTCAGCAAGTGGGGCTCGGCTGTCTTCCTCACTGGCGTCCTCGTCATCATCTTCCTCTTCCTCATCATCTTCCTCATCATCTTCCTCTTCCTCTTCCTCTTCCTCTTCACTTTCACTGCTTTCAATGCTCCCATCGCTCTGCTCATTGTCTTCACCCGCCCGCTGCCTCTTGCGCGGCAGCTGCGCAGTCTCCACTGTGCGCTTGCCTGTTGTCATTGCTGTTCTCTTCTCTTTCCTCTCTTTGTTCTTTGTTCCTTGGTGTTTGGCGTTTTGTCTCAAGACGCGAAAACGCCAAAAAACAATTAATTCACTTCACTAACAGACCATCAATCAATCATCAACAGATGAGCACACCGCGCCGCCGTATTAAAGTGAGTAGTCCCTCTGTAGTCTTTTGCAACGGCACTAACAACGCACAGCCACTGGACGCTGCTGTTGTGAACCGTATTGCCGCTGGTGAGATCATTGTGGCGCCCGCCAATGCGCTCAAGGAGCTGCTGGAGAACGCGCTGGACGCTGGAGCGTCGCAGGTGGACGTTGTTGTCAAAGAAGGCGGGCTGAGGCTGTTGCGTATCAGCGATGATGGCTGTGGAATTGCCAAGGACGATCTTCCGTTGCTGTGTCGCCGTTTTGCCACGTCCAAAATGCAGCAGTTTGAGGACCTGGAGAGCATTGCCACTTATGGCTTCCGTGGCGAGGCCCTTGCAAGTGTGTCACACATCTCACACCTCTCGGTTGTCACAAAGACAGCGGACTCGCCCTGTGCTTGGTGTGCTACCTATGTGGAGGGCGAACTCACAGAGGTGAAACCAGCAGCGGGAAAGCAGGGTACGCAGATTATCGTGGAGGACCTGTTTTACAACGTGCCCTCACGACTGCGCAGCATCAGGGGAGGAGCAGAGGAGTTTGCAAAGATTGTGGACGTTGTTGGAAGGTATGCCATACACACAGACTTGGGCTATGGTGTGAAGAAATTTGGCGACTCACACTTCTCTTTATCAACGAGACCTCAACTGGGAATAAAGGAGAGAATCAGATCCATCTTTGGTAACTCCATTGCTCAGGAACTCATCCCATTCTCCCTCGAGACCGTCGAACAGTACGGCGTGGTCAAAGTCGAGGGGCACATCACAAACCCAAACTACAACAGCAAGAAATCAGTCGCACCGGTCTTCTTCATCAATGACAGACTAGTCTCCAATGACAGATTGAGGAGGGCATTGAACTCCACAATACAGCACTTCCTGCCAAAGGGACACAAGCCGTTCATCTACTGCAGCCTGCAACTCAACCCCGCACATCTGGACGTCAATGTCCACCCAACAAAGCGTGAAGTCAAGTTCCTTCATGAAGATGAGATCACAGACCTTATATGCCTCAAAGTGAGAGAACAACTTATGCACATTGACCAATCAAGATCATTCCCAACGCAGTCTCTTCTGCCTCAGTTGCAACAAAAGAGATTATCTCAGGATGGCGAGGATGATGCTCAATTAGAACAACCGCCACAAAGTGCTCAGAAAAAGGTACGTCTAGACTATAAACTTGTTAGAACTGACGCTTCACAGGCCAAAATTACGAATTACATGAGACCTGGCACACAATCATCGCAGTTGGCTTCGTCACAATACATTGCTGCTTTACCCCAAACCCTGGATGATAGTGTCCCTGAAGAGGAATCTTCGACCGTGAGTTCAATGGTGGATGACCGTGAGGCAGGTACAGACATAACCACGATCAATGAAACCACACTACCCTTACAGCACAAATATACACCATTGGTAAAACCACGGGTGATTGTCAATCTCCAATCAATCCTGGAACTCCGCGAAGAAGCGGAGGACTCTGCCGATGAGAAACTGACAGAGCTATTCAGCAACTTCTCGTACATTGGACTTGTGGATGGGTCTAGAAGGATCTGCGCAGTGCAGCATGGAGTGAAGTTGTTGATGGTGAATTATGCAGGGTTGTTGTATGAATTCTTTTATCAGGTGGCTCTGCAGGATTTCCAGAACTTTGGTGTTATAAACCTACAAGGTGAATCTCTCAAGGTGAGATCTCTATTAGAGAACTGTTATTCGCAGTTGCAAAACCCACCAACTATCAATTTGGAAGAATGTATGGCCAAGTTGACCTCAATGAGTGACATGCTTGAGGAGTACTTCTCCATCAAAATCACCACAGATCATGAACCAACCATCGTGACAATCCCATTGCTTGTGAAAGACTACGTCCCAAACTTGACAAAAATATCTCACTTCCTCTATGGATTGGGAGCAATGGTGGACTGGGAAGATGAAAAGATCTGCCTGAAGGGAATCCTTAAACAGTTGGCTCTGCTACATACCCCAGTGAAGATTGATGGAGATAATGCCAATGCAATCACCAACGCCGCAAAACAGATGGAATTGACATTGAATGAAACAATGGAAAATATTCTTATGCCCCTTGTGAAACGCAGATTCCTTGCCCCAACTTCAATGAGGGCACACGTGCATGAGATGGCAAACCTTCCAGGGTTATACAAGGTCTTTGAGAGATGTTGAATCACTACGAGGTCCCGAGTAGGCCAATAAAATGCAGATCAAATATCTCAAATAACTCCTAACTAACTCCTTATAAAACAGATGTACGTCTGCCTTTATTCATCAACCAATTGGGGAATTTCACCCATTCCATCGTTGGACTTGTAAAAACAATCCAACAATGTCTTATCAGCCTCGCTGAGTTCCATCTCAATGGCCTTACTCATCAATTTGTTGCGCTTGGTCTGTGAGGCATCAAAGTTGCTGAAGAAATCTGTGTTGCTCACACTAGGAATCACGATCGAGTCCGTCTCCTTTTGGAAGAAATTTGACGTCTCATCAATGTGCGGATAGTTGTCATTCTTCAGCTCCTCCTTGAATGAAACAATCTGCTCCTCTTGAACAAGATTCATCAGAATGTCTCTGTTGTTCTCATCAAGCATGATCTTTGCAGGAAATTGTGCCACGGATCTCAAATACTTCCCAATGAGTAGCCCTCGCTCTCGGAAAAACTTCATGATCATTGCAGGGTATCTCATCATCGCCCTTTGCTCGGTTGTGTACCGATCACTGTCAATGGCACGCAGTAACTCATCAGAGTATCTGAACCCATTACGGGCATTGAACGAGTGTAAGAAGAAGAAATTTGTCTCTGCATAGATCGCCTTGAGTGAATACATGGCAGCTTGGAGGTATAAATGGACCATTTGCTCTTCAAATCGGGAAACACAACCAATGTAGGCTTCATCTGGGAAGATCTCAGTAAACTTCTTCAGAGAGTAGAAAATCACCTGGATTCTATTCGTCTCAGTGCCGGACTGAGTATTGTGCCAATAATCGGTGCAAGTCTTGATATACTTGAAGAGGTTGTCAAAATGACCTCTGTATGTTTTGGACAAGTTCTCATAGATAACTCTCTTCAAATCGGTCAAATTTTGGAGAAATTCATCCATGAACAGGGTGTTGTAAGACCTCGTGTGAAAAGTCTTGATCGACTGCACATAATAGATGATGAACAGGTGCATATGATCGTTCAAAATCTCGGCTCTCTGGAAAACTTTGTTCTCCTTCACATTCTCTGGAATATCATCCGAAAGGAACACCTGAAATTCATGTTTCAAGTACTCAGATGTGAACTTGAAGAAGCTGTTGATCAACTCATAGATATCCTTCAGATTATAAGGACCATAGAATGCAGTCGGTAGAGCCATTTGAAAGATCTGGAACTTGGAGAAGCATAAACTCACATTGTTGTAGAAAGTGTTGATATCAGAGTAATCCGTCGTAAATTTGATGTGGAACTTGTTCAAGAATCTCAAAGTGATCTCATAATCCCTTTCAGCAATTTTTCGAACGATATCTCTGATATCCTTACTAGTGCCATTATTCACTATGGGAGCGGCACCCTGGGAGATCAAACACTTGAACAAAACAATGTTGTTGAAGGCCTCCTTGAGTAATTGTGATTGAAACTTGTCAAATACCAAATACAGAGACTCCGTGGTGAAATTCAGCTCCTTTGTAATGAGATCCCGAGTATCAGCTTTCCAGAAAGTATTCAAACTCTTCGTACATTTCGCATCGAGGATGATCTCAGTAAACTCACTATCGAATTGTGAGAGGTAATCCACATCGTTCGACTTGTCGATATCCTTATGCACTTTCAACAGTGCAAATAAGGTTTTGTAAGCATCAGACTTGATCGTGAATTGAGCATCACGGTTAGCACTAAAATCAGGACTGGAGGGCTCTGATGATTGAGACTTGGGCAGTGGATCTGAGCTTACAGATCGGAGTGCTGTCGATGTTGCTATAGCAGGTACCTTAAGGCTGGGACCAGCATGAACGATTGTTTCATGACGGTGCTTCGTTGGCGATACTATTGGTCGGTGTTGGGCCTGTTGTACCTGATGTTGTACCTCTTGCTGTTTCAATTGATGATGCTGATGCTGCTGTTGCTGTACTTGTTGCCCGTTCGTCTGCCGCTCCGGAATTGGCACCCGGTCTTGTAATTGTTGGAGATGTTGGTACTGAAACTGACGGTCCGGGAGCACCGTACGTTGAAGATTAAGCTGCAGTTGGAAGACATGTGCATCTGAGTGTGGTGGTTGCACCATAAAGATTCTTGAGGGGAGTCCCTGATGTTGGTATGGATAGTATAACTGTTCATTCTTCTGAGCCTCTCTTTGAGAAGCTTGCATGTTCAAAGTTTGGATCCTATTAGCATGTGCATGTTGAGCACTTTTCAAAGCGGCTCTAGCAGTGTCATCCAATGCCAAATAAGCACACGAAAGACGGGCACGAACGCAGTTATGGCACTCTGGTAGTTGTTCATCACACTTGATACGGCGAGATTTACAAGTGGCGCAACCCAAATGGGAATTCCGATGACGACGTCTCGAGTTCCGCATAGACTTCTTATCACTCTGCATGATCTCTGGCGCACTGTTTGCCTTCAACAGTTTGCTTCTTTTGACCATTGCATTGTGGTTATTCGTCGTGGCAATAGCATACGGGGGAGGCGGACCTCTACCTGGTGGGGCACATTCTTGGATCGCCCGGAGAGATGAAAGTGGTATTGGTTGAGAACGAAGTTGTGACCCAGTCGCTGAATCGGGGAGGGGTTGTAGCTGCTGTTGTTGTTGTTGTTGTTGTTGGTGCTGAAGTTGATGCTGGTGTTGCAGATGTTGCAACTGATGCTGTTGTTGCTGATGCTGTTGTTGCTGCTGTGGTGGTGGTAATTGCTGTTGGTGGTGAATGGGTTGACCCAGTGGTGGCAGGACGGAACTGGAACCCTTGGAGTCCAGCTGGTAGGCATGTTGTTGCATCTGTGGAGGGTATTGCATCTGTGAGAGCTCCTGACGAGATGACTGGAAAGCGTACGGTGGCTGCTGAGGGTGGCCAAACATTGGTGCCATTCCTCCCGGAGCTGATTGGCTTGAGCACTGTGATGACCAGGACATCTGTGACTGTGATGGCACTGATATCTGCGACGACTGGGAAGGTGGATACATCGGTGTATAACTCGGTACTAACTGACCAACCTGTGTCTGGGAGTGTTCTTGTGGGATACTTGGTGGTTGCAATGGCTGTGGATGTGGCCTTATAGCCACTCCTGGAAAGCCCACGTTTGTTTGCTGCTGGTGTTGTTGCTGCTGCTCGGGTGGCGCATGCATCCAGTAGGCATCCGTCTGTGGCTGTTGAGCCTCGGAAGGAGCACTATCCTCCATTGCTTAGAACTCTTCAGTCCAAGAGTACAGAGTCGTTGTGGTGAACGACTGGCCCAATGGCACAATAAAATGGGTTCAGAAAATGACCAGTCGAGGGCGGACTCTGCGAGCCGTCTGCGCTGTGGTTCCTGTGGTGGCTGCTCTTCTTCTGTACCCAGCTTGCAAGCGCCTCTGATGGTGTGCCCTCGCGTGCTCTACCTACCGTGTTCGACTAGAGAGAAATGAGTGAGGGGCAAACACAAGTTATTAGAAAGGTTCCTTGCGGAATTGTGAGGTCCTCTCACTTTGCAGTTTTCGAGAGGTGCCTGAAAATCAAAAGTCTGCCGCCGCGGGACTCGCAGGGACCGCTGTACGGATCGTGCATGAGACTTTGAATGTCCGGGACTAGTCCCTTTCTCTGAAAATTGGATATGGTGCAATGGTGGTGGTGGTGGTCAATGGTCAATGGTCATGTTCACCCCTGGAAAAGTGGTCTATCAGCTTTGGTCTTTTGGACCAGGTGACATTGTCCTCCCAGGTCTTAGGTTGTCAACGTCCGACTCCGGAGTGCCTAGGCCCCATCGCCCGGTGTTCACTGACCACTGCCCAGGTTATTCTCATGTACTATGTCCGTATTCTGATGTGCTGCACTCGAACGCGCGTT
This sequence comes from Williopsis sargentensis, assembly GCA_020995425.1. Lineage (NCBI taxonomy): Eukaryota > Fungi > Ascomycota > Saccharomycetes > Phaffomycetales > Wickerhamomycetaceae > Williopsis > Williopsis sargentensis. The sequence continues at coordinate 124,656 of CP083466.1, read as the reverse complement.
TATTTCACCTTAGCTATAATATGCGCAACGCATAAAACACGGAACCTTGATGCACGATTCGGAGATTATTACGCAGTTTATACTTCTGATGATCATCGTGATTCGTCAACATGAATTCCTGGAAGATCACGATTCACATTTGAGTCTTGAACACTGACCAGCATGTAAGTGAGAACTCACAAATTTATACTGGCTGGAATTCTGGGGGTCCCCCCGGCCTCTGGTCACAAGTACGTGCTTCCCCTCGGCGTTCCAATGGAAATGGCACGATTGCACCGCCCCCAACGCGCACTTTGCTCGAACACGAACGCTTCTGCAATGGCCTTCCAATGCGTATGTATGAGGCACAAGCCATTGTCTTGGATTCTTCCTGTAAGTAACCAACAGTGTCTTTCAAAACACGCTCATGGGTCATGAGCTACGCATGCTTTTGATAATATAATTCTCATATATGAGGCGTCTTGTCTTTGTTGGCGAACCTCCCCCCACCCACCTTTGGCTGCACCGCCTTCTAACAATATATTTTCAACCTGCAACAGCAAAGGTTATAGAGAAGCATTGGTTGGGCTTAAAAGGGTATCACAAACGCTAGTCCACGTTGCGAATTGCAATGGTTGCGTTTATCGTTCTGAATCTTATGATCGCCCAGCTCTTCGTGTTCGTAAAATCGCTGCTGATCTTTCGGGATTCGGACGCTTGAAAGTTGATGTTGCTTCTTCACACAAACTCATTTGTACTCCTGGAAACTAAGGATTCAATGGTCATTGGTCAAGCGAAGCAATTCGAAGCCAAGCAAGGCTCTCCTGTCATGGGGTGAATAGAGTTACAACTTACGCAATCATGCTTTCGTGCACTCTGATCAGCATCAACGCTCTATTGCTTGCCCCTATCGAGTTTAAACCCTAATGAATCATGATTCATCTCGATTCTCGTAAACTCGTACTGATACTGCTGCTGAATCCTCATCAATACAGTCTATGCGTATAATTGCGTTTTCAATAATGGTTGATTGATATACAAACACGATGTCGTAATTCAGCCGGAGCTAATCATGAGTGGAATAGCAAGCTGGGTGATGACATCAGTTACCCACCGTAAACTTATTTACGGTACGCGCGCAATTGACTATGGCCACTAAATCAAGCAGCTACACCGATCGATCAATGCTTTTCATTTCATCTGAAACTGTGGTTCGTGTGCGCCCTACTTCCAAGTGGCAAGATCAACTGCCTTGTGAGCTTCAACTGTCAAGACTCAACCTGACCATGCCACTAATCGGGTGACCTATACTCGCGGATTTGTAGTTTCCTCTTTCACTCCGTACATGGGAGCCATGAGTCGTTTGATCTTGAATGAGTACCAGAATCCGACCATACAACTGTTGCTAGAGTAGGCACTAGGCCGTAGGCTGCAGAGGATCCGAGTAAAGTACTACAGTAGTGAGTAGTGCACGTTAAGGCTGGCGGTCTCTTACGACTGGTCTAACTATAGGTCAGAAGATCTGAGCCTGTGTACAGCCCGCTGGAATGAACACCTTCCAGGGTTTGCACAGCATCGCTTAGCAACTTGTTTGGACTGGCCACAGTCCGCTGGTCAGACAGATCATGGCTTTACCCATACTTGTTTCATCCTAGATATAACGAGTACCACATGACAGGTGGCCAATATAGACCTTTGCTATGTCACGGATTTTGCACCACCGATCACTGATCAGCCCTATCCTGCGACATGCAGGCGCACTCAGAGTACATCTCATATACGTCTCGTCTGCGCCAATTCGCAGCATATATACGACGCCTCCGTCGTGCAATTGCTTGATGATTATTATACATCCAGTTTAATGTCCATCCTGATTCCTTGATCATGATTGTTTGCACATGATGGAACGTACAGATCAATGTCGGACAGTTCTTCCATGAACTCAGATGTGAATTTTGTTCTACTAATGAACAAAACAGCTAATCACTTTTATCAACGTCGATCCCCTGCAAGTTTATATAATGCGATGTAATCACCGTAAATAACTCATCACGTTGATGCAGCCTGCCCTCGACGAGGTTATAAGTTGGATTCCGATATAATCACACCGCGGGGAATTGTAGTGCGGGATTTGGAGGTGTACATTACATTCCTCATCGTGAGGAGCATCAATACATATACCAATTGCAGTCCAATAGGGCAGCGAACTCCATCACAAAAACACCATCCATCACAGATGAAACTTCTTAAAGCCAACGTCTGCGCAGCCGCGTCACGCGGGCCAGGACCAGCTAATATATTAGGATTTTCGAGGTGCAGCTAGCAGCCAGCTCAAATTTACACATATTTCGGGGACTGAGGGTCTTGGACCTCGGGTAAGACTCCTTATTTCTCCAGTTGGACTCGTTCCTAATCCACTTTTATGGTCTGCTAATGAAGAAGAATCATCTCAAAATAGTACTTGTTCAGAAGGTTGTCAAAAGGAGAAATATGTGCAGTATCATTACTTCTGCCTGCTGGTACTTATTCTCGTATATAGCGTTGAGTAGTGTCAGGAATGGCCCTCCAGGCCCAGGCTGCTTCAACGGTGCCATGGGTGTCGAATTCCCCCAATCCTCCGTTCAGATTGGACGCTTCGGTTCTCAGGTGTTGAGCTCACCCCGACGGTTGACATTGGACACTGGACACTGGACACTGTACACTGTACACTGGACACTGTACACGAGACACGTTGTACACATTGGACTGAAACGGTACCAGCGGCGCTTAGAAGAGCTCGGCATGTGGGAAAAAGCGACAGGGAGCACCTTCCGCATTTGGCAGTTCATTCCGTGGTGTGTGTGCGCGCTCTGCCTAGCGACTTGGCAGAGCGTAGGCAGAGCACAGGCAGAGCGCAGGCAGAGCGCGGGCAGAGCGCAGGCAGAGCGTAGGCAGAGGGGATGGGCGGCATCTTTAACCGCATTGGACCAAATGCGCCCAGACGATAAGAAGCAAGAGTGGTTTAAAAGCACCCCAACGTCCACACAATCTATCTAACAGGAACACAGTAGTCCAGTTGACCCCCTTACAAAAGTTCGAAACGCAATGTCAGACGTCTACACCCAGATCACACTTCCAAACGGCCAGAGCTACAAGCAGCCTACAGGCCTCTTCCTCAACAATGAATTTGTCCCAGCAACTTCTGGTGAGTTTGTCGAGTCCATCAACCCTTCAACGGGTGCCCCGATCTGTAAGGTCCACGCAGCAGGTGTTGCGGACATTGACACCGCTGCCCAGTATGCCAAGGAGGCCTTCAAGACCTGGAAATACGTTGACGGTTGTGAACGTCGTGACTTGCTGTTGAAGTTGGCATCTTTGGTTGAGAGAGACGCTGACATCCTGGCTGCGCTCGAGGCCAACGATTCCGGTAAGCCAAAGGATACAAACGCCATCTATGACATCGAGGAGGTTGTTGCCCTGTTGAAGTACGTTGCAGGCTGGGCTGATAAGCTCGAAGGATCCACCATCCCAGCGGGACCTAATAAATTCGCATACACCATCCGTGAACCAATCGGTGTGGTTGGCTGCATCATCCCATTCAACTACCCATTGGCCATGTTTGGCTGGAAGTTGACCGCTTTGGCCGCTGGTAACTGTGCCATTTTCAAATCTGCGGAACAAACACCATTGTCTGTGTTGTACTTCGCTCAGCTCTTCAAAGAGGCTGGTTTCCCACCAGGTGTTGCTCAAGTTATCTCTGGATTCGGTGCTGTTGCAGGTGATGCCATGGTTAGACATCCAGATATTCAAAAGATTGCCTTCACAGGCTCAACAAAAACGGGCCAGTTGATCCAAAAAGTCGCTGCTGACCATTTGAAACCAGTCACCTTGGAATGTGGTGGTAAGACTGCCCTCTTGGTGTTTGGCGATGCTGACATTGAACAAGCTGTGAAATGGACCGCTTGGGGTATCTTCAACAACATGGGTCAGATCTGTACGGGTTCTTCCCGTGCTTACGTCCACGAGTCAGTGTATGAGAAGTTCTTGGAGGAGCTGAAGCAACATGTCATTGCTGAATACCCACAAGGTCTGCCATTTGAAGATGGCGTTGTCATTGGCCCACAAGTGTCAAAGATTCAACATGAAAAGATTTTGGGATACATTGACATTGGTAAGGCTGAAGGCGCTCGTGTTGTTCTTGGTGGTAAGCAGCCAGACAGGGCCGATCTTCAAAGCGGCTACTTTGTTGAGCCAACAATCTTTGCCGATGTGAAGCCGGACTTCAGAATCGTCAAGGAGGAGATCTTTGGCCCAGTCATCGCCATTGGTAAGTTCACCACTGATGACGAGGCTGTGGCACTTGCTAATGACTGTATCTATGGTCTTGGCGCTTCTTTGTTCACTAAGGATATCACTAGAGCTCATACTGTGGCTCAAAAGCTGGAATCCGGTATGGTTTGGATCAACTCCAACAATGATTCTGACGTTAGAATCCCATTCGGAGGTGTCAAGATGAGTGGTAACGAAACCAGAGAGCTTGGTAAACAAGGTATCGAGGCATTCACTGTTGCAAAGGCTGTCCACGTGAACTTGGGCTGGAGATTGTGATTATAATTCGAAGTAAATTTCAATTCTTTATCGGACGTTAAACCTTGTACGACCCTACGCATGTGACGTGACATGTCTCAACTAGTTTCTACCTCTGTTTTTTTTTTTAGCGTTATAAGAATCAACCATATATCTTATCAGCTAGAAGTTCAACTCATTGGTAAATCCCAGCTCTTCATTTCCCCATTTCCCAGTATGCCTATCATTAGGGAAAAGATCCATCAACTGTGAATTCATATTAGGATCCGGTTGTAATGGATCAACACCAACCGATGGGACCCTTGATTTATCCGATGGCGGTACAATTCCTTGTGATGGATGATGTGAGGCTGGCCCACTTTGTGACATTCCTCCAGGCCGTTGTTGTTGCTGTTGTGGTTGCAGTGGATGCATCATCTGACCATGTTGTGGAATATGTTGCTGTGACCCATTGCCCTGTGGCCGAGGAGGTGGTCCTTGTGGATGTATTCCCTGATCCATCTGTTGTGACATCTTGTTCTGATTCTCCAGCATCATCAACTGTATTTGATAATCCTGCAATGCCACACTGTTATCCCCACGAATTCCCTTGGGATCAACTGGTTGAGTTTGTCCTTGTGGAAGGTGTTGTGTATGTTGAGGTTGTTGTTGCGGAAGCTGATGTTGATTTCCGGCTTGATGGTGCAGGGGCATATGTTGCGGTGGCTGCCCTGGAACCAGCGCAGGACCAGGACCAGCACCTGGGCCTGGGGCTGATATTCCGCCCATCTGACCAGGTTGCACCTGTTGTTGTGCATGGTGTTGTCCTCCTGGTCCTCCCAATTGAGGTTGACCTGGAACTTGGGGACCACTAGAACTACCTGGTTGGCCTTGATACATCGGCATCTGTTGTTGTTGCAGCATTCCAGGTTGGGGTTGAAACTGCTGTTGTCCTTGTTGACCCATCATTCCTCGTTGATGCATAGCCTGCTGTTGTTGCTGTTGCGGTGCCTGTTGAACATGCTGCTGTTGCTGTTGATTCTGCTGTTGCTGTTGATGCTGCTGTCGCGACTGATGTTGTTGTTGTGGTTGATGGTGCTGTTGTGGTTGTTGTTGTTGCGGTTGATGTTGTTGTTGTTGTTGCTGTTGTTGTTGTTGTATCTGTTGCTGCTGCTGAACCTGTTGGGCTTGTTGTTGCTGCAATCTCTGCTGTTGTTGTTGTTGTAGCAACACCTGCTGTTGTGGAGTCATATTGCTAAAGCTCTGCATCTGGTTATTGAGATGGTTCTTTTGCATTTGTAGCCTCTGTTGCATCTCCTGTTGCTGTTGCAATTGCTGGGCTTGCTGGGACTGCTGGGCTTGCTGTTGTTGTTGAAGATGTTGCTGCTGTTGTATCTGTTGCTGCTGCTGAGCCTGCTGGGCTTGTTGTTGTTGTTGTTGTTGTTGCTGTTGTGCTTGCATCTTATTATACTGCCAAGGTGGTGGTTGGCCTGCTCCTGCTCCTGGATGTTGACTGAACTGAGGACTCTGCTGGGGTTGTCCCTGCCCCTGCCCCTGCCCTTGCCCTTGCCCTTGTACCTGTCCTTGTACCTGTCCATGTGGCATCTGGCCTTGATCAGATCTCTGGCCGTTTGCCATTCCAGGAGGTGGTGGGACTTGCATTTGCATCGGTGGCTTCTGGTGATCATTTGATACTCTTTGAGGTGGTGCAGCCTGCTTTACAGATTGACGCTGGTGTTGGTGCTGGTGTTGGTGTTGGTGTTGGTGCTGATGCTGATGTGGGACTTGCTGCTGGGCAGTCTGTTGCTGCGGTGCTTGTTGTGCCTGTTGTGCTGCCCCAGATATTTGTATGTTCTGCGGCGTATGGCGACTTGAACCAGCTTGCGAGCTTGTAGCCACCACAGGCGAAGGCGCTGTGATAGCTGAAGCCATTGGAGTGGTCTGGTCGGAATTTTGCAGTGGGGACTGCAGGGATGCTGTGCCTTTGGCAATGGAGCCACGATGAACGATTGGGGAAATCGTAGCGTTATGCATTGGAGACTGAGCAGATCCCATCACCGCTGCGGGAGCGCTCTGTGGCATGACACCATAAGCGCCTGGCATCATGGAGTTGGGGCCCATGGCATATGCGTACTGTGGCTGTACCTGTTGCGGTGGTGTCTGTTCTGGCACTGGCACTGGTCCTGGTCCTGGTACCTGTCCTGGAACTGGCATGTTCTGCATCTGAGCTTGTTGAGCAGCTGACTGTGGCTGCTGCTGCATCATCGCAGTGTCCCTGACATGGCTATGGAGAGCCCAGAGAGACTGCCACCATTCCAGGAGAAAAGTGTCTGGTGAGGTCATGAGCATCTTCACGCCCGGTAGCTCTGCCCTGTCATTTCCAGAGCTTTCCTCGGATCCAGACAGTGGCACATCGGCCTCGTGTAGTAGCACCTTGGCCGTGTCGTACAGTTTGTTCTCCATGAGATAGTTGTAGAGGTGGGCGTACAAGAGCTGTCGTGAGTTTTTGGCAAGGGCATCTGACACCACAACCTTGTCCTCATCACCGGGAGACAATCCATGGCGCGCTCCGTTCTGCTGGCTCATTGCTGTGCTGTTCCGCTGTGTGTGTATGCGTGTGTGTGTGTGTGAACGTGTGAACGTGTATATGTGTGTGTATGTGTATATTTGTCTTGCGTGGTTTACAACTCGGTGTGTGTGTCTCTGTGATCACGCAAAGAGTCCTGTTTCTGCTGACGTGGCGTATGCGCTGAACTCTGCTGTGTACTCTGCTGTGTACTCTGCTGCCTGCGCTGTGAGTTGTGCGTACGCTGCGCTTTAATGTTTTGTTTCTTTCTGCTCAGCGCCTGTGGCTGGAAGGACAATTACCGAATGCGGAAGTCAAGGATCTGTGTTGGTGGTGTTTGGGTGTGAGATGAGTTTATATACTTGCCTCTCCCTGGTTATACGATCTGGATTTCCCGATCCGGAAGTCAACGCCCTCCCCCGCCGATAACCAAAAGTGGCCACCACATGAACTTCATGTTGAGAGCTTTGAAGACGTACAACCGCCGGCCAAGGGAAGTCGCAAAGGCCCCCCACCCCCAACCGAAGGACACACAGTAAATGGCCGAGAGATCGTACACGAAGGAGCAGGAGGTCATCGTACTGCGCGTCCTCAAGCATGGCGCCACGGACTACTACAAGATTCTCGAGGTGGAAAAGAGTGCATCAGAAGCTGAAATTAAGAAAGCGTACAGAAAGATCTCGCTACGAGTGCACCCAGACAAGAACGCACATCCGAAGGCAGATGAGTCGTTCAAGAGGGTGAATAAGGCCTTCGAGGTGCTTGGAGATACGCACAAGAGAACGATATTTGACCAGACTGGTGGAGAGGCACCAGCTGGTTTTGGTGGCATGGGCAACCAGGGCGGAAGACAAGCACAGGACTTCTTTGCACAGGGGTTTCCACAAGGGTTCCAGCAGGGATTCCAACGGGGAGGTTTCCAGACGTTTGACTTTGGTAACGATGATATCTTTGAGATGCTCTTTGGCCAAGGAGGTGGCCAGGGATTTTCATTTGGAGGCCCTGGTGGCTTTAGAATGTATGGCGGCGGCGCACCACAAGGGTTTGGTGGCTTCCAACAGAGGCCCCGCACCCGTCAACAGGCTCGCGCACAGAACACGCAAGAGAGACAGCAGCAGCCTGCTGACACGAGCGTGATGGGACAGTTGAGACAGTACTTGCCTCTCATACTAATGTTATTGATCCCGGTCATCTCCAACTTATTCTCCGAGACACCTGAACGTTACAACATGGCCCCAACGCCGCAGTTCTCGCACGAACGCCACACGGAGAGGTTTGCAGTGCCGTACTACATCTCGCCAGACCAGGCCTCGGCACTTTCAACCAAGAAGCTGAGAGAGCTGGACCGCCGTGTCGAGAACAACTACGTGGGCACACTTAGAGACGAGTGCCAGAGAGAACGAAGTCACAAAGACATGCGCATTCAGAATGCGTACGGGTGGTTTCTGCCTGATAAGCAGAAGCTTGCAGAGGCGCAGAGCATCAGGCTGCCGTACTGCGAGAGACTTGCAGAGCTGGGTCAGGATATTCTTTGATCTTTGGTTGGCATCCTTCCATTCACGCATCACCACCCACAGAGAGGTCCAACCCAAGAACAAAAGAATAAAGAAAAAAAAAGGAAAGTTCACAGTCAGCACCACCGTACCAGCATGGCTTCAGTTTGACCACCCACTACATGTGCATAGCGCTACTCCCTTAATCTCCTCGCCGAACAATTTCACCGATCAACGTCTTTTATCAATGTAAATATGTAACCACGAAGCGCTTCTCTCCTAAATCGTGTTTTATTTGCTAGTAGTTGCCCTGACAACACTTCATCGCCAGAAAAGAAGAAAAAAGTGTGCGTGTACCACAAAACGGGGGTCCGTCTTAGAAAATGTAAACACGCCGCCAGGGCGTTAAAGCTCGCCTAAACAGTGCGTGAAAAGCTGTGACGTTTGAGGCCACGTTCCAAGAAGGACGGGATCGATGATGAGCGGTGCAAGCTACTTCATTGACGGACTGGCGCCCTTCAGGCGATACCTGAGTCTTTCGGAGGGCACTGCTGGGGATAAAGACGAAGGGAATGCTGGCGTTCACTGTGCTGAGAATGATGATGGTGTTTCCGATTGGGGAATTGATACTCACGACTTCCGTTCCTTCAGCTCGCCGACGCTCGTGAACGACCACATGCACGTCTCGGTGGACCTGTCCGGTGACACGCCGCACGTGGGGTCTGTGGACTTCTGGGGGATGAGCCCTGACAAGAAACATCAACAACAACAGCCACCACATATACGCCGCCGTTGGACCGTTCCAGACCTGCGCGACAAACTGCAGAGGCGCCACAACAATGTTGAATCGGAATCTGAGGAGTTCATGGAGGAGTTCCGCTATGTGCTAGTCACCAGCCAGCTCCTCGATGAGACAATCTTGGTTTCCCGGTTCTACAAGAATGGTAAAAAGTCTTCGCATTTCCAACTAGGTGATAAGAGGGTATTCTATAACAAATTTGGAAAGGTGGTACGGCTTGGATCACAGTACAGAATCACTTCAAAGGTGAATAATGGACTAGTGATACGTGAAGCTTTAAGACTAAATAGTGTGAAGAATCTCACGGATCATTCTCATTATGAACTGGAACAAATGATCATCAGAGCATTATCCGCTGTCCATCTGCACGTCCGTTCCAAAGCAATCTTTTCACAATTGATCTACTCAGCGGCTCTGGCAAAGTTGAAACTCTTCATCAAAACATCCCAGAAGTTCGATGTCCCAGTACAAAAGCTGATCTCAAAGTATAAAGAGATGAAGTTGTATGGCAATCTGATCCCCACTATGCAAACAGAGGAGCACAATGTCCCGAACCCAGACGTCATCTATGATATGGTCAACAGTGTGTTAACATTGGCTCTTCAGGGTTCAATCAAATCATTGAACTCATTGCTCCTATTTGTAAATGGTGATGAATTTGAAAACTATTGTGGGATCTATAACATTGAATTACCTGAGTTGATGTTAATGTTAGATGGCCATCATTCCCATGAAATGTCTATTTCCTCCCTGGTGGATCTATTGAAGAGATTCAGATACGTACGAAGATTCTTAATATGTACACTTCTTGCTCTTGACTTCACTCAATCATCGAAATCGGGATTCTTGAAGAAAGTTGGGAATATGTTCAAGCTCGACGTTATGAAGCCATACACAACAACAATGAAGTGGGAAAGTGTCACTATGGTCTTGGATAATGAGCAGTCATTGGTTAACACCTTGACAGCTTCCATTAATTCATTCATCCTGTTGAACGGCTTGAAGTTTGGTTCAACTCCGACTTCTACTCTTCTTAAAGCGGCACCGAAAGTCAAACAACAAGATCCAACTGCGAAGTTATCACGCATGGTGAAGGATCTTCAGATGCACATCTTGTCAATTGACAAGACAAGTTCTAGAGATGCCCAATTGGAGAATTTCAAATCATTACAAGCTGACCTGGATTCATTGATGCAGCAGTATCAAAAGGATTTGACCAAATTGGAATCATCAACGGTACAAAGACCATTCCATCTGAATAAACAACGTGTTACTTCCACCACGAGGAAGAGGTTCTCGTTACCAACCTCGCAACATCTGAAATATGTTGCTTCTCCAGATGGGAGCAGATCTGCATCGTCAAGTCCAACAAATCATAAGAGGCTGAGTTCAGGTTTGGGCTTGCCATTATTGACCGTTTCTGAGAGTCATGATGAGGGTGATGCCAATGATTACATCAATAACATGCTCTCAAATGATGATAGCGTTCTCATCACTAGCTCCACGGATGATAAATCGTTTGAAATCTTGGATAATAACTTATTGAGAGAGCAGTTAGAGAGAAATTTTTCAAGGCTGACCTCTACTAGTACCGTTATAGGTCCCCAAGCCATTGAGCGTGATGATGAGACGAGCAAGAACGACGATCAGGTGGATGAATACTTGGGTAACTCATTATTGGACGAGATGAAGTTAGCAATGGCCCATCGTGATTCTGATTGAGAGACTATCGGAAACATACGGAGATGAAAAATCAGATTATGATATGATGTGAACAATATAAGTACAAATGCCATGCTGGACATGGTGTAATCTCAACATTTATGAAATAGTATTTATAGACTGCAGTATTTTGGTTCCATGAGACTTCATTCATGATCAAACGATTTGCAAATTGGTCAACTCTTGACCCTTCACGACTTCCAATCCTTCACCCGCGTAAGACGTCAAACTAGAAACTTCAACCTTGGAGTCATCGTCCAAGATGGCACCCTCAGTCTTGACCCATTTGGTTCCCAAGTTCAAATAGTTCTGCACCGAGGTTTCTGGAGTATCATTCTTGGCACCAGATGCATTCTTCAATGGAGAGAATTCCTCCGTTCTCTCAACTTCCAAACATCCAAACTTATCCAATGCAATATCCTTAAACACGTCAAAGATGAATTGTTCCAATTTGATACCATTTGGTTCAGTTGGTTTATGGAAGACACCCTCGGAGTTCAAACATGGTATCTTCTTGTACGCAATGTGGAATGGGAGGAATTCCTGATTATCAATCCAGGTGGTGATTCTTTTGTTCAAGAGTTCAACGGAATAGTAGTGGTTCACAATATTTGCAGCTCTGAATCTCAACAGCCCAGAGTCTTCCTTCTGTTCCATCAACTCCTTAGAAATCTCAGAGTACTCAATAACAGCAGGTCTTTCCTGATCAGAATCCAAAACGATGAGACCAACAGACTCACCAGCGTCTCTCTTTCTCACCACTTTGGTGGCCAAGTCGAACTTCTTCTCAATGGAGAATCCGAGGAATACTGGATCAGAAACTTTAACAAGAACGTTGTCAACACAGTACATGTGAATGTGCTTGATTCCATGGGCACTGAAGTCGTCGAGAAGGCCATTAGTATAGATTGCCTTGTACAATCCACCATTACCGTCTGGAGACTCGGCAAGAGCATCGGCGGACTCCATGAGGATCTTCTCACCCTGTTTGTCGAAACATGGAAGAGTACCTTGGTTGAAGAAAGTAATCTGTTCGCCGGAGAGACCAAAGTACTGGTTATTTTTGAAGAACTGCTCTGTGTCTGCCCTCGTTGGCTTTGAGGTCATGATGTACCACTGGATCTTTGCATCGGTGGAATGTTTAGCGTTGGCTAGCTGCTGAACTTTCAACAACTTCTCAGCTTGGATCTGGAATAGAGATTTTCCGGATGGAAGGCCAATATTGTAACATCCCTTTGGTTTGGAAGAGCCCAATCTGGTACCCTGGCCACCAGCCATGAGAATGACACCAACTTCGCCCTTAGAGATGGCCTCCAGACCCAACTGAGCCCAAGATGACTTGGTGTTTGAATCAGCATCGATCAAGGAGAACGAGGAAGATGCTGGCAATGGCTTGAAGGATCTTCCCTGTGTGGCAGACTGGGAGTGCTTGATCGCTTGTTGGACGACCTGGGAGAGCTGTTGCTCGAGCTTCTGCTTGCGTTCGCCGACTAACATTATTGGCTGTGCTTTCAGTTCTATATTAACGTGTCAACTTCGTTTGGTGGGCTGCGCGACTTAAGGCGGCGCACATGGTTCGCTGGCCGCCCAAAACGCGAATTGGAGGACTTGAACTCGAATCAGAGTATCAGAATGTATTTGGGAGGTGTAGAGAAGATCTGGGAGGACCAAAAAATGAACGATTCCATTGAATGGACATAGCTTCGGGGTAGTACCGTCACCCGTGCTACAGCCTACGGCCCTACGTCGCCACTCACACGTTTACGATACGCCAGTACCCATTGTTCTCTGAAGGCGCCTTCAAGACTGCCTTTAGTCAAAGTCTACGGATATATAGCTGAGAAGTCAGACGTTTTATTTCTGTCAATAAGAACGAAAGACACAAAGTGGGCGTCGGAATTCAACGATTAATTCGTTACTGCTGTTGTACCTTGTACGTCTTTATGCTCATTTTGGCACTCTTTAGCAGTTTGGATTGTTCAAATGCCTCAACAACAGCACTCTTGACACCTTCAAGGGCCTCATTATCAATTTGATAATGGAACGCGATGCGTCCAGGCCACAAAGTGACGTTGTATTTCTTTCCACACGCATACAACACATCATCGTCGATAGGAGAATTCTTACCGTTGATGAAGACAAAGTTCGTATGGGTTGGCTCTTGTAATTCGATACCATTTTTCACCAAATGGTCAGCAAGTTCCTTTGCCTTGCGATGCGATTCACCCAACTTGGGCAAGTTCTCATCGATTGCCACGCTGGCCATCTTGGCTATTGTACCACTCTGTCTGATACCACCACCATTCTGCTTTCTATAGTGGTTTGCCTTTGTGATAAATTTCTTCGTACCAACAAGAACAGAACCAATTGGGGCGCCGATGGACTTGGACAGACAGATTGAAATTGAGTCAAAAATTTGACCATATTCCTCAAACGTATGACCAGACTCAACACTGGCATTCCACAAACGAGCACCATCACAGTGTAGTGGGATCTGCTTCTCCTTACACCATTTGCTGATTCTCAACAACTCCTCGAACGGATAGACAATGCCGTGGAGGGTGTTCTCCAATGCAATCAGCTTCGTTGGCGAAGTGTGGATATCGCCGTCGTCCGGAATGTAACACTCCTCAATGTCCTCCAGGGTCATGTAGAGCTTGTTGGTTGGTCTGACTGGGATAACCATGGCACTGGACAGCATAGCCAGTCCTGAAGCCTCATGGACGTAGATATGGGCTCTGTAATCACACAGAACAGAATATGGAGGTTCCTTCAAGTGTGTTCTAACACCAATCTGGTTAGCAAGCGTGCCGGACATACAGAAGAGTCCTCGTTCTTTGCCACACATCTTTGCGAGTCTCTGCTGGAGGGCATTCGTATCGTCATCCTCGTCATAAACGGCGTCTCCCACAGAACACTCAAGTGCTGCCTCGAGCATTCCTCTGGAAGGCGTCGTGAAAGTGTCACTTCTGAACTCGTTGCGTGCGGTGTACCTGGCCATTGCGTTTGCTGTGGTGACTTGTTGTGTTGGTCAATCACAGACAGAAGAGACCATATAAATACCCACAGGGTTAACCACTAAGCTATGCCTCCCAACTGGCTTCTGCTCCTCCCATTGCAGCACTTATCCGCCCAATCCAGCTTTGCTCCGCGCAGACCGTGAACGGCTGCTGACACCGAAACTTCAGTCGCTTGTTTTCCCTTTCTCCTCTCGCGGCATTGACTTCGATGAGGCAACGGAGTCAGTTCAAGAGGAAATGGACCATTGTCTCTGGCTCCTACGTGTAGATTTACTCTAGGGTGTGCGCAGTGTTTATTCTCCGATTGATGATGCGTTGATTAATCAGAGACGCACTCGGAACTCCTCCGTGTGTGGTTTGCTTTACCAATGGACAACCTCACTGCTCAGGTTGCAGGATGAACCACCTTTGTTTGAACTTTGGATTGCCACTGTCACAGTGTGACTGAGGCTCGAAGAGTTGAAGCTTCAAATCTGACTGTTCCTGCACATGCTTGATGCTTGACAATGGGTTCCTTGTGAGGTTCAGATTGGCGGACCATCAGGGACTTGTTTAGACTGTCGAATGGGGACGCGTCAGCTTAGAAGACTTGAAAATTCCTCCAGTGGCAGTCGGTGGTTACAGCTTTAAGCTTACACATATTCCTGAATCTGCGGATGCCACGCCGACGCTACGCCAACCATCAGAGACTGCGGTATTGCACTATACCCTACAGGTAAGCGACAGTAATATCTCCCAAAGTAGCATTTTTCGCGAAGCCCTTGCAGGTCTTTCATGGGCGCTTAGATCAAAAAGTTAATAAAACACAACACAAGAGAAATCGAAACGGCGGCAACGTTAAATCCCTAACCGCTGTGCTGCCAGATGTACGTCCAGTTGATCCTCGTCGGATGTGCCCTTTTGTGGCTCGTTCACAGGCTGTTGGGCGTGCTCGCCATGCCCTTGGACCAGCTCGTGAAGCTGTTGAACATTGACATTCCAAGAGCGCACAAAGTGTCCGTCGACAGCATCACAGACACGGCTGTGTATCTACACTGGGACCTCACGCCCGAGGAGCAGAAAACCATGCTGTTCTACATCTATTTGAATGGAGTGGAGGTCACGACGGTGTCAGGCTTTGACTCTCATTGTCGTATCCGGGAGTTGAACCCCAACACCAAATACAGAATCGACCTCATAGCAACCAACCCGAAGGGCTTCAAGTCCAAGAGCAGATCGATGTACATCAAGACGAAGTCCGCTGAGTTGCAACAAAGGGCTTCTGATGTGCTGTTGGAGAACCCAGAGTCCTTATTCAAGTTGTTGACGGACAAGAGCGCCAAAGACCCAACAGTGCACAAGATGGCCCCGACACAAGCCACCGCTGAGACTCGTGCGGGCAGATCAAGATCCAATACTGTGAACTCTCTGAACAATGCAGAAAATGGCAGTGTGATACCCTCCGCTGTGAGCGCTATCATGATTGATCCAAGGTCAATGGAGGACATTGAAGAACTCAGATTCTACTTGGAATCAGGACAAGAGGAGTTGCATGACATCTTGACACAACAGGCTCAGTCTCTTGGACAGTTCAAAGAGCAGGAAGCCGCCTTGATTGAAGACCGACAAACTCTACGAGAGAGAAAGAGATTGGAAGACGGCAATAGACAATCCATTAAATCTGAAATCACGATGCTGGATGACGCTAGAAGATTAGCCGACCTCAAAAAAGCGAAACAAGAAGCAGTGTTGGTACAAAAGAAGCGCAATGTTGAAAAGATGGAGCAAGAATTGAGTGAATGGAATCTCCGACTAGAGTCGTTTGATAATGATCGTGAGAAGATGGAGCTCTCTGAAGATAAAGTTCATCACGAGTTGGATACTGATATCAAGATCAAACAAGACATCATCATGGATCTTCAGACATCACTCTCCTCACTAGAAGAAACGATCAAGTCATTGATTCAACAGAAGAAGCAAAGAGAATCATCAAAGCCTCAATTGATCAAAGTGTTCAAGGCATTACGTGACCATACCAATAACTCGGGTATGATTGATGGCGATGGTGTGAAAGCTCTTCATCTTCTTAGAACATTGGACCCCGAAGTGCATGACCAGCTCCAGAATGAGATTGACATGGATACTAAATTGGAGGCCAAATGGAGAGCTGAACAACAGCGCGAAGTAAGTCATTGTCATAAGGTGAGTCAAATCTATGAAACTTTGAAGACTGAGAATAGAACTCTTAAGTCTGGTATGCTCCCAGATATGGGCAGATCTATCACACCTCCACAAGGCAGTACACCAGTTTCCCATCCAATTCAGCATTCAAATAGCGGGTTCAGTAACTACTCCATACCAATAGCTACTTCAAACAGCAATGTCAGTGCTAATGCTAATACCAACAATGGCTTCATCTACGGCGGAGTGAATGGTTCGAGTTCCCCATCTTTAGGTTTATTCAACCAATCTTTATCCGTTTGGAGCAATGGTGTCAGTCATACAAATCACAACTCCAAAAGCAATAACAATAACTATCCTATCAATTCATTGAGTTTGGATACCAATGTTGCGATGATGCTAAACTCTAAAAATCTGGAATCCCCGGATGCTCAGCATTATCTCCCTGCCAATCTAATCGGTGAAGAGCTACCAGATTTTGTGTTTACGGGTTCGAGGCCTATGGAAATTTCCGAGAGTGATGGAATTAACAGTCCTAGTGGTTCAACATCCAAGGTTCAAGAACCATCCTTGTTGAAGTCAAACACGTCAGTATCGTCGTACTCCCAGAATAATATGCAGTTCAACAACGATTTCAGTGCGAATCTCAGTACGAGATCAATTTTCCATAATGAATTTGGAATCACACCTCGTTATTCATTGGAGAATACCACATCACCGCCGCAATCATATCATAATGATTTCGTGTCTCCCCATAATTCACCTGTGAACCAAGGTTCCACTGAATTATCATCCTTGTTTTCCGGCGGCAATACCGATAGCATCAATGCACAGATGGTTCAAGTCCCAGAGGAGGAGATTAAACCAGCGTCTACGATGTTTTCTCCAAGGAGATTCTCGCACGTCTTCAGGTTTGGCAAGAAACCAGAAGCTCCAGTTGAAGAAGTTCCAATTACACCACCGGTGAGTGCTCAAAAGCAAAGAAGCAAATTTTTTGGTGGTCGTTCTGGCCAGGATGTCAATCCATTGACTAGTACCACCACTTCAAATAGCAATGAATCACCAGGTGGATTGTTTAATATGGAGTTCAACCAAGATAAGGAAAAGGTCACGTTGGATCATTTATGGAACGATAACAAGTCACCATTCAATGGGACAATTCATTCAAGAAATGTTTCTGTTAACTCTAATGCATCATTGGAAAAGGATAACAAGAGTTGGTCACAGTTCCATAACCACAGCCAGCATCAACAGCAACAGCATCAGAATGGTTTCCACAGTGATACTCTACATGTTCCTTCCTCCCATTCTGTTTCTAGTGGAGCAATCAGTGATGAGACTGATTTAGGTCCAACTGTTCATTTAAGTGAAACCAACAAATCCGTCTCTGGTACCTTGAAGTCCTCAAAATCATCCTTAGGAGAACAATCATCATCGCCATCTTTCTTCCGTATGAAGAAGAACCTGCTCACGTTTGGGAGTGGTGCACAATCCCCTGTGAAGCAACAGGGTGGTTTGTTCCGTGCGATGTCGCCTTCAAAGATTGATGTGAACGAAGATACCAGCATTGAAGATTTCAATCCTTCGACTAGTACCACAACGCCAAAGAGACTGTTTTCCATGGGTCGCAAAAATAGTACTGCACATTCCAGACGACAAAGCGGTTCGAGCCACGAACTGGATCATGCAGTTGTTGATTCGAACTCTATCCAAAGTGCATCTACGGGGAACTCAAGATCCATTGTGAGAAAGCTGAGTTTCTTTAGCAGTAATAAGAACAACGGAGGCGATCACAAGGAGATTGGCAACATTGAAGAAGCTGAGATGGAGTCTTGATCATCGAGTTTCAATGGAATTTTGCATCTAACATGATAATTTGAACACAATATGTATATGCTTAACTCGATTCGGAATTTTGTAGAACTAAACTGTGGTATTTATGAAATTGTTATCGTTGATCAAGTTGTTGGGTCAAAAGCAGCGAGCACTTTGTCCTTATCTTTGACCAACGGGTTCTTGACAATGGCATCCACGCCAGACCAATCCACTTTGATTGGCCTGATCTTATTCGTATCTGTGTTCTTGAAGATGTTGATACGATCATTTGCCCATCCACTACTGACATCTTCGAATCCCTCAGCCCATACCTTGTCATAAACCTTCCTAATTTTTGATTCGACTACTTGTCTTGCTTCTTCTTGTGCCATCCATTCCATGTGTTTCAAGTCATCGGATGAAGGTTCGTAGATGTGCCATATCACGTAATGAGGTAACCCAACGACGGAGTAGCCAAAGCGCTTGCACATCTTACCGAACGCTTCAGTTTCGGCATGTTTCTCGAAGGAGAATGCAGGGAAATGAGAGCCAGTTCTGAAGACTCTGGCTCTAGCAAGAATGGAGACACCTCCGATACCGTCTAGATCCATCTCCACTTCTGGATCACCGTATGGGTCTCTGAGGTACGCTAAATGAGGTCTCCAAGTGGCATACTCCGCGTATCCTTCGACAATAACAGCGTCTTCGCCTAATGTTTGAGCCAATTGCAGACCACCATCAGACTCTTGCCATGAGTTCAAGTCATACGGCTGCTGGTTTCCTAACCAGTCCGGCAATGGTCTCCAAACGTTAGGAACAATCACATCCTTCCCGTGATGCATCAAATCTTCTAGGATCGTTGGAGGGACGGTTTCGACATCTGCATCTCTCCAGTAAACCCATGAATGGTACGGCTTCACGGAGACACTCCATAACCAATTTCTAGCCCTTGCCATCAATTTTCTTCTTGGACCCTGCGCCTCAAATCCATGACGATCACTGAATCCTTGGCCAACGGCCGCGCCGAAATCCTTCTCAAAGATCTCAATCTTTCCAAATGGCATGCGTCTGTCCTGATCGTTTTGGATCTCTCTGAGCTGTTTCTTTAGAGTGCCCATTGTGTCATCTGAAGAGTCTGACACTAGGAAGGACAAGTCGATCAAGTGGTGCGGATACGTCAGGTTCTTCATGTGGCTGAAAAACATTGGCAAGTGAGCGGATGCGTCTCTGAGAGGAACACAGAACAGGATTCGTTCCTCGCGTTGCCAACCGTCATCCGTTCCTTCAAATTCTCCCAAATCGTAGAAATCAACACCTGGCGTCGACGCAAAGTTTGGCGTGTAGAAATGATGAAGCGCAACGTTCACGATGAGGTTGTACAGCACCACTAGTGACACGAGCACACCCACCAGTGATAGTGACGTCTTGTACTTTGTGAGTTGTGAGAGTCGCTGAGCGAGCGGTGGATTTGCGTTCATCCTCCAGTTGTCTGTTGCTGTTGTTTATGGCTGATCGATGGCCGCCTGATCTGTAGGAGTCAGTGATGACCAGGAGGGTTGCGGTTCTTTTGGATGGAAAAAGAGAACAGCAGACAGTCAACTCAACCGACAAAGTAACAACGAAACGAAAGAACGAAGGAATATGAATCCAACCTGCTTTGAAAGGGATTCAATCAAGTGTTGAAGACAAAGGAAACGGCCGCTTGTGGAAGCGAATTTTCGCCTGCCGCGCTTAAAAAAGTTAAAAAAAAAACATCATCGACTTCCAAATGAGGAAGTTACCTGCTTTCAGTAGTCTCTGACACTGTGCTTTGTGTTACACAGCAATTAACTCAGCACCATTTAAAACGTCCGCTTTACTGTACAAGTGTTCACTCAACGGTTTCCTACTGCTACATAAGCACAAGTGAACCTCATTGTTTTGTCGTGTGCCTAAAAAACAAAAAAAAAACTGGGAAAGTGGAGCGTTAAACACTGCAAACACTGCTTCCAATGATTCTTCATCCAATCCTCATGTCAAAGAATGAATAGAAGAGTCAGCCCTGGAGACCTCTGTGGCTGCTTGATTGTGTGTTCTCATTAGTATCTTTCGTCGTTACCAACGATGTTTCATCATTTTTGCTCATAAAACCCATAAACCCTCTAAAAAAATGCATGATCGCAACTTCTTACCCAAAATCCTCTGCGTCATAACCCCTTACAACCCTTTGCACAGACCATACCGTTGCAGCTGTTGTAAGATATGACACAATCCCTGAGGAGTGCGATCCCTTTTGATCTATAATAATGTCGTTAACCTTAATGCCATTTTACTTCATGTCCATTCACCCAAATCAGTACTTGACTGGAGTTGGAGAACGATACATCTTGTAAGGACCATCGTGGACATAAGGACTCTTCTGAGCAAACTCCTTGGCCTCGAGGACAGCTTTCTTGACGTTCTCCAGGGACTCATCAGAGATCTGGTAGTGGAAAGCAATACGGCCACCCATCAAGTTGACGTTATGCTTCTTACCAAATCTGATCAAATCATCATCCTTGATGAAATTTGCCTCCAAGTCGATAAACACAAAGTTGGTATCAACTGGGGATTCCAGGATGATTCCGTTCTCGATACAGAAATCACCCAAGGCTGTGGCTTTTTGGTGGGATGATTTCAACAATGGAACGTTGTCATCGATGGCAACCATTGCCATCTTTGCCATCATACCACTCTGTCTGATACCACCACCGCATTGCTTCTTGAAGTGGTTACACTTCTTGATGAATGGGATTTCACCAACGAGAACAGAGCCCATTGGAGCACCGATAGACTTGGACAAGCAGATGGAGATAGAGTCGAAAATCTCACCGTACTTTGCCAATGGAGTCTCGGTAGCCACACTGGCATTCCAGATTCTTGCACCGTCACAGTGCAGCTTGTAACCATTCTCCACGCAGAATTGCTTGATTCTCATCAATTCATCGTATGGATAGATAATACCGTGTAACGTGTTCTCCAAAGAAATCAACTTGGTTGGAGCACCGTGGATATCACCATCCTCAGGCACCAAGTTCTTCTTGATGTCCTCCAAGGTCATATAGTCACCATTAGAAGGTCTCACAGGGACAACCATTGCGTTAGACAGCATTGCCAACCCTGCGGCTTCATGGGTATAGACATGGGCTCTGTAATCACACAGGATGGAATACGGAGGTTGGAACAGATGAGTTCTAATGGCAATCTGGTTGGACAGAGTACCGGAGACACAGTACAAACCAGCTGGTTTACCAGCGAGTTTGGCAACTTTTTGCTCCAGTGCAATGGTATCAACGTCCTCGTTATAGACTGAGTCACCGATGGAGGCCGTCAAAGCGGCCTTGATCATGGCGTCAGTTGGCGTGGTGAAGGTGTCACTTCTGAAGTCAGCAGCAGCGGACTTGTATGGCTGGAGGTCGGACATTGTGGTTTATACTGATGGAGTATAGCGTACTTTAAGGGAGAAGGGACGGAAGAGAAAGGGAGAGAGAGAAGTATGATGAGTAAAACAAGAAAAGTTCTCGAGGCTTCAAGCCCAAAGGGGAAAAAGTTGCCGCACGGCGCGCCAAAAGGAAGGCGAGTCACAATTCTAAACGAGCTGTGGGTGCTTGCAGTGTGTGATGGGGCAGTGTTATCCCACCGATACTCGGTCCAATTGGGAAGCGTTACGGTGCGTTGTGTAAGCCATTCTACGCCGTGGTTTACGCCCCAAGTTGTCAACTGCTCAGCAAGGGCCCGTTTGGTGATTTTGGAACAGCCGGCACAGGCGAATGCAGCGCTCCGATTGGCTCACGGTGTCTGGGTTTGTGACTGCTGTAGCTGTTGGTGGGCTGCTGACGGTGTGTAGCAGCACACCAGTGCTGTGCTGTCAAATGTGCTATCTCATGTGCAGTGTATGCTCTGGTGTACAACGCCACAAGCCTAATGCGACTTTGACACAAAACGGAGAAACCCTTGGGGTCAACGGAAAGGGTTAAAATGAGTTTATTGCTTTGCAGCTGTGACTCCGCTCAATGTGCTGACTCGGAAGACAGCTAGCTCGTGGTGTCTGGATGCTTTATCTGACTTCGGCTTGTGACTTTGACTCCGGGGGAGGCTTATCGGACTCATCGTTGCGTATCTCTTTTGGCAATGGTTTGTATTCTTATCGGCATATGAAGAAGCTCATTATAACTTCAGATCCTTGGGGAGTGTGATGGTATGCTTTACTTGAATATAACGACAATTTTTTAAATACTATTAGCAACTTTTGTGACAGATTTTGTAGATGATTTTATGTTTTAGAATATTAATGTTGAGTTCTCAGTAATAATTATTTTTGGAAAATAAACCGGTATAAGAGTCTCAAAAGTAGTATCATTGATTTGTTAATTATAGCTCTGATGACAATTATCATACACTGATATACTTGGGTTTTTACTAGCAGTTTAAATGAAGCCATGATTAAAGACGCTGCAATATAACAAAATCGATCGCGAATATTTAATGGTCGGCTTAACTATTGAGTACCATAACTTGACCGCTCAAACAACACACCATTACGCTTAACACTCACTACAGAGACCCCCAAAATGACCACAGACATCTCCACTGTCATTGCCATGAATGCCATGCCCAACACGTTTAAGAACACACACTACAGACACCCCGTACGCCGTGTTAAAGCACTAAAGCAGCTTCAGGTTGATGAGCAAAAGCACCTTAAAGCGCTCCAAGACAAACTCAAAACAGACCCAATCACACATTTCTCCATCGATGCGCCCCCATCGATCAAGCCAGTGAAGAAGTACTGCGACATAACAGGGCTTAAGGGTAATTATCGCTCCCCTTCCAGTGGGATCAGGTATCACAACGCTGAGGTGTACACCGTTGTGAAGAACATGGCACAGGGAGTGGATCAACAGTACCTTGAGTTGAGGAACGCGAACACCGTGCTAAGGTAAGAATCTACGAATGAACGAATACATATGCTTACTGCTTTGACTTTAACCACTGCTCCACGACGCGCTGGATCTTTGTAGACAGCTTTGTCTCATTGATGGCCCCATCGTTAAAGGGGTTGACGACAAGACCCAAGTAAAGCTTGTGCAACTGCTTGAACACCGTGTCATAACTCTGGTCAATCTCTCCGTTCGTGCCCACCAGAATCTTCAGACCTGTGTTTGTCTCGTAGCCGTAGACGTTGACGCCATCCTGGGTGAACATTAACGACGGGACACCTTGCTCTCCTTCGTACAGAGGCGAGAGAAACACGTCCAGCGCCATGTTCGACAGGAAATGGCACCTCAGCGTGTTGTTGACGAGTGTTTCTCGCGGGATTGGTGGCGCCACAGGCTTCCCAGTCTCCTCGTCCACGCGTTCACTGAGCATTTGCTCCTCGCCCACCCAGTGCTCGATCTCTTCGATGTGGATCGGCTTGTTCTGGTTCAAGCGTTAGTCAGGGGTAACCCAATGGCAACAGCAGCCGATGAGGACGACTCACATCCCTCGAGATGAGCGAGATGAACAGGATCCGCTGCATTTCTGGTGCTCTCAACAGTTCTCAAAGCTGGAGTCTGCCATCCGCACCACGGGCAAATGGCCGTCGAAGAGTGGACAACAAAACCACAACAAAAGGCCCACAGCTCCACTGTGCAAACACGCAAAACACACCAACCAGCTCGCCAACAAGATGGACTTTGAGGCCAACGAGGATGCCAACGGCGTGCGTATGTCATGGAACTTCCTCCCAAACACCCGTGCCGAAGGAAACAGGCTTGTCGTGCCCCTTGGAGCTCTGTACACACCGCTCAAGGAGATCGCAGAGCTACCAATTGCCAACTATGACCCGGTGTGTTGTTCCCAGCCAACATGTCGCTCGCTGCTTAACCCGTACTGCTCGATGGACTTCCGTGCCCGTATCTGGATGTGTCCATTCTGTGGGTTCAGAAACCAATTGCCTGCCCATTATGCGAATGTCACCCCGGACAACTTGCCCTTGGAGTTGCAGCAGGGTGCCACGTCGATGGAGTACATCTCCTCAAGACAGGTGAACCAACCACCAATCTTCCTTTTTGTCGTTGATCTGTGCCAGGACGAGGACAATCTGGAGGCCCTGAAGGAGACTTTGGTCATCTCGCTGTCGTTGTTACCACCAAATGCCCTCGTCGGATTGATCACTTTTGGTACAATGATCCAACTGCATGACTTGGGGGCCCCTTTCCCCAAGTCGTTCGTGTTCAGAGGTAACAGAGACTATACCTTGGAGAACCTCAAGTCTTTGCTGGGAGATCACCTGATGAAGTCATTTGCAGTGCTCTCTCAAGTGGAGTTCCAGCTGACCTCCATATTGGAGAACTTGAAGAGAGATCCATGGCCAATCGCATCCGCTCAAAGAGCCATGAGATCTACAGGTGCAGCCTTGTCCATTGCAACCAACTTGTGTGAGGCTACATATACCGGGTTTGGAGCAAGAATCCAGCTGTTTGCCGCTGGTCCATGTACTTTGAACCCAGGTCTCATTGTCACCAATGCTCTGAAGGAACCAATCAGATCCCATTCTGACATTGACAAAGACTCTGCAAAGCATTACAAAAAGGCTATCAAGTTCTATGATTCCCTCGCGGTGAAGGCTGCTACAAATGGTCACACTGTGGACATCTTTGCGGGCTGTTATGATCAGATTGGTATTTCTGAGATGAAATCTTTGTCGAACAAGACTGGCGGTGTCTTGTTGCTGACTGATGCCTTTACCACTTCCATCTTCAAACAATCTTATCTGAGATTATTCTCAAAGGATGATGATGGATTCCTTCTCATGGGTTTCAATGCCACTTTCGACGTCAAAACCTCCAAGGATCTCAAGGTTTCAGGTCTCATTGGCCATGCTTCTGCTGGTGCCAAGGTCGGTTCCAATGTTGCCGATACTGAAGTTGGTATTGGTGGCACTTCAACTTGGAAAATGCCTGCGATCTCTCCAAATCATTCATATGCCGTCTTTTTCGAAATGGCCACACAAGCGACTGCCCCACATGCTTACATCCAATTCATCACCCATTATCAACACTCATCAGGTTCTTACAGAGTTAAGGCTACAACTATGGCCAATCCACTGGTCAATACTGGTGATATGAACATCGCGGGAGGATTTGATCAAGAGGCCGCTGCTGTGTTGATGGCACGTATTGCTGCGTTCAAGGCAGACGAGGACGATTCTGCCGACGTGGTGCGTTGGGTTGATAGAATGTTGATCAAGTTATGCTCCAAGTTTGCAGACTACGTTCGTGATTCTCCGGAGTCTTTCAGATTGGGTCCAAATTTCAACTTGTATCCACAGTTCATGTACTACTTGAGAAGATCCCAGTTCTTGCAAGTTTTCAACAACTCCCCAGATGAGACTGCATTCTACAGACATGTCTTAACAAGAGAAGATACTACTAATTCGTTGATTATGATTCAGCCAACATTGACCTCGTTCTCGATGAATGGTGAAGATCCAACTCCGGTGCTTTTGGATTCAGTGTCCATTCAACCGGACAGAATCCTGTTGCTCGACACCTTCTTCCATATCCTGATCTATCATGGTGAAACTGTGGCACAGTGGAGACAACACGGTTACCAAGATCAACCTGAGTATGCATCATTCAAACAATTTTTGGAAGAGCCTAAGATTGAAGCTGCTGAATTATTGGTTGATAGATTCCCATTACCAAGATTCATCGACACCGAGGAAGGTGGATCGCAGGCAAGATTCTTGTACTCCAAATTGAACCCTTCAACTTCCTACAACGAGGGTCGTTCCTCAGGTTCTGGTGTTGTGTTGACAGATGATGTTGCGCTCCAGGCCTTCATGGACCATTTACAGAAGTTGGCTGTCAGCGGCACCAATTAGAAATGTGTACTGTACTTGTACCAAACTGTTATATTAAAAATGAACTGTTACTTATCATCTCTATCATGACTGAATGACGGTGTTCATAATTCATAGATTGGCATTGTAAACTTGTCACCATCCAAGATCAGACAGTTGTTGATTGGAAGTTCCTTCTTACTCAACATGTTGATGACATCCTGAGCTAGAGCACCTCCCAATATGGCAGCAACAGGACTGATCTCAGTATGTAGCGATTGGAGTATGGTGGTCAAGTAGAAATCATCCGTAATTGGATTGAGTCCCAACCTTTGTGACACAATGGAGGTTCTCTCCTGCAGAGATTCCAATGCGAGTTCAGACTCTTCCAATTCCAACTCATGCATAGCGATGAAAATAGAGAGCAATGGTGAAACATTCTTCTTCTGCTTTCGCGTCAACGTTTTCAAGTTAGTCGAATTGATGGCTTCATTGAATGGTTTGAAGCTAGACTTCACAGTGAAATGCTCTTGAGCCTCATTGGCCTCCTTGTTGAAGCTTGAGCTCAGCTTGATAATCTCCTGGTTTTTCGAAATAGCACCGAGCTTCCTAGCAATTGGCATCTTCTTCTTCGTGTATGTGGAGATATCAACGAGTAAATCATTAAACATGAACCCATAAAGCCCATGTGTATTCGTGAAATGGAGTGAAATCTCCAATTCCCTGGTAATTTCAGTCAACTCAATCAGTTGCTTAGCCGTCAAGTTGTTCGCTATCACCAGATTGAACTTCTTGAAGTACTCTAAATCATTCTGCTTGGAGAACGACACAGCTGTAGTGTTCACAGTCAATGAAACTCTTGGATTCATATCCTGGATACGTTGCTTCACACAGGGAAGTTTCAAATGGCCCAAGTTATCCTCGCTAAGGAAGAACTGTGCACTGAGATCACTCTCATTAACGATACCGTCATCCCAAATCTCCATGGAGCCCACTCCGGAAAGCGTGAGGTTCTTTACAACCTCAGTTCCAACACCGTTCAAGTTGATCACAAGGACAGATGCATTTTTGATCTTGTTCTGACCCTCAGCACCCCACACACGCAGTTGACGGTCGTAAAGAGCAAGCTCATCTGCTGTCAGTTCACTGGTCATTGGAGGTGACTCTTTGTTGTGGTTTTATGGGCTCAGTTTGTAGTTTTGAAGTTTGGATCCTGGGATTTCGCTCACTGCAACAGAAGCATGCTCTTATGGATGGACGAAAGAATAAAGATTCCTAATTAGGCAGTCAACGGATACTATGTGCACTGCAATTTATGATTTCCGCATTAGGAACTCAGCACATTGTTTATACATGGAGACATCACCAACTTTAGCTGGATTGACCACATCGCTTCCACCAGTTGGCTAACAGAGCACCAGAAGACAATAACGATACAATGGACCTCTTCAAGATCCTCGACGGCACCCCGGAACCTCCGATAGTGTCACTTTCCACATCAGAGAACATGTCTGGCGACTACTGGCTGCCAGTACCAATGTGCGAATATCAGAAAGAACTCACAGACCAGGTGGTCTCCTTGCATTACTCTGACATCTTGAAGTACTTTGAGACCGATGACAAGGAACAGGTACTTCTGGACTCCCTTGAGGTTCTCTATCTGAACTCGCAACTCGTGGCTACACACCCATACTTGTTGATTGACCACTACATGCCAAAGAACCTGGCGACGAAGGACACTCCTTGGAACCTGTGCGAAACAAGTGGGAAATTTCAGGTGTTGAAGGACGTCATAACGCTCTTGGAGGACCGTAAGATCAATGTTGCCATTGTTGGAAGGTCAGGGAAATTGTTGGATTTGCTGGAAGCTTTGCTGCTGGGCTCACGGTGTCACATTAACAAACTGCATGGAACTAATTTGAAGCTGCCCGCCAAATACCAAAGCACTAAGAAAGAGCCGAAGAGCAAGGAACTAACAGTACACATTGTGCCATCAGATGTTGCCGACTTCTCTACCAAATTGAGATTCGACATGATTATCGCAGTTGACATAACACCAACAACTCAGTTCCTCGAATCACTGCGTAAAAACCCACGAACACCAATTTTGCGGTTGGTCTCCACAAACTCCATCGACCACATTGCTTTGTACTTTCGTCAGTTCCATGACAGAGGAACAAAGGACTACTTGGTGGATGTTACTGCTGCTATTGTGGTTCTCAGAGACCAAGTCGGCGTGTTGCCACCAGACTTGAGACCAATTTATTCTAAAAGTTTGACATATTTGAAGGATTGGCTACTGGATTTCAGCTTCATGCCATGGCCATTGCCTGAAATGTCGAATATTCGAAAATATGATGCCAGGGACGTTGAAAGATCGTTGTTGACAGAAGTGCACTATGATGAACGGGAAAAGGTTGTCAAGAGAAAGACATACTATGAGACAAAGAGATTGAACCAGGATTACACTTCTAACCCACTCAGAGATGTGAGTTTTGGTATCTTGAGTGTTAATTCCAACTATTCTGACTCGCTGACACATCGTTTGATCCAAGATTTCAACAATGTCCACGCTGAACTGCAGTTGAAACAAGACGAGCTGAAGCATCTCATATTCTTTGAAGGGAACAAGAAGGAATTTACGCACCTGGATCAGACAAAGATTGAGGATGAAATCGAAGGTTATAAATCCAGAATCGAGGCTGCGAGTAAGCAATCTGATGAGTTGACAACGCAGATCGAGGAGAAGAAGCAGATGATCAACGAGCAAGAAGAAAGGGTGACTGAACTGTCAAAATATGAAAAGTTGAACAAGATCAAGGAGTTGAAAGGACGTATTGCCAGAGAAGAGCAGCGAAAGCAAGGCTCAGTTACTGAGATCGATTACATGAAGAAGGAGATCACTAATGCAGAGAACAGTGTTCTTGAATCTGAGAAAGAGATCACAGATTTAAAGACTCAGATTGGAGCAAATGAACAAAAGCTGGATGATTACTGGCTCTCGTACCAAAAGAAAACCATTGACGATTTAGAATTGAGGGAGCTGACAAACAGGATCACAGATTTAAAGATGTCTATTGAGGAGAGTTTGACTAAACTACAGAACAGTAAGGTGAGAACCGACACGAGACGAAACAGTCCAAGTGTTAAGTAGAAAACTTTATAGTGTATGGAACAGATGCT
This sequence comes from Williopsis sargentensis, assembly GCA_020995425.1. Classification (NCBI taxonomy): domain Eukaryota; kingdom Fungi; phylum Ascomycota; class Saccharomycetes; order Phaffomycetales; family Wickerhamomycetaceae; genus Williopsis; species Williopsis sargentensis. The sequence goes on along the minus strand of CP083466.1, from coordinate 95,528 downwards.
TACTCTTGAATAGCCCATTTCTTGATTGATCTATCCCACCCTGTACTCACAATGTAATCTTCACAAACATCCACACACATAACTTTATCCGAATGCCCCTCCAAAGTATGAACAGAGATCCAATTATCGCTGTTGTATACTTTCAAAGTGTTATCGTAAGAACTTGAAACCAACATGTCGTTGTGGAATTTCAGCTCAGAGATGATCTTGTTATGAGCTGGAATCGTCTCAGTTTGCCTTTGCATTCTGAGATCCCACACTTTGATAGAACCATCTGCGCTTCCAGTGGCCAAATGAACACCATTAGATCTCCAATCAAGACCGTAGATCGGTTTAATATGACCACTTAAGGTCATGATTGTTTTACCCAAACGGATATCCCAAACGTGACCCATGGCATCCAATCCTCCACTGGCTAGCAGTGATCCATCGGGGTGGAATCCCAGGGTGTAAACCTCCTTTGAATGGCCCTCTTGCAAGAGAAGTTCCTGTTGTGTGTTCAAATCCCATAGTCTCCATGTCATATCGAAAGATGCAGATGCTAAGAACTTTCCAGAGGGATGGAACTTGGACCTTACGACTCTATTTGCATGGTCATGGAGTACTGAAATGGGGAGATCGCTGTCAACTTTCCATAAATGCACAGAGTCACCGCTTGTGGCAAATAATGAAGCGTCCGTTGGTGACCAATCCAAGCCACCAATTTTGCCCTCAATGGTGTCAAATTCTTTCGAGATCTCGAGTTCACTATCTAACAGACGGATCTCGCCAGCCCATGAACCGGTGAGGATATGATCAGTGTTCAGTTTTGAGATGGAGACAGTGGACACAGGTCTCTTTGAGACCAGTTGTGAGCCCATGAGGTCAAATCTTTTCCACCGTTGTATCTGTGCTCTTCTCTTCACGAGATGCTCTTCCAACGAGACTGTGCTTTTCTGTTTTAGAAGATCGAGTCTCGCAGCTGCTCTCTGTAGGGAGAACTGTGTGATGAATCTCCTGGCTTCCACAAGCTCCTCGCTCGCTGGGGTGTAGAACTCTTCATCTGGTACTTCTTCACCTTCGCCTTCCTGCATGTCAACATCGTCATCTCCACCAACCAGCCCAGCAACATCAATCTGCTTATCATTGATCAAATCAAGAAGTCGCTGGCGCCTATCACCTCTATCCTCTCCAAACAAGGTGATGGGCTCGCCCAGCTGTCGCAACATCGTCTTCACTTCATCGTCATCCGTTGGTACCAGACTGAGGTTGTTTCTGCGCTTCTGCTCGAGCCCCTCGAGAAAGTCGCCAACAGTGCCACTGTTGTCCACTGGAACTTCCTTATAGTCCATCTCTCCCTGTTTTCTTTCCTCCCAGGTGCCGCTCTTATCGTCTTTGATGGGCAGGTGTGAAAAGAAAGACACAAATAAAACTTCCATCACCAACTCACCCACCAACCATTAAGGACACCAAAACTGGCAACAATGACCCAATTCCATAGGGAGAAGCACATCAAATACGTGGAGTCGCTCGATACGAAGCACAGAGACCTTGCTTACTTCTTGAGCGAGCATCTACGCATGAATGGCACGTACTGGGGCCTCACTGCACTTTGCTTACTCGGCTCCCAGAGCTCGTTCAACAAGGATGACGTTCTGGCATTCGTGCTCAGCTGCAGGAACGAAGACGGTGGATTTGGGGCGTTCAAGGGCCACGACAGTCATCTCTTGAGCACTCTGAGTGCGTTGCAGATTCTCCTGATGTTTGATGCTCTTGACGTGGTGAATGGGGATGAAGTGGTCAAGTTCATCAAGTCAAACAGGATGCCGAACGGTTCGTTCCAAGGTGACCGGTTTGGCGAAGTGGACACACGGTTCGTCTACACGGCGGTGCAATCGCTTGCGATTTTGGGAGCATTGGATCAGGAAGTTGTCGATGGAGCAGTTCAATTCGTGCAGAGCTGTGCCAACTTTGACGGAGGCTATGGTCTTGGCCCAGGAGCAGAGAGCCATTCAGCACAGGTGTTCACCTGCTTGGGCACCCTGGCGATTTGCAACAAGCTGGAACTCGTTGATAGGGACTTGTGTGGCTGGTGGCTCGCTGAAAGACAGCTGGAAAGTGGTGGTCTCAATGGTCGCCCAGGAAAACTTCCAGACGTGTGCTACAGCTGGTGGGTCCTTTCATCGCTAGCACTAATAGACAGACTCCACTGGATCGACTTTGACAAGCTCAGAGAGTTCATTCTGCAATCACAGGATGAAGTTACAGGTGGGATTAGCGATAGACCTGACAACCAAGTTGATGTGTTTCACACGGTCTTTGGCATCGCAGGTCTGAGTCTAATGGGCTTTGAGGACCTCGTGCCAGTGGATCCGATGTACTGTTTACCAGTGTCTACTAGCGCAAAAATCAAGAAGTGGCCATACGCAGCTAAATGAATGGATGAAACTGAACTGTCATGTGAAGTTAAAAGTAGAGGTCCTTCATCTCAGTTCTCCTCGATGTGAGGGAGTATTCTATGTAATTGAGCTTCCTCTTTTGGATAAAAACGCCAGGGTTCAGACATTTACAACCGTTGTATGTGACGTCGAACTGTGGTGCAGTAGAATCAGCAAGAATCAGGACGTTTGGCAATGGCGACAACTGCAGTGTATGATCCAAATGCCACACAACAGGCTTCAAATTTTTTGTGAATGGAGATAGATGGCCCTGATCCAACACAGTCTTGACAATCTTTCTAGCCTCTGATACCCTAGGCGGCAATTTCTCCAATCTTTCAATCTCGGTTTGTGTGTGTTCTGCAATGTGCTCATCTTCTTTGTCCATGCGTGGGAATCTTATGCCGTGACGTCTCAACCTAGAGCCGATGTCGTCGCGGGCAATGACAATCTCCTGTGAGAGATACACCAATCTCGTTGGGTTAGATGCCCATTCCACAGATCTTGCCACTCTGTTGAGACGATTCCCAAACAGTTTGGGGATCTTTTGCTTCGGCCATACTGGCGTCTGCCAGTGATCATTCTCCCCTGGCACGAATAACAATGAAACGTTTCCATGAATCACAGGATAATCCTGCAGTACTGATGCAAGTGAGTCAAAGAGTGATTTATACTCAGATGATGATTTTGGCGTAGATGTAAATGAGCCAGGGAAGATTACTGAGATCGGTATATCCTGTTCATCTTCACTCAACTTGGAAAACAGCTTGGACAAAGCGTCAAGTGTTCTCAAGTCGTCAAGGAAAATATCACCACCAAGGATGATCAACTTATGATCGTGCGCTTTCTCCGTGAGCCTCAACCGCGTTTGCAACTCTTTGTCGATACGCATGTTGGCATGGATCCCTAAGAAATCAATGTTTCCAATTGCTTCTAAAGTGTCAACTCTTCGCTCTGCAGGCGGATGAGCCAAAGAGTTTACGTAGAACAATCCAGGCGAATATATACCTTCACATAGAACGATGTTGCCCGAGACATAGTACGAACCCAGGTTCGGTTCGGCTTGGTCCATGTTCATCTTGATCTTTCCAGAAGGGTCTTGCAAGTACCAGAACCCATTCAAGAAGGTCAGCATACCCAACAGAAGAAACCTTTGATTGTTTCTACCAAGCATATTCTTGACAATATTGATCACATTGTTCCGCTCAGACATCTCCACGGAATTGAAAGTATTGAACGTGTCTGTCTCAAAGTTCTCATTGCGTAGCACTCTGTCCTTTATGATGTTGTAACGGGATTGGTTCAGCTGAACGTTAGCATCAACTGTGGCACCCGTTAACTTGGAGCTCTCAGCCTTCGAAGTTTCATAACTCTTGGTAATCGGGTTGTAGTGGAACAGCGGCTGTTCAAATGCGTTGATCAATTTGAAGTACTCTCTCCAATCCAGAGAGTCTTTTATTGGGGGCGGTGTCACGCTTGTTGGAGGACTGAGCTGAGAAACGGCACCATGTTCTTCATCGCTGTTCATGTCGACATCAATAGCAGTGTCAGTCCTCACTGCTGTTGAAGAAGTGCTAGGATGTATGATGGACTCAAGGGAAGTCTGTTGGTGTAGGTTCAAGTTATAACCGGACCGTGACTTGATCGCTAGGGAATCAATCTCATTGAGCACCTCGTCCAACCCCTCAGAGTCCAGGAACAGTCCACGTTCTTGGTCCTTCCAGATCTTTGCAACCTCCTCGAGCAGCAACTGTGACTTCGCAGACTTCCATTCACTGCCAAACTTTGGGCCGATGTAATTAGCCAACGTCGTTAGGGCATCGGATTTGATGTTGAGCCCGTGCTTCTTGGAGAGGATTCTGTAGGCCAACGGGCGTAGATTGGAGGGATGAAGCTGTATAGGCAGCACCACCGGTTGATCCATTGTGCTTTGCAGGTCGTACTCAGTATCTCAAGCACGGGAAACTGGCACCTCTGACGAACTTATAACTCACATAGCACCAGTGAGCGAGACAAAACTGACGCCAAATGCAAGACGCGTCGACAGTCCGCGAATATTTCCTCTTTTGGTCATACCATGCTATTCTGACATCACCTTCTCTTTTATCGCCTACAGAAGTTCCATGAGATATGAAGTAATAACTCATAGGTAATGCATACTGTAAAGTATATACATTATACCTCAAGAGCCCAGGTTCAGTCTACTGCAATGGAAGTTCAATCTGCAGTGAGGGGTCTCAGCATTGAACAAGACATGTTGTTACTCAAGTCCTTTCTGTGGGAATAAACCAGGAAATCAATTTCATCTGTAGGACAGCAAGTTGGAGCACACCGGGTAAATCTAGATCATCCATGATCCATCCATTGCCAGTTGTAACTCGTCTCTGTCTCTTTCTACGGGAACCCAGAGAGCAGCGAAGCGAATGGCCGTTTTCAGCCATAGAGCGGCCCTTTTTTTTTTTCCAGCTGTAACAAAAGGGGCGTTTGCCCCGCGCAATCAGCTGAGATCTTTGGCACTTTGAACAGCTTTCAGCGGCGTTGACGGAGCTAAAAGCGTTGAATTGGCAACACAGAGAGATGTCCTCCACAACTTACAAACACGACCAACTGCCACAGAGTGTGGTTCATCTGCTTGAGAGCGGAAAGTATGTGCATCTGGGCACCGCAGACACGGAGCTTGTGCCCGAGGTGTCGCTGATGAATTATTACTACCTCCCATCGAAGGAGCTCTACTCCCCTGAGTGTAACGAGACAGGCCCAGAAGTCGATCCGATCTCAAAGGAGCATACCTACGTCATCCTCGCTAGCGGCAAGCATTCGCTCAAGTACAGGAACATTGCGGTCAATCCTAACGTCTCGCTCTTGTTCCACGACTGGACAATTGCAAAAAACTTCAACAAGTCCAGCGAAGCATCGCAAGACCAGTCGAATCTTCTCAAGATGTTACGCGACTTGAACCAGAGTGAACTGAGCAGAGTGAGTGCAACTCTTTCAGGAAAGGCAAAGATTCTCACAAATACTGCTGAATTGGAGTACTACAAGACTAAGTTGCTACAGGAAAACCCTGATGCCAAAGTGTACATCGAGGGTGACGAAAACTCCATCATCCTCGTGAAGATCACCAGCGCGAAGGTGTGTGATTCTGAGAACCATTTGAAGACGTATCAATGATTTTCGATTGAGTACCACCCTCATGATGTACATGTACTTACCAGTTGTAACCTTTTGATGACTTTCTGTATGTGGAGTTGTAAACATTGTAGTTGACTGTACATAGACACCACTAATAAACTGCGGATGTGACTGTTCTGAGATGCGGAAGTTCACGCAATCAATTACCCTCTTGACCGAAATCATTGGTAAAGTCCTCCTGTTTCTTCAAATCACTCTCATTGACGGTTGGTCTTGTAGTCTTGATGGCCTTGATGAAATCCTTTATCGTCAGTTCTGGTTCTTTCAACTCATCAGCTTCTATCTGCATCCAATTCATCTCCACAGAGTTAGAATCGCCTGGCGAACACGGCGTGAGCTTGTTGTCTTCAACTCGCTTAAAATGCGTGGCACTTTGAATCTTTCTAATCGGTTGCATCAAAGCATCCTTCACCACAACGGCAATGTCCGCTCCTGAATAACCCTCAGTCATCTCACCAAGAAGTTTATAGTCCTTCTGCGTGAGCTCACAGGGGGTATTACCCACATCCAACTCAAACATACGCGCTCTAGCCTCCTGTTCTGGCAATGCGATGTAAATTCTCTTTTCAAAACGACGTCTAATGGCAGCATCCAATTGCCATGGGATGTTGGTGGCTCCCAAGACAAGCACACCACTGGCATCGTTACCCACACCGTTCATCTGCACGAGCAATTCGGTTTTTATACGTCTAGATGCCTCACTCTCACCTTCGCCTCTTGGACCACACAGGGCGTCAACTTCATCGATAAAGATGATAGATGGCTTATTCTCTCTTGCCATCGTGAACAGTTGCTTCACCAATCTCTCAGATTCACCCATCCATTTACTCACCAGATCGGAGGAACTCACAGAGAAGAATGTAGAATTTGCCTCTGTGGCGACTGCCTTGGCCAGAAAGGACTTACCGGTACCAGGAGGACCATACAGTAGGATACCAGATAGTGGTTTTCTCTTACCGGTAAACAAGTGTGGGAATCTGACAGGAAGAATCACGGCCTCTTTCAAGGCCTCCTTTGCCAGTTCTAACCCAGCAACATCCTCCCATTTGACATTTGGGGTCTCTGATAAGATTGCGCCGGCCAATGCTCCTCTCAACTTCTTCGTCTCGGCATCATCGTCATCGGCACCTCCAGACCCGTCAGCATCCTTCTTCTTCGTATTACCGCCAGAACTCGACGTCTCAGCTGCCTTTTCCTTCTTATCCAAGTGTTCCTTCAACTGTTCTGCCCTCGATAAGTACTCGGTGAACTTGGTTCTGATCAGCTCTTTCGAGCGAGGATTCCTCTCATACTTGATCGCAAGCATTAGATAGTCGAGTCCGTTGTAGTACAACCCATACGCATCCTCGTATCGCGTGGCGTTATCCGCCTCGATGGCCTTCTGGACCAGTTCGATACCCTTGTTGAGGAAATCGCCCGTGGACATTGTTCGTCAAAAACGCAGTGGAGAGCGGTCAACAGGCAGTTCAGCTAGCGTGAAGAGTGAAAGAGACAGTAGCCTAGCTGCGTGGTTACCCCCTTCTAAGCAGGTGGATTTCAATGTGTTTCGAGGGGCATTTAATCGACTTCTTTGGCAAAAAGGGGAAAATTCCCCCAATAAAAAGACACTGTCATTTCTGAGCCGTGTCACTATTAACTATGGAAGGGAATCTACGGTGAAGAGCAAAAGGGTCCATTCGATTCCAAAGGTTTGCATCGTTCTACCGGAAGCGTCTCAGATCCAGCTTCACAGGCGTAAGCGATCTGCTCACTTCTTCGAACTCATCTTCGGACTCTAGTTGTACTGGAATGGAGCAGTTTGTTTCCAAAGGTTTCATCGCCTTTGGCTCTGGGATTTGATCCATGTCCTCGCTCTTCAGAATAGTATGATGGCTGATCTGCTCACTCTTGAGAAGCACATCCGCCGTAGCTCTCAGTGAGTTCTCCAACTGCTGTGATCTCTCTTTGGAATGTCTAAGTTCAGAGATTAAAGATTCCACTGTGTTCTCAAGATGCGACACCTTCCTACTTAGTTCTCTGATCTCGGAGCCATCACCGCCATTGCCCAAAGTAGTATTGGTCAGATTCACAAAGGGCGAAGATGGGATGTCATGGTGTAACAGAGATGTCGATCGCGGGGTGTCCAGCACTGATCTCAGCGGTCTTCTGCGAATCTTCTCCACGATGCTGTCGCAGGAACTCTCAGCCTCCGAAAGATCCTTCAGATGTATACGTCTCATTTGCGGTTGCACCGTCTTATCTATCGTGGACCTAGCGGTCAGTTTAGCTGGATTGGGGGATGCAGCTGATTGCTTCTTCTTTTGTGGTGACAAGTTCTCCCTGGCAAATCGCAGGGCTCTCTCCGAGACACTTTCCGCCCTCGTTCTCACAGCAGCACGGTGTTCATTCAAGTACTCATCGGCCTGGTTGCCGCGTCTTCGAGTGATCATGCCATCCATGTAGTTCTTCATGCTCTTGAGTTCGGAGTCATCCTCACCTTTAAAAACCTTTCCAATCTTTCCAAGGGCGTTCCAGAGCCCTGAAGACGTGTTCTTCTTGTTATCATTCGAAGGCTTCAAGATCCGTGGCGAGCCATGTCTTTTTAAGGGCACTTCAGTCCGTCTCACCCTGCTAAGAGGGTTCTTGGAATATCTGTCATGATGGATGTAATGGTCTGTGGCCCTTCTCCTGGAAGCAGCGTTTATCGTCGTCGGGCTGAACTGGATGCTTGAGTTCAGGTTGTCCTCGTCAGCAACCTCGCTCCATACCTTGGTGATCGTATCAAACATCGGAGCAAAGGAGGGTGGCTTTGTTCGCTTCTGGGAATCTAACAGCCGTCTATGCTTTGTTTTGATTTCGAATTTGTAAACAAACTGGACGGTAAGCGCCACATAACACTCAAAGAGGAAATTTTCGCGGACTTTTGGACATATATCTATAGAGGCCCAGTATTTCTATCCTGTTATCTGTTTCGAGAGACGGTTGGTACATCTATCCAGACTATTGCTTGTCGTTATAGTCTCTGGATTCCACTAGTGTAGTTTCAACAGTCAGGTGGTTCATGAACGTTGTTTAAATCGCCAGAAATGGATCAAAGATGAAAACACCCGGACAACTTCATCGCATTGTTTACAACTCGGAAGCGGGCTCTAATTGTATTTATATCTCTGGGAACCTGAGGAGCGACTGCTAATTGAGCGCAAACGGCACTGGGTGATGATGGTCAAGTCATACTCAGCAGCCGCTCATACAGCTGGTAGCACAGAGCATCACAATTTCGAAGAGGACTTTGCTGGCGAGTTTGGAAGAGTGAGACGCACAGGATTGGAAGTTGACCCAGAGAAGCTCATCAGCGGTGAGAAGAGACTCCGTGGCCTGAATAATATGCCATTGATGCACTCTACCCGCGAAGGATGGGACGTTACGGAGAAATGTGACAAAGTTGAGGAAACCATAACATCCACGTCAACTTCAAAGCAGACGGGTGCTTGCGACAATCAGATCAAATTACCAAAGAGCTTCAAGCTGCCCAAGCTGGTGAGGATTGTGGACATGCCACAGATATACAAAGACCAGCCCATAACTCTTCCTTGCACTCAGGACTTACAGAAATCCTTCAGGATCCCGCTTGTACGATTGGATACTCAGAAGGAGACTTCACCGTCAATCAATGACTCTTCGACAGATTTAGAAATGCCTGCCTCTCCAAGGTTGCCGACATTGTCAGAGTCCTCGGCTGAAGTCTTTGTGCGGAACTACATTCCTTTGCCTTGTAATCTTGACTCTGGGACGGATTCTGTGTCCGCGGCTGAGTCTGTGCCAACGGAGGACGTCAGTGATAATGGGGATGACTCGGGCGAAGAATACATCGATGCGGAAGGAAAACATTCAGGGCCATCAGAACCAGAAGCTAAGGATTCAGTTGGCCATGGTGACCCACCACAGTCTCATAAGAGATCAACGACGCAGACGACAACACAGCCACTGAAGAAGAGCAAGATTCAGCCTTCGAATGTTGATGATGAAAACAAGGATGAAGATACCCTTTGTAATGTTAATGAAGGTGGAAAGAGACCAATAGTTGTCTCTAACCCTGGTCTAGAAGCTCAACTATCTGCTCTAAAGAAAGAGATTCTAATGAAACTGCACGGTAAATCCTACACCAATCCATATGAGATTGATGAAAAAGTTGATGAGATTTACAACATGATCGAGTCGACGGTTAAACGAGGTGATAAGCATTCATGTCTTATCTTTGGTGCAAGGAACTCCGGAAAGACTTGTTCATTCAACGCTGCCGTTAGAAGATTACGCTCCGAATTATCTCAGAATTCTGACGTTGTGAAAGACTTCATCGTTATAAGGGTGAATGGGTTGTGTCACAACACTGATCAGGAAGCTGTTAGGGCCATTGCTGAACAATTAGATTCTGAGATTTCTAGAATTTACAATGTGAATCTTCGAGAATTGGATGCTAAGGAACTATTATCGAGAAAGTCCATCACAAATACTTTTGCAAACATCTTGCAAGTCTTGGATAAAGATATCGTACTGGCAGATGGCGAGAGTGCCAAAATCAGCCATCCTCTGATCTTTTGCATTGATGAAGTTGACGTTTATGCCAACCAGAATAGACAGACGTTGTTGTACAATTTGTTCGATCTTGTGGAGAACTCAAGAACTCCAATCTGTGTGCTATGTTTCACTTCCAAGTTCACTGTGAAGGAGTTGTTGGAAAAAAGAGTTAGATCGAGATTCTCACAAAGATCCCTGCACTTCAGAAAGCTTCCACTGGACAAGTTTTTGAACGTTGCAAAGAAGTTGCTACAAGTTGACGAACCGCAGAATGAACTGGAAGTTGAATGGAATGACAAAATCAATAGCCTCGTTGAGACTAACACAAAAGTGCGCAGAATGCTGATTCATAACCATTTGAGTACAAATAACATCAAAGAGTTTCAAAACTCATGTGTTTTTCCAGTGGCTTCTCTGACCTCAGGAGTTTTAAAAGATCAAGAATTTGGCAGATATTTGGACAATCAGTTTCAAGCAACATATGTCAAAATGATCAACTCATTATCAGACTTGGAGCTGTATCTTTTGGTGAGTGCAGCTAGGGTCATCACCAAAACGGAGATGAGTTGGGTTAATCTAAACATTGTCTATGAAGAGTACAGTTCTCAGCTCGATGCTCGTGGTCGTGAAGTTGGTTCAAGAACGGGGTTCGGTGCTGTTGCAACTACAGGCTTCAAACGCTGGTCTAAAGAGAGCTGCAAGAGTTGTTGGGAGGCTTTGATTCAGATGGGTATTTTAACCATGCCTGGTCAATGGGGGCGGGCAGATTCTAGTAACAGTCCATTCGAGACGAGAATGTGGCAAGTGGAATTGACATTGGATGAGTTGAGGCTATTGGTTGATCCTGCTCGCCCAGCCAAGTCCTGGACGAGGCTGTAATTCACCTCTAACGGCAAAATTCGTGCACTATATATGTATCAATCTTACCCTTGGAGATAAATTCCTTAGAGAAAAAGGATTCATGATTTCATCTGATCACAGTATCACAGTGTATTGTGGGCCAATCCTTCCACGTTAGGGTTCTGCATGAAATAGTAAACACTGTTACATGCGAGTCTTTGAGTCATGAGGAACCTCTGAAAGCATTCACGTCTCACGTGGGTTTTGTCGATCTGACAAGACCAGAATTGGTTAGCTCTGGAGATCATGATACCTGATTAAGTTGTTTCTCTTGCCAACAACTGTGGTTTGTTGCTCTTCTTGTGAAATTTTACTTCATGAGGTCCAGGGAACGTACAGCACGCAAATTACAATCTGTCTGACATTCCCCTTTCTAAGGATCGTGATTATCTTATTCCGTTAGGTGGGACCTCTCGAAAGAGAATTCGCTTAGTGCTCACTGTATGGGATGTGATTTCAATGCAAACTCTATGCATTGATGCTGATGAAATATATCTGTTCAATTCGGTGGATCGTGGCTGAACTGGTTACTGTGTTGTTCAATGGCCCATGGACCACGTGCCAATGGCAACTCTAGGCAATGCCTCCCTGTTGTACCAGGAACATATGAATCAGTCGCTGCAGTTCCCACCGCTTCCTCAATCCCTATATATATATAAGCTCCCAATCAAATCAGCATTCTCTGATCTCAGCTATGCACATTGAATACTGCACAGTGCTCGGTGCACAGTGCCACAGTGCAGCTTGCAGGCAGCATTGACAAATTGACGATCCTGCATGTCAGGGAATGCTAATCGTAGTCAATAATAAGAACGCGGGCACATGTTATGTTCCAGTTCCACGGTCCGAAGTTGTTCGAGAAATTAAGTCTACGGACAGCTACAACGGCAGCAATTTCACAGGCCCAATTAGGCATGGTCACATGTGCAGCCTCTTTCACACACCACTGCCTTGCAATCGATCAGAAAAAGCCCCGGAACGCTGAGCATTTCAGGTCGGCGACTCTGCGTACTCCGGCACTGCTCCGACAGAATCGCTTGATTGACTTCCCAAAGCGGACAAAACAATACATTTGATCAATCAAGTCGGAGCCTCAAAGACTCAAACTGCTCGCTGCGGCCTCAACAAAAAGGCCCGACTGACGATGACGCGAATTGCGCAGCTGGATCGATCATCGTACATCTTCTGAAACAATAAACTGCGATGAGAGACGCCGCAAAAAAACCTTCTTAAACTGTACTTGTGTCGCTCGTTGTCTCATTGTCTCTCAATGGTGTCCACTTACTTAAGCGTTACAGCTCATCATGCCCGAGTTCACCCTACACGAGGCAGTATCGAAGGCCTTTGACCGCACGACCAACGGTTCCATCTTCACAAAGGATGTCAAGACGATCTACTCGCTCATGGTGATCTGCCTGCGCTTGAGTGAGCAGAAACAAAAGACCAAGCTGAGCTTTCTCAACAGGCAGTGGGCTTTTGCATTCACTGTTCAGGATGCCATTACCACAATGGGTAGCTTACAACTGAACGTGGAGTCCTCGTCGACTAGCACAACTGTTTCTTACAGCATAAAACCCGAGTTGGCAACGTCGTTACTGAAGACCTTCTTCTCTGCCAAACTGCTCCACACGCCAGCTGATCGAACGAGAGATGAACCAAAGGACAAGGTGGTTCTCCAACCAACTCCAAAGGGGGTGGCCCTCGTGCAGAGCTATTGCGAATTGAACGGTGTCAAGTATGGTCAAATGACTGTTCCCATCATCCGGTCAGTTTTCAATTCTATGGACTTGTTTCTTTTCGAAAGATCACCTATAACAGGAACAATCATCTATTCGGAGTACTTTATCCATTTGCTGTTTGCTAGGTTTATTGGTCCAAAACCAAACATTTGGAGCAGTACAAATGCATCAGACCCGATCCCTTCTTTGGAGCATAGACTACAGATGGATGACGAGTTTGATTTCTCTAACTTCAATGACTTTGTGATGCCATTAACAGATACACTGGACTTTTCAGTTGATGGTCCTGACTTGAGGAAGAAGTACGACAACAACAACAACAACAACAACAACAACATCAACAACAACAACGGCAACAACGGTATAGCAGTATTCAGATCAAAGGCAAAGCCAAGAGAATCCCCATTCCACCATAACTTCTTCACAAACCCTGATTCGGACTCGCATATCCAGTATTATGTTTCTGACAGAGGTGTTCGACTCTATAATGATTATGCTTTTGGTGATATCAAGATCAAGTACTGTTTCAATGCTAAGGCAGCATGGCAATGGCTTATGGACTGTACCGATATCATTTATCCCCAAGAAGCTACAAATATCTTGAACTTATTCTTCCGGTATGGATTGATTGATCCAATCATCCTTTCACCATCCACGGCAACTTCAAAGAAGTGTTTCGTACCGAAAAAGACATCTCTCTATACTCTGAGTAAGAAAGGTTGGGATATAAGTCACTGGGGGAAATCCAAGAAGTCTATCCACGTTGCAAATGGTGAAGAGATTACCACAGGTGAATGTGGAATCATTTTGAACAACCAAGCGCTTGTACACGTTGAAAATGTTTCTTCAGATGATGAGAATGCTAATACTATCAGTCGTTTGGATCAGTTAGACGTGAAGAAGGTCCTCTCAGATCCTGGACTGAGATATCTCTTCAGATTACACCTGGAGAAGGAGTACTGTGCTGAAAACTTGGATGTGTACATGGACATTAGACATTTCACAAAGAAGATGACGATACTGATGAGTTTAATGGAGCTCCAGAAGAAGCCTCCGCCTCAATGTGAAATTAAAGTGAGGACGCCTTCAAAGAGGGCATTGGTTAAATTGATTAACGAATGCTTATCGTCCGCATACAACATTTATTCGTCATACATCACCCCTGGGGCTACGTATCAGTTGAACATTGATCATTTACTTCGTGAGAAGATCACCGAGACTATGTTACACACGGCACCATCACTGAGAGCCTATTCTGACAAATCAGCAGAACCAGCCATGATTGACTCCAGTATTCCAGCCAGACCTGAAGCTGCGTTTCTACGCCCAGCAAAGGGTTGCGAGGAGGAGCATGAGCCTGTGCTCAAGCAGCGTGAAGAATCTCACACCCCAAGAATGATGAACAACAAGAAGCTAAGCATTGAGATCCCAAGGTGCGATAGTGATGCCTGCAACACGCCAATGACACCCACACACGAGGAGATGAGTAGATCGTTAGAAATGTTGGAGAAGCTATTCCCGTTGGTGGACCTGGTTGGTAAACAGATCCTCAAGATGTTGGAGTTTGACTCGTTCCCAAAATTCGTAAAGTCGGACACCGTTGTCGGTGCTCTGGACTGATTAATGTGTATTATTGAAAGCCCACTGTTGTAGCTACTCGCGCCACCAATCGTTACGCTATCTACCCAGTGTTGAAAATATCATAGGTGGAATGTTGACTTCAAACCAGTCTACAGAATGTTCTTTGGTTTCATGTTGGGTGCTGTTTCTAAAGCTATTGATGCTATCATCCAGTTTAGGGTCTATGAGACTTCTCCATGTGGATACCATGCTATACGCGTTTCCCACAGATCATGGGGCCAACGAACCCATACTGTAATACCTCCAATGTGTGTTGCTCAACATACAGACAGACTTGACAACTCGTTCAAGCAATCAGTGTTTATATCCAGTAGGAACTCTGTCGCCAGGTCCAGAGTCTTCGAATACTTGGAACCATTAAGGAGTTGAGACTATTGGTTCATGTTGGTATCAAATCGAAAGCCTTTCCAGAGTTTGTTGCATTTGACAGCAACCATAGAATCTCAGTTGCAATCGCCTGTGAGGGCAACGGTGGATAAGATTACCGGTAATGTATTGGCCACTAAGAATACTCTCTCAGTGTCCATATCAACGAGAAACTGGTGCCGACGACTGAGTATGGCCATTTCACTATCACACCAGATGTGGGCCTTGAACCTGCAAAGGTGTCGCCATTAGACTCTGAGCAGCGGCCCTCTCTCACGTACTTCTCATTCGTGGATTTGACGAATGGAACAGGGATCCACTTCTCGGTGGTGTCAAAGATCTCAAGACCCTCCTGTCCGGACTGTTGGAACAATAACGTAACGGAGCCATAATCAGTATGGGCACCAGCTCTGATTTTCATGTCAGCATCCAGCTTGGAAGTGGAAGGATAGTGCAACATTCTCATAGATGTCATGGATCTTCCTCCCGCTTTGTGTCTGTCCGAGAACCAGTTTGCACCACCCGCACTCTCATCAATCTTCAACCCCATGGCTAGCAGCTTGGGGATCTGAGTACCAAGGGCAAACATCTTCAAAGTCATACTCTGGATGAACTTGTAGTTGTCAGTGCCATCTTCAAACATCTCAGGAAGCATCTTCTTGTCACAATCACCGGTGACAAAATTGAAATTACCGAAGTTGAAGGCCTCCTTTGGATCACCCTTGCTTTGCAATTTTGGGTCCAAGTTCTCCTGGTTGAAAGTGGTGTATCCACAATCCTCATGGTTGATGGCAAACTTGGACTTGGTTTCCTTCGGCAACTCGAAGAATTGCGCACTCAGGTCAAAGAACTTGTCAACCTCCTCCTGCGTAAAATCGTGTCCATCGACAAACAAGAAGCCCTGTGTGGTAAATCCTTCGAGGATCTTCTCAGCAGCCCTGGGTCAGTGAACTGTGAGACACATTGAGGACTATATTGTGTAAACAACTCCATGTGTGTGCAATTGTACGTCCTTCGTGAGACGTTGAGCTCAGGAAATGCCGATACTGCCCACAACTGATCTTCTGAACACATATATAGCTCGAGACTCAGCTTGATGCTCGAAATCACAGTGGGACTCGCCGCTCACGCAGAGCGGGAACGAAAACACTACCATTAATGGAGATCTAGGTCTTAAATTTTAATGTACATTGTAATATGCATAGCTATTAATAAACGTAGGATTTGACCATCAGTATTGTCTCAGTCTGTACGTGCACACGATTGTCAGAAGAACGGCAGAGCAGTGGAAGTGGCAAGTTATTTGAAAATGTGAGATCATTGTCTGATCTTCTGGAAGAAGTCGGTTTATCTAATATCATAAGAATGAATAGGTGAAACCTAGGAGAAAGCTTAAGCTGTTGCGGACTGATAGTGCCTCGAGTTTTGGGTACCTCATTGAAATCTGGTGTGACAGCTTGCATTCATTACTGAACACGTCTTTACCAGATTTAATCAAAAATATATGATCGAGAGATCAGTGATACGTGGGGCGGGAATAACTGTGAATTATTTCATTGCTTTCATAGTTCCCTGTAGATCAAGTGTTTTAAGATTCGGGAATTGACATGAGAACACCGGTCTGTGGATATTTTCGTGTAGCTCAGGGACTCCATCGTGGGAAGAAAGTCTAAGTACTGTAATGGTTGATACGTATCGTACAGCTCCAGAGTCTTGATAGGGGCTGTTTTCAAGAAGTTGCAACTGTAACCTGAATCTTTCGAGTAGAATGTATTTGTATCATGCCAACTCTGTCCGATCGTGACGTGCCTCGAATTTGGAGCATTCAAATCAATCACGATTTTAAACCCATCAATATCACAGTTTTCAATCGTGAGATACTCCAACTTGTTCGAGCATATCTTAGTAGTGAAATATCTTTCAAGCGTCTCTCCGAGGTGGCGATCCCACACCTGCGTCAAATATGGAGACTCGAATGTACAACACTTCATCGGAGGAAGGTTCCTAATAACAAGACTCGAAGACGTTTCAATGATCGCTCTAAAGCCGAGACTACAGTTGCATTGTTATACTGCATTATGTATGTGTGTTTCAAACGTAAATTGACCTCCAACTGGTCGTAGAATGATGGCGAACAGTCTGTGATTTCCAGGATTATTCTTCCGAGTTGATCTTTTATCTCCTCTTGGTGAGGTTTGGACTTTAGCAATAACCAAATGCTTATGAATGGTGCCTTTGTCAAACCGAATACTTGTAGACCCAAACGATCTGATGTCCATCCGATTGAGTTCAATCTTCTCACATTTTATGGCGACATTACTGATTTCAATGCTTGTGAGCTGCTCATCGGACTCAAGGAACAACAGGCAACTGGAAGTGAGTACTTTACCAAGAAGTCTGTTTAAGTATTTCTTGATTGGTTTCCGCCCCCTCAACACTACTAGTGTTTTGCTGTCAGTTACCCGAGCTCTCTCGGCCAATTTCTCAAAGTTTCCCCACAAGGAATCTTTAATGATCACGGTGCAGACGTGGCCGAGATTAAAAGTTTCATTGGCCAGTCCCTCTGGATTTGTAACTTTTGGTATATCCCGTTTCGGGGTACATACCGTCTCTGAGTTGATTTGGAAGAAGTTGAACAAGCTGTCTGCATCCATGGAATTCATCACAAGGAGTCGTAACTCATGCGGCAGGGACGTGAACTCGAAAGTGGAAGGACACCACTTAGACCGTTATTGCCAAGAAGATGTTTCAAAATTCAACTTTCTCTTGGATTGTAGGTCAAGGGAAGTCATGAAGGGGAAGGAAAGCAACCATGAAGGAACTTCTTTAAATAGTGCAAGAATTTCGAGTGTGTTGGTAGATTTGTGGTGTGCGCATGTGAAACGAGATCAGCTTCCTGTCAAAAGTGATTTGCGCTAATTATCTCGGAAGTTGCGATTGCGTTGTTTTCAATGGCCAGTAGCGGTTTCACAAGTCAAGGAGGAACAAGCAGGTAAAACTGACAATGACACACACACACAGATGGCCACAGTCAAGTCTGGCTAAATGGCCTTATAGAGTCCTTGGCTGTTCTGCTTTGGAAGTTCAAGATGAGGCCAAAGCTGTTGAATGGTTTAAAACGCTATCAGAGCTGATAACGGTGATGCCGACAGTGGTTATCAAAGCATCCGATTCCCATGAGAAGTAAGCGATACTGGTGACAGTTGGTCGAAACAGGTTTTAATAAAACCTTGTTGGGTATGAAACTCAGTCCAATCCCAATGAGAGAATACAGACATGTTGTGACCAGAATGGGACTATACCAATTCGGTATACCAAGCAGGACAGGGGAACCATCGGAAGACGTACATGATCTGTAACACTTTCTGCACAACTACAATGACACCAAAACTTGTTCCAACAATAGAGAGCATTCCTGAACCCCATTAATATGGAACTCAATATATGTGGAACCGCGAGCTTTGAATCAACAATAAAAGACCAGAGAACATGTTCAAACGAGAGAAAAAGAAATGTTGTGTCTCCGTTGTAGTATTCACAGAGTTGGAAATGATCAACGGTGGAGTGATCCCACCAGCAAGCATCGTCAACAAGTGCTGCAATCACAAGAAAAGCCCAAGAACAACGGGTATTTCATTGTTGAGTCCAAAGGACAACTGAATCACCGCGTTATACATACTACATAGTATATAAGATGGAGAGCTGTAGTCACAACATCTATGATCATGGCGAAACAAACCAGTGCACATCGAGCTAGGGTCACTCAGCAGTCGCGACGACTCTTTCAAAACCACCCGCACACCACATTTATGTCATATATTGACTGCAAATATTGACAGCAATGTTGCGAAAAATATGACTGCCAGGCTTACACTCGCAGTATTTCAAAACACGGCACTACTACTGTATTATATTGACCATAAACCATGGGTCAACACCAGGTTATCATCCTAACCTTAAAGAAATTGCTCCGCAGAATCACTAGATCATGCTTCTCTTCGGACCGGGTTTTGAGTTTCACGGACCTCCCCGTGGCGTTGCAACGCCTTGTGGTGAACTACATGGATATTTGCAGCTTCTTGAACTTCCTCAGGATTCCATCAACCACTGTTGAGATTCTGAAGCCGATGCGAATAAAGATCACGAGTCCTGAGGAGCTGGATTCCATGAAGCTGTTTTACAGCAGCTCCATCAACACCAATATTGTCATCGTGGTCATTGACAGAGTTGATTTCTGGGACTTTGACAGGTTGATACGGGAAGTCAATGTGAGCGGTTGTAGGGCACTGGTGATATTGAAGGGAAAGGAGTCAATACAGTCATATGCGAGCAGACTTCTTGGAGAAGTACTCACTTCGAATTGTGCGCTGTTTTTTGAATCTGACGAGGTGGTTCCAGCCATTTCAATCAAAGATGGCAGGATACACTGTGAGAGAATTGACCTGAAAGGCTTGTATTTTGAGGAGAATGAGATGACAAAAGTTGTGTTCTCGAACTGTACCATCGACAAACGCCTTCTGCTATTTGTACCAAACTGTGAACGCATGGTGAAGAAAGAACTTCGGAAGTTCAGCTATACTGGTGTCGAATTGGAGATTCAGGGGTGCTCGCAATCGTTTCATGACAGATTGGAGGTCATTGAGCCTACCTTTTGCACATCTCTCACCCTGAAACAAGATCCAGCTCACCGTCTAGTACTCAGAGATGAGCTGCTTGAGCCAGGGAGACTCAATATAGAAAACGTTACTTCAATGGAAAGTTGCACCATCAACGCTTATTCTATGGAGTTGCGCTGGTCGTGCGACTCCAGATTTTACGAAACGCCTTGGTCCCCTTCTACTCCTTTGATCACAAAAGTATCTTCAGCTACGCTAACATATCTCACCATCGAAAGCAACAATGACGGAGTTAACCCTGTGGTTACCGAGATTAATGCTCCAAATCTGAACTCTGTCTCTTTGGGAAACGTCCTGGACGATGAATTTCGCTCCTATGACTCAGGCGACGTGAGTACCTTTCTCAAGAATGTCCCTATCAATGATCTCTATTTATACAACACCTACCAGCCACTGCATATGCTGGACTGTCTCACAACGGTGGTCAGATTGATGATCCAGATACATGAGGACATTCACGATATCGTATTCTCCTGCCAGTTTCCCAATCTTGAGGAACTTGAACTGAGAGGGACCACTAGGGGTTTGAGTCAAATCACGTCGCGTGTTGATGCGCCTCATCTGACATCTCTGAGTGTGCATTTCATAGCTGGGGATGGAACGGTGGCATCATTGCAAGAAGCACCGAAATCATTAAAGCGGATTGTGGCGATGTATCCCAAACTGGAGGAGCTATCAGTAACCACTTTCCCGACCTATGGAGTGCTCCAGCTTCCTGACATCACAGCCACTGTTCTTCTTCTGTCGAGTAGACTGAAGATACTGAACCTATGCAGTGTAAGCGTTGACTTCCTTCGCGGTAAGATCCCATTCTTGAAGCTCAAGACATTGTTTATTTATAGCGAGGTTGACTTCGAGATGAATATCACTGTTCCCAAGTTGGAATCTCTGTACATTTGTTGCCGTGGTCTCAATGTTGTGATCAACTCTGTGCTGCCGGCTTTAGATAATCTTACAGTGTATGCGAAGTCTTTCACGACCTATGAAACGAACGTTCGAAGTACTACGGACTACCCAAAGCTGAAACGAAAGCTGTCAATCCACCTGGAACCGGCGCACACGACTGACTGGTAATGGCACGCTTGACAGCCACACTTGAAGACCCCTACCAGAGATCATCTTACTGTGAGCAATTTCTTCAAGGCCAATGCTACCAACACGTTACGTACGGGTTGCTGTGCTATCAGCCTTCAGATGTCATCATTCACAGTTGTACTCGGTGTTTATTCAAATTGAGTTAATTCCCTACAGGGCGGCTAACAGCGCACTGTATCGCTGAATTACTTGAACGAACCTATTCTCAATGACGGTACCACGTAACTCTGCTTGACGGCGGCTGGCAGTCCAACCTGACCTTGTGATTTTGAATCGTTTTTTCCATGCTTTGATTAGCCGCCCAAGTGGCATGACTCTGTGGTGATGTTCTTGTATTCAAATTTTGCCGCTCAGACATTCATTCACTCTTGCAAGAACGCGTCAACACCGTTTAAGCACATGATGAACAACGCCCAGCAAGCCCAAAGAATCATCAACAACCCTGCTCAGCCACAGCAACAGGGGAGCCATGGCGCTCAGCCATGGCGTGGTCTGAATGGCAGACTGAACGCGATGGAGACGAATATCATCACACAAATGAGTTCTTTGAAAGCATCTCAGAATGCCATGAGAAATAGGATAGAAACTTTGTCGAGGGTGATTTATATGCTGATCACTTTGAACAAGTGGGCAATGGCGCTTGCCGTTATGGGAATTGTTGTTGGTGGATTTGGACTGCTCTTTGGAGGTTTTGCACTTAAGTGTTAATATAGCTAAGTAAGTCCTCTTTCTGTAGTTAAACACCTTTGTCTAGAGGTATCTAGTTGTAGTATTAAAACTTGTCAGGCCGCAATTCATCTCTTCCAGGTCGGATGTAGACCCAATGAGCAAACAAGACCGTGGCCTGTCTCGTCTAGACCTTCCAATGCTGAATATCTGATACAAGAGCTTGTAAACATTCTTGGCTTCTAGACAGGCTCTTATAAACATTCTTGGTTTTCTGTCAACTTGTTGCCACCCTATGACCTGGATTTAGGACAGCCATTTGTATCTCATGTGACAATAGAAGGTTCACCTCACACATGTATCTATCATCAAACACCCGCACACCACGTTTATGTCAAAGGCTTCAGTCTGTTCACTCCACTGAATGCGCCTTTCACACCGACACATCGGAGGCAGGGCCTATGCGTCGTATGGACGCACTATCCAGCCGGTAAAGAAAGCTGTCGTCTTCAATTACGCGTTTAGAAAATGTTCTCATTGGGCAACAAGATCCACCACCACTTCATGAGAAAATTGTTATAACCCGTTGCAACGAGGAATGAGAGAGATCACTTTGCAGGTCATCACTCCGCCATAGCTGAGTCGAAAATCTAACGCTATTACAGAGATACGTGCCCTGTAAATTAAGCGTGCCTATACGATGCCCATAGCTTCCAGGACTGATGGTATACCAGTTTTATGGCCGAAGAAAGAGTAATACAAATCTGAAAAATCGACTTACTCTCCAGTTGCCTTCACCAGGGAGCTGGAACTCTTTGTTAAATCTTCCCCTTGCAAATTTCACTTTCTTGTGGATGAGAGCACAATGCTTTCCCCCTGATGTACCGGAAGTGGTAAACATGTAGGCTTCTTTTGGCCAATTCTATGGATACGACTCCAGTGCAGTCTGCATGAAGAGTTCACAAAGGAAGGATTGTGTATCCTTGAAAAATGCTCGTTCAATAAGGAACATGTGACTCTAAGATCCTTCTTGAATGGGGCAATATCCTCTCTCATAGGTGATCTTGCACCGGCACCAAATTTATCCAAGGCATTGAAGGATCATTTAACACCGTTATGTTTCAGATGTTCAAAAGGTGCGACCATTGTGGATAAATCACAATCTGAACGGCCGGATCACGTTTCTTCAGCCATGGAACTTGTCTCACTATAATTTTCACTTTAGATCCATGGTTGTACTCAATTTAATCTCATTCAGTTTACGCAAATCCTCTTGATCCCATGGCTGATAGATCTGATAAAGCTCGTTTGGCTTTTCATGAGTGGCAAGTGTGATCTCTGATATGTTCAAAGTGAATGTGAAACCGTCATTCTGCTGGATCTTGATTTCACATACCAAACATGATTATTTCTTCTTCGACCATTCACTCAGGCAATCCTTACAATACTGATGTCCACATTCAGTCAGTGAATCGTTGGCTATTGAACTTCGATAGATGACATACATCTTTGTTGACACATCACCGACGGGTTACGGTAGCAGAATGGAGCTATTGCAGGTAGCGAATTCTGCATTCAGTGGGCGATGCATTTACCCTCGCCAAGCTGATTGTGCTTCCCAGTTCACGAATTTTACTGTTGGGGCCAGAATTTCTGTGTGTCCTCTTATCAAATGGACTCACGTTAGAGTTGGTCGCGGCTCCAAAAGGCTGATCCCCGACCCGTGGGTCTTTGGGACATTTTGAGTAGGAGACCCGAAGAACTGACTCGGCGCAAGTTCGTGATATTTCCTAATTGGGTAAACGGAATTTCTCTTTGGCGCGTCGAGCCCTCTACTAAGAATTTTCTTCCTTCACAAGGAAGCGTAGTTCTACATTTTGAATGATTTGATCACAAGAGAAACTTGGTTCAGTTTTCGGACCTCCATAATTCTGACTTCTTCCACCCCCAGCAACTTAAATAAGCACTTCAAACAATTCAAAAGCTATGTTCAGACCTGATGTTTCTGAGTGTCAATGAGATCTTAGTAGAATCTTCCATCAGGGATGATGGGTGGTTATGAAGGAGTCAATCATAATAAATACATGGAATAGTGCATTTTGCAATCATTATTAGCTCATTGGTGTTGCCTTCTATATCTTCTATTATAAATAGTGTTGGAATATATCACGTCGACATTGCAGAGTGGTCCATGGATCATGGTATTCATTAAAACTTTCGAGTAAAAAAGTTAACTACATTTTCTACGAAAAGGGCCAAAAAGCTTAGAGCGATTTGAAGAGAAGACCCATAAGATTCATTGAATATAGCTTAAAGCCTACAAGCCATTATAATTCAAGATTGGTCCTATTCACTGACTTTTCTAACTGGAATATTCATTCTTTTCTATTGGTGGTTTATCCAAATCTTGGATGATCAGTGATTAGTGATCGATCACCCACACAAAACCACTGCCGAGTCCTCCCCACCACCCCGTCGCCTTAGCAACCTCGAATCAGAAACGGGTCAGAAAAAAGGATCATCCAGGACAAATTGACCCATGCGACCCAAGGGCCCGAACGAATCGCGGATCACGAATCAGTTTTGGAGCCGCGACCAACTCTACAGTGAGTACAGCGGCTAGCCAACTCTACAGTGAGTACAGCGGCTAGCCAACTCTACAGTGAGTACAGCGGCTAGCCAACTCAGCTAGCTACAACTTACCAACCATTCGCAATTCTCCATAGAAGCTCCCCAAAGCCACGATTATAGTCAACTTTCCTAACACCCAAGCACCAGCTGGTTCCTTTATTTTCTGGGTGTCAAGTTCCATCCAAGCTTGGAGAACAACACCAAAATCAAAGCTGTCAAGCCGTTAAGCAGTCCAAGATGCGCTTGAAGCTTCAAATCCCCAACCCAGAGTGTTGTATCTGGTAAAGTATCATTTCTGAACACGAATCGCTACTCCCTGTTCTCCGCTGATAACTTGTCACGTTGCACGATGGCCTGTGTAAAATCGAGGGACAGCCCCGGTTACGCGTCTTGGACAGAGTAGAGTGTACACAAAAGCACAGTGTACACAAAAGCAGATGAAAAAGAAGATGATGCTCTCAAAATGCTAGCGGCTAGGATGTGATTTTGATACTTTCCAGTTCTTTCGAATCACTTGAACAAGATACGACGTTTGCTATGATTGTTATCACCTCTTACTGTGACATCTTTCCCCTCGGAATTTGTACAACATGGTGTTGTCATTCCTGTTACGCCACCAAGAAAGCGAGGGTTTCATGCACCCATTGGAGACGTACAAGATTGGTCAACACCGGAACAGGCTTGGTCGTGAGCTCCTGGTGGAGATTTTGGAAGAACAAGACTGTTTTCATTGACACCACCGATGAAGAGAAGTTTGTCATACCATTCCATGCAGATGGCGAAGAGGCTTGGACTTGCACTTGCGGTTTGGACCTGGGAGCTGAAGCACGAGTACCAAGGATGTGCTATCTGGAGGATGCTCTGACTTGTATTTGCTCAACAGAGTCACGCACATTGTTTATGAGATTCTTTGAGCCTCCTGTGATCCGCTCCTTCGAAGACCCTGAAGATCTCCAACTGCACAGACTTCCTACAGCGAAACGTTTCATTATGACAGAGATTCCTTGGGATGAAGTCAGAAGAATCAATGACTTCTACGACAAGAACTTGATGAAGCTGAGAGAAGAAAATCTTGAGCTTTCCAAGCGCATTACCAATGTTGAGAGGACCGAGAGAGAGAGATGCGAGGAACAAGAGAGATGTGCATCTCAGAGAAAGACATTGATTGCCCATGCAGAGATTATCCAGAACAGTGACTCCAAGTGGTGGGTTGGGGCAAGAAGAGCTCTGCAGATTGTTGGCGTTCTAGCCTTTATCGTGGCTGCGATTCTGCTTGGATTCATCATTGCCAAGAGATCATGAGAGATTCTTGCTCGGTACACGTGTAACGGCCATGTATGAACCGTCAATGGAAATTTATTAGTTGGACTCCTCGTAGTTTTCGAGCAATTAATGATCCTTCTCTTAAAAAGTCCAGGGCGAGCGTCGAGTAGTATCGAGCTGTCCCAGTCCTTTATATTGTTTCACATGTGGAATTGAGCAAATTTAGATATCCAGTGTCCACTTCTGAGAAAGATTCATACTTACACCACTCATCAACGTATCAAACGGTGGCCACAACTCACAAAGAGTCCTCGGGAGTGACGAGTGGGTTCAAACTTCAGAGATGGCCCAAGGACTTCGAACTGGGAAGAGGTTTGAGGTAGCATGTTGGAGAGACAAGGGTGTCTCTACAAGGGTGAACACTGAACAATGAACTGTGAATCGTGATGATAATAGTGTATAGATAATAGAGAGTCGAGACCTGGAGTCTGGTGACCAAATAGTCCCTTAAATTTTAAAGGTGTACGAATGATAATGTTGAAATGGTGAGGCGGAAGCGCCAGATTAGTCGGTGTGATCATCCAACTTCTCAAACATTGTTATGTGTAAATAATATATATTAAATATAGATAATAGAGTGCGGTAAGTCAACCTCCTACAATCAAGCCTTTAGCACAGTTCCTTCTTTGTTGTAACATAGCTTATTGATTGTTGCATCTCAGTTTTGACACAAAAAGCGATTTAAGAACGATGAGACGGCCAAAAAGGAGAAGGCTGCAAAGATGAAGGCTCTGCAATCTGAAAAGAGTGCCTTGGCTGCTTATGAAAATGATGAGGATGTCTTTGGTGAGTCCCTGATTGGTGGTACGGATGTGTTTGAGTTCAAGTTCTTCACTCATTCAGATTTAAACACTTTATCTCTGAATGAGATCCAATTCCAGATACAGTTTGACAAGGGCAAGATGGCACAATTTTTGCAAGCACTAGGTAAGTTGATCAAGTTGAGTGCTGACACTTATCCATTGACAGCCGCACACATCTTGAAACTGAAGTATGGTACTGAAGGAAGAGAACCATTGGTGAAAATGCTCGCAACTAAGGGTGTGGAGAAGTACTTCAGCGGGACTACCCTGAGAAGTTGATTGAGAAGTATTGTACTCAAGATTCTGTTGGTGTTAAGGGATTGGTGGCATTGTACCAATTGCAATTGGAGCAATTGGACAATGACAAGATCAAGCAGCAGATTTTGGAGACTGCAGCATCATTGGACCCAATTGATCAATTGGCAGTAATGAGCTCCTTGTAAAGGGTGTATATAGTGACAAAACTGCTCTCCATTTGACGTTTGTCGCAGACTTAATTATCGACTCATTTACCTGTAAGGCTAACAGGACCCATGGTGGGTAAATGAAACACTAGGCAGATAGAGATTGTGTAGTCATGAGAAGGCTCTCGGGTTGCTGATGTGATATATGGTATATGAGACTTGAGTACTACATGTAATGTAATAGGTATGGTTGCTGGCGGGCGGTTCCAATTTTTAGTGTCCACCACTGCAAATTCCCATCGTCTTGGTCTGTAACATGTTGACGCCTTGAAGCCTCTCGTTAGCTAAAAAATGGGCCAACTGCTCCCTGGACGGTCGCCAACACGGTTAAAGATGCATCATGTCTCAGGTCTCAACCAATCTCCTAATATGAACCAGGATGTAGCCAGCTGCAACTTGAAACTTCCAACAGTCAACGTAGTACTAAGTCTGCCAACGAGTCACGACTCACGGCAATAGATAATCAAGACTTTCGACTTAGTACGGTGTACTTCCTATGAGGTCCGAGCCTGGAGGTTCAAGGACCAACTTCAAGTTCCAAGGTCCGAGACTGACTTCTGAGTAGTCCGAGGTCGCTGAATTCTGTGATGACAGATGTCATTTTATCAAGTAGCCTCAAGTCTCAAGAGAATCGTCTAGTGATCCATGGACCGTGATTTTAAGTTTGTAAAAGTCAGCATTTTCTATCCCGAATCACCCAGACACATCGTCGTTTCATGATATAGAGTCTAGACCATGTTGCTGCTTAACTTCTCATTCTTCGCACGGTCAGAACTCTCAAGAATTCAAAAAAGGCTGCACGCACACTGGTCCAGGTTAAAACTTAACCGTGAACATCGTATTGTGAATTTGTGATTTGTACAGTGTACAGTGTACACAGACTACGGCAATACTCAGACCACCCAGTCTAATGCTCCAAAGTTTGAATAATTCCTGTGTACTTTCCACTATGAATACTTCCTTACACATGAGTTGGGGACTCCACTTCACGCGATTACCAATGGAATTGCAGGTTCACGTACTTACCCTTCTTGATTCCACTTCTCTGTGGTCACTGGTAGAGGCGATCAAGACCACTGGTGTGGAACTATGTGCCCATGTTAGCTTGATCACTTCACCTATTGAGTTGTTACAGCTACAGAGATGCAGCTCATTTAATATCCTATATATTAAGTCAAGAAACGGTTGGACCATTGACCACATGGAAGCTGTCGTGTTTGCGCGCGGTAGTCGAAATCTCATTGTACTGAATGGAAACTACGATTGTCAGCTCTTCCTTGGCACTGACATGCTTGAACGATACATGTCAGGCTGGGGCTCGACATGTGAGTTCCTGCTAACGAATGACTCAAGAGTTGACCTATCACTCTATTACATTACAATATCTGTACCCACAACGATTCATGTTTGTAACACCAACGTCCTTACCATGGCGAGGTGCAAGGGAACTGAGGTGTTGGAGATACAATCCAATAATGATGGACTTTCTGAGCTCAGTTTGGAGGACTGTCATCCCGGTTTGGTACAAAGGATGAATACCAAGCACTTAAATGTTAAAGTCCTTAAACTCGAGTCCTCGATGACGTATCAGTACGTCGTGAGAAACCAAGATTTCACTGGTATTGATGAGCTTCGACTACAAGGAGCAATTTGGTTGGAGTATTGCAGCTTTAGTGGAACATCAATCACATTGGACGTGTATCCAACTGGAAAAGACAGATTGAGGCAAAGGAATATACGAGATTCACTTCCACTTCCAGCTATAACGATGGAAGGAATGCTCGATAGCATGAGGGCCCCCAACTTGAGACACCTTGATGTGCACACGTGGTATGAAGCGATGGACAGACTCCGCTCACCCTCGCAAGCAAAGGTGAAGATAAGACTCTCAGAAAACTTCGAATCTGCTACGAATCTGCGGACTTCATACTTTATAGAAGATTTCGAATACTCATATCTAACTGACAATGGCAATATATTGGAGCTGGAACTGAACAACCTTTTGGCACCTCTGATGAGAATGCCCGCAGGGAGATCAATGGCCAACTTGGAAATCTTAACAATTAGGAATGACCAATCATGTTATTCTACACAAGAGTATGAACGTCGCTGTAAAGTTCAACTTCCCCGGCTCAAGAAGCTGATACTGCTTGATGCTCAAACGAAATATACTCGCTGGGGCACAATCCTTACGCTCAATGCTCCTCATCTCAAAACTCTTGTGATAAACAGCTTTCTCTTCCTGAGTAAGTTGAGTGCAAAATCAGATTGGGTTGGCAGAACGAGGTACCCAGAATTGGAGTGCCTAGAGATAAAGATCAAGCATTCCATGATTGACGCGTTACATACCCCGATAATTGTGAGAACGCTCTCCCAGCACATAAAACATCTGTGCATATCTGATGTCTCCTTTGCGTTAGTCACGTCATTTCCCAACCTGGAGTCTCTAGAGATTGAGTGGTGTCAGAAGCGGTTTAATAATAAGTACACACATCACTGTGGACAGGATGAGGATGCGATTCACCTTGAGAATATTCAAGCACCGAAGCTTCACAGAATTAAAGTCGTTGATGGTCTAAAGAGTAGACTGCTCAAGATTGGGAGCTGTGTTCCCTCTCTCAGGGTACTGGAAATTCATGGGATAATGGAAATGGAGATAGATCCACGCACAATGACACAGTTGGATGAGCTGAGAATTGGACGCAAGAGCTTGAAAGCCGAGTCTTACTCGAACATACACTCTGCCCAGCTTTGAATTTTTAACATATCTGATATATGTATTAAGTTTCCTCACGAGTCATGAGTCCCTCACGACTCATAACTCAACACTTCGAATCGTCTATAAATTTCAGAAATCTCATTCAGTTGTCTGAAGTAGTTGATATCGGGTCATGAACATTGTTGAGAACCCCGAAGAGCTTCTTGGTCTTATCACAAAGGTATTTTTGTTGTTCAAATGCATTTTGCAACTTAGTAATCACATCAGTAAGCTCTGAACTCTCCAGGTGTGCTATTTCTTGAGCCCAATTCCTTGAACTGATCAATAACAATCTCAATGAGTGGTCAGTGTTCACCGCCGAATAATTATTACTCACTTTCAAGAATCAAGAGAGTTCTTATGCTCAACGTCATATACATCAGCATTGGAGAAAGTTTCAAAGGTTTCACCAGAATCCTTTCCCATAACCAAGATCCCTCTCTACTTGAGGGACTTCTGGATAAACGGTATAACAATATGGACGTATGCTCTTGATCAGAGAAACAGCGGACTCCTCACGACTAGGATCAGTGATGGTATAAAAAAGAGGTGTCTTCAACATCTTGGTCACTTCGTTTATCAATCGTTCATGATAAATGATTGACTATTGAGTCCAATACTCACAGAATTCAATCTGGAAACAAATCCCTGAAGACTCAGCTCGCCAAATAGTTCACGTTGGTTCATTGCCATTGGAGAGAAATCAATGGACTCCGCCAAACTAAAGATAGACTTATTGACATTTTCCATAGGCTTGCCTAGCGGTCTCCTTCTCACTTGTAGATCTTTAGCATAGAACTCTTTCTCAAATCTCGATTTGCAGATTCTTTCTTCGTTAATACCCTGTACACTTGAACATTTTCAGATTCAAAATCTTCATTGATTAACTCTGGATGAGCATCATCAGCGTCAGTATATTGTCTCACAATACCCACAAAAAGCTCTCTCAGTGGTCACTGATGGAATGTATATCTATAATCTGATAATGAGTAGATGGGGTATTCTTGAAATACTTGCCACTACCGTCGATCGGAGCTTCCTAATATTAGGCTCAATCTCAAAGCAAGACGTAGGGAACGTAAAGGACTGCTTTAGGATGCTTCAGGAATTGATAGAATTGACCAATCTCAGGTGTCGAAGCAATTTCTCTCTATCCGTTTCTCTAAATTTCTCTCTAGCATCTTCAATCTTACGATCAAATTTTTTGTTCATGCTTTGAAAGTTCTGTTTCCAACAGACCGAGATTCACTACCAGAATTTGTATGGCTCAAGAGGATGAGCCAAGACTTCATGGTTTCATATTATTTTTACGATAAACTTGGTTCCCATTCTGGCACAATAGGGTTACCCATTTCATCCAAACGGGCATCTGTTAGTTGCTGTCTATAGATCTCATCTTAGTTATTCTGTTCAAAATAGGTCCAAACGGCGGAGGGATATCAATGTCCTGTTTCACCATTTTCTTTGTATGACTCATGGTCAATTTGGAAAAGAGCTGTTCAATGTCATACGTACTTGTCCTGTTTCTCAGTTTGTGAATAGATCCAAAGGGACTCAGTCTTATACATGTCAAAAGTGAGCTCAAACCATTAACGTTGTGTTTGACAGATGAAATCAGGGGTGAAAACACTGAAAGGTCACAAGTGTGACTTGAGGACTTTACACTCTTGAAACGTGCACTGTTTTGGGAGAACTACCGTGTGGAATTGGCTCAAAATGCACTGTAGAGTTCAACTAACTGAGATATATATGAATCCTTCTTTTGTCAGCAATCGACTTACGTACCGAGAATAAACTGGCTTGTATGTTACAAATTACACTACTTATTTTTTTGATGTATATCAAATTGTATTCGGTCTGAGTTCTAACTTATAAAACTTTTAGCTCAGAACTAAGGCTCCACCATTTCGTTTGTCTTCTTGCTCTCCTGTGTCCTGCTCAAATGTGTACATTGTACGCTCCCTGGATCGTGCATCGCGGGTTTAACTTCGTCTTATCTCCGCCCTAACTCCCGAAGGCCGCAACCCCACATTTTTTTTTTGATACCCTGCAAAATCTGTCGGGTCCAAGAAGTCCATACGCAAAGGTATAAAATTAGGCAAGAAAAGGGATGGTGAATCCAAGTTCCTCCCACTTAAGTCTCACAGGTGACAGGTCACAGTTCCAGTAATTCGTAACCATTCACAGTGCACACTACTATGTCTCCGTCCAAGGCCTGGGATAAGGACGTCCAGGAGACCTCCTGCACAGAGACCACCATGCGAGTGGTCCAAACCCCAGAAGCGTCTTCTTCCAACACCAACCCTCTTGAGCTTGAGCTGAACAACTCTTTGTTCCCACCGGAGGAGATCCATGATTTGGTTGAACAACCGCAGTTGCTCTCCCCTGCGCTGATCTGGTCATACCGTCGTGTCATCTCTCGTTGTCTCATCATCTCTTGTGCTGCGTTCCCCTTTGGTTACGATACCGGCTGTATCGGTGGTTTGCTCGAGTTGAACAGTGTCAAGCGTGTCCTGGGAACCTATGACCCGCATACAGGGATGTACGAGATCGCTGCCATGAGACACGGTTTGCTTTTGGCGATGTATCACATTGGTTGTATCGTTGGAGGATTCACCATTGCAAGATTGGCTGATTACTTGGGTCGTAAGAAACCAATTCAGATTGCAATGTGTTGCTATGTCCTTGGTATAACTCTCCAGGTCACTACTGTCTACACACATAAATGGTGGCAGTTCATGATCGGGAGAATCGTCAGTGGACTCTGCATTGGAAGTGCGGGTGTTCTTGGTCCAATGTTCATCTCGGAGACCGCGCCTGCCGTCTTGAGAGGTTCTCTAACTTCATTATACGGGTTGTTCATTACTATAGGTATTCTCATCGGTTCCATTGTGATCTTCACAACCAAGAGCGTTGCTAATGGTAATGCCGAATGGACGGGGACATTGCTTGTTGGTCTCGTTGCAGCTGTGCTCATTGCGATTTCCATCCAGTTTGCGCCTGAGTCGTCTCGTTACCTCATCTCCATTGGGAAAGATGACGAAGCAAGAAAGTCCTTACTCAAGATCGGAGAGCCAGATGTTGAAGGTGCCGTACAGCTGATCAAGTCTAAGCTGGATCTGGAGAGCAATGCAAGACAAGTTGGGTTCATCGAGATGTTGCGCAATAAACACAACATGAAAAGATTGACCATTGGAATGCTGCTGATGCTGTTTCAACAGATGTCCGGTGTGGACTACTTCTTGTACTTTGGTACCAAGCTCTTTGATTCTGTGGGCATTCAAGACTCATACGTGACGTTGATCATCTTGACTCTCGTGAACCACGTCACTTCATATGGAGGCGTTTACACCGTGGAGAAGTTTGGACGTAAGCCAATCATGCTGACCGGAGCATTCATCGAGTTCATCTGCTTGATTATCTATTCCACCGTGGGAAGCACCATCATCAAGCTTGACGGGACTGCGAGCGAGAACAGAATCCCTGGTATGGTGATGATCATCTTCACGTGCATCTTCATCATGGCCTTCTCGACGACATGGGCCCCATCAGTGGCTGTTGTCTGTTCCGAGGTGTTCCCGCTGCACATCAAGTCGAAGGCCTTCGGGCTGAGCATCGCGTTCAACTGGGGCGCAAACTTCTTCATCGCCTTCTGCACACCGGTGATCACAGACCACATCCACTACCTCTACGGCTACGTCTTTGCAGGCTTTGTGTTTGCGAGCTTCTGGTTCGTGATGCTCGTTGTTCCCGAGACACGGGGAATCTCGCTCGAGCAGATGGACACGCTCTTCAGCGAGAAGGAGTCTCTTGAGCTCGAGTTGTGAGCCTCTAGAGTTGCTTCTAGTACATGTAGCATTGATATAGCACACCCTCGTAAGTCGTAGCTGCTACTCTCCAATAGGAAAAAAACGCCCGCCCCTCGGAACTCTTGGAAGGGGCCACTGCCCCACGGGCCGATCAACGAATTTAGTGTGTTTAGCAGAAGAACATTGGCTTGTTGCTGTGTTTTGGTGGCATTCAGGCATTGTCTTGGGCCTATTCGTGCTTGTTTGTGGACCCAGTCCTTGTCTACAGCCTTGCAGAGGAGTTCCCGTGGAACCACGCCCCCCCAAACGAACCGCTCACAATGACCAACTCACAGCCGGCAGAGTCGCTTAACTTCATCAACTTCAACCAGGATGGCAGCTGCATCTCCATCGGCACCAACAAGGGGTACAAGATCTTCAACTGCTCGCCATTTGGCAAGTGCTACACGCGGTCCGACGGTGGTATTGGAATCGTGGAGATGCTCTTCTCCACGTCGTTGATTGCCATTGCGGGCATCGGTGATCAACCCTCAATGTCTCCTCGGAGGCTCAAGATCATCAATTCGAAGCGCCACTCGACGATATGCGAGCTCACGTTCCCCACGACCATCCTCGCCGTGAAGATGAACAAGTCGAGGTTGGTTGTCCTGCTCGAGGAGCAGATTTACATCTACGACATCCATAACATGAGACTGCTGCACACCATTGAAACGTCGCCCAACACCATGGGGCTGTGTGCGCTCAGTCCAACGACAGATGCAAACTTCCTGGTGTACCCATCACCACCAAGGAACAACACGCTGTTGCCGACATCACAACAGGGCAGTGATTCGCAGAAGGAGACGCAGAATAGGAACGGAGACGTGATTGTATTCAATGCTCAGTCGCTTCAGCCACTGGTGGTTATCGAGGCGCATAAAACCACGCTCGCTGCGATTACCTTGAGTTATGACGGCACCCTGTTAGCCACTGCAAGTGACAAGGGTACAATTGTTCGTGTGTTCTCCGTGGAGACCGGTCAGAAGCTATACCAATTCCGCCGCGGGACATATCCCACAAAGATATACTCGCTGTCGTTCAGCAGGGACAACAAGTACTTGACTGCAAGCTCTGCCACTGAGACGGTGCATATCTTCAAGCTGGGCGATGACTCCACCGTTGTTGACTTGGTTACGAGCGACGAAGGTTTGAAAGAACCCCCAAAGCCTGACTTCAACAGGAACGATTCCTCCGGTTCAGAGTCGAGCCAAAGACGCGTGTCAAACGGCTCATTTGAGAGCGTGAATAGTGGTGATGCTGTTGGAGGCGAGGTGGAGCCCGTGATTGACATATCTAGAAGAACCGTGGGTCGAATGATCCGTAAGTCATCACAGAAAATTGGAAGACGGGCAGCTGAGCGCATTGGAACGTTCCTCCCGCCGAAGTTGACGTCGATGTTAGAGCCACACCGCCACTTTGCCTCGTTGAAGGTACCAGCAGCGAACGGCGTGAAGAACGTTGTGTGTGTTGGTGGTGAGATCCAGGTGCCCAAACAGGGTCTGCCAACGGTGTTTGAGGGCGGGACCCCTACCAACGTCACGAGCATGAACACGACCCCGGAGGAGGGCAGCGACGTCACGCTGCTTCATGTGCTCGTTGTGAGCTCTGAGGGATACTTCTACAGCTATGGTCTTGACCCTGAGCGTGGCGGAGACTGCATTCTGCTGAGCCAGTACCTGCTCACCGAGTGATCTATTTATTATGCCGTGTAGGTACTAAGCAAATCCAACACCCGTTGCTGCTACTTGTAGCTGTATGTGTATGTCACATGTGTACGTGTATGTATCTGTATGTATTCGTGGCTGAAGTGCAACCGTTTAAGAGCATAACTTATATAAGACCACGTCGGCCTTAGAGCGGACTTTCAGTTTATCCGGTGATAGGACCTTAAAGCGAGTGAAAGCGGGATTTGAGCATATGCACAAGCGCATCCGTGGGCCATGGAGTGCACTGACGGTGCTGTGCCACTATGCCACTATGCCACTATGCTACTGAGACATCTTACAAGGCCGAAGGGGCCTCCAGCACTGGAAAACAGTCCTCCATTGGCGAAATTGTGTGATGCGATCTCGCTTTCAACCCCCACCGGTGAAATTCAGGGATTTCCGTCAGGGGACAGAATAGAAATCTGAGATTGAGGAGAGTTGACAACAACCAGTTTGAGGGACTAGTGAAAGGGAGGAGAGATAACAACAAACCACAAGTCACACATCTTGCACTGCTCGCATCACACAGGATAAAGAACAGTCGACAAAGAGCCGCAAATGGGACGCACCAAGCAGACTGCGCTCTTCGACATACGTCTCAAGGGCGCCGAACATGACATTTTGGTGGTCAAGGGCTCGTCGCTGGAGGCACCCTCCATGCTCCTGAGCGGCACCATCGTGCTCTCCGTGCTGGAACCCATGAGCATCCGCAAGCTGTCCCTCAAGCTGTACGCTACCCTTAGGCTGAAGTGGACAAACACGTACCAGTCCTCAAGGGGAACGGAGATCCGTAAGCCATACCGTTATGAAAAGCGTGTCTTTGAACATAACTGGGACAACTTTGAGATACAGAGCTACTTCGACAACCTGTATGATAACTACGGCTCGAATAACCCGCTCAAGACGAAAGGAGGCTCGAATAGTTCCTCTTCATCCTCCTTGAAGAATATTGGGAAAAGATCCAAATCGTCTTCATCGTTGGCCAATTTGACCTCACTGGGATCATCCGCAAGCTTGAGCACACAGAACCACACTCTTCTGCAGGGAAACTACGAGTTCCCCTTCTCTGCGATCCTACCAGGTTCCACCTTGGAAAGCGTTGAGGGTCTTCCAGGTGCCTCACTGGTTTATAAGCTACAGGCAAACATTGAGAAGGGTCGTTTCAACAACGATCTGATCGCAAAGAAACACTTGAGGGTCGTGAGGACGTTGACCCCTGACACTCTCGAACTCAGCGAGACGATGGCCGTGGACAACACTTGGCCAAAGAAGGTGGAATATACCATTAGTACCCCTTCAAAGGCTGTTGCTATTGGCTCTTCAGTCTCCCTGAACATGATCCTGGTACCATTGGCTAAGGGCCTGAAACTGGGCACCGTGAAGGTGACACTCGTGGAGTACTTCTCCTGTGCTGGCTCTTATGGCCCATCGCACTCTGGAGAACGTACAATCACCACGATGATTGTCCCACAAATTTGTCAGGATATCTCTGAAGACCGTTGGGAGGTGAACACATTCCTCCCAATTCCACCCTCCTTGTCCAAATGTACGCAGGATGTCGACATCTTGAACAATATCAAAGTGCGTCACAAATTGAAATTCGTCATTGGTCTTGTCAACCCAGATGGTCACGTTTCTGAGTTGAGAGCTTCGTTGCCCGTGGCTCTCTTTATCTCACCATTCGTTGCTCTTGGTGTAAAGAAGTACGACCGTTTAGACTCGGTGGCTGACGGCTCAATGTCTGCCTTTGCTGAGCTCAGTGACGATGTCGATACCCCACAAGATGATGACGATGTGATTTTTGCTCCTGATCCAGAAGCAGCAACAGTTTCCCCTGTTGCATCATCTCAAGACTTAACCGCTGGTGAATTGCAAGCTCCTCCAAACTATGGAAGTCACATTTATGATAGACTGTGGAATGAGATTGCCATTGAAGATACACCAGAAGGATCAACATCCCAGACACCAATTCCTGGTACTCCAACTCAATCAATAGGCGAGAGCTTGAACGTTGGAACTTTGACTGAGAATTTGAGAAGATTGCATTTACAACAGAGACTGAACGATCAAAGTGCCCAGTCTTTGGACTCTTTGGCAATAGCAGCACCTCAAGCCTCATATGCTGGTGGAATTGCAACAGGTTATCACGATGACGACGATGATGATAACGATGGATTGTCCTTCCAAGTCGGAGGAGAAAGAAGACAAGAAAGAAACGCAACAGGACCACCGTTGCCAAGTGGAACTCCAATCAATGAAACATCTGAGTTTGACTACTTCTCAAGCAGACCACAGCCAGCTGGAATCCTGTCTCCAGGTGTTTCATCTCCATTACACATCTCCAGAGTGAGCTCAGCTTCAAACCTGAACGTGACACAGCTTTCGTCCTCGGCACCACAACCACATGTGGATTGGGATCCAGCGTCGCTATCTAAAGTGCCCTCGTACCAAGTTGCGATGCGCTCTCCAACTCCGGACGGGATGTCACCTGCTTATGTCCCTCCAACTTACGAGGAGTTTGAGATGACAAGACCCAAGTCCATCCATTTGAAATCGTCATCACTGGAAAACTCTAGAACCCAGAGTACTGCACGTTTGAACAATCTGAGAGGTGCGGACTATGAACAGGTCTCTACCCATGGCTCCTCTACCCATGGAACTGGATCTTCAACTTCACCGGCGATGTCCCGTGCGGCATCTTCTGCGCATATCCCCACGCAGCACTCACAGCAGCACTCACAGCAGCACTCACAGCAGCACTCACAGCAACATTCGAGACAACAGTCTCTTTCCCCAGTGAACGTTTCGCTTATGTCCCGCTCACCACGGAGAGGTACTGGGAATGCATCGGGAAATGGCAATGGTTTGACTCAGATGACACCATTGCACAGTACTGATTCTTCGGGATCTCATCCGTCAATGCTCAGCCATTCAAGCAGATCCTCGAGTTTCGTGAACATGATTGGTTCGTTCGTACACAAGAAGAAATGAATGGACAATGTATAAGTTTGACAGTATTTAGTTGCACTTGTAGCACCATTTGTAGCACCATTTGTACTTCTCCATAGTTAGGATTCCGACGCGCCAGTTTCGGAATTTCAGAAAGGGGGGCATCACACACTTGACAAGCAAGGACAACAACAACGACAGCAGAAAGACAGTTGCCAGGGGAATACAAGCAGAGAACGATGTTCAGAGACAGAACGAACTTGTACTTGTCGTACAGACGCTCGTACCCACACCACGTTGGTGGATCCCGTCTTGACCATCTGGAGGAAGAAGAAGGACTAATAGGAACTGCCAGAAGCATCGAACTTGTTTCATTGCCACCGTCCTTTATCGACATTGGCGAGGAGATCGATGAGTTCGTTGCGGAGATATCGAAGCTCACTAATAAGTTGAATGCCCTCTACAAGAAGAACTTGCTCCCGGGTTTCAATGATAGAAGCACAGATGAAGAGGAAATTCAGAAGCTGAACTATACAATAACTTCCAAGTTCCTCAAGTGTCAGAATTTGGTCAAGAAGTTTGAGACGTTGAAGCATGATGATAGACTCAAGTTAGACGACTTGAGCATGATTGATAACATGCAGAAGTCCTACGCACTCACGATCCAACAGTTGTCGTCAAATTTCAGGAAACTGCAGAACAACTACATCAAATTTCTCAAGAAGGATGAATACGACCAAACACCAAAGCTGAAGCAGATCTCAGCAGACTTGACATCCACATATAACCCTGCCATTGACGACGACACGGAAGAGATGGAATCATACTCCCGTGAAGCCATCAAGGAATCCTCCACGATCCTTCAACAGAGCACGAATATCAACGATTCAATTATCAGACAACGTGAACAGGAAATCACCAAGCTGGCCCAAGGTGTTCTAGAAGTATCGAGTATTTTTAAAGAGATGCAGAACATGGTCATCGAACAAGGAACAGTACTGGATAGAATCGATTACAACATTGAAAACACCAAAGTGGACCTGAAACAGGCGAATCAAGAACTCAATAGAGCTCAGCACTACCAAAAGAGAACGCAAAAGTGTAAGCTGATCCTGCTACTCTCTCTAGTGGTACTGTTGCTCTTTGTCATCGTTGTCACAAAGCCATACAGGCATGTCCCTGGTACTGGTGGTGGCGCTGAGAGTGGGAAGACAGAACAAGTATCCTCACCATCAACAGGAGATGATCAAGATGTTCCTGATAAAGATAGAACTGGCGTACAGGTCGAGGTCGAGGGTAACACTGGAAGCCTCGAAGACATCGATGGCGTCCTGGACGGCCTTCTGTGAACATGACATGATGAATTACATACCAATACACCTTAGTAGGGAAGATCCCCGTACCAGTATCATTTCGTCGGTCGTCCCGCCCCCTATTTAAAACAGTAACCTCAAACGTTAATCGAATTATCTTTGCAAATCAGCTATAAACTCATGCCAATTGAAAGAACAAAAAAGAGCATAATAAATCAAACGAGTCGAGAGCAACAATAACAATACTAGTACAACTCTTTAACGAGACAAAAATAAAGACAAAAAACCACTCTAAAAGGACACCAAGACAAAAACTTCTGCAACTAGTTCAACGAACGTTGTAAGGGCTATCGTTAGATAGTGAAGCTGCTGCAATTCCCTTTGAACCGCCCTGTAGCCTCTTATAGGCCGGACGATAAGCACCAGCCATTGCGGGATTGGCTGCCTTCTTTGTAGCATTCTTATAAGCCGGACCACCAACTCTGAAGTCAGGATTGTGCGACAACAACATGTCTGATGTGTCAATAGCTGAAGCTCTTTGTTCACTTGGAGCACTGAACGAGCCATGCATCTGTTGTTGTTTCGAAGCCATCGGAGCCTGGCTTTGATCGACGTACATGACTTGACCTTGAGGCAAATGCTGTTGCTGGTTCATAATCATTGGCTGTTGTTGGAATTGTGGTTGTTGGTGTCGATGCGATTGTTGCGGTTGTTGTTGTTGTTGTTGTTGTTGTTGTTGTTGTTGTTGTTGTTGTTGCTGTTCAGCTGGGAATAGGCTCGGCCCTTGCGGCTGAGTTCCCCTGAAGTATCGCGGATTGGCGGCCCTCTGTGACACCGATGTGAAACCAGAATCGTTATCATTAATTTCATTATCATAGTCGGGATCATCTCGGAGAGAGTTCTCGTTAGATGCTGCAAGACCGTTTGAGTCAGTATCGACGAATGTGGGGATTGGGTAAGGAGCTGAACCTGGATTTGAAGAATGGTTACTTTCTTGTTGCATTGGTGCCATCGATCTGTCTCTTGAGTAATTTCCTACTGCAGATGGTCCCATATAGACTCCTTGAGAGTTCATTGGGTATCCTGCAGCAGTTGCGGCACCTGTGGCTCCAACATCGGCACTATATGTCGAGCCTGAGGGTCTCGATGTGTAGTGAGAGGATGGATAGGTTGGTGTCATTCCACCAAAATCTAGTTTAGCAGATTCTGGTTGAACAGATGGTGCCTCTGTAAGCACAGCACCACCTCTTGTGTAATTCTGGGAAGAAACCAAATTTGGAGTGTCGTCGGTGTACGACTTATCATTTTGAGCAGATTCAGTAAAGCCACTTTGTCCTGTGTAGTCATAGCCTCTGTAAGCTGACGCTTCTGGGTTGTTAACCGCGTTCTTTGAGTAATCACGCAGTGAGACCTTCTCAAAGTTACTCCCATTGTATGAAGAATCATCGGTTACAACCTTGATCGCTGGTTCACTCCGACCAAACTTCTCAGAGCTGCCATAGTTCTCATTCTTCGAGATCGCAGAGAAGTCATTCAGTTTAAAGGATGAAGCGTTTCCATCCTTGAAATAAGCACCATCGGTCAAATCAGTCAAGTTTCCGTGATCAAAGGTGTCATCAGCATCCTCATCATCATTGGAAGACGGACTGGTTCTCATGGCAAAGAATACTAATGGAACCGACAAAAGGTTGAGAACACCAGCTGGGATCAATAGCCACGCAGGCCATTTCACATGTGGGTAAAACAACAAGAATGTGACAATGACAGTAATGGCAGACCCGAAGAACGCCAAGAGGGAAAAGATGAAGCAAATCATGTGGAATGCAAAAGAACCACCAAACACCCTAAAATGAGCAAACAAGTTGAACAAAAACGAGATGAGTGTCAACAGAGCTGCGATCGGGGTCACAATCAAGATCTTCACAAGGGTATCTCTTGCTTGGTCATCCATCTTCCAATCGGTTAACTTGGTCAACGAACTCACTGAGTAGAAAAGTTTCGTGGTACAAGAACCACCAGAGACACAGTAACCGAAGACACCATAACTCAAGTCCTCAGCCATCGCCAACGCTAGACTTGTTGCCGGTGCTGTGATGGTTGCCAGGACGAGGCATGCCAAAGAAACGGCAGCAAACACGACAACGACCGTGGAGCAGCCGAACAGAAGAGCCATTTGCGTGTATCTTTGTATGTATGCGTGTGTGCTCGGAGCTTGTGCTAGCAGGAATACAAATCA
This sequence comes from Williopsis sargentensis, assembly GCA_020995425.1. Lineage (NCBI taxonomy): Eukaryota > Fungi > Ascomycota > Saccharomycetes > Phaffomycetales > Wickerhamomycetaceae > Williopsis > Williopsis sargentensis. The sequence continues at coordinate 54,251 of CP083466.1, read as the reverse complement.
GATCGGTAGTGAGAGCTTATCGTAGATAAAAATGAGGGAACCAGTGCTCTCAGAGTTGGGGATAATCAAAAGCGATCAGATGAGAGAGGTCTCAGAACGGCGTGCGTAGTCTAACGAAGCTGGCGGCAAGCTTCTGTATGTAGGAACGGACGTGTGTGCACGGTGATGTTCCGTGTAGTGTTGTGTATCCTGAAAACCTGTGTTTGTGTGGCTTTTGCACCGCCTATTTTTTCGCATCAAAAAGAGGCAGATCGACCTGATCAGCAAAAATCAACACAAAACGCGAAAAAGGGGTTCGGGTTAGATCAGAGCTTCGGAATGCGCCCTGCGGAAGCTTTGTGGCGCGTTAAATGAACCCTCTGTAGCGCTAATTGTTGGAAACATAGCTGTATTGCTAGTTACACCCTTGGTCATCTTTTTATCGGAGTTCTACAGCCGTGTCCAGCCTTTGAAGCACACTGAGTTCCATTTTTAGACACACCTGCGGCATGCGCAAGCGAGTTGTCGGCCATATGAATATCCGAGGACCGCCTTCACCGGAAATCCATATCAGGCAATGTCTTGATTGAGGTATTTGGTTTGTTTTTGTCTCAACGTGTTTCGTGTTGTTAGCAGCATATCGAGAACTCGTTACCCAACTCAAATTGCATATATGCTTATCAATCTGACATCTGTCATCTGAATCCAGATCAGTGATTCCTCACCAACGAACAGGGACCACGGTGTTGGGTCGGATCACTCAAAAAGGCTGATCCCCGACCCGTGGGTCTTTGGGACATTTTGAGTAGGAGACCCGAAGAACTGATTCGGCGCAAGTTCGTGATATTTCCTAATTTCTCTTTGGCGCGTCGAGCCCTCTACTAAGGCGATTTGAAGAGAAGACCCATAAGATTCATTGAATATAGCTTAAAGCCTACAAGCCATTATAATTCAAGATTGGTCCTATTCACTGACTTTTCTAACTGGAATATTCATTCTTTTTTATTGGTGGTTTATCCAAATCTTGGATGATCAGTGATTAGTGATCGATCACCCACACAAAACCACTGCCGAGTCCTCCCCACCACCCCGTCGCCTTAGCAACCTCGAATCAGAAACGGGTCAGAAAAAAGGATCATCCAGGACAAATTGACCCATGCGACCCAAGGGCCCGAACGAATCGCGGATCACGAATCAGTTTTGGAGCCGCGACCAACTCTCAGACCACCAACCTCCGTTACCTGTAGATATTTATCAGTTTAATTATAATTCAAATGCAGTATGATCAAACTGAATCCTGAATGTAGACTGTATTCAACAGTCAACATCCCTAGCATCAGTTTAAAAACCACAGTCAGCTTCGCGCTGAAAGTGTCGCTTTACTATTTGTGCAACTCGATCGACGATTGATCATTGCCGATTGGATGAATCATGAATCTTGAGATGAATACTAGAGAAACCATTTTAGACTCCACAATTGTACCTGTTACGTTGTACTATAGACGGCTAAGCGCCACGCCGTTACAGCAGGTTCGATCTTGGCATCCAAAGCAAAAATATGCAAACTACGCGTTAACATTTTGAACGAACATGCCCAACATTTTCTAGTGATGTTGATACTAAATCACTGACTGGGATTCTGATACCAACAGTCAGGAACCATGAGGATATATCGATCCATCGCCTCGCGGAATCGGTTCTTATATTGACGGGGTGTCACCACTGTAGGCTCCTTCGTACCTCCCCCAACAAGTCCCTTCTCCTTAACCCAGCTCTCCAGCTTTTTATCCCAAGTGAAAGTACGGATACAATCAATGATACCGACTGTCAAGGTGTTGTTCTCATCATCAATGCCAATAACAAGAGAATAATCCATGACATTAACCTTAGAGAGGAAGATAGTATCATTCCACAAGGAGGAACGAAGTAACTTCTTGTCGTATTGACGCACGAATAGAGGACTTTCGTAAATGTACTCAACCATGTTCTCGTCAAGCAAGACCTCATTCTCCTTGCCGGTTTGTTCAACGTGTCTGTTTCTCATAGAGCCCTTTAAATCAAAGATTCTCAAATTTTTAGTCTGATAAAACAGATTTTCCATAATCAAGACGTCAATCTTGATGGTTTTACCAGTGTATGGATTCTTCATATGAATTTGATAGAATCCAAAGATTTTGGCAATAACTGTTGGTAAATCATGGAACAAAGCTTGAGCCATGTACTCAAAGTAGCTCTGAGCAAATTTCACGAAGGAATCTAATTCTGCGGATGACAATTCCTTGATAACAAACCTGTTGTCCAGCGTCTTTAGAAATGCAGAACCACTCTTACCTCCAGATGAGTCCCATTTGACACACCGGGACAAGCTTCTGACAAAATTCTCTTGTAAACCGCACGTACGACGAAATGCATCAAACTGCTCTGCAAAGAAAATCTTACATGAGAGCTGCGTATCACCATCTTGGAACTGGTACTTCAAATGAACAGATGTCTTCTTCAACATGATCGATTCTAAGCTTTCAGTTGCACCCTCGTGGTACGTGTTGTACTTCTGTACATAGTCGGAAGAGCTTAAACAGAAAGCAATCAAAGAACTTGGCTCATCTTCACGAATGATAACATCAGAGTCGGCAAATATGTGCTCAGAAGACGAAAGCGGATACTCCAAAGGTTTCCACAGAGTTGCTGAGCGATCAGCCCAGAAACTCGCAAGAGTGGTCATCAATGAAACACGCTCAGTTTGAGGAATATCATCCTTCAATGTAGGTTCCACATGACGACTCAGCTTCTCATCATCTCCAGAGTTTAGTGGCTTGGAAGAATCACCCTTGAAGTCGTCAAACTCCTGTTCATTGACAGCATCGTTAACATTCTTGTACACCTCCACGATTGGTCTCGATGAGGACACCGGAGCAGCCTTGTATCTGTTCTGAATTAACTTCAGTCTTTCCTTCTCACGGCGCATCTCAAATTCCTTGGATAATGTCTCGAAGTGGATCTGATCAAAATAGCTTGTTAACTTCATAACTTTGCTATCTTCTCTACCCAAGTCAAACTTTGCAACGCTTGGAGAAGAGACGGAACTTAGACTTCTTTGCCTTCCTTCTTTCAATTGGAGCTCCAAGTCTCTAGTACTGATGCCTCGTCTTGGTTTTATCAACTGGTGACTAAGATCAGTTCCAGACCCATGTCGGGAGAGGAATGTGCTTCCCTCGTGGTTGTCAAAACTGGCATTTCTTGGCAACTTGGGGACCTTTGCAACCTCTACGCCACTGAGCTGTCTAAGTTTCACTGGTCGAGTGGGAGTTGCTGTGCCACTCCTTAGCTTCACCTCTGATGGCGAGACCCGTTTACTATCAACATCCCTTTCGTTCAGTAGTTTCTCAAACTTGTTAACCTCTTCGAGAACTTTGCCCTTTGGACTGGAAGCGTGATCAATAGAAGAGCTGAAGGAATCCTTACGGGCAATCATGTCCTTAATCTCAGACCTTTTCTCCTTATTCATCTCAGAAGACTCTGAAATCATACTCCTATCATCAAGTTCATCTTCTTTATCACTATTGTTATCCAAGAAGAATTTCTTCAACTGTAAAGTGGTGATTCTTGCAATATCCTTCTCAGATGGGAGATAGTTGGCTTCAAATCGAGAAAACTCTTGATCCCATTCAACACTGAGCTCTTGGACAAATCTCAAAACTGAATTCAATGGTAAATGGTCACTTGGGTCTGTTGCATTGTATATCTCCTCAATCTTGGCCTTCACCACCTCTTGTTGTTCGGTAACTTTCTGCTTCAGCTGCTCAATACGTTTCTGGCCAGCTTCCATCTTGTCATTGGAAATGGAATCCACCTTTACTCTGGTCAATCTTATCAGAACACTGGAGAAGAAACTCTCAGACTTTTCAATTACTTGACTATGAAGCTCAATCTTGAAAGCAACATTAGTATGTGGTTCCCAAATAAGTTTTGTTCTTGGAACAATCAACTCGAGAAGATCAACCTTAGAATACTCCATTTTCACTGTGAGGTCATTCAATGTGAAGTACTTGATATGATCTTTAAAGAAATCGTGGGAACATGTCCCCAGATTGGTTGAGGAGTTCTTCTTACTCCAAAAGATCAACTCCAAGAATTTACCGAATGAGAACTTCCATGTAGCCTCACTCATCGGCAAAAATGTTGATTTATGACCACATTTCTTGCAGTAACTCCAAGCAACAATACCATTACTTGGAAGTGTAGTGATTCCTGACGCAAATGGTTCCAAAATGATATCCAGCTTACCATCACCATGGACATAAGTCCTGTAATGATCCCTCTGGGTATCACCGCAACCTTCTGTGCATATTGTTCCAGATGATAAGATCAGATGTTCAATGTACTGACCCAGAGTCATGTCATTGTCCCAATAGTAGTCAATCTGAAGGGTCATGGGACCAACACAGGGAGTGGAGTTCTTGACACAAACTAGAGAATACAAAAACGCGAGGTTTTGATGTTTCTGAAGATCCAACATAGTAGGAACAAACGCGTTGAATAACTCCCACTGCCTCGACCTCATGCTGAATCTTTCATTAAGAAGCTCAATCTGCTTGTCCATGAGATAGCTTGTAATTCGCAACGCCTCAGCAGCTGGGGTATTCAAAGAATCAAGGAACTGTTTCAAGTAATCCATTGCCTCACAAAGAACAAATCCGTCAGATCCCAGGCTCTCTTGGTTGACTTTCAACGCAACAAGTTTCTTCTCGATCTCTCGCGTTCTCGTTAAGAGGAACGGTGGAGCAAACTGCACTGTTGGTGAAACTGATAAAATTCTCTTGCTCAGCAACCGTAAGAATTCACCACCATAGATTTGATCACTGTCGTTGGACTGGAGCATCTTCTTGTAAAAGTCTTGCGATAGATATATGAAATGATCACGATAGAATTCGCCCTCAAGCCTCAAGTTACAAAGGGCATACACCGCGAACTCAGTCGATTCCTTGATCTTTCTCAAGAGTTCCTCATCACCACCTCTCAGCAGAATAGTGCTTCCCAGTTGATGGTCGCAACCGGTGAGGAAAATCATAGTCTTTGTCATGTTTCTATATGCATAGGTCTTGACATCCAATGACTGACATTCGCCGAGCTTAAGATTCAGTGCAAGCTTATCCATGGATGTCACAATGTCAGCCTGTGTCATTCTTGCGATTCTCTCAATAACTTGTGGTTTCATGTTGTACGCAACGGCAATTCTAGCCTCATCAAGGAGCTTCAAAGCCAAGCCAGATATGGATGCACCGACAAACACAACATCTGGATTCAAAGCCAAGATACGACCAACAAGTTTATGAATGTACTCCTTCTCTTGGTTAATGATTGGTTCCAGGCTCATAAAATGTTGTCCTGTTCTCATGTATTCCAAGGGGAACATGATCAATGCAATTTTTGGTCTTGAGATGTGTCTAGGCATCGTCTTCAATGCTAATGTCTTTGAGAAGACAACACCATCGACAACCTCTGTGGACTCTGGAATGTCACCACTGAGTCTTTTGAGCTTGATGTATTGTCTGATATCCATACTATCTCCTGATTTTATGTTGTATTCAATGTTTTCCACTTCTTGGAGTATTGGATTCAGGACATCCATCCAATTCTCAACACCTGGGACATCTTCATCGATCAGTGATTGTTTTAAGATGTTCTTCAAATGCATTTCACAAACTGGATTCAATAAAAACTTCATCTTTGGAGTTGGTGAAGTTTCAAGCGTGACAACATTCAAGGTTGGAGAGTTCAGAATTGGAGATGAATAACTCATACCGGAGATGTTAAACTCTTGGCCAAACCCGGGAGATTTCATCAACTGTGGTTTCGAAGCACTCTTACTCTTTCTGCGGTTCCTCATCCTGTATAATGATGCCTGTGCCCTTTCCATAGATCTTGCGTTGCTTCTCGAAAGTCTTGATTTCTTTTCAACTGGTGTAGAATCATTCACCTCAGAACGATCCAAGTTCAAAGCTGCATATAGCGACATGGAGTTCTCGTCCTCAGAATCCGAGTAGAGTTCAGATGGTGAGTTGATATCAACGGATGTGTCATACTTGTCAGTTGTAGGTTCATTGGTAAAATTGAACACCCCAGAGACACCATTATTCTTGACAAAGTCAGAGAATGTTGTCTCTGTGTTGCCTCTCAATGCAGTTAGAGCACTTGAAGAGGAATGGTGGTGGTGAGTAGGCTCCTTTTCCTCCTGTCTGTAGAGTGGTGGATACTGATCCTGTCTATTGAACGTCTTTCTTCTTCCAAAATTCGAAGTGTGCAACGATGACATCCTGGAGTTCAGAGACCTGGACACTGGGATCTCCACAGATTCCCCCTTTCTCGTAGCGGGAATGGTCAATCTCGGTGGTGGTGTTGGAGCTGTGAGGTATGGGTTGTTATCGACAGGTGTACTTGGTAGTAGCATGCTATCCTGTTGGTCCTGCTCTTGGCTCTTTGTACGATCAGCATAGCTGTCCTCGATGAAGGACGACTCATCACTTGAATCGTTGTAGTCGTTGGCTAGACAAGTCTTACACACTCTCATCTTACCATTATGGTTGAATTTGTCACCAGGGATCAAAGTTGTGCAGCGACTGCAGAAGATTTGGCCACAGATTCGACAATGGTGCTTTCTTCTGAAGGTGGTGAATAGTTTACTGCAAATAAAACACTCCGTAGATGTCTCATCCTTCATCCAGTACTCCTTGGAGAGGAGTCCACCGGTCTTGTTATCCTTCTGCTTGTTGTTCAAGAATCCAAATAGGAAAGATTTTGAGAATGAGGTAGCCAATGAGGAAGTACTCATCTGTGAGATGTTATCATCGTCAAACCTATGCTGTGATGGCTGTGGATGACGGTTGATGGCGATGGGTATACTAGCCTCCGGGCCTCTTCCTGTGGGTATTCCAACGTTGAACACCGATGGGGGACGGGACGAATTGTTGTTCTTGACGCTCACGGTGCTTGGGATGTGAGATATCGTTGTTGCCGGTTCCAGCGTACTCAGTCGTAGGCCACGCGACGTTGCACTCACCGTCTTGTTCCCCGCACGTCTCGTGGATGTGTCAGTGCTCGAGGTGGTCGTTGTGGAGCGTGCCACTGAAGGTGGGACCGTGGAGTGTATTGACGATGATGTGCTCACCGCGGGCAGTGCTGTCAGCGTGGTCGTGGGCGCGTTGATGATCGTCTCCTCGGTGTTGTTGGCCATCGTGGCTACCATGGAGCTCGCACGTGAGGGCACATTGCTGCTGTCGCTGTCCATTAGCGGTGATCCCATTGAAAGAGGACTGTTCTCTGCTCCTGGCGCCATGGAGAACGCCACGAGATCTCCCTCGAGCTCCAGGCGTTCTGCAGAGCTCATTGCAAAGCTCCGAAGACTGCCATCTGGTGTAGCTATCATTGTGTGAGTGTGTGCGTATGCGTTTGAATATCCTGGCCTCTGTTTTACGCCTTTGTTATTGTTATTGTTTTGGGAAGTGTTGCGCCTCAATTAGATATGGCTTTGTAAACGGTGAGAAGGAAGACACGACAAAAGTGATGCTGCTGCCACCGCTGTTTGCCCTTGCACCGCTCCTCTGCTGGTGCTACGAGGAACTTTCAGACAGTTCACTGCGTCGGCTGGGCTCATTGGAGTTGGGCCGCCGGCTGACGCTGAACCCTCTTGACACAAACAACCACTTTGCGCATCTCAATAAGACACGTGTGCCAGGCTCTGAGGGCTCGCTGTACACGCGGGAGTACATCAAGAGTCACTTCCACACGCTGAACGGGGAAGGTTCCAGTGCTCCCAAGTGGATTGTGGAGGAGGACAACTTCGAGCAGAAAGGCTACAACTTCTCCAACATCGTTGTCAGGTCCACAGCACAGGCCTCAGATGGAGGAGCAGACCTCATCATTGCAGCACACTACGACTCTCTGATCCGCCCAGAGGGATTCATCGGGGCAATTGACTCTGCCGTGTCGTGTGGCATCATGATGGACGTTGCTGCTGCACTGACACCCCTGATACAGGGCGATACGCCCGACATGGGATTGGTGTTTGTCTTCTTCGACGGTGAAGAGGCATTTGAGCACTGGACCCCGACGGATTCGATCTACGGTGCAAGACATCTGCACTCGCAGTGGAAGAGCACGGGCGAGCTGGGAAGCATTGGGCTCTTTGTGCTGTTAGACCTCCTGGGATCTGCGCAGAAGGGCACAAACTACGTCCCCAGTTACTTCCCTCAGACCCATGACAGTTATAACGACATGGCCCGCATCGAACGCAGACTGCACAGGGTGTTCCCTGAGATCGTATCGGGCAACCGGTACTTCGCCAGGCACACATCCTACTTCACCGGCGAGTACGCTGGCTTCGTTGAGGACGACCATCTGCCCTTCTTACGGTCCGGTGTTCCTGTGTTGCATCTCATCCCGTCAACGTTTCCGGCTGTGTGGCACACAACAGACGACAACTTCCACAACGTGGACGTTGCTGCAGCACAGAGGTGGGCGTACATCCTGACCACCTTCATCTTGGAGTCGCTCGAGCTGTCGCTGTGACCATTGATATAGAAACATTACTGGCTGCCATAATATATAAGAGCCTCATTGTTCTTCGATCCACCGAGTTAGAAATAAACTCGGAATAAAAGTTGTAAAATTCCCCTTTATCAAGAGAAACACAACAGCTTATAACAGCTCATAACAGCCGAACAAAGAGGCATTAAGCAGGCAGCTCTTCATAGTGACCCACACAGCCAGCCACACACACACACGTATACACATACATAGCTATCTGCTAGCTGTGCTCTCTGCTCTCGCCCTCCCAAGCGCTCCTTTCTTCTCAACAGCTTCTTATCGTTGCTACCACACACTTCTTTCACACCAGCCACAGCTGACGATCCATGAGGCCCTCTCCAATAGCATGCATCCTCGCCCTCATGGCTCTGCCTGTGGCACTGGCAGACTTGGAGTCTCTATATGGCTCTGTTGCAATGCCAGAGCTCCAGAGGCGCTTTGACGCCGCAGAGGCTGCTGACGAATGTCCTCCTTGCTTCAACTGTATGTTGCCAGCGTTCGAGTGCAAGCAGTTCTCCAAGTGTAATGAGTTCAACGGACAGTGCGAATGCATCGATGGCTTTGGTGGACAGGACTGTGTCGAGCCACTCTGTGGCTCCCTCAGCAAGGACCACAACAGCAACAGACCAATCAGAAAGCATGACGAGTGCGCGTGCGAAGATGGTTGGGGAGGAATCAACTGTAACCTCTGTCTCGTCGACTCTGTCTGTGACAAATTCATGCCAGAAGGTATGCAGGGTACTTGTTACAAGAATGGCATGATGGTGAATGAGTTCCACCAGATGTGTGATGTCACAAACAAGAAGATTGTGGATATCCTCGACGGTAAGAAGCCACAGGTCACTTTCAGTTGTGATAGAGAAGATTCAAGTTGTAACTTCCAATTCTGGATCGCTCAGAAGGAGAGCTTCTACTGTGATTTGACCCAGTGTGACTTCTTCCATGACTTGAAGACCAATACATCCCGCTATGAGTGCAAGGATGTTGCTTGTAAATGTATCCCAGGACGTATGCTTTGTGGTGAATCAGGCTCCATTGACATCTCTGACTTCTTGACTGAGACAATCACAGGGCCAGGCGACTTCTCCTGTGATTTGGAAGACAAAAATTGCAGATTCTCCGAACCAAGCATGAATGATTTGATCTTGTCTGTCTTTGGCGATAAGTACATCACTCTACATTGTGAGTCCGGTGAGTGTGTCCACTACAGTGAAATTCCAGGCTATGAAAGTCCAAAGAAACCGGAGCTCACAATTGGTGCATTGCTATCCTCAGTTGCTATCATCGTGGGTATTGGTCTGATCATTGGCGGAAGTTCATACTTCATCTCTCAATCTCCTCTTTTCAAAAAGATTGACATCGCGTTGAATGGTGAAGAGGCTGATGATGATGATGATGAGGCTTCCAGTTTGATGAGCTATACTCCGGCGACTCTAACTTTTGAGAATGTTTCCTATTCGGTCGATGGTCGTCAAATCTTGAATAAAATATCTGGTATCGTCAAACCAAGAGAAATGCTTGCCATCATGGGTGGATCTGGAGCTGGCAAGACAACATTGTTGGATATCCTTGCTCAAAAGAACAAAGGTGGCGAAATCACCGGTGATTTGAGAATTAACGGTAACAAGGTTTCAAGTCATGACTTAAAGAAGATTGTTGGCTTTGTTGATCAGGAGGACTACCTTCTTCCAACATTGACTGTTTTTGAAACGATTCTTAACAGTGCCTTACTGAGATTGCCACGTACAATGAGCTTTGCTGCAAAGGAGAGACGTGTGTACGAAGTGATGCAAGAGTTGAGAATCCTTCATATTAAGGACAGAGTCATTGGCTCCGATTTTGAAAGAGGGATTTCCGGTGGTGAAAAGAGAAGAGTCTCTATTGCTTGTGAACTGGTCACCTCCCCATCCATCTTGTTCCTAGATGAGCCAACATCCGGTTTGGATTCCAATAATGCAAGTAACGTGGTTGAATGTCTGGTCAGATTGTCAAGGGATTACCAAAGAACTTTGATCTTCACTATCCACCAACCAAGATCAAACATTGTCTCACTGTTTGACAAACTTGTTCTGCTGGCCAATGGTCAGATGATCTACTCTGGTGAAATGATCCAATGCAATGAATTCTTCTATAACAATGGCTACAAATGTCAAAAGGGTTATAACATTGCGGATTACTTGATTGATATCACTTTCGATGAAAAAAGTCATAGGCGCTCTCAGTTGAAGATTGCTGGTGTTGACGAGGAGAATGCTAATTTCGAAGAGGAAGATGATATCCATTCTCCACGGGTTGGTAGAACTTCAAGCGAATCTAGTGATACTCAACGTGAATGGGAACATTTCGCTGTTCACAGAGATGGGTTCAAGCAGGACCCAACTGCCCCTCTACTTGTTGTTAAGGATAAGAAGATTTATGAGATCTTCTTCAAATCGAGTTTGTATGATCTCATGCAAGGTGAGATCGAGGCTGCAAAGGTCAACTCTGTGGAGATTGTGTTTAAAGGTAACTACAAGAGAGCGTCATTCTTTTCTCAATTGGCTATTCTTTGCTCTCGATCTTTCAAAAATGTCTACAGAAATCCAAAGCTTCTTTTGGGGTCATACGCTCTTGCTTTATTCATGGGCGTGTTCTGTGGATTCCTATACTACGACGTTGATAACGATATCAGTGGATTCCAAAATAGATTGGGACTGTTCTTCTTCTTTTTGTCCTTCTTTGGATTCTCGACATTGACAGGATTGCACTCTTTCTCTATGGAGAGGATTATCTTCCTCAAGGAAAGATCTAATAACTACTACCATCCATTGAGTTACTACATGAGTAAGATCATATGTGATGTACTCCCTTTGAGAATCTTCCCACCAATCATGTTGCTATGCATTGCCTACCCATTGATTGGATTAAACATGGATGATCATGCCTTCCTCAAGTGTTTGATAATCTTGGTGCTTTTCAACTTGACTGTGTCTGTTGAGATTTTAATCATTGGTATTCTTGTGAAGGACTCGAGTAATGCCACAATGATTGGTGTGTTGACGTTGTTGTTCTCTCTCTTGTTCTCCGGCTTGTTCATCAACAGAGAGAGTCTCAGATTTGAGTTTTTACAATACCTTAGTATGTTCCACTACGGTTATGAAGCTTTGGCTGTTAATGAAGTGAAGTCTTTGACATTGAGAGAAAAGAAGTACGGTCTCTCCATTGAGATTCCAGGTGCTACCATCCTTAGTACGTTTGGATTCAATGTGTCTGGTGTCTACCCAGATATCATGTACCTCTGTTCCTGGTTCTTGTTCTTCCTTGTCATGGGTTATGTTTCTCTTTACTACTTTGTCATTGAGAGAAGATGACGAACGAATGTAAAAATAGAACATTTTCATAGTCTATAGAACTGTAAATACCATGAGAAAAGTGGCTAGGTCGAAATTCCTCCCCTGAAATTCCATTGCGTGATAAGAAGCTATAACAAGAGGGCTGCTGCTATACAGATATATATCAGTCTTCCAAAAGCGAGATAACTTCAACTTGGGAATCATCATCCATCGTACGCTTAGCGGGAATAACTTTTGACTGAGATAACGAGACAGAAGAGACAGGTGCAGCATTGGCATCGTCCGAATCATCATCCGAAGATGAAAGGGATTGAACTGACGCCAAATCATGTTTTCCACCTATCGGAATTCCATTCTCTTCAAAATCATCCTCCAATTCCTCAGAATCCTCACAGAACTCGGAGTCGCTAGTATCTTCGATAACAACGTTAATTCCGAACGTCGTAGTTGTAATTTGGGGTTTGTATGATGCAGCGGTCGCCTCGAACATCTTTTTCAATGAGAGAAGAACAGTTCCCACTGTTCGCTCACCTAGTGGTAATGCTTCTCTGACAAGAAGGTGGTCGTTGTAGTTCTCAATTGTCTCTCCACAAAAGAAGGAAGGGACATACAGCCTTCTGCTGGAAATGAATCGAAACCGAGAGAGATTTTGTATGACCCCAAACACCCCACCGATTGTACTTGCTCTCTTTCTCGGACTTCTGAGGGCATCCGGACCGATGAACTGACGCATGAGAGAGGTCACCGCCCAGTTACTCAGGTCTCCATATTGGTGGTCGTACTCATCTTGTGTATTCGTTTCAAGACGGCTGAGTCTTCTCAGTTCATTAAAATGAGGCGTGTCCACGCTGATAAGTTTGCGTGGAAAGGCAGCTACAGTAAATCCAGCATCACTTTCATCCTCGTCCTCATCTGCATCTCCGTATCCATCCTCGTCATCATCTGCATCTCTGTATCCATACTGGTCGATCAGTCCTTGTAGAAACTCGTGTTTAATCTTGGTCTCAAGTTCATTTTCGATAATCTTGAGAATAGTCTGAAAAACTGGATAGAGGATGGCTATATTTTGATCGACATAGTGGATGGACTCATTCAGTGAATGGCGTGGTCTTTCAAACTCGGTGAACTCCTTGATGATTTCACACTCTTTTCTCACTTGTGCTGGTCGAGGTAACTTCGAATGATTGCTCAGTTCTGCACACTGGGTGTACAATTTCTGAAAAAGTTCCTTGGTCTCACGGTTCATCTCAAACAGTCCTTCCATCTTTCTTTTTACTGCTGGAGTAAGAGGGCCTTTGAGGCACACCAGACGATCAAAGTTGCAGACGATCAGGCCCATGCAGATCATGTCCACAAATTTCTTAGTGTAGTGTAAAAGAGTACTAAAATCTTCATGGTAGACCTCCATTCTCGTTGCCATCTCCAGCGAAATGAAGTTCTTTAACTCCAGTGCCAAAATGGAATCCATCAACAACAATGTCATCTCAATGATGCTGCAGATCTGATCCAAGCCACGGTAAGATCTCATGGATAAGGCTTCCTTACAATCAATAAGTCTCTTCAGCTTGGAAACAGTTCGACGATCTTTCAGATACTCGTCATACTGCCTGCATCCTTGACGGTTGCTGAACTTGATAATCACAATCCCCTTATAAGTGAAGAGCTCGCGGCCAATATTACTACCGCTAACAGGTGGAACAGCTCTTCTGCGACCACTCTCCGCGCCATGCTTAACACTGGATGCAGGTTTGGTGGCACCATCTCTCTGCACTGCAGCAACGAGAGCAGGGCACGTCACGTGGAGTTGTGTAATTCTGTTTCCTCCGTTCACATCGTAAAGGAACTTCTGAGTAGGCATATTCTCCAAGTTTTCCTTGCCATATTCCTCTACCATCCATTTCGAAAGAGTAGCTGTAAATTCTAGGTACATCCGTGGTACTGGTTCTCTGTGATGCTCAAGGAGGTGAAGACCGATCTTCTCAACTCTATCGTCAACTAGACCACACTGTGGAAGTGGACAACAACGTCTCTTTACTATGGGGACACCTGGAATAGCTCTGGAGCGGCCATGTATATGTGGTGTCCATCGGACCAGGCCAGAGCCAACAATACTATCATCTGCCGTTGGAATTAACGCAAGATCCTTGAGAAAAATGCCATTCGGCATCAGAGAATTGATCTCTTTAGTCAAATCTTTCAGAGATATCTGATCAGTGACGGGCTTGAAGTGTGTTAATTGGGACATCTTGTCATAGAACTGGCCAATGTCTTCGCACAACACCATGTTGCTACCATAGTGAGAGGAGAATATTGCCAGCGGGGCTGTTCTGCAAACAGACACTTTGAACTTCCAGAGCAGTTCAGTGGTTTTCCAGAACAACCCTGGAGGGTGCTTGTCATGGTCAATCAAGTCCAGAGTTGATCGTCCTTCTTCAGGATAGAAAGCTGGATAGAAGAAAGATGGGAGTTCGGTCGCATCAACTAGTTCGGCTTCGTAGGAGTATGTTTTGAGGAACTCTGTGACGTCGGTGGCCCGTTCCGTCTCAACTGCCACTTCCATGCGTGGCCGTGACGCTTGCAATATTGGCTGGTTAGCTTCTTCGTTCAATACATGACGTCAACGAGATAAGAATGCAATTATACCTTACAAACTTGATGAAAGACGATCTTAAAAGTTATAATTCATTGACTCTGAATTCGAGTATACATAAGTGAAAATCAGGCAGCAGTCTTAAGTTCCATTTTCAAGAGCTTGCACATCACAGGCTCTTGATTACATTCAGTTCGATCCACCGTAACAGAGTTCGTTTTGTTTCTTGCGCAACTCATAAGTGTTTAACACAGACTCAGCTGCCTTGACGCCGGAAAGAGCCATGGCACCGAAGGTTGGGCCCATTCTGTTGGATCCATCAACTTCTGCCAACTCCATACCTGCAATAACAAGACCTGGAGCAACTTCCCTGGTTCCTTTGACAATAGCATCTTCAGCTTTGTTCATGTCCAAGCCTCTCATACCACCCAATTCAAATGAGTTCTGAGTACCCTTTGGTTTCAAAGATTGCAATCTCTTGGCACAGAAGGCACCAAATGGACCATCGTGACCAGTAGTTGAAAGCACGACGTTACAGTTGATGGTGTTTGGATCCATGCACGACTGTGTGTCATGGTTCAGGGCAACCAGAGTCCAGTTGGTAACAACACCAGCGATTCTCAACTCGCCAGTTGACTCATCACGACGGGTGATCAAGTCCTCAACTGCAGTGGCATTGAACAACTTGACGTTAGGGAATTGCAAGACCTTTGACATCAAAGTTGACATGAACAAAGCGGCATGCTTCACGACAACATAGTCGCCTTCGTCTTCGTAGGCGACATCAATCTCATCCAAAAACAAGTGGGCTGGCTTTCTCAAGACCATGGCTGAGAACAATTGACCACCCAACCAACAACCACCACCTGGAGACACACTGGCCTCGATGATGGCGATCTTGAAGTCTGGTCTGTTCTTGGCCAGGACGTAAGCAGCAGACAGACCAGCACTTCCTGCGCCTACGATGACAACATCTGATTCGGTGAACTTGTCCATATCAGCAAAGTATCTTGAAGTCATTGCTCTAGAGACGGTGGACTCCCTAATTGGAGCAAACTTGAAGCTGTCCCAGTCAGCAAAGCTGGCTTCGGAACGTGCTGCATTGAGATTGAGATCAATGACATTTGCTTCAAGACGCAAAGAGGAAGCTTGGGCGGTTTGGACCATAGTTGGAGGAGCCATTGTGTGTAAGTGACGTGGTTGTTAATTGTTGTCAATATGGTGAATATTTGAATCAGTCCAATGGTGCAGATTGACCTTCTTTTATATCCCATGGTATGCGACTACCGATGGCGAGCACATATGCTACTTCCCCTCTATTCGTGCCTCGTCGATGCATAGATATGGTCGGATTCAGCCCATACCATTTCCCTTCTACTGCATTATTCCCTTTCAATGCATATCGATGGGCCCCAATGGACGCAATGAAATGGCGGATACAGTTCCCTTTATAAGTGCATGTCAAAACTGTAGAATCATGCGCGAAAATGTGTCAATTATGCAAGTATGGACCAACAATGCGAACCACGTAAGATATATGCACATACGTCGGCCAGATACCGATTGCTGGGATACATCAATGATCATATAGCATGATGCCTATGCATGTGCGTGGTATGGATTCATGCTTCGATTGACTCCATCATGGCGGTTATGCGGTAAACAAATATCGCGTTTTCATTTTTTCGTCCTGGGAGTCGTTCCTAGTATTGGGCAAGATAGGAGAAGTCGAGAAGTCGAGAAGTCGACCTTCCACAACCGCATCTCTCTGGTCTGATGTTGACGTGCGCAGAGTGAGTTGCAGTGTTGTTGAGGTTGGAAACTGGAATCTGGACCCACCAGATACTCAGACGGTCAGACACAGGGCTCTCGCCTAGTACTACATCATCAGCGGCAAAACTGTTTTTGGAAATCTGGGTCCGCTCTGAGCGATAATTTCTAACTGAACGTCTCTGTGGAACTTGGTGAACCAATTCAGGAGTAGAGCTATGCTAACCTTGAGGCTTGGGCCGATGATTATTGATATAATATAGACTATTCGATTACTCGTGAGTCGTTTGTCGTCAAGGTTGCCTAACGGGCTATGCACGTAAAGCGTAAGATGATTTCACCATCGATGTGTCAAAGCCGGACTGTGAGAATAAACTGCAATAGCCACAGAGCGAGAGAATCGCAATGGACGGCGTACACTGTACCAATAATTTACTAGTTAGGATCTGAGTTGTATCTAACTGCTACACACTCACATGCTGTCATTATGTCAACTGCGTCCTTGTCGAGGAGATTCTCAATCTTGATTATAAATGTGGGGAGACAATAGCAATCATACCCATTTGCACAGATTCCAGCAAAGCCCAACCACCAGACATCGCGCCGGATATGACAGACTTGAAGACGCCGCTATCAGAGATCGAGAACATTGACTCACTCAGAGTACTTGCCGTTGGTGGTACTGGTGGGCTTGGAAGGGCTATTGCACAGCTTCTTGCCAAACATGGTGCAAAAGTCACAGTTGTTGGGCGTACGTTCAAAGACCAGGGAATTGAGAATATTGACTTCATCAAGGCAGACTTGAGTTCTATGAATGCCACTCGAGAGCTAGCCGCATCGCTCGATGTATCAAAGAATGACATTATTCTATTCACAACAGGGATCTTCTCTTCAAGATCAAGAGAGGAGACTTTGGAAGGTCTGGAAATGGATCTTGCCACTAGTTTCTTGAACCGACTGGTCTTTATGGAAGCCATTGGCGATAAGTTGAAACATGAAGGTGTTCTTGGTCGTCCAAGGGTGTTCATGATGGGATACCCAGGAGCTGGTCAGCTGGGCCATACCGATGACCTAAATCAGGAGAAGTCCTATAAGGTGTTGGATGCCCATATGAACACTGTTGCAGGCAATGAGGCTTTGGTTCTTGAAACTGCACAGCGGTACTCCAACCTAAGAGTGCTTGGCATGAACCCAGGGCTTGTGAAGACTAACATAAGGGACAATTTGCTTGGTACTGGATGGTTCTCTGGTGCAATTGAGGCAGTGATTGGGTGGATGAATCCAACTCCTGAACAGTACGCGGAGAAAGTTGTCCCTGCAATGCTCTCTCCGAAGTTGATGGACTACAGTGGTGTCCATATTGACAAGAATGGCTGTTTACTTGAACCTTCTAAGGGTATGACATCGGAGTACGCCCATCAGTTCATTGAGGAGTGCAAGATGTTTTTGAAAGCCAAGGGACTTTGGGAATGATATTCTTCTGTTTGTGTGTTTGAAATTTTGTGATTTTTTATCTTATTGTTGACTCTGCCAGTAGTGTTCGGCTTGTGAATGGACCCAAGACACTGGAATCAATTGTATGCGTAGTTTGTGGCGAGTACACCTTTACTCCTCTCAAGTGTGTATCCTTACCATGCTGATGATTGGAGACAATGACCAATCTGACTAAGAAGGCCTTCAACCCGTCGCACTGTGCACTCATTTGGTCAAAGATCGCATGGTTCCAGCCTGTTGGTTGATCTAGGTCCAGGGTGATCACCTCAACAAGATCGTGGAATCCATTACCAGATAGCACTTTTATTCTCGAAGGTGTGTAGGATTCATCCATCTGGAAATCGGTAAAAAGGGAGATCCTGGATATTGTGACCTTTTTGGAGAAGTGAATATCCAAGTAATGCGGTTGGGCACCGTCCGATTGCCAAAACGAGACTGGCGAGTCCTCCCGAAGCTCCTTGATACCTGATCCTGGCTTACACGACGACGCTGACCAGGCACCAAGCGCTCCAATGTCCATGAGCCCAAGCGCCTCGATATCACGTATGCCTTTCCACTGCTGTTAGTCCATGCGGATATTCAAGTCATGCCAAAGAACACGCACCTTGCGCGTACTCCAGCGTTGGATCTCTGTACTCCTTGTCGTCCTCCATTGCAGAGTTGTAGTCATTGCTCTCCTCGGGCAGATCCTGCCATGAGTCCGACATTCGTGATTGATTGTGATTGTTTGTTTGATCTGGTTGTTCAGGATGTTTGTAAACATTTTTGTTCCACTACAACTACATCGAACTTCTCATGAACCATCCTGAAATATACACTCAGGGAATATATATATATTGCCTGCATAAGTTACTCACTTTTGATCAATTTTCAGACTGAAATCAACGTATCCCACACCCTGGTGGATCGACGAGGTGCTGTAGATGTCAATCTCGTTGGAGAGATAGGTCGATATGTTCGCCAAGGTCAATCCACCGCTGCACTCCAGCAAGAAGGATTTGGAGCCCAACCATTTGCGCTTGATGCTCACGGCAGCCACCTTGAGGTCCTCTCCAGAGAAGTTGTCCAGCATGATCACATCTGCACCGGCTGCGATGGCCTCGTTGGCCTCGTCCTCACTTTGGCACTCAACCTCGATCTTCACGGAAAAACCACAAACGCTGCGAGCGTTCTCCACGGCAGCGGTGATGGAGCCCGTGGACCAGACGTGGTTGTCCTTGAGCATCACCATTGAGCTGAGGTCGTAACGGTGCTGGTCACAGCCACCCACGAGCATGCAGTACTTCTCCAATCTCCGCAGACCAGGAGTGGTCTTTCTCGTTCCTGCAATCAATCCCTTGAAGCCGGACTCTCTGGCCAGTGTGATCGTCTTGTGTGACTGAGTGGCAATGCCCGAGCCTCTTGCCAGCAAGTTCAGTGCTGTTCTCTCTGCAAGCAGAATGTTTCTGGCCGGTCCCTTGACCTTGGCAACAGCGAGCTTGCCCTCTGGCTTGAGGTATTCACCTTCCTTCACAAGCCACTCCACCTCCAGCTTGCACTGGGAGAACACCTCCTGTGCGAAGGGGACGCCAGCAAGAACACCCTCCTGCTTGCACCAAAGCGTCGCAGTCTCTGGGGTATTCCCCACGACGTAACCGCCGTAGTCGAAAGATGGAACGTCCTCCGAGAGCCACGCCGTGACATCCTGCTTCCACTGCCCATTGAGCGGCAACAGGTGCGCGTACTGCGGGTGCTTGTTGTTGGACATTGTGCTGGGTCTGTATATAACCGCCCTGCCACTCGTCGTTCGTTACTAGTTAGCCGCTGACGCTGAGGCTGGCGCTCCCCCAGTTTTTCGTCCCGAGTCGCCCGCTGCAATTTCTTTTTCGAATGATTCACTATGGAACACGAAATTTTTTTCTTGTTCTTTTCACTCCCCATCAAGAGAAAGAAAAAGATTTCTAACAAAATGTGCCACTCAAACTTCCTTCTGCTGTGAGAGGTAAACGGTGAGTCCGCTGATGCTGGGAGCACACGCTGGCCGGTGGTGGTTTGGATGATGCTACAAAAAGATTTAATGACGTTAGACTTCCGAGTACCCTCTGAGGAGAACATCTTAACTATCTGACCAACAACCCACACACACCTTGCCCACGGTGTGCATTTTTCCTACATATATGTTACATGGCCCTTTTACTAACAAACAGAACAGACATGTGTGGTATTCTTGGTCTCTGTCTCGCTGACCAGTCCGGTAAGGCCGGGCCAGAGCTATTTGATGGCTCTCTTTTCCTGCAGCATCGTGGCCAGGACGCTGCTGGTATCACCACCTCGGGCCCAAAGGGACGTTTCTACCAGTGCAAGGGTAACGGTATGGCCAGAGAGGTCTTCACCCAGGACAGACTCACTGGTCTCATGGGCAACTTTGGTATTGCTCACTTGAGATACCCAACAGCTGGGTCTTCTGCGGGTTCTGAGGCTCAACCATTTTACGTCAACTCACCATACGGTATCTCATTGGCACACAACGGTAACTTGGTCAACACAAAACAGCTGAGACAGTACTTGGATGAGGCTGTCCACAGACACATCAACACCGATTCGGACTCTGAGGTCCTGCTCAACGTCTTTGCCGCTGAGCTGGACAGATACAACAAGGCAAGAGTCAACAATGATGATATCTTCCTGGCTCTACAAGGTCTCATGGAACGTTGTCGTGGTGCATACGCATGTACCGGCCTGCTCGCAGGTTTCGGCTTGTTTGCCTTCAGAGACCCAAACGGTATCAGACCTCTGTTATTTGGTGAGCGTTTCAACTCGGATGGTACCATTGACTACATGGTTGCATCTGAATCAGTTGTCCTGAAAGCACACAACTTCAAGAAGTTTAGAGATATATCGCCCGGTGAGGCCGTCATAATACAGAAGAACGGCTCTGTCGAGTTCAAGCAGGTTGTTCCCGTCAAAAAGTTCACTCCTGATATCTTTGAGTACGTTTACTTTGCCAGACCTGACTCCGTGCTTGATGGTATCTCTGTGTATCGTACAAGACTGGCTATGGGTGAGAAGCTTGCATATAAGATCAAGAACAAGGTGTTTGCCGGTGAAGACATTTCTAAGATTATCGATGTCGTCATCCCGGTGCCAGACACGTCGAGAAACACTGCATTGGAATGTGCTGTTCAATTGAAGTTGCCGTTCAGAGAGGGTTTTGTCAAGAACACATACGTGGGAAGAACGTTCATCATGCCTGACCAGAAGAAGAGAGTGTCCTCTGTGAGAAGAAAGTTGAATGCCATGGAGTCTGAGTTCAAGGACAGAAACGTCCTTCTCGTTGATGACTCCATTGTGAGAGGTACTACGTCCCAGGAGATCATCCAGATGGCGAGAGAAGCCGGCGCTAAGAACGTATACTTTGCATCTGCCGCACCAGCGATCAGATTCAACCACATCTATGGTATTGATTTGGCTGACACCAAGGCTCTTGTTGCCTATGACAGAACCGAGGACGAGGTTGCTGAGAAGCTACGTGCTGACAAGGTCATCTACCAGGACTTGGAAGACCTTATTGACTGTATGAAGCCTTCCAACAAGGCCATCACCGGCTTTGAAGTTGGTGTCTTCACAGGCGACTACGTTACTGGTGTCGAGGACGGCTATTTGCAGGAGTTGGAGCAGATTAGAGCGCAAAACCAGAAGTTCAACAGCGGCTCCATCTCAGACCATGACGCTAAGGCTGAGGTTGACATTGGCATCTACAACTTGGGTGATTACAAGTAGTTCTAGAGAGCACGCATTAATATAGAGAGAGTTTATCTGTTTTTGGAATTGTGTAGACATATGAAAATGAGAACAAACACAAGACCACGCAGTTGTACCATGGGATCTCGAAAACACGCACAAAATGGGTGTTTGGAACGACTTGATGGAGCAGTCTCGGTCGCATTGGCCACAGAACAAGACACTCTTGCTTGTTGGTGAGTAAAAATTTTCCCTCCCTTCCACATTCCGCGCTGCATATATCCTAACAGTTGACACAGGAGGTTCTGTTCAGCTTCAGAAACAGCTCATCGCAAAGCTTTACGTTCAACACGACACCTTCCTCTCTTCCGATGACACCAACCTCATAGCCAACGAGTTCCATCTGGGGTACACATACATCCAATACCGTGATCCCACTGGTCTATTGTCCACTCTCAACATCTACACTGCACCTGAGACTTTGAAAACCTGTGAGATTTTGATTCGCAAGTTGATAGAACGCGTAAACATCGAGGACTTCTTATTTGTTCCTCTACTAGACTATAAAGAGGACCCACAAGTATGGTTAAAGACCTTGAAGACTTGGATTTCGCTTTTTGATGACATCTTCAAAGGGGTTGTTTTCAATGCTTTGATCATCACTTTGAACAGAGCATCGGCCATCGATCTAGACCAAGATGTCCATGAATTCATTCAATGGGCGCTACGGATCGTAGCGCATAACCACCAGTGCTCCCTTTTATACACTACCCGGGATTTCAGTCAGTTATTGGACACAGTGGCATCGATATTGAAGATCAACTACAAGGATGGGATTAGACCTGTGTTAAAGCCATTTAGTGTCGACTATCAAGAATTCCTCATCCCAGCTGGTACTGATAAGTGGACAAAGATATCTGCTTTGAACGAAGAGACGAACCCTGAACATGCACTTGAAGAATGGAAACTTGGAGGTGATGGTGGGTTCATTTCCAAATACGGGGAGAAGATTCCACCGGTGATAAAGACCACGAAGAATAAACCAGTGAAGGTTGAGAAAATCACAGAGAAACGTTCTCTGAAGTACCAGGACTTCCTTGACTCGCTCTACGAACAAACACAAAAGTCTAAGAAGTCCCACATGGTATAGAATTGGTTCATCCGTTGTAAGATTACATAAACCCACATCTGTATAAAAAATCACCAACTCGACGAGCATCTTAAAAGGCTTTGAG
This sequence comes from Williopsis sargentensis, assembly GCA_020995425.1. NCBI lineage: Eukaryota > Fungi > Ascomycota > Saccharomycetes > Phaffomycetales > Wickerhamomycetaceae > Williopsis > Williopsis sargentensis. The sequence goes on along the minus strand of CP083466.1, from coordinate 31,548 downwards.
CAGCACAGACTCACAGACTCACACATTGCACAACAAATATGGAGACCAATGTCCTCTCTACGCTGGAAATTTCTAGTACCGAAGAGGAAAAACTACACAATGCCAAAGTCATAGCAAAGAGAAGAAGATCCAGTGCTGCACGGCTCTCTGTGTCCTCAGGCTCTGGGAAGAGGAAAGGAAGAAAAATCAGAGGGCTGAAACATCCGGCTTTGGAACTCGTACCGTTGACCAAACCAGCAAAGTTCAAAGAGCTTAGGGATTTGTCACTGTTTGCCCTTGGTGCCTCAAATGAAAGTCCCTCGTTTGTTGACCTGAAAGACCGTACCAACATCAACACCACTGTTGTCGTGCTGATTCCAGGAATTGATGCTACAGAGTTCATTGGAGCAGATGTCCAAGACTCGCCCGTTGCCATTGATACCCTTCCTAAAGAGTTCTCCTTCCTGAAGGCAAACTTCACTCACTTGGTGCCGATGAGCGCCCCAGGTGATAAGGAATCCGTCTATCCATTGATGAAAGTGTACACGAAGAGACCATACACAAAGCAACAGAAGAACAAGATCCTCAAAGAACTCACTGATAAGAAACTTGTGCTCCCTGATTTGGCTATGACTAAAGAAGAGCTGTTGATGAATAAGTACCCAGTGGATACCAAAGATCAAGAAGGCTGGGTTGACACATTTGGCTTTGAACATGAAGGTTCACATACATTTGCTATGGATTGTGAGATGGTCAACAGTGCATCAGGCAAGGTCCTTGCCCGTGTCTCAGTGGTTGACTTCAATGAGAATGTTCTTTTGGATGAATATGTGAAACCAGAAGAGGAGATTATAGATTACCTAACACAATATAGCGGCATCACTGAAGAATTGCTCAGGGATGTTACCACGACGTTGAGTGACATTCAGAAGAGGATCTTGGACATTGTCAGTGCTGATGACTACCTTGTGGGACACTCGTTGGAGAACGATCTGCAAGTTCTGAAGCTTAGACATGAAAAGATTGTGGATACTGCAATTGTATTCAAGCATCCAAGAGGTCCGCCGTTCAAGTCATCATTGAAATATCTTACGAAACAGTATCTCGATAGAACCATACAGGAGGGTGAACATGACTCTGTGGAGGACTCAAAGGCTTGTCTAGATCTTGTTAAGCTCAAACTCGTTGAGGGTCCACTGTTAGGCTGTGTCATTGATGGGGAACTTATCTTTGATGATCTGAGCAAAGTCCACAAGAGGGCATTGATAATAGACTTCCAAAGAGTACAAAAGGATCAGGATCGATATTTGGACTGTTTCAACGATGATGACGTTGTCGAGAAGGTACTTTCAAATGTTAGTGATTATGACCTTGTTGTTGCTCATCTGAAAGAGATCGAATCAGCACAGGATATTTCCAATTATGATAGCAACAAGAGCAGATTATTCAGCGACTTGAATAAGAGAATGGAGAAGATATATGCCAATACACCGGCAAACTCTGTTGTTGTTTTCTCCATGTGCAATGGTGACCAGACGAGATTGAAAGAGATGAGGGCGAAAAAGTCTAAATCACGCCATGAAATGAATCAAACTGGTTGTAACACAGAGTATTTATGGACTTATGATGATGAACAACAACTGAGAGAATGTGCAACATACACTAGACGAGGTGTGGTGTTTGTGAAGATGAAAGATCCCGAAACTACATCTGCGTTGGAATGAAATCTGTTGAGGAAGAAAGATTTTGGTCATTATTTATATAGTACACTACATCACAACGTCTCCATCTGCATCTTGCTTTTGAGTTGCCTCTGTAGCTTCTGGTTGTTCCACTGACGCTTCTGCCACAGCAGCATCCACTGCTGGAATTTCAGCTGGAGTTTGGGTGGACTGAGGTGCTTTTGGAGTTTCGATGGCTGTAGTCTCCAATTGCACCTCTCCGTTGGGCAATGGAGCCATGAGTGTCCCTGAGACAACTGTGGCGACTTGTTCTGGTGCAGTTGGCACTGGTGCAGTCGGCTCTGGTGCAGTTGGTTGTGCAACTGCGACTGCGATGACCGGAGTCACCTCAGCAGAGGTTTCAGTAAAAGGTGTCGTCTCAGAAACAGAGGCCTCCTCCTTGATTTCCTCCAGTTTAGGTTCGGCAGCCTGCTCAATTGCACTGTCAACACTCTTCGAAAGACCAGCCAATACGCTCTCTGATCCGACGGCACCCCTGATGGCATCATCACTTAATCCTGAAGTGCCTTCCTTTTTCACAGAGCTGAACTGGTCGAGATCCAGCACATCACCATCATCACCATCCACCACAGCCTTGTAGTCCAAGTCCAGTACCCATGCCTTCACCTTGAAGGTGTACTTCTGCTGCTGCTCCGAGCGCTGTGTATCTCTTTCATCGCCAAACGGAGTTGGCGTGCCGCTTGGTGTCACTGTCGACGACGGCTGAGCGGTTTTGAGTGGGGTGACCCAGTCCCTCTTCCAGTGCTTGTCCTGGGCATCTGTGAGATTGGCTGCACTGGCGTTTCTTACGAGCGATTGGCCGTAGAGCGACTGTCTTCCGGACATTCTGTACTGTTCAGTGTCTGTTCCTTCCGCTTGTTGTTTTGTTTCCATGCTGAGGGAAAGGGCATAAATTTCGGTGAGCGAAAAACTAGAGAGCAATAAGCCAGTCGGTCAGGTTGAGGGAACGACCAGCCAAGAGAGCACCGCCACTGTCAAAAGAGGGCACAACTGCCAACTATGAGCAAACTCACGGAAGAGGATAGTGCGCTCAACGCCGTGCTGGGCGGAAACGGCATGGACTTTGATGTGTCCAAGCTCGGCGACATGCAGACAGAGCACGCTGAGGATGCCATCGACTTTGAAGATGAGGACGAGCTCGCTGAAGATGAACTGCCCATGGAGGAGGAACCCACCAACACCGCGGACAATGCTGACGATGACGAGGACGACTTCATGGACGACTTACAAAGCGAGGCTCGTGACAATGAGAACGACTCGCAATTTGACATGTTGTTCCAGCAAAAGTCAAACATACACACGGAGGACTACGACGAGGCGGCATTGTTTGACACAGGTGAGAACGACACCAAGGCAGCTAAGATTTTGTCAGAACAAGAGGAACGAGAACAACGGCGCTTCCAGGATAATCTGTTGAAGTTTTATCACCCTTCGTTCAAGAAAGATGCCATTCTCAGGATGAACTCTGTGTTTGCTCCACAGCCACAGCTGTACCCATACCAGCAACCGCAATATCTTCATCCTCTGTTCCCGACTAAGATTTCGCTTGAGGTAGAGACTGATCAAAGAAGAATTTTCAAGTCTGCCTTCACTTATTCGCAGAACGCAAACTCCAAGAGACTGATATCTGTAAATGAGGATCTCTTTGACCAGAAGGTATCTGAGAAGAAGGCTAAGATGGCTGTCGATGACGATCTGGTACTGGCTACCGTCGACTGGGACTACGAATTGCTTGTTGGTGATAAAGTTAATGATGATATCAAGGATCAGAAGGGAACGAATGACTTGCCCTATGATGAATTGTTTGAAGAGTATGAGGATGAGGATATATTTGAAGGACAACTACCAACAAAGTTGCAACTTGACCTCAATGACCCACACTTGCTCTTCATCGATCAAAAGTCCTCAGTGGCAACAAAACAAAGTGCACAGGTACTGCCTACCAATGACAAATTACTCCAATCGCGATTCAACTTCTCGAATGACAAGAACTATGAGCTATTGAAGGAGAACTACCACAGTAAGGTTCGATCAACGTTGGGTAATCTGAACATTGAGCATTCATTGCCAGCTATCAGACTCCAGTCTCCATTCTACAAAGCCAAACTGACCAAGAATGAACTAAGAAACTTCCACAAACAGAAATTCAAAGTTAGACCTGGCCAGGTAATGCAGTTCTCCAAGTTGAAGTTGAGAAAGAAGAAAAGGGATAAAGGAAAGGATATCAAGGAGAGTTTTGCTCAGACAACAGATTTAACATTGTCTGATACCGCACAGACGGTATTGATGGAGCATTCGGAAGAGGTCCCACTCGTTGTTTCCAACTTTGGCATGGGTAGCAAGTTGATCAATTATTACAGAAAGACAGACGAAACGGATATATCGAGACCGAAATTGGCTATTGGTGAAACACATGTTCTTGGTGTCCAGGACAAGTCACCATTTTGGAACTTTGGATTTGTTGAACCTGGCAACATTGTTCCAGCTCTTTATAACAAACTTATTAGGGCACCAGTCTTCAAACAGGATCCTCAAAGTACAGACTTCCTTTTGATCAAGAGTATTGGAGGTAATGCATCCCAAAAATATTTCTTGAAGAGCATCAATCACCTCTTCGTCGTTGGTCAACTGTTACCTGTTGTTGACATTCCAGGTCCCCACTCCAGAAAGGTCACCACTGCAAGTAAGAATAGATTGAAAGTTATTGTTTACAGAGTGTTAAAGAGAAATCCTGAAGAGAGATTGCTCGTGAAGGATATTTCAGTCCACTTCCCGGAGCAGAATGATATGCAAAACAGACAAAGATTGAAAGAGTTTATGGAATATCAACGGTCTGGTGTTGATCAAGGTTTCTGGAAGTTGAAAGACCCAATGCCAACTGAGCGCTTGATATCTCCTGAGGATCTAGCGCTTCTGGAATCAATGCAGGTTGCTCAGCAATGGATGGAAGATATGGAGTTTTATTCCAAGGAGGAGGTTAATGATGAGCAAGCATTGTGGAATCTCACCAAGAATTTTATCAATGCCACACAGGGTAAAGCCATGTTACAGCTGACTGGTGATCCAGAAGGTCGAGCAATCTCATTCTTCAAGACCTCGATGAAAGGTGGTTTTAAGAGTTTTGAATCTAACGGTCACAGTTATAACGTTGCACTGCAACAAAAGGCCTATGATGAGGAGATATCAAGGGCTTGGTACAACCAACAGAAAAAATACTCAGGAACTGAACCTGTTGTTGATGATGAAGTCCCTGATTCCAAAGATGAAACGCATGAGGAGCCAGTGAAGTTTATGAAGATTACAAGAATGGTTAGGGATAACAACGGTATTCTCCAGAGAAAGTACGAGATTGTCAAGGACCCAGCTGTGATAAAGGCATACATAAAACGCCGTGAGAAGCTTGAAGAGGATATTGTTCCTGAAGATATAAAGATCACTAATGACGAGGAGAAGAATCTGAAGACAAAGAAGATTTTGGAGGAGAAGTTGGCCAAATTAGAGAAGAATCAAGAACGTCGTAATCAGAGAAAGGCTCAAAAGGAGAGTCTAGGTGGAAAAGGTGTTGGAAAGGGCAAAAGTACCACCAGAAAGTGTGCCACATGTGGTGCTATTGGTCATATCAGAACGAACAAGGCTTGTCCGATGTATGATGAGGGAGCACAAGCATCATCTGGCGCTTGAGACAGTGACCTAGAATTTCACATTTACACGAATTGGACGAAAGAATCATTAAGTATTAGTAGTCTGTGTCTTCTTGAGGTCGTATTATATATCTTTATCTTCATTTAGCAACGTCATTCAAGTGGATAATGTCAGGACAGATCAGTTGAAGGGCCTCCTCTTCATCGGCTTTTGCGACATAGCCAGCAATAATGTCACCTTCCTCCTTGATGCAGAAGGCCAATGGCTCAATGTTTGGATCAAAAGTTCTCATGAGCTTCTTTGTAATGGACTTCAACTGACCTCTCTTGTCACAGCTTGGACCACCGAATGCAATGGCTCTGGTAATGTCCCTTCCAGGGATTGTTGTGAGTTGAGATGTACAGTGGATGGATTCATAGTTCACCCTTGTGGAGTACTTGAAGTACTCTACAGCTGCAATGAGCGCAAGGGCAATGAAAGTCACCTGGATGAGAGTGAAGACTCTGTTCTTTGCCATTGTTCTTATCACTTTCGTTCTATTGTAGTGTTCTTGTCCTTTGTCTTTTCTCCCTTAACATCGACCCCGAATGTGATAGGGGCTTATTGACACGGATTACAACATGACAGATTAAATGGGGGTGTAGTGTTGTATTGTTTCAATAAGTTATAAAAAAAAGAAGAGTGAAGTTAAGAGCAGGGAATTATGTGACTGCTGTTCCAATCAAATGATGGTGTGGTTTCCAGCGATCCAGGCATTGAAGAAGTCAAGAGAGTTCTCTGGCTGATCATACGGAACCATATGACCACCACCAAAGATTCTCAAAAAGGTGAAGTTCTCGAAACTCTTGACCGTACCAGCCTTCTCGCCATTGACCTTCCAGGATTTTGTCTTGGCAGCACTGAATTCCTGAGTTCCTGACCACGGCAAAACGTTACTCCAACCTTCGTTACCCAACCAGTTACAGATAAAGTCCTTGTCACCGGCGTAGATCAAAACTGGCAAGTCAGCCTCCAACAACTCAATGACTGCCTTGTGGTATGGTTTCATCCAGTCACCGGCAAACACAAAGTTTCTATTGATGTCGAAATTACAAGACTCATAACTCTCGGTCTCGGCACCCAATGCCTCCATAACCTCTGGCTTATTCAAGTACTTGTCAATGTACTCCAAGCCCTCGTAACACAATGACGAACCCTCACAGTTCTTTCTGATATCATAAACGTTACGACCAGTCTTTTGGTAAGGTCCAAGTTGGCCATTGTTACAGTAAACTGTAGCTGGAACACAGGACCAAGCAGACTCGGATTTGTAACAAGACTCAATCAAACTCAAACAACGGTCCAAATTTGCCTCCATGGCGTCACACTCCTCCTCTGGCAAGACAGATGGCTCACCACCTTCACCACAAGCCATTGGCTTGTAGTATTCGTACTGGGTCAATGGGTCAGTCAAACCGTTACCAATCATCACGGAGGTTAAGTTGAAGTTTCTCTCCTGGTGGCTCAAAATCTCCTTGGCAAATACTGGAATGTAGTGACCAGCATAAGACTCACCCGCGATATGGAAGTCCAATTCCTTGTATTCTGGGAAGTTCTCAAAGAACAACTGCAAAAATGCGTAGACATCCTTACCAGCAGCAATGGTGTTGGAGACTGAAGAAGAAGAGTAGGAGTAGCCAACGTTGATCGGCTGGTCCAAGAAGATAACAGAAGCATTGTTATTCCAAGAGTATGGATTGTAGACCGGCTTGATATCCTCATCGATGGAAGATGGGCCCAACTCAAAGAACAAACCGGTCAGAGAAGAGCAACCTGGACCACCGTTCAACCACAAAACGATTGGATCGTTCTTTGGGTCGTTTCTGGACTCAAAGAAGTAGTAGAAGAAGTGCTTGTCCTCATCTGCAATGTCCAAGTACCCGGAGTATTGTTTCACAGTGTCAAGGCCCAAAGACTCAGGGGTGGACTTACCTCTCAAGGTGTAGTTTGGTAAGTCTGCATTGCTGGCATAGAAGTCCCATTTGTTGTGTTGGGTATGTGGCTTTGGCTCGGAGGTGAACTGGAACGACTCCATCAAAGTTGGGTATCTGAGGGACATCTCATTCCACAGGCCCTTGATTTCAGAAGAGAGCGAGTCCAAGGGGGTGTTCAAAGCCTGAGTTGCCTTAAGCAACAAGTTCTCGGAGAACAGGTTCTGTTGGATGGAGAAGGCATCTGCCTGAGTGGCAGCGGCAATTGCGGCAATAGCAGCAGATGAGAACTTCATTGTGTCGCAATTGAGGTGCTCTGTGCTTGCTGTGTTGGTTCGCCACTGGTTTTTGTGTGAGGCCGCTTTTTTCGTTTCTTGTGGAGAGCGCAAGGAGGCTGGCGGTTGGAAAAGGGGAAAAGGGCCGATAAGGTGTTTTATGTCATCGCGATAAGCCTAAGGTGTTTGCTAGTAGCTACTCTCTCTTTTTAATGATCATGTTTATAGCTAGGAGTTCTATAGATAGTGGGCCAGATCACACACCAAGGACTTCATCCAGAAGTTTCACTCCCTCCACCACCTTCTCGTCCTTGAATCTCAGACCTGTGAGCTGCAAGGTGATTGGTGCATTGACGTAATCCAACGGGTTGAAATCCGCGATGTTTGTTGGGCCAGTGGTGTCGACTTCTGGGTCAAAGGTTAAGCCGGTCTTGAAGATCACGTTTGGGAAGTCAATGAGATTCCACATCGAGCTGTAGTTCCAGTGGTTCAAGTTCTTTGGTACGTCTGCGACGTTTGGACTTGTTGGGGAAATGAGGAAGTCAATACCTTCATCTTCAAACAAGTAATGCATGTAGAACTTGAACTTCTCCTTCACGTTGTTGTTTGTCAGGATATCATTGGTCTCTGGCTCTGCAAAGTTTAGGAAAAGTTCGGTTAGTGGCAATATTGGCTCACCAGATGCAGCAAAGAGCTTTTCGTGAACAGGCTTAGAAGTACCATAGATCTGTTTCGTCTGCTTGAAGGCCTCGGCCATCAAATCGTGGTCGATGGTAATCACCTTGACTTGAATTTTCTTCTCACCCTCGTAAGAGCTCAGCTTCTCCTTAACGAATTCCAGTGCTCTTGTGATGGCGGAAGATGGATCAACCAATGTATCAGTCATCAAGATACCGTATGTAACAGTTTCCGGCAACTCAACCTTTTTCCACTCAATAGGAACGATGTTCGGATCATACTCCCATGGCTTACCCTCGTTGATGTAATTCTCCATATAGTACTCCAGGTCCTCAATGGTGTTCGTCAATGGACCTTGAGATGAAAATATTGATTCTTGACCTGCACCACCAGAAACGGAACCCAACCCGGAAATTCTCTTCGTGGTGCATCTGATACCATAGAGTCCACAGAATGCTGCTGGAACTCTAATTGAACCACCAATATCAGAGCCAACACCAAAGACTGAAGAACCCATAGCTACAGCAGCGGATTCACCTCCACTTGAGCCACCAGGACTAATTTTTCTGTTGTATGGATTAGAAGTTCTTCCAGTGATGGCATTATCGGTGTCTAAATGCATGACTGCTTGTGGCTGAGACGTTCTCATGTAGAACACAGCGCCCAATTTTCTCAAGATCTGGATTGAGACAGATTCTTCCCTTGGTGAGTGGCTGATGTAGTTGTCTAGATAACAGACGTACCCTGCCGTGGTGACTTTACCACCGTACTTCATCAACTCCTTCAAGGAGATTGGTAATCCATGGAATGCACCCATCAACTTTCCATTCTTCTCTCTGAACTCGTCAAGCATCTTTGCCCTCTCGAGTCCTTCTTCGAAGAAGAGCTCCATGGCACAGTTTGTGAAAATATGGGCGAGTGCACCTCTCTTAGAGAATGCCTTGTAGATCTCCAGAGCGGTCAAATCACCACTGGACTGTTTAGCGAGCAGTTGCTTAGCAGTGGAAGTAGTAATCTCCTTCTCTTTATCGGTCAGCAGCTTGTCCAGGGCCTCAATAGCATTGAAGTGTTCGTCTTCGTAGCTTATTTCCCTCACCAAGTCCATGTAAGGTTGGACCTGCTGGGAAAGTTTGCCATTGTAGGCCTTGATCTTTGGTACCCATGTGGTTTCGAATGACATATTGGTAAGTTTGTTGCTATCTGCTTACAGTGATTCATGAACAGACGAGGCAAAGAGGGCATTGGTCCCCCTTTTATAGCGCACGCTTGATCTCAACAGATTCGCTAAGTGTTCCTGTTAGTGGTACAAGGAATCGCTTATTCCCAAAGCGGAAGGCGCTTACTGTTGCGACAATTGACGCCTATTTCCGCGCAGAATGTCAGAGCGCAATTCCTACCCACTTCGGGAATTTCGCGAAAAGGCGTCAAAGAGCCCAGAGACGACCTCATCGCGGCTATATTCCGAACAGGGAACATCAACAAAGGCTCAACAACAAGCACCTCACGCACAGAACAAACATAACAAGACCTCCCCAAGTAAGATGTTTCTCCCGACAACCATCTTCTCAATCGCGTCTCTTCTTGCAGCGGTAGCTGCACTCAACCGCTTCATCACATTTCGCAAACAGCCCTCCGTGGCGTTCTCCCTATTGGAGATTCTTGCCATCTACATACCCATTTCCATAGTGTTCCTTCTCCCTATCGATGTTCTCTCGTCCAACGATTCTGAAGAGCCGCACAATGTCTTCTATGTGGATCCGAAGTACATTCTTATGATGTGGAAATTTGACTATTGGAGCGCGTTCGTACTGATGTGGCTGCTACTGCCCTTAATCCAAGAGTACTACCGGTCCGGTAAGTTCACTCCAATGGCGAGATTCAAAGACTCTATCCATTCGAACTTGCAATTCCAACTTATTGTCGGTGGAATTGGTGCCGTGGGGCTTATCTACTTCTTCATCAAGTTTGGTTTCAACTTCCAAACGTTCAAGGATTTACTGATTGCATTGTCGCACACCTACTCCCTGGTGTTATCGCTGTGGTTGATGTCGTATGGCTTGATCAGTATACCCAGAAGATTGTGGACAAATAACGTGAACCTTGAACATCAATTGGAACATTTATATCTTGAGTTACCCAAGCTCTATGACGATTTCAACGAATCAACTTACAACTACAAGGATATTTGTTCAATCATCAAATCTTTGGAGACAATTCCTGGTATTGAACAGAGCGTTTTCAAAGCAGAGGTTCAGGAATTGAATAAGTCTGTGCCAACGGACCTCAGTATCGCGAACCACGTCAGAACCACGCAGTATACTTCAATTCAACAGCTGAACCATTCTACATTGTCCAAATTACATCGAACTTTGAAATCTGAGAAGACCAACTTCAGTTCTTCGCTGTATGAATTCCAAAAGGCAAAGAAGAGATGTATAAGACTGCAAGATATTGTCGATTCTAGAGCAACAAGAACTCTTCATTTCAGAGAAGGATCCGATTTTTTGAAGAACGGAAGACCGTGTTACATTTTTCATGTCTACATCCTACCAATTATCAATCTGACTATGTCCGTGCTTCTATTTGGTCTTTCAACCATCATTATTGAAAGTGAAATCTTCCATTCTACCAGGTTATCAATCATCAATTATTTGCTTCTCTCTGAGAGGATTTCATCAACTTTGAAATTGATCATTTCGTCCATCATGCTGGCATACATGGTTTTATGTGCCTTGATTTCATTAACAAGAATCAAGGTCTTCAAGATGTATCATCTTTTTCCAAAGGACTCCAATCCTGTGAGCGTTGTCTTCTTCACTATGTATTCCAACAGATTGACAATCCCGTTATCTTATAATTTCTTGACGTTGTTGCAATCTCAGAGGGTTCATTCTGTGTTTAACGATTTTTTGGGCACATCCATCAACTTGAGTGTCCTTGGTGGTTTCTTCAACAGTACATTACCTAGACTCATTGTCATTCCAATCATGTTTGCTTCTATTAACGTCTTTGACAAATTGAAAAAGATGATGTGGTTTGATTATTTCGACGCGTTGGAAAGTGAAGATGAAGAGGGTACTGATATGACGAGAAGGGAGAGTCTTATTGCTGATGGAAAGGCTATCATTCAACGTGAACTAGGAGATTCCACCCGCACCCCCTATAGTCGTTCACAATTGTTCACGACGACCATGATGCCAAATAACGAGTCATTGGGGTCGTCAAAGAGTGCCTTGAATGACGAGTCACTGCAAAGTGTGGGTTTACTTTCGAAGTTTACGGGGGTTTTCCAAAGAGGACAAAGCAGTAGCGCTTTGAGAATACCAGATGAAGAATCTTTGTAAATAAATATATACATGCTTGAATATTCTCTTCAGACAACTAAATCGCATTGCTTTGTCTCCATGGCAGCGAACTTCTCAAATCTAAGCCATTGATAGACAAAACAACCATCAAAGAACAAAGTGACAAAACTTAACCACAGTTTACCACCGTTACTTATAAGTATATCCATGCTCAAGTGGCCTGTTGCTATGTAAGCATCCAAGAACAACTGTGAGACTGAGAGAATACCACCTGTACAATCCAAGAAGATGGTAAACATGCTAAATCCCAACACTGACTTTCTCCTGTGGTTATGAAGTAATTGTGGGATGTACTTGATCAGGCTCAGAAATATCTTGATATAAGACAACATCACAGCGAGATCCAGCAATGTGAACGCCTGTAATGACTTCTGATCGGTGTTGGAATCATGGAGTGACGTGATCTTAGTCGTTCCCACTATCGAATAAAGGATTGCGATTGTTGATAGAACAAAAGTGATAATAATCCTTGTGATTCTTTTCGATGAGGTTGTTCTCTTCTTGAATCCCCAACATGATAAGAATAACTGTGAGATTGACACTGAGGTTAACAACAACCCATGGGCTGAGTAGACGAGATCAATTTTCGTCAAAAGTGGGAAATAGCCGTGCATGTCGAAGAACTGTTGACGAACCTCAGTGTTGAATAAGATTAAGCACATCGAGCTCACAAGGGCCACATAACCAACGATATTGAGATAAAGAAAGTCCACTGAGATCCCCTCTGATGATTTGAGCTTATAGTTGAGGAACAGTGGTGGGTAGAATGAGATACTCTGTTGTACCTGATTAGTATGTACGCGTGTATAATGTCCAAAAAGTAGCATACCCATGCAGTGACGTATAGCACACCAAATGCTCCTGACAGTGCCTTTAGTGACATGCCAATGTGATTCTGTTGTTCTGCCGTTGTCTTCTGTCACTGGGAGCTGAAGTTCTGTTGACGTGTAAACATAGCCGCGAACCGCGATGTAGATCTCTGGAATATCCTTTGTCAGCCATGTTATATCTGTTATGTAACCGCTGAGTCACACAATATTCACGTTTCTTTTGTGGACCCATCCACTTGGCCGAAGTTCGGTTAGAAATTACAACACGGGGTAGCGTGCGCGGAAGTTCCCCAGAATTTCGTTGCTTCCTGGCCCTTGGACAATGATGTCGGAACTTCGAAAGAGTCACAAGCCGCCACATCCACATTTCCTCCAAACTTTCAGTCGAGTCAGATCTTTCAACGCTACCTGTCCATAACGATGACAGTTGCAGCAGCTCTCAGAACACAGATCTCCAGGTGCTCTAAACTGCCCGCAAATGCAATCTCCCTGAAGGAGATGGTACGTATGGGGCAACATCCTACAGAAGAGTCACTTTATCTGGCAAATAGATGGATCGTGCGTGAGCTTCCCATAAGATTAGCACATAGAATCGAGGAGCTCGACAACCTGCCGAATGGCTTGAACGAGATGCATTCGATCCAGAAGGTCAAGGATTGGTATATCCAATCCTTTGATGACTTGACGCAGATTCAGGACAAGGAGACAACAGATCCCAAGCTCATGGCCAAATCAAGCTATAACAGGCGTGTGGCAGACTCACTTAAGAGCATCAAGAGAAGACATGACCCAACAGTTGCCACGGTAGCTCAAGGAGTGATTGAGTGGAAACACTCAAAGAAGCAAAACATCATTGATCATTCCATCCAGGCTTTCTTGGATAGATTCTACATGTCAAGGATTGGAATTCGCATGCTCATTGGACAGAACATCGCCATCAACGATGAACCTCCAAGGGAGAATTGGGTTGGTGTCATTTGCACACAAACAAATGTCAAAGATGTCGCATTGGATGCCATCGATAATGCCCGTTTCATCTGTGAGGAGTACTATGGCTTATTTGAAGCTCCAAAAGTAGAACTATACTGTCCTGACGACTTGACGTTCACCTATGTGCCAGGTCATCTGATGCATATGCTCTTTGAAGTGTTGAAGAACTCATTACGTGCCACAGTGGAGACGCAATTGAAGCGAAACAGAGAATCTGAGAACCCCATCAATGACATCTCAGACTTGGAATTCCCACCAGTGAAGCTAATTGTTGCTGCTGGTGCGGAAGATATCACGATCAAGATCAGCGATGAAGGCGGTGGTATCGCTAGAAGTTCCGTGCCTTTGGTGTGGACTTATCTCTACACAACGATGGAGGAGACTCCTGATTTGGACGCAAGTTACAACAAGACCGATTTTAGGGCTCCAATGGCTGGCTTTGGGTATGGACTGGCACTGAGCAGGCTTTACGCTCGCTATTTTGGTGGTGATTTGAGATTAATCTCAATGGAGGGCTATGGAACTGATGTTTACATGCACTTGAACAGATTAAGCACTGCTGAAACATTGCAGTGAGGGGGCACTTTCTCTATTTATATTGACTGCATTTGGCTCTTTATGTTATGGTGTTGGATGTAGCTGCTTCATTCTTGTAGCCGCTGTGTGGAGTGCCGAGTAAAACGCCTGGCCCAAGGTACATTGTGTCGTATTACTCAATTTGTTGATGTAGAGATTGGCCGCTCGTACAAAAAAAGAAGCGAAGTTCAAAAGAAGCTGAAGAGTACCAAATTACACCGCAATACACAAGCACAAAGATGTTCGGCACCAAGGGGCGGCCCACCAAGACCCAATCTTCCCGTGAGGAGCTTATCAGCAGTCGATACAATCTCGTTGAGCCCGAGCAGGTCTACCCACTGGACGGGTCGCAGATCAACCACAAGTATCCAGACTTCCAGCCATGGAGGCACAGTGCCCGTGAAGATGTCATCGCGGTGAACCATCTACAGCGCGGGTACTTCGAAGCACCACAAGTTGGAAATGAACTGTTATCCGCCAGGAACATCATGCACCAACTGCTCAAGTCGAAGAGCTCGCTGGACGAACTCTCATCCAATCTGCTGGGTGCCATTGATGTACGAGAGCAGAACAATAAGGTCGGACAAGGGTCGTACAAGTCTCCGCCCCGCGTGACTCTTACTGACCAGAAGAGAGAGTCATGGCTCAAGGACCTCGCCAATTCAGAGGTGCCGCTACGCAGACTGGCAAGAACCATTCCACACGGCGTGAGAAACAAGGCGCTTATAGAACAGTGCGTCAACAAGAGAATCCCAATCAACCGAGCCGTGTGGTTTGTCCGCTGTGTCAGCACTAATGAGCTACGTGGGCTGAAGAGGAAAGGCGGATCAAACATTGAGTACACCTGGGTCCAAGAGTGGACTACTCAGGTGGTGGAGTTCATCGAGAAGCTCTCACATGACTACCTGAAATTCGAAACATTCCAGCAAGCGAAGGAGAGTTGGAAGACTAACGTCAGGTACATGTTGAGATTCGCTTCGAACTTGTACATTGAGAACCTTGTCGATAAAGAGTCGTTCAAATCCTGGATCCTCACATTCATCAAAAGTTGTAACATCTATGAGTTACCTTTAGCGGTGACCATTATCAAGATGTTCTGGGCAGAGATCTCCAAAACTGACTATATAGTTAAGGAACTCACTGAGACACTGATCATACGCTACGAGAAACTTTCATCTTGTAACAACTTGCTGGAATCCAAGGAGATCACTATCACTGATCAGGAGCTGAATGATCAGATCAAGACTAAATTGATGGCTGAGTTCAAGATTATCTTGCTAAACTCATTTGCCCAATCCATTGATAACTTCATACTACCCAGTAATTGGTCCCAATTATGTCCCATCGTCAGTGGCCTGCTAGATTTAAATGATCCAAAAGTGAAGAAGAACTTTGACATCATCAACTACAGAAATGAATCATTGATGATAAACTATTCTATGAACACAAATCAATCTGTTAAGGACATTGTCTCCGTTCTGGATTCAGTCGATGGGGAAGTGGACTACAACTCCATTGTTGCACAAATTGTTAAAGAAAACTGGAAGCTAAACCTGAAACTCCTCATCCAATGGTCTTTGACGAGATTCAGATACGCAGGACATCGTGTCTATCTTTGTGTTGAGGTATGCAAGAAGTTGAAGGGACATCCATTGACACCTTCCAAGGAATTAGAACAGGAGATCTTGAACATTGTGTTTGACATCTCTAAGAATGAGAATGATGTGGTGGTTCATGATTTGTTTATCCTCCTGAATGAATTTATTCAATGCAAGCTGTTCAAGATACCTATCTACTTGAGAAGATTGATTAGCTCAGGGTTGGTTTACCAGAGCCATAATGAGGAGGAAAAGAACATGCATGCCTCCATACTGAAGAATCTAAGATCTCAAAAGGGCTCACAAATTGCACTCATATTGAAGAACTTGACAGATTCTGAAGAGGAAAGATTCGATTACGAAGGGATATTAAAATCTGGTCTGGAAGTTCTCGATGGTAACTCAGATTATACTTTGGAGAACATTCAATTTCTCGATTCCATTGCTGTTGGTCTCAAATTGCAACTTACTGAAGCTTATTTGTCTAAGATCCTTGCTAGGGAGAATCTTTTCCCATTGATGACATACAGAGAGTTACAAAAAATACTCAAGACACTATTATCACTTGGTGATATGAGGGGCCTGAGTAGATTCATATTGAAGGCATTGGAGAGTCAAAGTTTGGAAAGGGAGGAGTTTCTATTGGTCTCTGAAGTTGTGCTGACATATTTACAATTGACTTCCATCATCACTGACATTGATGCAGTTGTTGTGAGCTTGTTGCAAAACTCAACAAGGTTGATGATATCCACATCTTTAAGGAAATTTTGGCTGAAATTTGCCAGCCAATTCAACTCTAAACATGCTGATGAGATTGATCAATGCCTCAGAGTGAAGGACCTGGAATACGACTTGCCAACTATGATGATCTCTCTTTCCGATTCTGATTTGAATATATCTTATGAGGAACTCATGTTAGAGAATAACTTCCACAACAATTTTCAGGTTCTCATTCGAACACTGTTCAATCACACTACAGACGAAAACAAGAAAAAGAGTTCGATTATATTGATGAAAATTTTGAAGTTCAATAATCCCGTGGAGTTCAATAGGATTTTGTTTGTCCATATCAAGAAGACTTATAGCAGTTCGACAGAACTCTTCAAGTACGAACCTCTTTGGAACTTGATCATCTCGGAGTTGGTTACTATCCAGACAATCGTTGAGACATTCCTAAGCTTCAACTCTCAGATTCATTCTGCTTTTGTCCTGGAGCTGTTGTTCAAGGAACCATCTGAAACTGAGCCATATGATTTTTTCAGGTTGACGCTCCTGAGAGATCAATTCAAAAGAGATAATTGCCAAATCATGTTGAGCTTGGTGAAGAAGTCCTTGTCAGAAACCGAAACAAAATTGGAATCAATTCAATCAGATTCTGCCGAGATTATCAGTACTATAATGTCTGATACCACTACTACTGCAAATGCTTATAAATCTGATCAGTTAGGTATATTTCTTGATATCTTGATCTCTGATCAGAAGATGGTTGTGAATGCTATTGAGTTTGAGGATGATCAATTCAAGAATAAGATCATTGGGTGGTTGGATAGTGCGATTGTTGAGAGCTCTGAAGATATGGAGCTTGATTTGTCCGTACAATCTCAGTTAATGGAGAGCATAAAGAAATTGACTAGATTCAATCTTACAATTGTGCAGCTGTTGTTTAAACTAGTGCTGAAGCCAGATATGGACGAGGGTGATCTACTCTTGATTTTGAAAGCTGTGATTGTTGACTGTTCATCGAAGGAGAAGATTTTGAGCTCTGTTTTTGAACTTTTGGATATGAGTTTAAAGATTAGATTAATCCATTTCTTGGAATCTATGTTCTTGAGCTCAACTACTTTCCCATCTGTCAGTATTGATGGTCAGTCATTGGACCTTACCAGAATCACAGATACTTTGGTCACGTTGTCCAGCGGCACACAAAATGGCAATCTTTCGGGCGAACTGGTCTTTTCATTGGATGTGTCACTGGATACTCTAAATAAGATCATTGCACAAGGGGATCGTGATATTGATGAGCTATATTCTGCTATCTCGCTCTTCTTGAAAATCATCATAATTCATAAGAGGTTCTTGATCGATATTCTGATTGAGAGAAACACCATTAAGGAGAATTTCCTAAATAACTTGGTCAATCTCTTAACGTCCAAGTTGGTTTCGCAGAACTTGCAACTGAAGAACCTGTTATACGACCTGCTACTTTCAATCAAATCAAGCATGAATGAATTAAACTCGAGTCAAATGAACAATGTGAAGTTACCAGTGTCCATCGTCAATCTTCCAAGTATTTCATCCACTGTCGGTAAGGTACAGTCACATGGACAAAACAAACAGAATCTCCAAGATTTTAACATTGTGAATAATCTCTTCTTATTTCATAAGACCACCGCTTCGTTTCACGAATTCAACATCAAACCATTTGACATGGTTGAGGATTCCAATCCAATTGAAAATTTGAACGATACAGCAATCAGTTTACAACTCTTTGAGGCATCCATGGAGAGGAAGAATCCCACTTGATAATGGAACTTCTGTTCATGATTGTCTATAATCTGTTAATGTCAATTGTAGTCTCCACTTTCTGAGATATTAGAGCCTCTCTGATCACTTTATCAATCTGATTCCTCAGCATTGTCTCCTCATCGTCAGAACCGCCGGCCATTTTGATGTTAATGATCACAACAACAAGGCCCATATGAACCTTAGATATGACCATGTTCTCGATCGAGTACGTTGATCTGAAAGCGTCTAGAGATTCAATGTTGGTTTCAATCTCTGAGAAGAACTTTTCCTTTTTGGTATCAACGTTTGGGAAACTGAGTAGCACAATGTATCCCAAGTACTTAACAACATTTGAGCCCATATAGATGATCAACACAGCGATTGTCAATGTAACAATTTCGTTGATTCCAACATCCGCTCCCAAATTCAATAACAATGGGTTCAGTGCAAGATATGTGGAGAAGATGAGCGTAATGATGTGCGTTGGGTTATTCATCATTATGCTCTTCAGTGATGTGGTATTAGTCATTGTTGCCGTGATTCTTGATGATACTGTGGTGACGACAATTGTCATAATAACTGTTATCTCGTAGAATAATACACTTATCTGTAAATCCGAACCGGTGTTGTGATGGTTGTGGCCAGAAGCGTGATCATGTTGTTCTTCAGCAAAGAATCCCATGACAAGCTCTTCGACAAAGTGGCTGCCCAGATCACAGCCAACAAATATCAATGACACTGAGAGAGCGAACCCAAAAAGAACTTGCATTCTTCCCAATCCAAAGGGGAACTTGATGGAGCTCTTTGTATAAACGTCAAAGTTGTTCATGATGTCCGTCAATACAGTAATGATACAGCCGAAAGCATCGTAAAAGATCAAATGACTCAACGTGGAGAAAGAGTGCAGAGAGTATGTGAATCCTGTAAGGAAAATGAACAATGAGTAAACTAAATGCAACGATGCCCATACGACCTTGAGCTTCTGTTCCCTTGTGCAGCTGCCCATGAACTCTGTAAAGTCTGGTATAGGGTATGAAACGTTGATCCTCAGCGGCGCTCTCTGTTTTGGTTCTTGGAACAAGTTCATTGATACTGATGAGTGCTTATATCTGTGACCCTTTCTGTGTGAGGCTCTGGAATTTGGCATCCCAGGTATGGCAGGGGCTGTGAGATTGGTTGACTTGAAGTTGAAGGGTCCAGAAGGCTTCTTTGGAGAGGTAGAACAATTCCTGACTGGGGAGCTACCTCGCACTGGCGATCTGCTTCTCATAGGAGACTTGCTTCTCATCGGAGCACTCGTCTGCGGGACGTACTTCAGGCTCGTGGCGGAGTTCCTCCCACTGGGATTGAATAGAGAGGAAGACGAGTTGTTCTCCAGGCTGTAGAGCATCGGCGACCCATAGGTACTGTGACGTTTGCTACCTGTGTGCTGCGGTGGTATGAGGCTAGCTAGGTGCGACGGTGAGTCCGGATCATCGTCCTCCTCCGTAATCTTGAGCATTGGTGACTGTGCTGGCGTCTCGTAGCTGAGGTCGAAGCGAGAGCACGGCCTCTCTGTTGGAGTCGCCGGCTCCGGAGAAAGTTCTCGCCCCTGTTCCAGCCCGGTAAGCTCAACGCGGACGTCCATAGCTCCCAATTGCACTCAAATGGTAATAATTCGGTAATTTGTACTAGTCGATGGTTGCTTAGGGCCGGGGGCTTTGTTTGGCTGCATGAGTAAAAAATAGACGACGCTCTCGTGAACCGTTGATCAAAAAATAACGACAACTGCAGGATTCGAACCTGCGCGGGTAAACCCAAAAGATTTCTAATCTTTCGCCTTAACCACTCGGCCAAGTTGCCTGGTTAGAAATCAAAATATGTAATGTAATTACAGATCCACAGAATGGAGACAAGGTTCATAACCGGATGAATTGACCAAATCCGAAATTTAGCTCGTCAATGTTGAATTGTAAGAGTTTGCGTTCGACTTGATGACCGTCTTAGAACCTATTGTTTGGCTTCTAAGATTTGGGTTTCAGGCTAGGTTCCGGCGGTAAGCTTTTGACTAGATTTGTCTTCCAAAATATGTGTATTCTTCTTCTAATATTCAGGGATCATCATCTGAATCCCGTTCTCCTTTCATATCGTCTTTCTCCTCGTTCCTCATGTGCTCATCATTCCGATCTCTCACATGAATAAGAAAAAGCGCGAGTGGTTTAGCGGTAAAATTCAAAGTTGCCATCTTTGAGCCCCCGGTTCGACTCCGGGCTCGCGCATTTTTTTGGACGGAATTTGAGATTTAACGTGTTTAATATCACTGGTCCCGGGAAAAACGAGATTTCGCTAACAAATTTTTTTTGCGCCCATAGTTAAGGATTTGAAACCTCCGATTTTCGTGCCGGCCCCATAGTTAAGTTAAGAGCGGTGAAAATTTTGCTCCCCATATATATAAATTAAAATTATAAAGAATTAGCGGGAAGGACTGGATCTGTGAGCATCATCATGAGCAGGAAATATACAGCTGCAGTACTGGATTAATTAATGGCGGTCGGCTTAGTTAGTGTTGATATAATTAAAGTTTTGTGCGTTAAACCGAATACAATTCTGATAATTAAAGGGAAAAAATGTACCCTTGAAAAATCAGGAAAGTTGGTTCCTCGCTGACTTATGTACATCTCACCCAACTGAATACAACAGTGTATTTGAGCTAGTTGTATGCCATGGTTCCTTCAAGTAACTCCTTTAAAAACCTTTCGCCACTAAATTCCAGAATCTATTCTGTGTGAGTGTGACTGGTCCATTTTCATTTTTCATGCCTCATTTTAGTTCATCCTTTTTGTGCCTGGATGGATCCTGATTCGCTCCCTTAACCAACGATACTATACGCCTGGTTATTAAAGTACGGTGCTAGAATAAAAGAATTTTATATTATAGTAGTGTCAGCTATGTTCGTATAGAAAGGAAGAGGAGATCCATTTGGCGTTCCTCCAGGTTGGCAATTAGTCCGCCCCATCGTTTTGTATGCATTTGACGTTTGCTTTCATGCATGTTCGATGTCATTGTTGTAATCAATGACTCGACGTCGTCCATCTAACGTAGAGTTGGACCCTGGTTATGATTTATCCACGGTCCTCGTGAGACGTGGGTCATGGCCTGTCGGAGTTGAAATCGACCCCATTGCACCTGAGACTCTGACTCTCTGAGTGTCCTTCCCCAGATAATGATGGGGTCGCTGAACCTCCGTCTCGAAGAGTTGCAATGAACCGAGCATTGCATTACATGCATGACCAATTGGTCGCGGTGCGCCGATCATGATGGTGCTATTCCTCTTCTTGACTTTGATCAAGTGAGGAGAGCTCCTCAACGACACGGCTTCACATGCTATAGGGCCAATGGTCCAATAACGCTGAAGGCATCGATGATGCTGATGATGATAATGCCGTTGATCATGATGACCCTCGCGACCCTAATACATACTAACCGAAAAGTTTGAGCTGTGAATGCAATGTGCGTGCACTATTATGCTCAGCTTTTAGACAGTGAAGTGAGTTCATTCTGCTGTGCAAACGGCAAGATCAGTCTCATACCAATAACAGAGCCACCACAACGTACTCTGGACATACACACTGACCCGTTATTTGTGAAATATGCCAGGTCCATCAATGCTGCTTTCGCATTCAGTTTTCTGGCCAGGAAAAGGCGGATCCTAGAGCAGGCACATTTTCTATGGTGATAAGTGGACGACTTTTCCATAGAGTTGGATAGATTGGAGGCTCAGATTTAAAGAAGAGAAGAGTTCGCTGAGGTGGATGCATTTGATCCCACTATCGCACTCGATTGTAGTCTTCAGTTGGATCGTGGTATTGTCAACAACGACGCAGACTACGAGAAACGATGTCACGTCACCTCTTGACGAGTAACGTTGTACGACCAGAAGGTTTGATTAATGGACTTCGACTTATCATCACGTATTTGAAGTCCAATATCATTGCTTGCATTACAAGGTTCTTACAGGAGACAGACGGTTGCAGGATGTGGACATAGCCCGTAACAATTTCTCTCATGAGCCTGACGCGCATTGTCCAATCAAGTTATCAAGAAAGCAGTTTCCTGTACGTCTTTGGTTCACCATAACCATCAATAGATCTCAGAGTTGAAAAGTTGACCTCAATCCAAAGCGCTTTGCCCATGGTCAATTGTACGTCGCTTGTGGCACTCTCAAGACCTTAGCCTGACATCAATATCGATTTTGGTTCCGCAGGTTGCGAGTGATGCTCAACAACACAGGCTCAAGAATGTTGTGTACAAAAAATACATAGGATGAGGCTGGATTCAACCAATGCGGACAATGAGGAAAGTTGAAACAAACATTTCTATTCCATATTTCTAACGAAAGTTCTAGGTCTACATGTAGATTGATGATTTCTTCCACCCACATCACAGAAAAGGAGACCTAAGCATTGCATCGGTCACATTGAATATTAATATTTAATAGCTACTGTTGTACCGCTGCTTGGCCTGTGAACCGTGTAACAAACAGAAGACTCAAGGATAATGGAATCGCCCCCGTATCTAGGATCTTATTTGTTGGTAGAAAAAACAGTCCGGAGAAGATTATTAGGCGCCGCTAGTACATCATGTTAAGATTTGGAAATATAACTTGATGTCAGTGTACATTATACTACGTCTGATCTATCTATGGTAGTGGAGTTTATAAAGCTATCATTTGATTGATAGTAGAAGTGACGATATGTGAACACTATAAAGAGTCGCGTGCTGATTATAGAGAGCAATGATCAACATTCAATCCCAGAAGAATGTTAGCTCCTCAGCCATCCCGGACGGGTTTCCACAGGCCTCAGAATAGGTCTCTCCATTCAATCTCTTTTGGATATACTCCTCAAAGTCATCCAGTGAAGAGCTGAAGCCTGGACCTGAACTGATTGAAGTGATTGGCAAAACGGCATCATTGTGGATGATTCTCACATAAGTCTGGTTTGAATTGCACTGCAATCTTTCGAACAACAAACGAGAGCCCATTGGGTTGATGTTTGACACTTTCCAAAGTGCGTTCAAGTCCTGATGCTTCAAAGAAAGCTCGCCGTCATACAGTCCCAACATAGATACTATGAAGAAGATATCGGTGTCGTGGGCAAATGACATTGTCAGATTCTTTGAGTCATCTTTCATAACCTCAATCATAGCGTTGACAAATACAGAGCCAATTGGGATACTCAAGTTGTATCCTGGACCTTTGTGGTAATAATAACCAACGTCATTGGCATAGGCACGAGAAAGCAGCTCGTCTGAGGTGAAAATGTCGCAGATGGCAGACTTACCACTGACATTGAGATCAAACCCACAGTAGTCCATTAAAGCAGCGACCTCCTTCTTCTTCAGGTTCAAACCGGAAGTTTCGTTGTTCAGTCTGGTGGCAGCCTGCTCCAAATAGCTCTCGGATAACGAATTAATTAGGGCGTCATTGAAAGTAGAGTTGTAGTTTGAACACGAAGTGACAGGTGTCAACGAGTTTGCTCCCAACGTCTCATCATCCTCATCTATGATCACCAACGACGAATTGTGCACCGGTTTCCCCAAGAAACCTTCCGCAAATTTTCTGGCAGAGTCAACAACTCTTTTTTCAGAAGCCACGTAGAACTTGAGAAGATCCTCATCAGAAATGAGATGTTTATAATTCGTTCTGAATGTTTCACCAAAGGCATACATATCACTAAGGCCTGAATATGGTCCGGTTGATGTTTCCTCGTCGTAGCGAGAAGAATCCAGTGCATCAAAAGTGTAAGAAGGTAGGAACCACAATGGACCATCAAGTTTCTTGCTTGTCATGTTTGCAGATCCCACCCTTTCCAACGCAGTTGAGATCGACTTGCCTTTACTGGCTGTTGGATAACGCTCACCATGACGAGAAATGAAGTTAACTTGTGTCACTTCACACCCATATGGAACTTTGGTGTCAATTCCGTGGCCTGGCTGTTGGACATAAGGAGAAGCAGTTCCGAGAAAGCGTAAAATGTTGAACTGATCCAATGCCTCCTGGTCAAATGGCTTGGCCTTGTGGCTGAAAGGCAATGCACTTGCAACTGATAGCAATACTGTGAGATCTAACAACAGCATGGTTGGAAATACTGGTAAAACTGGGTATACTCCAATAAAACTGGGTATACTCCAATGTAACCCGTCGAGAAGAAATGGGCGAAGACAGTCACCTTTAAATAGACAAAGTGTCCAAATAGAGGAGGAAGGTATATTCTTCATAGATGAAAGCATGCAGCATAGTGCAGAGTAGACTTTTCATTTCTTAACCGCAGACTGCCCAATGTAGTACAGTTAATCATTACACGCTTAGCATAATGAGACTTTGCAGTTCCCGATGCTCGACACCAATAATATTATTGTGAAAACGTGCACAGTTCACCTGTTTGCTGTTTACGGAATATTTTCTAGGGGGAGTATACGGATCTGAGCTCTGTTTTCGACATCAATGAGCATCAAGTCTCTTATACATCGTGAAGTCGGAGAGTTGGATACAACTAGTACTTATATCACAATCCATCTAACAAGTCCCGAGCACCACTTTTGAAGGCGCACGATTAAGTTCCCGGAATTCCGATGTCCTCATGCGGGAGCACCACGTTTCTCGAATCGCCCAAATGCAGGGTATGCATAGAGTTGCACTTATTAGGTATTTGGGCACGTGTCATCATGAGTTAGTACATCTGTTGTCAAGACGTTAAGAAAACTATGTCAGCTGTTATGATGTGCATCAGCTGATGAGAAACTGTACTACAGTACTGGTGTAAATGAGCTTTTTTCGTTGATTATCTCTAAGAAAATATGTACTTGTCAAAATGAGAGTACCAATGGTGCACCTTGCTAGTGCTGGCGTTCCTGAAGGAAAACTATTTGATCGTCGTGTTGCATTTTCATTTGTTCTAGACGTGTTGACTGTAGGTTTTTGCTCTATAAACAGTAAACATGGGTCGCCAGCGGGTTTTCTTTTCTTCTTCGATCAACCACGAACCTGCAGATTAGCTTCTAATCAGATCAACTGTGCCCATGTTGACCGAAACTAGTCAATATTGTAAAGAAACCATATGGTGCTACGATAGTGTCCGGGAGAGAAAGCACTGGCATGCACAGGTCCGCAAAGTAGCCGCCAGAGCTTGCGTAGGAATGGCTCTGCCACAATGTACCTTGTTCCATGCTATGTATTGATGTCATATACAATCCAAAAGGGTTGAAATCTCATAATGATGGTTAGTTGCCTTTCTGGTTAAGAAGATCTTGCAATAATTGGAACACTTTAACCTCTTACGAGCTTCAATAATCTGACGTATGAAGTAGCTTATCATGGAGTGTGGTCCAATTAAAAAGACGTGAAGCAGAAACAGAAATTCCCTCCTATTTCTCCAGTTGAATGTGTCTATCAATCTGTTGTCAAGTTATCGGCAATGGGAGTTCCAGAACGAATGTGATCACAAATTGCACATCAGTTAGTTGTAGGGTGCGACTGCAGAGTCTGGTAACTGAAAACGTCATGGATCAATTCCCAGTACGTCGACTATTTGCAATGACCGGCAGCGCTTGAATCTATGGATACGTTGATTTCAATATGTAGGGCAAGGAGACTTCTTACGGGACACACTTGGAAGGTTTCAGTGATGAAATAAGTGAGGGGCGGTCTTGTCGAAGGCTGGGAACCAAGTGAGGTAACAGCCTAATCGAACTCGCGGTTGGTTGCACGAGCATGTTGGACCTCATGGGTAGATTGTTGGTAGCCTGGTTCAGAATTTTTACTCTTTCTTCACATCGGTGTTCGACAGGGTGGTAGTTGGTTTCAGCTAAGCCATTGACGCAGCAACCCAGGGAACCTACGACACGGAGCGCTCCACAGACACAACCACCTTGCCGCGTTACTTCTACGCAGAACTGTTCGGATCCTCCAGAATCACCAACTTGGCCATCTTCCACCACGACAACCACCCGTCAGAACTCTTCTGGGAAACAACACCGACTTTGTGGAGACTCAACCTCTCGGTCTGCAAGAAGTTCCCCCTCGTCCTGTTCTCTTCCAGCGCAGGCACCACCGTCACCGTCGATGCCAGACTGCTTGCCATTTTCCACGAGAGATTGGCCAAGATACCAGACTACACTCAAGCCACCGAGGACATCTCGATCGAGAACCTGGAGAATGAGATTCTCGACCTGATGCCAAGAGGCGTTGGCCCAACTTCACTCAGACTCTACTACGGCTCCGTCGGCATCAGAGACGGCATGGGTTTCTACAACTACTGCAACACCATCTACGCAGACACAAGGGCCTTCCCTGACATTGGCATCTCCTTTGAGCAGACTTGTTGCTTCCCTGGCTGTGGTGTCTTGTTGGACGGCAACGTCAAGATTGTGCAACACTACTTCAAGGAGCACAGGGCCAGTATCCCAAACGATTATCTCATTGCCACCTACAACAACCAGCGTGAGGCCTACTTGCTGACCAAGTACGGGGAAAAGTGGAACGAGAAGAAACCCACCCAGCGTTTCCGTTACTACACCGCCGGTGGTTCCCAGCTTTGTTCCCTGAGGGTCTCGTGCCCTGCTGCCGTGGTTGCCGAGAATGAGAGGGCTGCCATGGTTCTTGAGCGCTTACGCCAGGAGCGTCTTGTTGGTGCTCGCGCTGCTGCTCCAGGCCCTGCAGGGGCTGTTGGTGGTGCTGGTCGTGGCGCTGATGGTCCCCGCGGTGCTATTGCCGGGTTCATCTACAAGGACATCACCATTGTCAACTCTCAGAACAGGTTTGGTGGGTCTGCGAACGACGAGTTCATCAGAGACCCGCGCGTCATCAACAAGTTCAAGTCTTTGATTGATTTGGGCGTGTGCACGCAATTGGATGCCTTCCAGGAGTTGTCCTCCATTGTTGGAGTCATTGAGACTGGATTGGTTGTTATGGATGCCCTCATTGCTCTGAAGTTGAAGACCCAGAGGCATCTGGAGCGTACCGAACTCTGGAAGCGGCCCAAGGTTCTTGCCGATACTTGGATCGTGTACTTGAAGACCTTTACCAAGTTTGTTACGCTGGGGTTGGTTGTTTCCAACATTGAGCGTCTGGTCTTCACTGATGTCACCATTGACGTCAACGAGAGACAGAGAATCAAGGCTATCTTTGGTAACTTGTTTGAGCTGTGTCCCGAGGTCAACAACTTGTTAAGACAGCTATTTGACACCACCAGAGCTCTTGCTGCCCACCGTGACTTGCCAGGTTGGACCACCACCAGAAGACATGCTGAAGATGTAAAGGCATTCACAGACCACGGGATATCCTCAGAACGCACTTTAAATTCTATTCAATTCATGGACAGCAAAGTGGGCCTTTTTCACCCAATGATAGAGTTGCTCTACGCCATCTTCCACAAGGAGCTTGAGGTCCACATCAAAGGCGAGTCTCACGACGAGTTGATTGTGCGTCCTGATGAGGAGAACGTTGTTGCCGAGGATGCTGCAGCAGATGCAGGTGCTTTGAGAGAACTTGACATTGAAGACGGCGAAGGTGAAGGTGATGGTGATGATGATGACGATGATGAGGCCGATCCGGCTCACATCGAGGAGGATCTTGCTCGTGAGAGAGACCGCCACAGAGTCATTCCCATTGTTCTCAACAACTTTGATGCCATTGAGGGTCCACCTCCTCAGGCTAACCTTGATGACGCTGACGCTGAGCCTCAGTTCAAGTACCCTGAAGTGAGCAACTGGGTCAGCGTCGCCCTCCTGTCTCGCTGCATTGGAACCAAGGAGGTGAGGGGCGCCAGACAACGTCAAGGTTATCTCATCGAGTTCAGTCAGAGCGTTACAAATGTCTTTTGGTACCATTTCTTGAAGCACATGGATGAGGGACTACAAATCCCAACGCTCTTTGCCGGCTTCAAGATAATGGTCAATGGTGTAATGACGGACTTGAAACCACCACTCCCCTCGGGTGTCACCACGGTTGGTTCGTTAGCTTTGTCTTGGAAACGTGAGGCCAATAGAGTTGTCGCAAACTCTGTTGCTCGCCGTGTGATCCGCTGTCGTCTGAACCCGTTGGATATGTCTGTATCAATCCAAAGGCTAGAGAACATGAACACTTTTGACAATGCTAACTACAAGGCCAAATTCACACTGACCGACTTTAACGATGCAGTTATGAGAGGGTACCAACATGTCAGCGATGCATTGACCGATCTATTTGGAGTAAACACTGTCAACGAGATCATTGGCGAGAACAACAACAATTTGGACCACTGGTTGAGCTCGGATCCAGAAGCTTTATCTCCTTTCAATCTGGATGTAGCTTGGATCCACCAGATGACTGACAGAGTGAGGGCGGCGCCAGACTTTACTTTCCAAAAGTTTGCAGCAAAGCACGAGAGGCTCATTCTCACATTCTTCTCCAGCTTGCTTCTCAGCAACGGCCCCAACATGTTCCGTTGCAGCGAGTTGTACAACTCTTCTTGTGTTCCATCTACGGAGGTTCACCTGGACGGGTTTTTGCCCATCTTGGCTCTCTCAGAGTTTGGTCTTGTCAACACCCGTGCAAAGAGTCCTCGTCAGAGAATGATTGTTGGTTACCAGATCATGTTCTACAAGTCCCCTAAGGTGATTGTCGCGATCTATTGTGTCGCTATGCGTGTGTATTTTGGACTGTTGGGTGAACATTTGGTAAATGTTGTTGGAGTTCCACGTCGTGAGGCGACGAAAACCATTTCAGATCTCCAGCAACGTCTTGTCTCCTTTGGTACTCTAGGCGTGGTTAACTCAGATGCATTCCGCCGCAAGTTACTTCCATATCTTTACCGCCAGTTGGAGTTGAATGCTCAAGGTGGTGCCATCTTGGAGATCAGACAGCTCTGTATCCAACTCAACAGCTGCCTCAATTCAACCAGCGTGAGCGAGAGGGTCAGAGAACTGCGTGGTGAAATTGTACATCATCATACACAAGCAACCGAAGGTGCTTATTACTTGCACATGACTGGGAGAGACAATGGGGTTGACGCTTCGATCTTGACAGCGTGCTATGAGAGTGTCACCAGGTTCAGAATTCTAATTGCTAACTTCATTAATGTGATGGGCGAGGGACCATTCCCCATGAGAGATCTGATGAGAAGAGTATTTGTTGGTGAAGGTGGTGGCCAAGTTGAGGGCCAAGTTGAGGAACAAGTCGGTGACCAAGTTGAGGAACAAGCTGAGGAACAAGCTGAGGGCCAAGTTGATAGTGACTCCAGTGGTGGTGACTCCAGCGACTCCAGTGATGGATCTGATCCTGAGGACACCGAGGATAGACTGAGAGCAATGCGGTTGTTTATTGAGAACCATCACCGCCTGGCTCGTGAGCGAAACTTGCAGCTTCGTGTCCAGGTACAGCCACAACTGCAGGCACCAGTCTCCCCAAGCTCTGCAGATGACGATGAATTTGGTAACCAAACGGCGATCATTGTTCTTGAGACTGATGATGATGATGATGATGATGATGATGGTGGCGATGAGGCAATGGATGGCATCGTTGTAAAGGGTGAGAGAGGAGTGCAGAATGGCTTGGATGATGAGGTGGAGTGCATCAATCTTCTGTCGGATGATGAAGTGGACCACACGACTGGGAGAATCTTCTCAGGTGGTATATCCAGTGACCTTGATACTTCCCTTATTGCTTCTGATGGTCCATCACCAGTCGCACTCAAGAGAGGAAGAAAGCGTGACTTCTCGGAAGTGATTGAGCTGTACTAACGTTGTATATCAGTGTAATTGTATGAATGCTAGAACTAATGTAGACTGTGGCGCAACTAGCATGATGTGGTGCTGTTGTTGTGGATGTGGTAGTGGGACTTGAAAGCAGAGACTTAACAAGTTGATGAGGAAGCCAGGGAAGGCTCATTGAAGCAATGGAAGAAGAAGAAGTGTTGCAGTAGATGCTGCTGGATTGAACGTGAGAGAATTGAAGCTCATGTTGACAGTCAGGCGGAGTGGAATTTGCAGCAACGACAGACAAAGTAGACGTGTGTGGTTGTTTACTCCTTAAACTTGGAAAGTCGGGGAGCTCTGTGGAAGTCAAGGAAGAGTACTGGCAACATGTGATGGACCAGACCACTGTTGGAGCGGTGATCACGTGTGTATATGCATGAGGGATGAGCAGTCCTAGAAGATGTTGTGTTGTGGTTGATGCTGTTGTTGTTGTTGTTGCTGTTGTTGTTGTTGTTGTGATAGTGTGTACGTACCAGATGAGAATTGCAAATAGTGAGAGAGAAGAATAATTGAGGGGATTTGAGGAGGTTATCAGTGATGTCTCAAGTGTGAGACGGTGGTAGTTTTCCAATTAAAGCATTACTTCTTTGAAAGTATGATTTTTCACAGAAACATAGACTATCATTAGTTATCAAATTATGTGATGGTGAATGAGAGGTTGTCGTTTTTTGAGAAATTGTTCAATATATGCAAAAGTTGTAGTATTGGTGTTTTAAGTTGATTAGAGTGATGTAGAGTGATGTTAGAATGGGTCAGGATATTAGTGGTAGTTGTAGTAGGGTGTAACATAAGGGTATGTAAGTTTTAAGTGATATTTGGGAAAAAGTGGTGGACGAGCGGGGAGTCGAACCTGGGATCTTGGCCTGTGTGAGGAAAAAAGTGTTACCAACTAGGCCACATGAGGAGTGTCCGAAAGTGGAAATTTTCCAGATTTAGGGCAACGGAGGCAACACGTGATGACTCCTCAGGACTATGGAGCCCATGAGTAGTGTGCGGGTGTATATAATGCAGTCACACACTTAACACCTGAACACCATTTGGTGGTTGGTGACACATATTCTCTCACTCTCTTGATATAAAATAATACTGAAATTATGTATTCTTTTTTGGTTATTTATTAAATCTTATTTTTTGGACTGTCCGAAAGCGGCAACTTCTGGTAAGGGCCGCAAATTCTGGTAAACGCCACAAAACATTCAAACATTTTGGTCGGGACCAAATAAGTGTCTGGTAAAGGCCGCATGTTTTGTTAAACGCCACAGAAACATCCAGACATTTGTCTGGATGTGGTGTCTGGATGTGGTGTCTGGATGTGGTGTCTGGATGTGGTGTCTGGATGTGGTGTCTGGATGTGGTGTCTGGATGTGGTGTCTGGATGTGGTGTCTGGATGTGGTGTCTGGATGTGGTGTCTGGATGTGGTGTCTGGATGTGGTGTCTGGATGTGGTGTCTGGATGTGGTGTCTGGATGTGGTGTCTGGATGTGGTGTCTGGATGTGGTGTCTGGATGTGGTGTCTGGATGTGGTGTCTGGATGTGGTGTCTGGATGTGGTGTCGGCTGGATGTGGTGTCTGGATGTGGTGTCTGGATGTGGTGTCTGATGTGGTGTCTGGATGTGGTGTCTGGAT